>CM077476.1:17185952-17768426 GCA_039654755.1 Calcarius lapponicus | reverse complement strand
CATTTCCCCCCTCATGGGATGGAGTTCAAGCAGCAGCTGCACAGACCTGGCTCTCCAGAAATAAGGAGCTGGCACAGGGGCTGTCACATCAACAGCCTTTGTGACACAGCTGGGGACATTTATTTTCCTTTTTCGCACCTCACCGCTGTTGTAATTGCACTTTTTTTTTTAAGATAATCTGGCCAGATGCTCTCCCAACAAGCCTCAGAGTCTGTTGTGGCAAGGCAGGAGGAGGTTTAATTTTAACTTGGTCCCAGAGAGGCTGCTCAGGGACAATGTCAGCGTCCAGCAAATCCCTCGGGGGTTTCTGTGTCACAGACAGAGCTTTGCGGAGCAGGGAGCACCCCAATAAATCCCAACAAAATTCTCATGTTTGGGGTTTTTATTCACACTCACCCCGTGCCTCCCCTCAGGCCATTCCCCCTCCAGCCAGGCCATTTTCAGGTCCCTGTGTCCCCCAGAGGAGTGGGGTGACCCTGGGCAAATCCAGCTGTGATGCTGCCAGTCCTCGCTGAGCTCCCCGAGCACTGCAGGCTGCTCCCAGCCAGCCCAGCTTCATTTCTCTGCCATCCATCACTGATTTGCCACACTGTCAGAGTTCAACAATAGCAGTAATAATTAACCATTTAATCTGACTCAAACACTGGGGCTTGTTTGCTCTTTCAGCGGATCAGATGGGAAACATTGCAAAGATCACATTCTGATGTTCCCCGGTTTCGTGTTAAGTGTCTTGACTCTGCAAAATTGCTGGGAGTCTTTCATTTTGCTCTTTAAGCTCGTTAGTCCAAATTAAAAACAGCATTCATTCTAATTTCAGCTGCTTGAAATCCCTCCAAGATCAGTGCTATTATTCTTCGGAACGCCTTGGGAGCAGAGCAAACACCCGCAGACATTCCCCAGCATTCCTGATGTCCACATGGCTCCAGCCAAGCCGCAGCTCCAGCCTGCTGCTCCTGCCACCCACCTTGCCAAGGAGGGAATTCCCATTTCTGCCACGGCCCGACCCCCCCTCCTCAGGAATCACATCCATGGGCGCTTCCCTAATTGTATTTACAGCTGCATTAATCGGTTTGGCTCTGCTGTGGGGCACAGCTCCTGAGTTTTGTCCTGCTTGGTTTTCAGTGGAGCTCGAAGGGACAAGGGGACGATTTCTTGTCCCCCCACACGGAGCTGGGCCAGGCTCTGCTGCTGCCCATCCTCCCCACCCTGTTTGCTCTGCAGTTCCAGGGGCACCAACAGGCTCCAGCCTCACTCAGGTGTGAATGGACCCTGACAGCGGCTCCTTCCCCACCCCAAACACCTCCTGTGCTCTCCCCAGGCTTCATCTCCTCTCCGAACGCTCCGGGGGAGCTGAGCCAGTTCCCAGGCTGTTCCTGAGGGATGCTCAGCTCCATTTCCTGAGCTGACAACGGCGAGCAGGGAGGAGAGGGCAGCAGGGCCGGGCTCGGGATCAGCCGGGGGAGCTCAGAGAGACCTCAGGGGCTGCGGGGAGACCCAGAGAGGCTCCACACGGTGAGCAGAGAACGCCCGGGGAGAGGAGAGACCCGGGTGCCTTAGTGAGCAGATTCCAGACATGGGGAGAGACCCGGGGATCCCTTTCCAAACTTAATTCCAGGAATGGAGGAAAGCCCCAGGAGATGCCTTACCAAGCCAAATTCCCAGAGTGGGGAGAGCCCCAGGGGTGCCTTTCCAAGCTAAATTCCAGGAATGAGGAGAGACCCAGGAATGCCTTTCCAAACTAAATTCCAGGAATGAGGAGACACCCTGGGATGTGTTAAGAAGCCAAATTCCAGGAATGAGGAGAGCCCCAGAGATGCCTTTCCAAGCCAAATTCCCAGAGGGGGGAGAGCCACAGGGAATCCCTTTCCAAACTAAATTCCCAGAGTGGGGTGAGACCGAGGAATGCCATTCCAAGCTAAATTCCAGGAACGAGGAGAGACCCAGAGATGCCTTTCCAAGCAAAATTCTAGGAAGGGGGAGAGCCCCAAAGATGCCTTTCAAAATTCCAGAAATGAGGAAAGCTTCAGGAGATGCCTTAACAAGCCAAATTCCCAGAGTGGGGAGAGACCCAGGGATGCCTTTCCAAGATAAATTCCAGGAATGGGGAGAGCCCCAAAGATGCCTTTCAAAATTCCAGAAATGAGGAAAGACCCTGGGATGTGTTAACAAGCCAAATTCCAGGAATGAGGAGAGCCCCAGGGATGCTTTTCCAAGCCAAATTCCAGGAATGAGGAGACCCCCAGAGATGCCTTTCCAAACTAAACTCCCCAGAGGTGGGGGGAGAGCCCCAGGAATGCCTTTCCAAGCCAAATTCCAGGAAGGAGGAGAGCCCCAGGGTTGCCTTTCCAAGCCAAACCCTCCCCCAGAGCAGCCCTGCTGCTCCAGCCCAGGATCACACCCGGAGCCATCCCAGCAATGCCCCACTGGGAGGTTGTGAAAGAGGCTCCTGGATGCCCAAAATTCCAGCCTGGCACCCCAAACCTCCCCCCTGGGAACCACCCATTGCTCCAGGGTGTTTCATCCCAGCTCTGCATGTGGCTGAGCTGTTTTCCATCCACAAAATAATTCCCGCTCCCACCATGCTCCAGATTATCCCAGAGGGGATCTGTCCTGGGAAAGGGGAGAATCTGACCAGGGAGGGCTCTCCAGCCTTGCCCAGCTCCCAAGGAGCTGCAGGAGGAGGAGGAGGAGGCAAAAGCAGAGGAGGGTTGGAAGGACCTTTATTTCCAGCTGGATGCAAGAGAAGTGTCCAAGGTAGGAGGTGAAAGGCAGGAAGGATCTTGTTCCCTGGGATGCTCCAGGAAAAGTAATTTAGAGAGCCTGGTCTGAAGCCACATCTGCCTCCAAGGCTCGTGGAGCCTTCTCAGGAGCTGGGAAGTTCAAGGCTGAGGAGATCTCAGTGCAGTTAATACCTATTTTAATACCTATTTTACATCTGCAGTCTCTAATATGTTGCCACAGCCTTGGAAATGTTGTGACTCGGAAGCCATAAAAGCTGGAAGGAACCTGCTAATTGAGAACACAGCCAGGCTGTAAATCCCAGGAAAACACCGGGGCTGGCAGGAGACAAAGCCAGGCCCAGCAAGAGAGGGAGGGGGGAGAACTCAGCTGGAGAGGCAGGAAGGAAATTAAAGAGAGAGGGGGAAGAGGGAGAAAATGGGGCTGGAGGGGTCCCCGAGGCAGGCTGAGCCTCAGGTACCACTGCAGGTTGATTTGGGGAATCAAAGGAATTGATTCTGATGGAATTGCCATCAGGAGAGGGAATTTAGAGCAAATTGATGGTGTGAATAGGAGCTAATTGCCAGAACCAAGGAGATTCACCCCAAGAATGGAGCAGAAAGCAAAGATGATATTTCCCATCTGCTGATGGAAAACCCAGGGCTCGGTGGCAAAGGGAGGGAAGGGATCAAATGTGGCCCGAGGGGGCTGTGTGGGGTTTTGTAAGGATTAAATGGGATGTGGAGCCTCACAGAGCACTGGGTGAGACTTTGTGTCAGGAAAATAGAAATGGAGCTGTTGGGTATATAAATAAATGGGTTCTAATGGGGAAGATTTCCTTCGGTGACTGGGGAAGGAAATTGTGCATCAAGAATCCATGAATGTTCACTGAAGGGATCAAGTCCCTTTCACTGCACCTCATTTCATCCCAATCCATTTGGTTGGAGTGCTCCATTCCCAAATTTTCTTTTATTTTTTTTCTATGGGCTCAGGGGGATCTGCTCAAGAGGATCTGCAGGGATTGTCAGGCGGTTTTGGGAAATGTCCCACATCAGACTCACTGGAAATGAACTCGTAATGGGTCAAAAAGGATTTCCTCTCCTGGGCAACAGAAAAAATGGGGTTGAAAGCAGTGTGGAGCATCTCTGTGATGAGGAGTGGCTTGAGGGACCTCATCAGCCTGGAGAAGAGAGGGGACCTCGATAAAATGTGCCCCAATGATCAGGTGAGACCCCACCTGCAGAGCTGCCCCAGCCCTGGCCCAGCACAGGCAGAGCTGGAGCTGCTGGAGCCAGGCCAGAGGAGGCTCCAGGATGAGCAGAGGGATGGAGCAGCTCTGCTGGCAGCAAAGGCTGGCACAGCTGCCATTGTTCACCTGCACAGGAGAAGCTTTGGGGGGAGCTCAGGGTGGCCTTGCAGGGCCTGAAGGAGCCCCAGGAAACCTGGAGAGAGACAATGGACAAGGGATGGAGGGACAGGACACAGGGAATGGCTCCCACTGCCAGAGGGCAGGGACACCTCCCACTGCCCCAGTGTCCAGCCTGGCCTTGGGCACTGCCAGGGATCCAGGGGCAGCCCCAGCTGCTCTGGGCACCCTGTGCCAGGGCCTGCCCACCCTCCCAGGGAACAATTCCTCATTCCCAATATCCCATCCAGCCCTGCCCTCTGGCACTGGGAGCCATTCCCTGTGTCCTGCCCCTCCATCCCTTGTCCCCAGTCCCTCTCCAGCTCTCCTGGAGCCCCTTCAGGCCCTGGAGGGGCTCTGAGCTCTCCCTGGAGCCCTCCCCAGGCTGCACACCCCAGCTCTCCCAGCTCACCTCCCTCACACTCCTGTTCTCAGTGCCCCTTTCCCTGTGTGTGCAGGGCTGGGGCAGCTGAGCACAGGGAGCTGGGCCGTGCCCCAGCCGGGGCTGATCCCGCTGGAGGAGCCAGCGCTGTCCCATGTCACCCAGCCCGCTGCCTGTCACATCCTCACCCTGCCCTGCCCTGTGGGATGATGGATTTACGGTACGAGTGAGAATTTCGTGCTGCTCTCTGTTGTATTGCACTAAATAGTTATTTAGCTATCTTGCACTGGGTGGTCCCTTACAGGACCTATGGTTCCCACGCCGGGAGTCGAACCCGGGCTGCTTGGGTGGGGACCCCCAATACTGAAAAGGCTTGCAGCAAGCGTTGTTTGGCATGTGCAGCCCTTTCTCCTATGTGGGCAGAGGCATAGACTGCACCTGAGTATGTGTCTATGCTGACATGTACGCATTTCATGCGACCGAAACTGGGAATGTGTGTGATGTCTGTCTGCCACACCTCGCAGCTGCCAAGGCCTCGGGGGTTAACCCCAACACCCAGTGATGCCATAGGTCCTATAAGGGACCACCCAGTGCAAGATAGCTAAATAACTATTTACTGCAATACAACAGCTCTCCCCTCTGGACCTGGCCGTGCCCCGGGGCAGATCCCGCTCCCTGCTCTGCTCCCCCTGCCCGGATCTGTCCCCTCCACCCTGGGCAGGGACGCTGGGACGGCTCTTGGCAGCATCCCTGTCCTGCTGCCTCCCATTTCCGTGCTCTGCTCCCCAGGGAGCGCCTGCAGCCCCTCTCCCAGGCTCCCGCTGACCCTGTGCTGCTCCTCCTGCATCCCTGCCTGCATCCAGGGGGGCAGCGCTCCCGGTACCCCCCGCTCCCAGCACAGCCCGGCCCTGGCGCTGCAGGGCATTTGTGTCGCAGGAGCGTTTTGTTCATGCTAAATTAATCTGCCTGTACGTTCAGGGCTCCTGGATCGGGGAGAAGCTGCTGCTGGTCCTCCCTCTGCTGAATGCCGAGCTCAGGGAGAGCGGGATCGGGGGTTTGGGGTGTGGACTGCACTGCGAGTGCTGTCCAGGCAGAGGGAGGAATCAGGGCTCTGCAGCAGGCATTAACCCTCCAAGCCCTGGCTGCCTCTCATTTCCTAGTACTTAGAAAAGCAGGAATCGAGCCCACACTAGAGGAATCAAACCCCTCCATACTTCCTTTATATTACTTTCTAGTAGGGTCAGTGAAACAAGCTATAGGGCCCACAGCCCCTGGAGCACCAGGGAAGGGGCTGAGAGCCCGCCAGGGATCCGTGGGGATGCTGCTGCTGCTGCTGCTGCTGCTCACGTGGCTCCCTCCCCATCTCCAGCCACTAAACTGCATTTCCTAGCAGCAAAACAGACATGAAATAACGCTTGGATGTCAGAGCAGGCTGTGGGGGAGGCTGTGGGAGAGGGGAGGAGGAGCAGCTGGTCCATCCAGGAGCACGGGGAGGGGAGGAGAGGGTGGGAAGCAGGGCTGGGGGTGGCACTGGGCTGCAGGACAGGGCCAGATGTCCTGGGATGAAGTGACCTCTGCTGTGACCGAGGCTGAGCGGCTCAGAGCACTCAGAGCATTGGATGCTTCATTGCAGGAGTCCCTTCTGCAGGCCCCGGGTGCTGCTGCAGGAATCGGATGTGAGCGCTCAGGATCTGGATTCTAAACCCCAGCAAGGCCTGACAGGGCAGGAAGGGCAGCTGGCACTGCCACCCTTCCCTGGCAAGGGCTCCAGGGCACTGCAGAGGGTTTGATCCGTGTGTGCTCCCAGCTCTGCACGGGAAACGGCAGCCAGAGCTGTCCCGGGGGAACGCGAGTCGGAAGGGATGGACAGATCCCAGCAGACAGCTGCTGGCTCTCCACACAGGATAATGACACGTCCTTGGAGTCCTCCAGTGCCGATCCCAGCCTTTGAGAGCCACGCTGAGCCTGTCCCCGGCTCCCCTCTCTGAATTCCCACGGTGCCACTGATCGGAGCAGCCTCAGGAAGCAATTGGAGATTCCCACCGGCAGCGGCAGCTCCGCTCCACCAGGGCTGCACCCAGGGCTGCATCCGTGTCCCGAGGCAGGGGCAGGCCGGGGCAGGCACTGCTCACACGGAGCTGCAGAGACCACCCCCGGATCTGTCCTTCCCAGCCCCTGCTTGTGCTGAAGTGGAGCGAGAGAATCCCGCTGGAGTCCTGCTGGAACCCTGCTGCTCCTTGTGCTGCTCCCCCCTCAGCCCTCTTAGCAATGCATTTATTATATTTTTAATATTTTTATATTTATATATTTGTTTATTTATTTATTGTTTTATATTTATATATATATTTTTTTAAATATTTATTTTATTTCCCCCCAGGTGCCTTTTGTGCTCCGTTCCCGTTTGATGCTCCCGATCGGGAGCCATCCAGGCGAACACCTGAATTCCCAGCTCGGCAGCACCTGCAGGTGCACAGGGGAAGGAGGGAGCCTGGGCAGGGCTGAGCAGGCTCCCTACCTGCAGAGCTGCGTTTCCTCGGGAGGTTTGCCAGAGTTTAAGAGGAAATTTGAGGAGTAATGACCTGAGCAGAGCAGAGCAGAGGCCCCCGGGGGTGGCAGAGAGGGAGCCCTGTGGATCTGCATGGATGAGAACAGCAGGGAGAGGGAGGAACAAAAGAGGGAGGGTGGGATGGAGCACGGGGAAGGGACATGGGCAGGGCTGCAGGAGGGGGAATCCAGCCTGGAGGCACAGGAGGACATGGAACTGGTTAGGCTGGAAAAAACCTCAGAGATCAACAAGTCCAACCATTCCCCAGCACTGCCAAGGCCACCACTGACCATGTCCCCGAGTGCCACATCCACACTCCTTTTAAATCCCTGGGCAGGGATTTAAAACAATCCAAAAATTGTTCCTAATATCCAATCCAAAGCTCCCCTGGGGCTTCTCCTGCTTTGTGCTTCCCCCACCCTTCACGGCAGAGTGGCACAGAGGGGACAGTGCCACCTGTATGGCACTGCCACACCACACACAGGGCAGCGCCACCACTCGCCCCTGAGCCTCTCCCAGTGTGACAGATGGGCAATGCCATGGCTGACTCTCACTGTTAAAAGGCAAATATCCTGTGTGTGTGTCAGGAGAAGTTTTATAGATTTGTAGTTGTGTTTTACCCCCCTTGAGCTGTTATCAGGGTGCCCTGGGTTTGGGACATTTGGAGGGTCACTCGTTCCTGTGGCAGCACCTGACCCCCACTCAAGGTGTCAGGAAGGGATCTCCACCCCTGGGCAGGGAAGGAGGAGTGGATGGACAGAACTTTGGGGGGGCTAAAGGGTTAAAAGGTGAAACCTCCATTGTGTGGGTGAGCACGTGGTGGGGAAAATCCTCTACTCGTAATATTTTCTCTATTCAGTGTTCTGTTGTATTTTTGATAAGGTTTAATAGACCTTTTACATTTCTGGAAGTGAGCAGCATCTGTCCCACCAAGGAGCTTCCTGCAGGGTCAGCTCATGGAACAGCATCTCCCAGGGGAGCCCGGGGCTGGGCTGCTCACCTGTGCTTGCAGGGCTGGAATCCTGCAGCACCTGGAGCACAGGGAAACGAGGAGCAGGAGGTTCCCATCCCCTCCTCCCCAGCATCCCGGGGAAGGGATGCCTGGAGAGCTCCCCAGACACGGCAGGGATGGGAAGGAGGGAGGGGCGCCTTCCTGCACGGACCCTTCATCCTGCCTCGGGCCATTGTGCTGCTTCCTTCCTGCTCCTTCCAGAGCTTTGTCAGGGCACGGAATTGTCCCAGGTAATCCAGGCCCCAGCTGCTTCCTGCTCCGCCTGGGCCATGGCTCAGGAGCAGGAGGGAAGGAGATAACAAAGCACTGAGAAATCCAGCGAGGAACAGCTGGGATTGCACTCCCCAAGAGCAGCAGAGCACAAACCGCCTTCCGGGGCTTCCCGCTGCCTCTCCGAGGCCTGCTCCCATCAGTTAGTTATCCCAAACATGGAGCACTGGGCTCAAACCCTGCTAATGGGCTGCGATTGAGCGCTGGCAGCTCCTCTGTCCCGGGCACAACGAGCCCCAGGTGTGCGACACCGCCCCTGCCTGCCTGGGGCCGCCTCCTCTGCTGCTCCATCCCTGCGGGTCCGGGCTGGAGACGGGAGGGGAGGGATGGGGACCCCAGGGCTGGCTGGGACCGGCGGGTCTGGGAGCAAGGAGAAGCTGCAGTGACACTGGCTGGGGGTGGGTGCCTGTGCTGGCGCTGCCTGGAGCTGGGAGTTCATCCCTGGGCTCCTGGCAGGGAGCTTGGGAGTGAGGCGTGACCCAGAAATGGGATTTCTGGGGCTTGGGCGCTCCCCTGCACCAGGCAAGGGCCATCAGGAGGGAGGGAGAGCCAAGAGCCAGAGGTGCCTCCAACACTGATCCTGTTTGAGCAGAGACTGACCCCAGGCTTAGGCTGCAGGGCTGGGGCTGGATCCAGCGTTCCCTGTGTCCCATCTCACCCAGGCTGCAGGATTTGGGTCCATCCAACCCAGTGCCCCATCACTGGGCAGTGAAATCCCTCCTGGAGATCCTCCAGCTGCTTTTCCAGGGCTAAACAAGGCCTTGCTGGGTTAAGGAGGGACAGAGGACTCCCAGCAGGGGCTCAGCTGCCATCTGAGCACTTTGGCTGAGGGCCTGGGCCACCAACAGGGGGCAATTCCAGATTCCTCCTTCCCCAACCACAGACTCCACCCTCAGTCTGGAAAAGTGTGTCAGTGCTAAAAGCCTCGACAAATTCTTGGGAGAAAAATTTGCCGAGTTGGGTTGAGCAAAAAACACAACAAGCCTCGTGGGAATTGTCTGTGAATCACATGGCAGGAGCCAGGGAAGCCTGGGGCAATCACAGGATCACGGAATGGTTTTGGGTGGAAGGACCTTAAAGTTCATCCAGGGCCAGCCCTTCCATGGCAGGGACACCTCCCACTGTCCCAGGCTGCTCCAACCTGGCCTTGGGCACTGCCAGGGATCCAGGGGCAGCCCCAGCTGCTCTGGGCACCCTGTGCCAGGGCCTGCCCACCCTGCCAGGGAGGAATTCCTCATTCCCAATATCCCATCCATCCCATTGGGAGCCATTCCCTGTGTCCTGTCTCTCATCCCTTGTCCCCAGCCCCTCTCCAGCTCTCCTGGAGTCCCCTTTGGCTGCTCAGAAGCTTTCCAGGATCCCCAGTGGATGTCTCCTGTACGTTGCCCAGCTCTGGTGCCTGCACTGCGCTCACCCAGGCCTGGCTTCAGCCTCTCCGGTTTTTTCCCAAGCCTGATGGATCCATGCATGGGTTCAGTGCTGTCAGATGATCTCCAGTTCCTTCAGGCAGCACTTTCCCCCCATCTCCGGGGTGGGCAAACCCTCCCTGGGGTGCAGTGGAACACCTGGAGCTGTGGGGCTGCCTCTCCTCGGGAGGATCCGGCTGGGCTGTCAGGATGGTGCTCCTGCCGCTGGAATTCCCCGGAGCCGTGGCTGGGGGGTTTCCAGAGCTGCTCGGGCTGTGTCCATGTCCCGGCAGGACGGTGTCCGGGAGGTGTGCAGGGATCTCCAGGGCTCCCGGCCTTCCTGGATAACTCTCGGCACTGTCCGGGAGCGCCGCGCTCCGTGCCATTGTTTTCCCAAGGATCTCCTTTGTCCGGGGGTCAGCTTTCCGGGTCACAGTCCTTGCAGGAAGGTTGGGCTTTGCATCCCTTTGTCCGCTCCTTCCTAGAAGGGCTGAGTGAGCTGCTGCGGTGCATTCTCCTCCTTTTCTAAGCCTGTTTTTCTCCGGGACTATTGATCTGCAGCCCTGCGGGATGCTGGGGGAGCACAGTCCCCGTGCTATGCGCTGCAAAGAGCTCCCGCTCTCCCCCAGCTGTGCTCGCATCGAGCAATTGTTTTCCCTCCCCACTCTTGTTTCGGGATCCTTCCCACCCCACCGCCCCGGGCTAAGGAATTGCTCCGCCGCCCTCGTGGAACTTCTGCGGCCGCCTCGGCGCCGTTTGAAGCGCTGCCATAATGTTTGTTTAAAAACACATTAATTAGCTGTGGGGTAATTGGGGTTTGCAGGGCTCTCTCTCGCATTGTTCTGCCCTCTCTCATTTGTTCTATCGATCCTCCCGGAGACAGGAGCGGAGCCAATGGGCGGCAGCTCCCGCCGCTGTCCCTCCTCCCCAGCAGGATCTGCTCACACCGGGCTGCCGGTCCCGGCTCTGCTCGGCACGGCCCGGATCTGTCCCCCAGCCCCCGGACCGAGCCCTTCCCGGCAGCCGCTCCCGTTTCCCGGCCGGTGTCCCGGGACGAGCCCCGGGCTGTGCCCGAGCCCCGGAGCTGCGGCTGGGCTGCGGCACCGCTCCGCGTTTCCATGGGAACCCCCAGGCTCCTTCCCCGGCTCCAGCTTTTTCAAAAGCGAACATTTTCCTTTCCATCAAAAGAGCCTTTTCTGCCGGCAGCGCCGCCGCCGCCTCCCCCAGCCCGCGCCGAGCCCGGCCCGGGAGCGGGGGGACAGTCCCGGGGAGCGGGGGGGACAGCTCCAGGGCTCACAGTGACAGTCCCAGGGCTCAGGGGGACAGCCCCAGGATTGAGGGTGCCAGCCCCAGGTCTCAGGGTGACAATCCCGGCTCTCGGGGTGATGGGTGACAGCCCCAGGATTGAGGGTGACAGTCCCGGGGTTCGGGGCGCATCCCAGGACACCCATCCCTGTCCTCCATCAGGGAGCTGGGTGACAGCCCCAGGACCTGGGGAGACCTTCCCACTGCCCATCTGCCCTGGCCTGCATGGGAATCCTCCCTGAGCAGCTGCTGTGTGACAGGATTGAGCTGGTGCAGCACCAGGCTGGGTTCATGGCTGGCCTCTCGCTCCTTCCGTCCCTTTTCCACAGAATTCCCGTTTCCTGGCTCATTATCCCTTTCCCCAAGTGTCCCTCTGCGATAAGAGCAGGGTGGTGGTGCAGCTCCAGTGGCCACAGGAGTGAGCTTTCCACAAGCCCCTCACTCCCTCCATCCCTTTTCCCCAGAATTCCCCATTTTTTGGCCTATCCCTTGGGGTCCCCTTGTCCAAGTGTCCCTCTGCAGCAGGAGCAGGGTGGTGGTGCATCCCCAGCAGCACAGCACTGGGATTTTCACCATCCCCTCACCCCCTCCATCCCTTTTCCTAAGAATTCCCCATTTTTTGGCCTCTCTGCCTCAGTATCCCCTTGCCCACATGTCCCAGCAGGAGCAGGGAGGGATGGAGTTGCATCCCCAGCAGCACAGAACTGGGATTTTCACCATCCCCTCACTCCCTCCGTGCTTTCCCCCTTTCCTGGACACCCCCTGGCCCTCCTCAGCAGGACCAGCATGGGATGCTGCTGCACCCCAGTCCCTCTCCAGCCCCTGGCTGGCTCCTCACATCCCTCCTGAGCCTCTTCCCACCTGGCAGCTGCTCGGGGAGGGCTGTGCCCGTTTTTCTGCCAGCAGACACAAAGCATTCCCAAACAATGGCCATTGCACAACTCAGCCCTGCATTTAACAGCGTTTTACAGGCAGAATAAATCTCAGGGACTCCATAAATCTCAGGGCTGAGATAAGAAATGTGCATCCAGAGCCTGGCGTGGAGTAAATCCTGCCCAGCTCCGGGACACACGAGGAGCATCCTGTATTTCACACCTGCCTGGGAGCCCAGAGGGAGATTTATGGCATTCAGGAATGGCCTCCACGCTGTGCAAAGGCTCAGCACTCCCTGCCCTGCACTGAGACACTCCCAGTTGCCAGGCAGATGGAAAATGAGATTTCCCAGAGCAACTGGCAATGGGGAAAACTGCCTGGCTTTGGGCAGCTCTGGGCCAGTCCTGCCACGCTCTCATTCCTCAACGAGAGTTCCAGCAAATCCCAGGGCAGGGGCCTCAGTCCCACATCTCCTGAGGGCTTCTCAGCCTCAGCACGGCCCTTGCCCTGCTTCCAGGGATTCCTGGCATGTTCAGAGGACCACCAGGACTTTTGGATGTGGGAAGGCTTTAGCTCACCCTTCTGGAAACATCTCGGAGTGTTCTCTCCTAACTGGGCACCAGAACATCACTGAGTCAGCTGCACTGAAGGGGAGAGCTCTGGAAAGCGCTGAAGTCCCATGGATAAACATTGCTTCCCATGGATTAACCATGGCAGGAACCCCCTCCTGCCTCCAGAACAATGGAATTCTGTGGAATGAGGTGCCTGGAGCTCCTCACCTCTCCCTGGGGATGTGGGTCCCAGCAAGGAGCACCATGGAAAGGCCAGGAAAGGTTTTGTGGGACAATCCTGGGAGCGCTGCTGCTCCCCATGGGATGCTCTGCAATCCCAGCAATGCTGTGGCTTCCCCTGTGGCTGACAAGACATCCTCATTTCCCAATTTTTCCAGCCCTTTGGAAAGAGCAAATGCCAGGAAATGTGAGCCCTTCCAGAAAGCAGCATGCCATGGGGGGCTGTGCTGGAGGGAAACTGGGGATAAAAGCTTGGGGAGGGATGGAGGGGGGAGAGGGAGGGCTCAGGGATCTGCTCCAGTTTTGCTCCTCTGATGTTTCAACTGCTGGAAGGGAAAGATTGGGACAAAACACTCCAGGACTTGCAAGGAGACAAAAACCCCTGAATCCTCCCAGAAAGGAGATTTTGGGAAGGTGGGAGATGCCTCAGTGCAGGCAAGGCCAGCATTCCTTACTCAGACTGGGTCAGAACCAGAGCCTGAAATGAAAACACAGCTCCAGAGCCGAGCTGTGCTGTGGGAAGTCTCCCAGTGCAGCTCCTGGGGAAGGGAGGGTGTTCCCACCTGTGTTTTGTACCTGTGGGTGCCAAAAGCCCTGGGAAGGGTGGGGATGCCCAGGATATCAGCTGGGAAAGGAGCTTGAGACAGGTCCTGCCTGCTCAGGGCCATGGGATTCCGAGTATCTTTCAAAATAGGATTACAACCAAGAAATAGCACTGCCTAATCCCTTCTCTCCCTAACAAAAATAAGGCTCGGTGAGCGGCTCAGGTCAGGGAAAGCACTAATCCCTCCAGCACTCCTGAGCTGAGGGCTGGCAGCCTGGCCTGCCTGGAAGTGCCCAGGCTGTCTGAGGCACTGGGAAGGCAAAAGCCCCGAGAATGAGACAAAGTTCCAGCAGGGCAGGAAGAAAATCCCATGGGTATTGTAAATGCAGGCAACCCCAGCGAGGGGAGAGATGATGCATCTGACTCCATGCTCTCAGAAGGCTTATATTATAATTATATTATATTATATTATATTATATTATATTATATTATATTATATTATATTATATTATATTATATTGAAGAATACTATACTATACTATACTATACTATACTATACTATACTATACTATACTATACTATACTATACTATACTATACTATACTATAGAATACAGAAAGGCTACTTACTGAATGCTAAAGATATAACAGTAATGAAAACAAACTCCTGACTCTTTCCAGAGTCCTGACACAGCTTGGGCCCAGTTGGCCAAAGAGAGAAAACAACTCACAGCAGAATGCAATGGAACAATCACCTGTGGGTAAACAATCTGCAAACACATTCCACATGAGCACAACACAGGAGAAGCAAATGAGATAAAAATTGTTTTCCTTTTCTCTGAGGCTTCTCAGTTTCCCAGGAGAAAAACCCTGGGTGAAGGGATCATGTCCAGGGAATGGGAATGGCACAATGGGATCCTGGTTGTCAGCAGCAGCCACCTGGGAGCTGGGCAGGGAGTTGGGCTGAGCTTCCCTCCCACCCTGAGCAGAGAGATGGGCCCAGAGCCCCAGGGAGCTCGGGGAGCCCGTCCTTCCCACAGCACTGGCACTGGGGTGCCCAGCAGCTCCCAGAGCTGGGGGGGTGCTTGGGATGGCTGGGTGTTGGGAAGATGAAACAGGAAAGCCTTATAAATATGATTGCCTGGCAAAAGATTTTGAGAATATGAAAACTATGAGTGAGATCGAAATGAAAGCAAGCTTTGAGATACCTCAGTTACTGAACAACTGGAAAACAATGGTGTGGCCGGCTGAAGGTGATCCCCTTTTGATGGAACAACACCCTCTGCTTGCAGACAGGCCCAAGGGTCAGAGCAGACCCTGCCAGCTTGGCAGAAGGGCCCCAAGAGGAGTTTTAGGGTTTAAAACGTAACACAGTATGGTGATGTAGTGATTCTTATAGGCTGTATGTAAATGCTATAGGATTTGTGTATTGTACTAGATTGGTTAGTGAGAATTAGAATATTCAACACAGAAGATTTATTGTATTGGAATGGGAACTTTGCTCTCTTACCCCGTTTATTCTTTTACCCCTTTACGCTCTTACCCCTTTTACTCTCTTACCCTTTTACTCTCTCACCCTCTCATCCTCTCTCCCCCTCTCTTCTCTCGGGCCTGCTCTCAGCTGTGTTTGGCAGCTCCCAGCAGGGCCCTGCACCCAGGCCCTTTGCAATAAACCCCATGTTCCTGACCTGGCTGCAGAGATCTCTCATCTCCATCCCAGCCGTGCTACCCCCGCAATGCTCTTATAGCTGGGAACACCCAAAACCATGCCCAGGAGGAGCAGGGCAGGGTGGAGGTGTGGGAATCACTGCTGGGAGCCCCCCTGTGCCCGGGCAGTGTCTGAGGAGCTGGGCAAGGGCAGGGGGTGCCTCTCCCTCCACGGGAGCTGCGTGTCCTGAAGGGACAGCGGCAATTCCTCTGCTTTGTGCTGCTGAAACCTGACCCTGGCAGCCTCCAGAGTGCCCAGGCTCTGGTTTCAAGGCTCCCTCTCCACCCTCAGCACTATCTGATGCCATGGAAATGTTCCCAGGCTCCAGGAATCCTTCGCCCCTCTCGGTGCCGTCTCGGATTCCGTGGTGCTGTCGGAAAGCAGAGCCGGGCTGTGCTGAGCTCGCTGCTGTGCCAGGGAAGGGGTGCAGGGAACACGGGGGGGGGTAAAAACCCCCAGGGTCAAGGGCACAGGGGATGGAGAGGAGCCCAAGAGGGTGATTAACAACTCACTAATGATACCAGGCCCGGGAGGTGCCTGAGCTGAGGTTTGGAGGAAGATGGGGCTGATTAGAAAGGAGCATCCTGTCTGTTTGCCTGGCCTTTATTCCTATTTCCTGTTGGAGAGAGATCCTGGGCACCAGCCTGTCCTCCATCCCTGTGCCCATCCCTGTCCTTCGTACCCGTCCCATCCCTGTGCTCCATCCCCGTCCTTCATCCCTGTGCCCATCCTTGTGCCATCCCTGTGCTCCATCCCTGCCCTTCATCCCTGTGCCCATCCCTGTGCCCCATCCCTGTGCCCCATCCCTGTCCTCCATCCCTGTGCCCATCCCTGTGCCCATCCCTGTGCTCCATCCCTGTGCCCATCCCTGTGCCCATCCCTGTCCTTCATCCCTGTGTCCCGATCCCTGTGTCCCGATCCCTGTGTCCCATCCCTGTGTCCCATCCCTGTGTCCCATCCCTGTCCCATTCCTGTGCCCCATCCCTGTGCCCATCCCTGTGCTCCATCCCTGTCCTTCATCCCTGTGCCCATCCCTGTCCCATTCCTGTGCCCCATCCCTGTGCCCATCCCTGTGCCCATCCCTGTGTCCCATCCCTATGCCCCATCCCTGTGCCCCATCCCTGTATCCCATCCCAAAAATCTCCTGAGTAGGAAGCAGAAGTGTGAGGATGTGCCTGATCCCCAAATCCCATGGAGGGGCTCCCCCTGGCCAGGGCTGGGCCATGGGCAGGCCCGCATCCCCTCAGATCCCTTTTCCCTCCTGCTCCACCTGCCAGCTGGCAGTGCCAGCCCAAGTGTGGGGAACAGGCATTAAAAACTGGTTTTAAATTATTTTAGCTCAGATCAATGCAGAGATGATCCATCCATGACCCAGGGGCAGCTGTTGCTGCCTTTATCCAGTGGAGCATTGAAGGCCTGACAGAACCTCCTGTGGGGTGCTGCCCCTTCCCTCCAACAAATCTTTGAGTTAAAATGTGGTTTTTCCTGAGGGAAAATAAGGACTCAAGGTGCCAGGAAGTGGAACTTGCCCCAGCCCTGGGGTGTGAGGGTTAATTGCCCTCTAGACCTCTCCATCTATTCAGAATTTACCAGTATCTGACTCTGGCTCTGGTTTTGCTTTAATCCCTGAACCAGTAATCAAAGTTTTATTCCCTAGACTGAGCAAGTTACTCTTTCACCTTTCACTCTTTCACCTTTCACTCTTTCACCTTTCACTCTTTCATCTTTGTTTTCAAGCTGATCGCCTTGGAAGTGTCCAAGGCTGGGCTGGATAGGCTTGGAGCACCCTGGGCTAGTGGAAGGTGTCCCTGCCATGGCAGGGGGTGGCACTGGATGGGCTTTTTCCTCTTCAAACCATTCTGGCGTTCTGGGATCCCAGTCCCTGATTTCCCTGCGCTCACTTTGTGGGGTGAGGGAGCAGGGGAGGTGCTGGGGCAGTCTGGCTGTGATGGGAACGGGGCTGTTCCACTCCAGCACAGCCAGGATGGAGGCAGGACCCGGCTGGCACTGCCAGGATGTGGGCACAGGTGATTCCCCTGGCAGGAATCTCACTGAAGGGAAGGCTCAAGCCCTCGCTTTTCCCTTCCCACAGCTCCAGGGATGGCCTGGGCTCCGTTCCCAGAGCGTTTTGTAGGGGCAGATGGCTCGGAGCAGGAGGCAGGAGTGCACGCACGGAGGGAGGGATGGGGAGGCAGAGCTGGGGGAGGGTTCAGGCACACACAGGCTGCTGTGTCTGCTGCCACTGGAAGCCCCAGTGCCCTCCCAGCCCTGCAGTGCTGACCTTTCCCTGCTCCTGGACTTGTCAGCAGAACCCGTGAACCGAGCTGGGAACGATTTCCCGCTGATACCCAAAGGTTCTCGGGAATGTCAATGGTTTCCCCTCGTTTGTTTGTATTTTCCGCCCAGCAATTAATGGGATTTCAGTGAGTCCTTGCATTTAGTAGGAGCCTTGTGCTGCTGCTTCACCTGCAAGGGCCAATATGCCCCATGTTATGTTTGAAAACATGATCATGAACTGTTCTGCTGCCCTGCATTGCCAGAGGGAGCCCAGGCCCATCTGCAGCAGCCCTGGAGCTGCAGAGGAAAACTCCCCCCTTGTGCAGGATCCCTGCTGCAGCAGAGCCACAGCTGGCACTGCAGGAGGGCTGAGCCCCCATGGGATGGGGCTGTGCCACCCCCTGACACACAGGGGGCAGGGACTGCTCTGACTCTGGTTTGTTTTCTGTTTGTACTATTGCATTTATTGTATTTTAATGTTCCTAGTAAAGAACTGTTATTCCTGCTCCCATCTCTTTGCCTGAGAGTCCCTTAATTTCAAAATTATAATAATTCATAGGGAGGGGTTTCCATTTTCCATTTCAGGGGTGGCTCCTGCCTTCCTTAGCAGACACCTGGCTGTTCAAACCAAGACATGTCCCCACAAACAGAGGATGTTCCAAACACCAGGACGGGTTGGAATATTCCTGGGCTGGGACATTCCCTGCCATGGATCAGGCCTCAGGGATTTTCCTTGCAGACAAGTCCATCAGCTGGCAATGATACATCATTCCTCCCTCCTTCCTAATTCCTGCTCTGATGGATGCAGCCAGCCCTTCTCCAAAGCTGACATTTATAGCACCAGTTTTCTCTGGATATAAATATAACCTGGATGCGTTGGAGTAGCAGGAAAATCGTTTAAATGTTCCCTTTGACAGCGAGTTTGAAGATTGCTGACACTAAAACCACTTACTGATATTGTTCTGTATCATCCTGCACTCAGCCTTCAATCATCCTCATTACAGGTGTGCACCAGCTCAGCCTTCCCACCCTTCCCAGCCCCTCATACCTCCTGCAATCCCAGAGAGCCACGGATTCCCACTGGGATGTGGAACAGAACCAACAGCTCGTGGATGAGCAGCTGATCATGATGATCCTGATGATTTAAGGGCGGGGATTGTCTCCCTCTACTCTGTCCTTGTGAGACCCCACCTCCAGCTCTGGGGGATCCCAGCACAGGAAGGACCTGGAGCTGCTGGGTGAGTCCAGAGAGGCCACAGGGCTGCTCCAGGGCTGGAGCCCCTCTGGAGCCAGGCTGGGACACCTGGGGGTGCTCACCTGGACAGGAGAAGCTCCAGGGAAAGCTCAGCCCTTCCAGGGCCTGAAGGGGCTCCAGGAGAGCTGTCCAGAGGTGGGAATACAGAGCCAAGCCCTGCAGGAGAAGCAGTTCAGAGTGACAGAGACATCCAAGAGCGAGCTGGTGCTGAGAAGTTGTCCCAGGCTCTGGTGACACAGCCAAGGGGACAAACTCTGCCAGGAGAGTCCCACAGCAATTCAGGGCCTCAGGGCCACACAGACCAGGCTGGGCTCTGCTCTCAGGAGCTTCTATGCTCTGGAGAAATGTGTTTTCCCCCCTGAAAGCCAGGATGAGGGAATGCTGAAACTCTTCTGGCTCCAGGCTCGGGGATGCCCCAGGTGCGTGCGGGGCCGTCCTTGGGCTCCCCGGGAGGAGATCACTGAGCGCTGCCCGTGTCTCTGGTGATGCCAGGTGATGTTCTCCCCTGTAAACACGAGGAGAGCTGACATCTGCTCTGCTTTCTGCCTGGCTGCCTCCTCCTGGGCCGAGGCGGTGCAGCTGGGCCGCGATCGGAGGTGACGTGAGGGTGACACGAGCGCCGGTGTCGGTGACACAGAGCTGCCAAGGGGTGGGAAAGTCACTGCCAGAGGGCAGGGAGGGGCACAGCAGGGAACACCTGGGGGAGGGAAGGAGGAAAGGCAGAGCTGTGAGATACAGCGGTGCCAAAGTGCACTGCAGATCCCATCCTTAGCGACAGAAGTCAGGGAAATCCTTGTTTCAGCTTCAAATGGCAAGCAGAGATCATGGAATTACAGGGGAATGGAATGGGCTGGGTTGGAAGGAACTTCAAGCCCATCCAGTGCCACCCCTGCCATGGGCAGGGACACTTCCCCCTGTGCCAGGCTGCTCCAAGCCCTGTCCATCTTCTCCTTGCTCTGCCATTCCATGGCCCCACTGGTGTTCCCCATTCCCACTCCTGCTGTTCCCCGTTTCCCCAGCAGAGCCTCTCCAGGGGACACAATCCAGGGAAAGGATCCAGGGGGCTTTCACTGCACCTGCCCAAGAAAGCCTTGATTTCTTAGATCCAGGGAATCTCTTGGCCTCATTGGGGGTGTGGGAGTGAGCCCAGACCCCCCCAGGTGACATTCCCACGGGGCACTTGACACCTCTGGCTGCCAGCTGCTCCCAAATTCCAGCTGCCCTATGGCAGTGATGCTGCTTTGGCCTCACTGCTGGGACACCCCAGCACCCAGCTGTGCCTGGGCAGCTTTTCCCAGGATGCAGGACACAGCAAACACCAGCTCAGGGACACAAATGCATCCCTTTGTCTCCCCTGGGACAATCCCATCACCTCATTTCCTCCTCTGGGATGGAGCAGGAGATAAAAGCCACAGGAACCCCGAGCGGAGCTTTGAGGCCTGGAAAGGGGAAATGCTTTTATTGCTGGATTAATAATTTACCAGGACAAACTGGAATTCAGGGCACGGAGAATCTGAGAGATTCCCACAGAGCTGAGCTTGGCCACTCTTCACCCAGCAAGGAGCTGCTTTTGGGGGCTCCCCACCTCATTCCTGCTGCTCCCTAATTTCCAGTTTCCCTCCTCTCCAAGGCAAACCTGCAGTGGATATTTTTCTGAGCATTTTCCAGCCTCAGGAGGAGCTGGCTGCTGCTGCTCCTGGGGAGTGATAACCTGGCCAAGCAAACTTGGCACCAGGAAAGGGACAATTCACAGCCCAGACAACTTTACCTGGATTGAATTAATCCGAAGCAGCAGCAGCAGCAGCGCCTTCCCAGCCCTGGCAGCACGAGATTGGCACAACTCCCTGATAATAAATTGTGCAGAGAACAGCAAGAAAAGGGGAAAATCCTGACTTTGATGTGCTCTATCTCCCATCTCCAGCACAACACAGCCCTGGCCACGGATGAGGGTGGAGATTGCAGGCGTGGAGGAAATGGATTGTGCTGGAAATGGTGGGAAAATTGGGGAGAAGATTAGAGGGACTGGCTCTCATCATCTCAGCTGATTCACTGCCTGAGCGAAAATTTGGGGGGTGCTGAAAATTTGGCTTAAACAAAAGGCAGGGAACATAGCAATGGGTTCCTCTTTGAGGCAGAGCAAGGAAACCCTCCTGGAAAACAGAAATGGCAATATGAGCAGCTGATTAAGGGTTAACTCATTAGTTATCAATTAGAGTTAGAGCCCAGAGCTGCAGAAACTAGCAGGGGTAGGTCATGGAATAGAATCATGGAGTCCCAGACTGGTTTGGAATTCTTAAATCCCATCTCATCCCACCCCTGCCATGGCAGGGACACCTCCCATTGTCCCAGGCTGCTCCAAGCTCCAGTGTCCAACCTGGCCTTGGGCACTGCCAGGGATCCAGGGGCAGCCACAGCTGCTCTGGAAAATCAGGCCCACCAAAAAATCCAGCTCCCACCACTGTCAGCTCATTTCTTTCCTGGTTTATCCTCTGAGGAATTTGGGTTCTTAATCCCACTGCTCTTTGGAGGGAGTGTTTGAGAGCTCAGTGCTGGGAGGGCAGCCCCAATTTCCAGCTGGGATTTCACAGTCCCAGTTTCCAGCTGGGATTTCACAGTCCCTTCCCCCTGTTCAGAGCCATATCAATATTCCCCTGAAATGGCATTGGGGGTTATTTTCCTTCTGTTATGAACAGCAGATGAATTCCTGCTCAGCCTCTCTGAAATATTGCTGTGAAAATCAAGGATATGAGCTGACTTATCAGGAGAGAAAAATGCCACAGGGACTAATGCCAGGCTCAGGGACTGCACAGCCAGGGAATAACAGAATTCCTCCTGCAAGGCAGGAGCCTGGAGCACAGGGGACTTTGGGAGCATTACCAGGAAAGCACAAATAAGCACCTTCCAAGAGCCAGGTTTTTCCAGCCCTGCCGTCCAGCCTTAGGGAGAGACTCTACGGGGATGCTGGATCCTCATTGCACCCCTGTATCCATGGGATATTCCCTTTGGCAGCTCGTGCACTCAGTTCAAGTGGTCTGAGGGCAATTTTTGTTGAGGAAGTTGGAGCAGCGAGCACAGAAAATGCCCTTTTTGGGGCACATTCCCACCAGGATGCTGTGGCCACGGTGGTGGCCCCAGAGGAGGGGCCAGCAGCAGCTTTGGTTGGAGGTTTGTGTGCAGGCACAGAATGCAGCTGGGATTTGGGAACACAGTCACACAGAGCAGGAGCAGCGTGCATTATTCATCACGCAGGTAACACTGACACAGGAGAGAACATTCAGCTGTTAAATGTTGGAAAACAGCAAAAACCAGAGGCCATTGCTGTGTGAAGAACTCTGTCCTGCAAATCCCTTTTATGCTGCAGCTGTCCCACAGTTTGTGCCACCATTAAAATGAAGCAAAAGCAGGATTTTAGAGGGGTTTTTTAAGCAGGATTTTAGAGGGTGTTTTTGGGGTTTTGCCACCCTCTATTCCCATGGGAAGCTCCAGCTTGTGATCCCCATGCAGAGAGCAGGGGAAGTTTCCAGTCTGTGCTGAAGGGAAAGCAAGGTGGGATTGCCCCACCCTCAGAGCTCAGCCCTGCCCGGGGGCACTGCTGTGAAAAACGCCAATCACTTCTTTTTAAAATTTTAGAAGTTTAATAGTAATAAAATGGTTATAAAAATAGTTATACAATTAGAGTAATAACAATTTGGACAAATTGAATTAGGACAACATGAGACAACAAAAACAAAGAGTTACGGACGTCCAGGTACCTTTTTCTGGGCAGCACGAGCCTGAAAAAGGACCCACGTCCACAAAGGATTAACCCTTAAAAACAACAGCCCATTGCATATTCATACACCTCATACATGATGCATAAATTTCACTCAAACACAGGATTCTGTCTGGTCATCGTCAACTTCTTCCTCCGAATCCTGACAGCACCTTCGAGGTGGGAAGAAGTTCATTTCTTCTGATAAGAGAGCAATAAATTCTTTTTCTCTGAAAGATTTAGGCATCCTGTGGCTGCTATCTCACTGTGAGTCCTTTCTTTAAAAAAAGTATCCTACATAGCATAGTTTCTATTTTAACTTTTTTTATAACCTAAAACTATATTTAACACACTACTTAAGAGAATTAATACAGCATTACTTTCTAACACAACACATATAATATTCATTTTAGTATTTGCGAAAAGCCAATCACAAAATACGCATTTTTCACACTGTTCTTCCCCAGGGCAGTGATTCCCACCAGGAGCTGACCCTGCTGGCCCCAGGAGCCCTGGGAGTTCCTCATCCCATGGCCCAGGGCAGGTGAATCACAGCCTGTGTGCCCCACTCTGCCCAGGACCATCCTGTCTCCATCCCACGACCACAGCGGGGCTGAAACACCCCGGATTTCCCAACCCAGCCAAATGTCAGCGTTTTCCTGAGTCATTTCCTGGCACCACAGCAGGTGACAGTGCTGAAGCAGTGCCAGGTCACTGCGTGGGGCTCCAGCTGGGGGTCCCTCCTGCAGGGAGCTCCACAGCAGCGTGACAGGGACAGGGACAGGGACAGCAGCACCGCAGGGCCATCGATCCCAGGCCTGTCAAGGCCACTGGTAACACAACAGTCAACAAGACACATGCCCTGAGGCAGACCTCAAATATTAAATTCCCCAGCGGAGAGGAGTTCCCGGCTTTAATAATTATCCTTCTGCAGCACAGGCCCTTGAAATCTTCTGATGGAAAGTGCATAATTTAAGTGCAAGGTACTTGTATTGTTGTTAGTGGTTAGTGGTGAGATCTGTGCCAGGTCTGCTCTCCTTTAACATCTTCATTTGATCTGAAAGAGGGAGGGTAAAGAGCCTGTTAATTAAATTTGCAGAGGATATGAAATGGGAAGGTGCTGCAAATCCTGGTGAGGACAAAGAGCTAAAAGATAATGCACTGGGAAAGAAGGGTCAGGCCTAGGAAGGAAATAGCCAAATGAAATTCATTCTGAACAAATGCAAAGTAATCCAGCTGGGGAAATATAATTTAACACCATGGAGACTGGGAGAGAGACATTTGGAGAGCAGTAAGAGGGAGCGGCCTGAGGGACAGCAAATACAGCGGGATTTGGGATGGGGGTGGTGGGAAGGGCAGGAGCTGAGCACAGACAGCTCCCAGGCCTTCCTGACCCAGAAAGAGGGCAGGTTTCCTGTCATTGTGCCACTGAGTGCCACCCTGCCCATGCATGCCAGCTGTCAGGGGGCCAGAAGATGCCAGCACTTCAGAAAAACCAGGGATATCTGTGTGTGGGGCAGCCCGGGGCCAGCTGGGGCCATCAGGGTGCATGGGGAATGTGACAGAACCCCAAATCCTCAATGTCCCCTTCCCCAGGGCACACCACAGTGCAGCCCCACCCTTGGATCAGGCCCTGGAGCTGAGGGGGGCCAGGACAAGCTCCAGCCCTGTGCTGGGGGGGTCACAGCTCCCTGGAAGGGAGGGGGCTCAGCCCCGAGGTCCCATCCCAAATTCCAGAGCCTGGTGTAGGAGGCAGCTCCTGGAATGTCACAGCTGCTGTCCCTCACCCTGCAGCCACCACAGCAACACCTCTGGGCTCACCTGTGGGGGAATTCTGCCTCCAACCCCTCCCTGTCACTGTCAGCTCCCTGTCACTGTCACCTCCCCACCCATCACCCTGTGCAGGGACACTGCTGTCCTAACTTGGGACCAGCTGCTCCCAGAGCATCCCTGCCATGGCCTTGTGGCACTGCACTGTCCCCGAGGGCTGGCCCTTGGCCTTGTGGGGCGCCAGCAGCGTGGGCCAGCCTCCACACCCTGGGACACAACGGGCACATCCCCTGGCAGGGGTGGGGACATTCCCTGCCCCTCTCCTGTGCTCCCGCCGTGCCCAGGCAGCCGTGGTGAGCAGACAGCTCCATCCAGGAGGCGCAGTGAGTTTCCAAGAAATCCTGCTGCCTCCTGAGCCAACTTGGCATGAATATTTCAGCGCAGCTGCCTGGCCCCGGCTGCGGCGCCGCGTCCGTGTGCAGCCACTGCGGGAGCGTCCCTGTGCCTGTCAGTGCTGCACCCCTGTCACTGCTGCACCCCTGTCACTGCTGCACCCCTGTCACTGCTGTACCCCTGTCATCACTGCACCCTGTCACTGCTGCACCCCTGCCATCACTGCACCCTGTCACTGCTGCACCCCTGTCACTGCACCACCGTCACCACTGTGCCCCTGTCATCACTGCTGCACCCCTGTCACTGCTGCACCCTGTCACTGCTGTACCCCTGTCATCACTGCACCCCTGCCATCACTGCACCCTGTCACTGCTGCACCCCTGCCATCACTGCAGCCCTGTCACTGCACCCCCATCACTGCTGTGCCCGTCATCACTGCTGCACCCCCGTCACTGCTGTGCCCCTGTCACCGTGCTGGCACCGCCTGCTCCTGCCCTGCCCCACCTCTGCCTCTCCCGCTGGGTCACCCCAGGGTGGCTGAGCAGTGCCCAGGAGCTGTGCTGACACTCATGTCCCCATGCCAAAGTCACAGCCTGGCAGCTCAGGCACAGCTCGGTGCCCACCCTGTGCCCCCGGGCTGGCTGAGCTGGCCCTGTGCCCCCTGCCTGGCCTGGGGCAGCACTGGTTACCACCCCTGTCTGCTGCTCACCCTCAGTGGGCTGAGCTGGCCCCATGCCCCCTGCCCAGCCTGGGGCAGCACTGGCACCATGCCCCCTGCCCTGTCAGGAGCACGGCTCAGCAGAGCAGCCACACGTCTGTCTGTCTGTCTGTCTGTCTATCTGTGGGGATGTGTGTGGGGGCACGGCTGGGGAACCAATGCACCGTTCATTAGCCTCGCTCCGCCTGCCCTAATTGCCTGCTCAGGCTGAAACAATTGTGTTAGAGGCTGCTCTGCCTAATTATTATTGTTCTTTTTAAAATAACGGGGGAGGGAGAGCCAGGGGGAGAGGAGAGGGGAAGGGGAGAGCAGCAGCAGGGCAGGGGCACGGGGAAGGCCGGGCTGGAGCAGCGTGCAGGATAAGTGACTTGTTTAATGACTGGGAGCTGCGGGGCTGGTAGGGAACAAACAGGTCTGAAATTGGTTCGCCCCCTCCCCGCCTCCTGCCTGCCCCCCTCTCCTCTCCCACTGTTTATTTCCGAGTGATCAGAGGGAGAATAAAAGCCCATCTCGTGTAATAGAGGCAGAGGATTTAATCTGTGTGCCTGGGACTTTGGTAAACTGCAAACATCGATCCGAGCCGGTGGGGAGAGAAAAGAAATTTACAGGCCAATAAAAATATATTAAAAAACTTCCCCTGCCCTCTCGCCGGGGTGGGGGCGATGCCACAGGGCTGAGGGCGGGGAGGGGAGCACAGAGTGACCCAGGGGACTGCGGGGGACCCCGGGGGCCGGGCCTGGGGGCAGCGAGGGGCCCTGCTCATCCCCCCGTTAGCCCGGGGGTGCTGCAGGGCTGAGAAGCGGAGGGTCTGCCAGCCAGTCTGACACTTAAGGAATTAGCTCTGCATCATTTGGAGTTTTCTGCTCTACTAATTTTCAGCCAGCTCCTCATTTGGGTGTTTCCCCCCCCCACATTTTAAAGGGGCAGCATCCCGGATTGCTGGCACCTCCTGGGAGTCGGGGGCAGGGCTTGGTGCTGCTTCTCACACCCTCTCTTGGCAAAACCGGCACATTCTTCCCTCTTCTCCAGCAGCCTCTTCATTTCCACATCGTGTTCCCTTCCCCTGCTGGCATTTGCACAGCCCGGGACGCTCCCGGCTCACCTGCGGCATCACCCCTGTGCCCAAACCCTTCGCTCAGCGAACAAATCCACCCAGCCCCGACTTTGCCCTTTGCTGTTTGCTTTGGGCTCGCACTGAGGTCTGCTCTGTGCCTCCTGTCGGCTGATGAAAGCACAATTTCAGCCCTCTGTTGACCGAGGGTGCACTTTAGACTTTTTTTTTGTGGGGGAAGAATGAGGGAATGTTTGATCAGAGGTTTGCATTCCCCACACCCAGCTCGCTATGCCGGGCACAGGGCGTGAAAACACCACCCTGGCTTGGGAGAGGGGAGAACAGGGGACATTTCCTGCTCGTGCTCCATCTGCTCAAGCTCAGAACACCCCAAAGCACAGCTGCCATCAGCAGGATGTCCCTGCTGGCAGGACCCGGCTGGTGGGGTGGCACCCTGTGCCCTCTGGTACCAGCTGCAGCTGCCACGGGCACGGCAGCCCTGGCTGCCACCGCTGTGCTGGCTCCTGCCCTGCTCCTGCTCCAGTGCTGGCTCCAGCTCTGCTGCAGACACTGTCCCAGCCCGCTGTGGGGACAGTAGCAGTGCCCAGGGGCTGGCAGGAGCTGCCTGGCAGCGGCTGCAGCAGGGCAGATGTGCCCAGAGGCAGCTCTGTGACCTTTCCAGCTCTGCCCGTCCCACCCCCAGAGCTCTCCGAGGACACAGAATTCCAACAATCGTTCTCCTTCCTTCCCTGCGCACCCTGCCCGGCACCGGCAGCCCGTTAACAACAAAGGAAATCAATGGAATTAAAAAAAAAAAAAAAACAAAAAAAAAAACCACCCAAAAAAAAAACCAAACAAAAAAACAAACAAACAACCAACCAACCAAACCACAAAACACCCAAACAAAAAACCAAAACAAAATTGAATAAAAAACAACCAAAAAAAACCACCCCAAAAAACCAAAGCAAAACAAACAAAAACCAAACCAAACCAAAACAAAACAAAAAAAAGCCACAAAGAAAAACCACACATACACACACAATAAAACCTAAGTCAAGCCAGCAGCTGGGCCTAGACTCGGTTGTTATCCCGGCCTAGGCTCGGTTGTTATACCGGGTTAGACTCGGTTGTTATCCCAGCCTAGACTCGGTTGTTATCCCGGGTTAGACTCGGTGTTATCCCAGCCTAGGCTCGGTTGTTATCCCAGCCTAGGCTCGGTTGTTATCCCGCCTGAGGAAGACCCGAAATTGCCCCCAGGCGTCTCGGGGCTTTGCAGCTCGTTATTGATCGGGCATCCATCGATAGCTCCAGGCACTGCAGGCACGGGCAGGCAGGCAAAATCCCACCCCAGCACATCCTCCTGGACTGCCCAGCCTCCTCAGAACTGCAGGAGGGACCCCTGGAAGAAATCCAGCTGAAGAAATTGCCGAAGAAATCAGATCAGGGTCCTTCTGCTGGACATGGCTCTCACAGGAATGTGCCACCTCTTCACTCCAGCCCTGGTGCCCTGTTAGAGCCAGAAATGACTCTGTGCCCCCCGGACCCTTTGGCTGAGCCCCTGAGGGCTCTTTCAGGAGCTCCTGGTTGGATTTGATCCCACCACCCCCAGCCAAATTCCCACATTCCCCTGCCAGAATTCCCTGGGATTGCCAGTCCTGGGAATGGCCCTCACCCCCACTCTGTGCCCACCTTCATCTCCAAAGGCACCTTGGCAGTGCTGCCAACTCCTGCTGCCCTGGCTGCTGTCTGGGACCCCTCAGTCCTGCCCTGCCATGTCCTGGCTAGGTGCAGCCCCCCTGCCCATGGACAGGACAGAGGACAGGGACAGCAGGAGCACTTTCCTCACAGCCCGTGGCACAAGGACCCCTCTGCTCCTCACCTCGTGTTCCTCAGCCCCTCCAGCCCTGCTCCCCCTCCAGTTCCCTCGAGGCTGCTTTGCCAAACCCCCTTTTCCAGGCAAATTGCTGGGAATATTCCCAGCAAAATCACCTTGGAGTGCAGCTGCCATTCCTGTGGCACTGCCCTGCTGGATTCCTTGTGCAGGCTGTGGTGCCACCCCTGCAGGGCCATCCCTGTGCCATCCCTTCCCAGGGCAGTGTCACCAGGGCTGCCACCCCTGTGCCATCCCTTCCCAGGGTAGTGTCACCAGGGCTGCCATCTCTGTGCCATCCCTTCCCAGGGTAGTGTCACCAGGGCTGCCATCCCTGTGCCATCCCTTCCCAGGGTAGTGTCACCGGGGCTGACACCCCAGAGGAAGGGGAGAGAGAATTCCTCCCAGGGGAGATCCCCCAATCCCTTTCAGAGGAGCAAATGTTCATAATTCCCCATTTAAGGGATATTTCTGAGCCATTGTCCCTCCTGTCTGAGCACTCCGGGCACAGTCAGGGCAGGAATTGGCTCCAGGTTTCCCTGCAGTGGGCTGGGGGAGCTGCAGGTCCTCATTCCCTCCCTGGCACCTGCCCTGGCAGTGCCCTGTGCTGCTGGAGCTGGAGTCACCCTTCTGCTGTGCTTGGAGACCCAAATGTCACCAGGGAGATCATCCAGAGACGGGACCCTCCCAGGGCTGGAGCCCCTCTGGAGCCAGGCTGGGAGAGCTGGGGGTGCTCACCTGGACAGGAGAAGCTCCAGGGAGAGCTCAGAGCCCCTCCAGGGCCTGAAGGGGCTCCAGGAAAGCTGGAGAGGGACTGGGGACAAGGGATGGAGGGACAGGACACAGGGAATGGCTCCCACTGCCAGAGGGCAGGGCTGGATGGGATATTGGGAATCAGGAATTGTTCCCTGTGAGGGTGGGCAGGCCCTGGCACAGGGTGCCCAGAGCAGCTGGGGCTGCCCCTGGATCCCTGGCAGTGCCCAAGGCCAGGCTGGAGCAGCCTGGGACAGTGGGAGGGGTCCCTGCCATGACAGGGGTGGAGCAAGGTGATTTTCTGTGTTTCTACAATTTCTGGGATCTCTCCTTGGGCACAGGTCCCTCCTGGCAGCCAGGATGACAACTCTGGGCTCTGCTTTTACTCTCCCAACAAGGGAACTGAAGGTTTCACCCCAGAACAGAGCCCTGCTGACCTTGTGACATCCTCAGGGTGGCAGGTGACACATCTGGGGTGCCAGGGAAGAGGCAGTGGGTGGGTGCTGAGGGTGCAGCACCTCTGGGAGCAGCAGGGGAACATCATTCCCAGCCAGAAGAACATTAACTTGTATGGAGACAAACAATAAAAGCTCTGGCCTTGAAGAGAGAGGAGTGGTGAGAGCTTTGCAGAGCCAGGCCTAGCACAGGGAAAGCGATTAGCGAGTGATTATTCCCGAGTCCTCATTATGTACCAACAAAATGAAATTATCCTGCAACTCATTGAAGGCACACAAAGGGAAGAACCTTCCCTTGTGGTGCATTATCAGTGGAGGAGCTCCTGGGAGAGCAGCTCTGCCCACAGCTATCAACCATCAGCCTGGGAGACGTGGGACAGGCACGGGGGCATCACCCCAATTACTGCCGCCCTCGTTAATCACTCTCTGCTCCCGGTGCAGCCCCTGCCCAGCTCGCTGATGAGATTATCCCTGCACGAGCAGCTCAGGAAGGATGCAGGAGGATCCCAAAGGAGCAGGAGTGGCTGGGAGAAGCTCTCAGGATCAGGAGTGACAGCGATCAAGATGCCGAGTGACAAACGCCTGACGGTGCAGCTCAGCAGCCCCAGCTGGCACCGGGAGCAGCTGCCTGCAGAGGGCAGGGGCTGCCATTCCCCCAGGGAAAACGGGCATGGAGGAGCTGCCAGCAGGTGGGAATCACAGGAATGCTGACATGGTGGGCTCCTCTTCCAGGTGCTTCCTCTGGAATGGAGAGGAGCAGTGGATGGAGAGGAGCAGTGGATGGAGAAGCTGGAAAAGCGGGCAGTGAGGAGGGATCAAAGTGACACAAGAGATGAGGAGGGAAGGGATTGAGAGGACATCCAGGAAGGCACCAGGAATCCGAAGAGGCAGCAGCAGCTGGAGGCAGAGGTGCCGTGCTTGGCATCAGGAAAGCAGGAGCTGGGAGAAAGGAGAAGGAGAAGGAGAAGGAGAAGGAGAAGGAGAAGGAGAAGGAGAAGGAGAAGGAGAAGGAGAAGGAGAAGGAGAAGGAGAAGGAGAAGGAGAAGGAGGGTCCCTGACCCCCACACGGCTGTGTGTGCCAGGGAATGGCTGCAGCTGCTTCCCAGGAGCCTTCCCTCAGATCTGCAGGAATACTCCCTCATTGTCCAGGAGCATTCCCTCACTTCTCCAGGAGCTTTCCCTCAGCTCTCCATGAGCATTCCCTCATGTCTCCAGGAACATTCCCTCACTTCTCCAGGAGCATTCCCTCATTGTCCAGCAGCATTCCCTCATTCTCCCCGACCATTCCCTCATTCTCCAGGACAATTCCCTCTGTTCTCCAGCAGCATTCCCTCACTTCTCCAGGAGCATTCCCTCGGCTCTACAGGAGTGTAAGAGCATTGGAGGGTAGCACGGTCAGGACAGACAGAGATGAGAGATCTCTGCAGCCAGGACTGGAACTTGAGGTTTATTGCAAAGGGCCTGGGTGCAGGGCCCTGCTGGGAGCTGCCAGGCACAGCTCAGAGCAGGTCTGAGAGAAGAGAGGGGCAGAGAGGATGAGAGGGTGAGAGAGTAAAAGTGTGAGAGAGCCAGGTTCCCATTCCAATACAATAAATCTTCTGTGTTGAATATTCTGATTCTCACTAACCAATCTAGTACAATATACAAATCCTATAGCATTTACATACAGCCTATAAGAATCACTACATTACCACGCAGTGTTGCATTTTAAACCCTAAAACCTCCTCTTTGGGCCCCTTCTGCCAAGCTGGCAGGGTCTGCTCTGACCCTCGGAGCTGTCTGCAAGCAGAGGGTGTTGTTCCATCAAAAGGGGATCACCTTCAGCTGGCCACACCATTGTTTTCCAGTTGTTCAGTAACTGAGGTATCTCAAAGCTTGCTTTAATTTCAATCTCGCTTACAGTTTCCATATTCTCCAAATCTTTTGCCAGGCAATCATATTTATAAGGCTTTCCTGTTTCATCTTCTCCAACACAGGAGCATTCCCTCTCTTCTCCATTCTCATTCCCTCATTCTCCAGCAGCATTCCCTCAGCTCTCCAGCTGAAGATGCAACGCCAGGATATCTGCACAGTGTGAAAATCAAAATTTTTGCAGGGAACAGTGGAATCTCCATGTCCTTCTCCACACTTGTGTTGTAGGGGCAGAATCCAGAGCCAAGGACTGACCCAAAAAGTTATGGAAGTGGGGCAGATTGCTGAGAGTTCAGAGCCAGCCTGGGCCGTGTTGTGGTGCCTGGTGTCTTCAGTGTAATGTAAATTATTTTGCCTTTTCCAGTTTAAAAAAAAAATTAGAATCAATATTTTTGGTGCTATGAGCAGCACTGGAATTCCAGTGGCTTCCTAAATTCCTTTAGTCCAGGTGATTTTCAATCCGACTTGTTTAACTTAGAATTTGAAGAGATGGTTGGCTTTCAATTGTGCTTGAAATCTTTCGATGGATTGATTAATGATGGATTGGTTAATGATGGATTGATTAACTTGGGAAAATCTTCCAAGGAGCTGGGTGCCCTAATCGATGTCACCTTGCCAAGGTGTCCATGGGAAGAGGCAAATCCCTGATGTCCCCAAGGCCCCTGGGGACAGCTCAGGGCTCCCAAACCACACCAGGCTTTTCATGGGGGTGGTGGGGTCAAGAGGCCACAGCCCGTGCTGGAAACCAAACCTCAGCAACCTCAAAGAACTGAGGTCATGGGGAAGGAAAGGCAGGATTGGTGCTCCCAGAGCTGCCAGAGCAGGGCTTTGGCTCCCTTCAGCGAGTGACACTGCAGCAAAGTGACATTCCCAATATTTCTGTGCTTTCATGATGTGAGAGCTTTCCCAGCTCATTTCCCTGCCCAGCTCCGTGGCCACAGCAGCAGCAAACTGCTCTGGGAGGGTCACAAACTGAAATCCTTGTGCTGGGGCCTGGCTTTCCTGAGTGGAATGTGATGACAGAGAGGTGAACTGGGGAATTTGTAACGGGAAACCTCGGGCTGGAGGAGGCTGTGGGCTCTGAGCAGCTTATCTGATGTTCTCTGAGGGCATCACCCAGTGCAGCTCCTGGGGTGCCAGGGGGGCTGAAACTGCAACACTGTTGAGATTCTGGAGTCCACACAAGAGGAGGACACTCGATACAATAATAGGCAATAGAGTGTCTGATAAAGCCAGGCCATCTTCAGGTGAGTGCAGCTGCTCAGCTCAGCAGAATTCCAGACAATTCACCCAGCCTGGAGCTGCTGCCTGGGCTGGATCCAGCAGCAATTCCACAGAGCAGCACCCTGGATTTCAAGGACCTGCAAGGACAAAGCCCTTCCCATGGTGGAATCCCCCCAGCACATCCCAGGGAATCACAGAGCCCAGGAAGAGCCTGGAGCTGGCAGCACCCCCTGGAGAAAACAAACATTGCTCCAGGGGAGAGCTCAGCAATCCATACCCAAACTCACCTGGTTTGGTTCTCATTTGAATATATGCTCAGCAGGTGACAGGAATTCCTGGAATAAAGAGGAATAACAAAGGGCTGTTGTCATCTCAGAGCAGCCCTGAGCAGGCTGGCAAACCAGACAGGTGGGGAAGGGATGCTACAGCCACCTGAGAACTTTGGGAATCTCAGAATCATGGAGGGGGTTGGGTTGGAAGGGACCTTACAGCTCATCCCATCCCACCCCTGCCATGGCAGGGACACCTTCCACTGTCCCAGGCTGATCCAAGCCCTGTCCAACCTGGCCTTGAGCACTGCCAGGGATCCAGGGGCAGCCACAGCTGTGCCAGGGCCTGCCCACCCTCCCAGGGAGGAATTTTTCCCAACCTGACCCGTGGCTGATGGCCCTCTCAGCTGAGGGTCCCTCCCGTATCTGCATCTTCCTGAGGTGCTGAGTAATTCCCAGCCAGCCCAGGCCCTGCAGAGGTGGAGAATGGAAATGTGGATAAATCTGGAATCAGGGGTGGGGTTCAGTGTCTGTGAGTGCCCCGAGGGAATTCCAGCACTCCTGCAGGTGTAGGACAGGGCCCTGGTAAGACTCTGAACACATTCCCACTCTCAGGAAACAACAGGAGGTGTTGGCACACACCAAGATCTTCCCAAAGAGCAGCAGCAGTGGTTGCAGGAGCCCCACCTCTGGAGAAAGATCCTCAGCATGCAGTGGGTGGGAGAAGGGTTTGCCAAGACAGCCCCTTAATTAGTGGGGTGCTGGTGATCCTTCAGGTCCTTTCCAACCCAAAGCATTCCATGATTTTATGAGTTTTCAGGCAAAGTAACAGCAGGGAAATCCTTGCTTCACTCCCCTGACTGAGGCACAGCATTCCCAGCTCTCCAACACCCTATGGATGGATGGGATTGGCTCCTTCCCCCCTGGACACCTCCATCCCCACCTTCAGTACTTCCAGTGGCTCCTGTAATCCCAAAGGAAAAGTCTTGGTCTGCATGGAGCAGCAAAGCCCCAGAGTGTATCTGAGGCTGCTGGAAGTTCTCAAGTCTCCTTCCCAGCAGCGGGAATTACTCAGCACCTGGAAGGCCCAAAAGCCTGTAAGGAAAATCAGAGTCACTGGGATAACCCTGGAAGTGTTCCCATTTCAGAGGTCTAAAGGCTGGATTCCATCTCCTAAAAATCCTTTGAGATGCCTGGAAGAGTTTTTTGGCGATGAGAACTGGGAGTTCTCCATGTCCAACCTCCTGAGGGAGCTGGGAGGCAATGGGTGCTCAGAGGTGCTCCCCAATGCAGTGCTGCTGGAGCCATCCCTCCCATACTGCCGCACTTATCCCCTTGGTCAAGTGTCCCTGAGGAATGAGAGGAACTCATTCTGCCCCGAGCTGAGGATTTGGATGCACTGGGGATGTCAAGGAGGATTTTGGAAGTGGAGCCCCATGAGCTGAGAGCTACTCATGCACTCTGATCCCTGCAGCTCCCCGTTGCCCCTCACCAAGGCAGCAGCAACAAATCCAAGGGGAAGCAGAGCAGAGGAGAAAGCTCTGGAGGGGTTAACATGCTCTGGAGCATGGTTCAGTGAAATTGTCAAAAAATCCCTTCTGACAAATTGCCTCAGAAGAGAGGAAAAAAAAATCTAAAGAGCCGAGCGCATGGTAATGATTTCTGAAAAGTTCCCCGGCACCAAAATGGCCAAATACCATTAGCAAAGCAAATTGTGTTTTATGCACATAATTCACACCAGAACACGGAATTCAGGCCCGTTATTAACGGGACACGAAGCCAAGGCAGCCAGAGAGCTCTGCCTGACTCCACAGGGCTCAGCCCCAGCCAGGTCCCTGGCAGATCCAGGAGATCGGGAATGCTGTGGGACTCTCCAGGCACACCCCAGCTCCTCCCAAAGCACCTCGGTGTCCTTCTCCCGTTTGGGGAGTGCCTCTTCAAAGCTGGCTGCTCGCAGGACATCAGCACCTTCCCTATGCTCATTTTCCCAGGCTTTTTGATCACACGGAGCCCGGGGCCGGATCTTTGCATGTCCCCAGCCTCAGCTGGCTCTTTGCATGTCCCCAGCCTCAGCTGGCTCTTTGCATGTCCCCAGCCTCCACGGTGCCTCCTGAACCGGCCCAGCCTGACAGAGTCCTGCTCCACCCCAAAGCTGCTTCCCGGGTGATGCCTCAGGTTTCAGCTTTTATATTTTTCACATTCTGTGCTGCTTTAGTGTGTGGGTCTGAGCTTCACATCAGGGGATAGTGAGCTCTGTGCACAGAGCAGGGAGACAAAACAATTCCTTCTCTAGCTGGGCACCAAGGACAAATGATCCAAATCTCAGGCCCAAGAGCACAAACACCGTGGGCTGGAGAGAGAAAAACAAGAAGGTGGGACTGCATGGGCTGGAGCTGTAAATTGGACAATGAACTGCAAGATGCAAATGGAGCAGAACTGATCAAAGTGAGACACCCTGTGCCCGGTCGTGCATTTTGTGACCATTTTGGGTCCATCTTGGGTGTAGCCCTGGCTGGGTTCTTGTGCTGCCCAAGGCAGATCCATTGAGGCCTCCAAATAAATCCCTGCTTTATTGTTGAACTCTCTAGTCTCTGTTCTAGGGCAGCCGTCTCAAGGCATCAGGGAAGTAGAGGACCTGCTGGGCAGCCCCAGACACTGACTCCAGCTGCTCATGGAAGATCATCTCCTGTCCTCCTCCATGGCCTGGCTCTGACACATTCCCAGGTGTCCAGCCACCAGCAAAAACAACATTCAGGTGGAGCTGGGAGCAGGGAGCCTGTGGAGCAGCCTTCAAATATTCCTTAGCTTGTGATGGAGCTCTGGGAATGTTGTGGTGGAGCTGCTGAGGGATGGAAACCAAGGCACTGCCCGCTTTTCCAAGCCATCCGCCATGCAAATCCCGCTGTCGGGATGGGATTAAAGCCATCTACGGCTCCACAGATCCTGGGATTTGTGGCAGGGCCGTTGGCTCAGCCCAGAAAACCCCCGGGCTGTGGGTCAGGCAGGGCTGGTCCCGCTCCCGGTGCTCTCCCGGTGCCGGTGCCGGCGCTGGCACAGCGGGCACGGAGGATGGTGCCGGCCCTGCCGAGTGCCAGGGCGCCAGCCCAAAGGGCAGGGAGGAGCCCGGCTGGGGAGCCCGGCTGGAATTCGGTCATGGAAAAGCTCTGGAATTCATTAGCTGCGCCCCAGGCCAGGCAGGATTGTAATAAACACCTTCTTTGAGTCCTGTAGGTAGAAGTTACATGAAAATTACCTACTTTAAAAGCGCATTAGCATTTCAAAGGCAGACATTAGGAGACAGCCGAGCGCGATGACTGCGCACTGGCAGGGCTCCGCTTTGCCTCTTTATGCACCCTGACGCTTTTCATCTCACCCCGGCGTGTCGTTCCCTGCTGGATGGGCCAGGAGCTCCCAGAGCTCCCAAACCACTCCCGAGGCTTCCCGTGCCGGGTCAGGAGGGAATTATTCCAACAAGTCCTGGTGCTCCTCATTACTCGCCCTCAAAGGAGCGGTGGAGGAGGCTCCTCCAGCGGGTTCTGCAGGGGCAGAGGCGGAGTTCAGGGTGTATCCCGGGTCCGGGTGATGCACAAAGCTCTGCCCCGGTGTCCCCAGTGTTCCCAGTGTCCCCAGTATTCCCCTGCATTCCCGGCCCTCTGATCTCCAAAGGCAGAGGACAGAGATGGAAGCACTCGGGTACATGAAAGGGCCTTTCAGGGAAGGAGCCGAGCAAAGCAGAGCTGGCTAAAAGTGAGCTCAGGATGACCCGGGAATGGGATTTTCCCTGTTAAGTGGTGAGGAAGAACCAGGGACATCAAATGGAGGGATGGAGCAGCAGCACTAACCATGGCAAACCCTTTCCTGCGGGATGCCCTGACCTGTGGCACGGGGATGGCAGGACTTGGTGGCACTGGCAGGACTTTGTGGCCCTGCACAGGTGAGCCCAGAGGGTGATTCCCTAAAAGAGCAGCTGACAGATCCATCAGGGAATGTACACAGACGAACAGCCGGGATCTGTGCCTTGGGAAGCCTCCAAACAGGAGCTGCCCTGTGGTTGCTGTACCTGCTGCCGTCCCCTGGTGATAAATAAACCTGGGAGAGATGTTGCTCACTTCCAGGAATTTAAAAGGTTTATTAAACCTTATCAAAAATACAACAGAACACTGAATAGAGAAAATATTACAGCACCAGGAGCAGAGGATTTTCCCCACCACGTGCTCACCCACACAATGGAGGTTTCACCTTTTAACCCTTTAGCCCCCCCAAAGTTCTGTCCATCCACTCCTCCTTCCCTGCCCAGGGGTGGAGATCCCTTCCTGACACCTTGAGTGGGGGTCAGGTGCTGCCACAGTAACGAGTGACCCTCCAAATGTCCCAAAGCCAGGGCACCCTGATAACAACACAAGGGGGTAAAACACAACTACAAATCTATAAAACTTCTCCTGACACACACACAGGATATTTGCCTTTTAACTGTGAGAGTCAGCCATGGCATTGCCCATCTGTCACACTGGGAGAGGCTCAGGGGCGAGTGGTGGCGCTGCCCTGTGTGTGGTGTGGCAGTGCCATACAGGTGGCACTGTCCCCTCTGTGCCACTCTGCTGTGAAGGGTGGGGGAAGCACAAAGCAGGAGAAGCCCCAGGGGAGGTTTGGATTGGATATTGGGAACAATTTCATCTCCAAAAGGTTTGTCCAGCATTGGAACAGGCTGCCCAGGGATTTAAAAGGAGTGTGGATGTGGCACTCGGGGACATGGTCAGTGGTGGCCTTGAGTGGGAGTCAGGTGCTGCCACAGTAACGAGTGACCCTCCAAATGTCCCAAACCCAGGGCACCCTGATAACAACACAAGGGGGGTAAAACACAAAAACACAACTATAAATTTATAAACCTTCTCTTAACATATATATATATATATATATATATATTTTTTTTTTTTTATATTTGCCTTTTAATTGTGACAGTCAGCCACGGCATTACCCATCTGTCACAAAACCCTTCCCTGGCACTTCCCAGCTCCAGCTGGCAGCCAAGCCAAGGGCAGGAGGCATCCTGGCTGTTCCTGGAGCAGGATCCCAGGGGGAGGTGGAGGTGCCCATAGGACAGAGCCGAGGTGAGGGCAGGGTGTCTCAGCCAGCAGAGAACAATGCTCAGATATCTCAAATCAACAGAGCTCCAGGCTCAGGAATAACCCCCGGGACTGGCAGGGAATGTGGAGCCTTCCTGCCCCTGCTGCTGTTCCCAGGGAAGGCTCTGAGGCTCATTTTGTGCGAGATGCCACTTGCAGGTCACCCAAACTTCCTCTGGAGCTGCGTGTGCAGAGCGAGGCGAGGCGAGGCAAGGGAGAGTTATCTTCTGCCAGAGTAATTACTCCTTGTTTTCCCAGATAATACTCGGGGAATTTGAATATGGCCATTTTTCCTGCTCCTGCTGCAGCTCTGAAGATTGTGCTGCTGTCATCTGTGAGTTCTTATCGCTTATCTCTGCTCTTTTATCTTTGCCACTCATTTCAATGTGTTTAAGGCTCCTGCAGAGCCTTGTCTCTGCTCCAGGGAGCCTCTGCACAGCTCCCAGGAGCTGTGGGCCCCTGATGGGTCTCAGCAGCCACTCCAAGGTGTCAAAACTCTGCCCTGAACCTGGAATGTGCTCCAAGACCTTCAGCAACTTTCTTATCCACCAGGAAATAGCCTCAATCCTTTCTTTCTGGGTTTTCTCTGAGAGATTTGCCCTCTGGGCTCTGGCAGCTGAGCTTTGCACCAAGGCAGGCCCTGGGCACTGCTGGGCCTGAGCCTGGTGTTGGAGCTCTGCTGCTCCCTCCTCTGCTGGGAGATGGAAAAAGCAGGATTTTGAGGGGCAGGGGGTCAGCCCAGGGCATTTGTAGGGCCAGAGGAGTGTTTGCAATGGCAGGAGAGGGAAAGGTGGGACTGTGGGGGGCTGGCAAAGGAGGCCAAGCCCACCTGAGGGCCCCAGGGAGCTGCAGCTCCAGCCCCATTCCCTGCCCTCTCACACTCCATCCCCTCACCCTGCACACGTAAACCTCTGGGTAAACAACACCTTTATTTATCTCTGCAATTTGTTCTTGTTCTGGAATTTGTTCCTGTTCCCTTTTTCTGTGGGCCGGGGTCAGTGCTGCCTGGGGCTCTGAGGGGAGGCCCAGCTGTAGAATCCCATGGGGGCTCTGAGGGGAGGCCCAGCTGTAGAATCCCATGAGGGGTGTGAGGGGAGGCCCAGCTGTAGAATCCCATGAGGGGTGTGAGGGGAGGCCCAGCTCTAGAATCCCATGGGGGCTCTGAGGGGAGGCCCAGCTGTAGAATCCCATGGGGGCTCTGAGGGGAGGCCCATCTGTAGAATCTCATGAGGGCTCTGAGGGGAGGCCCAGCTGTAGAATCCCATGGCTCAGCCCCCTCGCCATCAGGAGATGCAGCTGCAGGCTCCGTGCCAGGCTCTGCTCCCCCCAGAGAGCTCCAGGATGTGCTCCCCGAGCTCTGGGGGGGCTCTCCCAGCCCGGGCTCCCCGTGTCAGGTCGGATTTCTCAGTGGGGAGCCGGGAGCAGTTCCTGTGCAGCGGGATCATTACCCACTAACACACAAAGCCTGCCTCACCAGTGCTCCCAGTACCCCAGCGGGGCTGGGGGCTGCAGCCCACGCTGGGAAGGGATTGGAGCACACTCTGGCTTCGGAGCAGGATGTTCCAGCCCTCCTTCAAATTAAAAAAATCTCCTGTGCATCCATCTCCTCGGCCACGGGAGGCATTTCCCAGCCGCCATCACGGATTTGGAGCCGGGACCCAGGAGATAAAATAATTTACTAATTGGAAGTGGCACCAAACATTTTGCCTCTTGCCCTGGCTGTGATCCCGGGGGCAAGTGGCTGGCAGCTCTCCAGGAGACAAAGCCAAGGCAAGCCGAGGTGGCCGGGGTGCCACTCCGGGAGCCCCACCCCGTTTGTCCCCAGCACTCTGTCACCTTTAATTACACCCAGAGACGCCCATCAAAGGCAGAGCCGGCTGCAAGGCTGAGGAGGAGTGACAGGGCTGGTGCAGAGGAATTTCACACAACAGCCCAGGCATTTTCTAGCTCACTGACTCGTTTTCCCTGTTTTCTTTTTTGTTTTTTTGTTTTTTTTTTTTTGGATGGCTTTGCACTTCGCAGCCCTGGGCAGGCTCGGGCAGAGCACAGCTTCCTCCAGAGCCAGGAGAAGCCAAAACTCGTCATTCACTCATCTCCTCATTCATTTCCTCCACAGCATCTGTGTATTCACCAGGGTGCTCCCCCAGGCTCAGAGCTGTGCCCACAACAGCACCGGGTCCCTGCTCCCAGGTGGTGGCACTGGGGGGGCTCCCAGGCGGTGGCACTGGGGGGGCTCCCAGGTGGTGGCCCCAGGCCAGCAGGGCAGCCCTGGGCACCTGTGGGGGGACACCTTGATCTGGGGCTGCCTTTTTGCAGCTGGACAACATCTGGCACTGTCCCCATCACCCTGCCCCTGTGTCCCCGCAGAGGGGCTGCCCAGAGTCTGTCACCTGCTGCTGGGGGAGGCCATGGATCCCTGAGCTCCCAGTGAGGATCCCTCTGATCCCTGAGCTCCCAGTGAGGATCCCTCTGATCCCTGAGCTCCTAGTGAAAATCCCTCTGAATCCCTCAATTCCCTGTGAGGATTCCTCTGATCCCTGAATACCCTCTGACCCCTGAGCTCCCAGTGAGGATCCCTCTGATCCCTCAATTCCCTGTGAGGATTCCTCTGACCCCTGAGCTCCCAGTGAGGATCCCTCTGATCCCTCAATTCCCTGTGAGGATTCCTCTGATCCCTGAGCTGCCAGTGAGGATCCCTCTGATCCCTCCATTCCCAGTCAGGACCTGCACAAACCTCATCATTTGAGCAGCTCTGTAGATCCAGGGTCTGCTGAAAAAAACAGCTGTGCCCCATTTTCTGGACATTTCTGGGAACCTGCTCCAAAGGTGGAGCCCCAGAACCCGTCCTGTCGGATCCTCAGCTCAGGGAAGAGCAGGATGGGGATGAGCAGGAGAGGAAGGAACGGGTGGGTAGAGCAGAGGGAGGCTGTGTCAGCAGGGATGAAGTCAGGAAGCCCCGTGGGACGTGCCATGGGACAAGAGGACACCTCACACCTCCCACTGCCTGCAGGAGCCAGGGCTGGAATGTGGGGGCAGCTCTTGGAAGTGCAGAGCAGGAGCACAGCCAGCTCTGGATCTCAGAGGCATCCAGAGGAATGGGCAGGAACTGATCCAGCAATCCCCCTGCCCAGGGGGCAGAACCCCTGGCCTGGGCAGAGACCAGAGAGGCTGTGGAGTGTCCCTGCCTGGGGACATTCCAGGTATCCCTGAGCCCTGGGATGGCCCTGCTGGAGCAGGGAGGTGGCACCAGGTGAGCCCCTCCCAGCCTGCCCCAGCCTGGGATTCCCTGATCCCGTGATTTCCCACTCCCTGACTGAACACAACAAAGACACCAGCGGGGTTTGTGGCTCTGTGACACCCCCAGCACAGCAAAACAGGCAGAGGCTCAGAGAAACCCTCCCAGAAGGTTTCCCCCAGCCTGGCTCTGGTCTGGTCCCCACAGCACCGGGGGGAGTTCAGCAGAATTGGGGCCCTGCCCTGTCACTGACATTTTATGAAAATCCTTTTGCTAGGATTTTTCTCCTGAGAAGCTGAGAGGCCTCAGAAATGAAATGTAAACAATAATTATCTGATTGCTTGGAATGTGTTCTGGAGATGGTTTACCAACAGGTGCATCTTTGATTGGTTGCATGTGAATTGTTTTTAATTAATGGCTAATGACAGCCAGATGTGTCGGACTCTCTGGTCAGTCACCAGATTTTATTATTAATTTCTTTCCTTTCTAACTTTCTGATGTCTCCTTTCTCTTTCTTTAGTATAGTTTTGTATAGCATCTATCATATCATATCATACCATGTAATATCATATCATATCATATCATATCATATCATATCATATCATATCAAATCAGCCTTCTGAAACATGGAGTCAAGGTTCTCATCTCTCACCTCGTCCTGGGGACCCTCAAACACACTGCCCTGCCCCATGGCAGCCCCTGTGCCAGCCAGGGCTCGCAGCCACTGCCCTGGATGAACCCTTGTCTGAAGTTGCCATCTAGGGGAGCACACAAAGGCACAGCCTGCCAGGGAGGTGAGGAACCAAGAGCACACCAAACGCCTCCAGGGGCTTTGTGCTTCCAGAGACAGCGACAAAGAATGGAAATAAAGTGACTTAAAGCACCCCAAACGCAGCTCAGTAATGACAAACACATGGCTTAGAGAGCCTGAGAACAGAGGGAACCGAGTGTTTATAAACTACAAGAGACTCGCTGGTGGTGTGAGGGGGAAGCTCTGGGCAGGGATTTCCCCCAGGAGAGGATTCAGGATCCAATCCTGGGAAATATTTGGATGTTGAGATAGAAATCGCTCTGAGCTGTCTCCTGGGATTTGCCCCTTGACTCCCAGGCTGCTGGTGCTTCTGGGGGCAGGGCTGGGGTGGCCAAGCTCGCTCCTGCTGCCCAATTTCCTGGGAGAGCCTTTCCCAAATGGCCCTTGGCTCGTTCAGCTCCTCCGGGATCTGCCAGGATCAGCTCAGCTCCTCTAGGATCACCCCTGTTCGCACGGGATTTCTACCTCCTGCTTTTGTGGTGGCAACCCTGGTTTTGTGGTGGCAAAAGGGGGAGGTAGAAGAAGAGATGGGGTCAGTGGTGGCAAAAGGGGGAGATGAAAGAAGAGATGGGGTCAGTGTGAGCTCTCCAGCGAGGCTGAATCCGGGTTAAATGCAGAGGATGGAAACAAACTCAGTGGGATTCAGGGAGTGGAGGGGAACACTCAGGGAAGGAGCGGAGAGGAGGGGAAGGTGGGTGAGGGTGGATGGGGGCACGGCGGGTGGCACATCCCTGGTGGCACATCCCCGGTGGCACAGCCGCGCTGGATCATTCCCCAGGTGCCAGCTGGCCCAGCAGGCTGCAGTGCTGGCAGCTCTGCAGACAAAAGGTTCCCCGTATCTGCATTTCTGAGGCTCTTATCGCGGCGGAGTCTCGCTGCTCGCAGCCCTTTCCTCCGCAAGGGCAGAGTGTTCCTATTGTTGTTACACAAATCGCTTCCCCTGCCGGTTCCTTCCCTTCCAGGCTACTGAGTGGAGCTTGGCTCGGCTCCCTCTGGACTAATTTGATGAGAGATAATTATCTTGTTAATATCATCTTATTTTCTTAAGTCCCAGCCTCTCTTTTATTAATTCTGTCAGTCGTGGGTTGTGTTGCTCTTAGGTCCGTGGCTTTTCAAAACACTTTAACAGGCACTTCTGGGAGAAAGTCGGGAAAAGAACAACTTCACTGGCAGAATGTAAATATTGACATTTTTTCACAATGGAGGTTTTTAATCGGCTCCTCCTCGCAGGCTTGGCCGCCGTGGGAACCACTTGGCCACCGTGGCTGTCCAAGGGTGGGATGTGGCTGCAGCAGGAGATGCTCGGGATCTGCTGCTCCCGAGGGAAGAACAGGAGAGGAGCAGGGGCACGAATTCTGCCTGGAGGGAGCAGGGGCTGCCCCAGGACACGTGAAATGAGGCTGTGCCCATCCTTGTGCTGAAATGCTGAATGCAGATGGAAAGGGATGGGAATTGGGAAAGGAGCATGGATGCGGGGTGGTTTGCCAGGAAAAACTCCATTCGCCCTATCCAAAAACTGTCCATCCTTGTGCTGAGTATGCTGAATCCAGCAGGAAAGGGATGGAAATTGAAAAAGGAGTGTGGATGTGGGGTGGTTTGCAGGAAAAGGCTCTGTTCCCCCTATCCAAGAACTGCCCATCCTTGTTCTGAATCCACCAAATCCAGCAGGAAAGGGATGGGAATTGGGAAAGGAGAGTGGATGTGGAGTGGTTTGCCAGGAAAAACTCCATTCGCCCTATCCAAGAACTGCCCATCCTTGTGCTGAATCCACCAAATCCAGCAGGAAAGGGATGGAAATTGGGAAAGGAGCATGGATGTGGGGTGGTTCACAGGGAAAAGCTCCATTCCCACTATCCAAGAAGCATCCATCCTTGTGAATCCACCAAATCCAGCAGGAAAGGGTTGGAAGTTGGGAAAGGAGCATGGATGTGGGGTGGTTTGCAGGGAAAGGCTCTGTTCCCCCATCCAGAGGCAACATGGGAATGTGGCTGACCTGAGCCTGTGCAGGGGACAGGGATCCCACAAAACCATTCTGAGCCTTTCAGAGCTCGTTATCCTTTGCAAGAACATTTATGGCTGCTGTTAATGTTAACAGTGGGATTGTGTTATCCTAAATAATCCCACACAGGGCTCATTATGGAGCCACACCTGGAAGTGCAGCCCCCAGCACCTGTCCTGTGCTTCCCAGCAGGAATGCCAGGCAGGATCCCACCTTCCCTGGCATCACATCTTCCCTGCACCCCTCAGCACCAAGGGAAGAGTTTGTGTGGCTGCAGAGGGATCCAAAGGATGCTCCGATCCTGCTGGATGCCCCAGCACTGCCCTGGGGCAGGGTGAGGGTGCTCAGCTCCACAGGGATGAGGAGATTTTGGGATTTGTGAGGGAAAAGGAGCCATTTTAGCACCAGCTGAAGGGGTAGAGGAACCTTCCTGCTCAGGGCAACTTGAAGGAGGATTTTGTATGAGAAATGCAATCTTTTTTCCGGCACCACTCCAGATCTGCACAGGATTTTATCCCCTTGGATCAGGGCCTGAATCCCTGTAAAACAAAGCAGGAGTGGGAATGCGAGCTTGGGAGTGAAGTGTGTTCTCAAGCAATTTTCTGAATCAGGATGGAATGCAAACCTCTTCTCTTTGACTCGAGGGTTTGATTTTTATTTTTTTTTCTTTTCCCTTTTCAATAACACAGATCTCAAACTCATTCAAGGCAGGGAAAATGAGGGGGTCGGGCTGACTTCCTCTCTGCCAGGAACAGAATTCCATTAAGCTGCTCCTGCCTGCTTGCAGGAAGGAGCTGTTTGCTCCCAGTTTGTGCTCACGCTGTGCCTGGTGCTGGAGCATCCAAGAGCTTCCCAGGGCTGCATGAAACAATGGGATTTAATATCTGCAGCATGCTCCAAAGCTGTGGAGTCCCACTTATTTATTCCAGGGGTTGAACTCATTCACTGGCAGGGCAGGGAAGTGTTTTCTGCAGTGGCAGATGGACTTCCAGCATTTAATCAAGGAGAATCCCATTTTTCAGCTGATGTAGAGGGTCCTTTTAGAGTCCTACACGGTCTGGGGTCACCCCACAGGCTCCAGTGAGCAGAGAGAAACATAAATTAGAAATAAAATCATTAAAATGATTCAGGTCTTATGGGGTGGGGGGGTTGAAGCAGAGGGTCTGATTTGGTCATCTCCATGGAGAGAAAAGGGAAAAAGGGAAAGAGAGATGCAGGGAGGGACAGGGAGATGATGGGTGAGACAGCAGAGTGGAAGGGGTGAGAAGGGAAAGGTGGATGCTCTCCCCACCTCCCCTGGGAATGGCAGCCTGGCTGCTCCTTCCCTCCAGGCAGCTCTGGGGGAAGGTTTGCTCTCCTTGCATGCCAAGCTGCCCTCCTGGGACACAGCTCAGCTCCAGAGGCTCCACATGCTCAGATCCAACGGGAAATGAGGGCTGCACCTGCATTAGGCCTAGAAAAGTAAGTGATAAAACCGAGACCAGATTCCTGGTACTAAAGTGATTTCAGCATTTATTGTAAGAAAAAGAAAGCAGGGGCCTGGGCCGAGTAGGCGTTCCCTCAAGGATGGAGGAGCGCTGGGGCTGGGGCTGCTCAGCAGCGATGGCCCCGATGGTCCAGGTGGGGCAGCACGGCTTCCCTGGGTTAGAAGCCCCTTTTTATCCTGTTTTTTGTCTCTTTGGATTGGTTTCTGTTGGGATCCTTCATTTTCATGAAGGTTTAAGGCGCTTGATTGGCCCATGACAGTTCTGTCCAGGCTGGCTCGTGGTGCACTTTACTGAGGTGTAATTTCTTATAACGACCCTTTTAACCCCCTTTACCATAACCAAACTAACAGCACATGTTTAAAACGAGTTCGAGCTCCTGGTACTAAAGTGATTTCAGCATTTATTACAATAAAAGAAAGGCCCAAAGCAAGGGGGCCTGGGCTGAGCAGGAGCGTTCCCGTTGAGGATGGAGCAGCACTGGGGCTCTCAGCAGTGATGGCCCCGATGCTCCAGGGGAACAGCACAGCTTCCCTGGGTCAGATGCCCCTTTTTATCCTGTTTTCTGTCCCTCTGGACTGGTTTCTGTTGGGATTCTTCATTTGCATGAAGGTTTAAGGCCTTGATTGGCCCATGACAACTCTGCCCATGCTGGCTCATGGTGCACTTTACTGAGGTGTGTTATGGTACACTGACTACTCGATTTCTTATAACTCCCCTTTTAACCCCTTTTACAATATAATAACCAAACTAACAGTATGTGCTTAACAATCTGTCAACTATTTTATAACAGTTTCTATCCTATTTTTAACACAAGGATACATGGATATATTGTAGCAGCTTCATGCACATTTGTTGTATTTACCAAGATATTTCATTGCTCAAGAAGGCGCAGCCCCTCTCTCCTCTGCTCAGATCTCCCCTTTTCCACAAAAACAATAAATCCTGAGTGCTCCAAAGTGAGAGAAGGTGGCTCCAGACTGGCCAAGCATCCATCAGATCACCCCATTCCCAGTGCTGCCCTGCAGGGAGATGAGGCTTGTCCTGCTCTACCCATTCCAGGGCAGGGATGCAGCTGGGATCAGGCAGAATTTGGCTGCTGCCATCAAGGCAAACCCACCCTAAATATGGAGCAAAGCCCATGAGGAGCAGACAGGCTCCAAACCAGCTCAAAGCCTGGCTGCCTGCAGGGGTGGAGCTCCTGAGTGAGCTCCTATTTTTGGTTTTTTCCTCATTTTCTGCCATGCAGCAACTGCTTTATTTACTGTCCCAGGCTGCAGCCAGCCCAGAAATGGGAATGTCCTCACCTGCTCCTCTCCCAGTCCCCTCGCTCTGGGATCCTCAGGAACTCATTTGCACAGGGCTCTGCATCCTGAAGGGCTTTATGGAGATTGAATGGATCCATTAGAGTGAGATACCCAGCTCCAGGCTTCCAGGCACCTGGGCCCTGCTTGGATTTTCTTTCATGTTATTTGTGGGTTTTCTATATTTCTCTTTTTTTTTTTTGGGGGGGGGGGGTGGTATTTGTTGTGGTGGTGGCTTTTTTTTTGTTTTGTTTTGTTTTTGTTTTTTGGTGGTTTGGTTTTGGTTTTGGTGGGGGTTTTTTGTTGTTTGTTTTTTTGTGCGAAAACTTTCCTAAGGAGAGCTCTTATATTCAGAGCAGAGTTCCCAGTGACTCCACAGCCACTCAGCCCTCAGCAGTTCCAGGTCTCAGCCAGATCCAGGAGATGAGGAACCCTCAGAAATCAGCAACGAAATACCCAGTGCTCAACAATTCCTGGCTATACGTGAGAGAGCTGCAGCAGGGATACAAGGACAGGGAAATATGGTTTTCCAGTCTAGCATCCAGTCTTCTAAATCTTTCCCACAAAGATTCACCTTCTTTCCTAAGACTTTCCCAGTTTTTCCAGGAATGGAGGGTCCTGCAGGACGAACTCTGACTCCACACCAATTCTCAGTGGGCTGGATCTGGAAAAGAAAGGAAATTATGACCATAAAACCAGAAATACAAACTCAGGGGGTGCAGATTGTTGCTGTTGCGACAATTATTCAAAATAAGGCACTGACAGTGAGTAAAATCTTCATTTTTGTGGCTGGCACTGTCTGTGGTCTTAAAAAAAGGCACCAACAAAGGAAAGTCCAATCATGAACCACCGGATTCTCATGAACCACCAGTCCCCCTGGCTCATCTGTGGACTTCCCCATGTGCCACATGGTGCTGGCTGCTCCTCCTGGTCCCTGGACAGCAGCTGCCCCTCAGGGCTCTGCCACATGCTCGGGCATTCCCGTGTGCATTGCCCACGTTTCCCAGAGCCTGCAAAAGGGGGGCTGGGATTAATTCCAGGCAATTTGTCACCAGGGCAGCTCGGCAGGTGGCAGGGTGGCAGTGATCAGAGGGCACCCGGTGGCCCTGGCAGGTGGCAGGGTGGCAGTGATCAAAGGGCACCGGGTGCCTCTCCACGTGCCAGCATGGGGAATGCTGAGCCCTGAGAGCTCTGTGCGTGTTCCAGCTCCCATGCAGGGCATCCATCATTTTCCTGTTGGTTATCGTTTTCCATCATGTGTCTCCTGTGCATTTTTAATTGGTTAATTACTTTATTCATATACTAAGCACACCCTCAAGCTCCAGTTATTATCAGCATTAAGTGCTCTGTTCGTGCCATTCATCTTTCTCGAGCTCTCTGTGGCCGTTTCCTGGCCCGCGCTTCCTCCCTGTGCGACACCTGCAGCTTCCTCAGCCCCTCCTCAGCCTCGCTCCGGCCCTCCTCTCATTAGTTTATTATCTCTACCTGGTAATCAGCCCCTCTCCCCAGCTCCTCATTACTGCTGCTGCAATTATGAGCCCAGCAGCATTGTCCCGGTGCAGCTCCCGCAGCAATTCCATGTTGGGGAGGATGAAAGTTTGACAAGGAAGTCTCACAGATATGTGTGCTTGGCAGAAAGATTTTTAAATGCAGAATTTAAAAGAAATATTTTTAAATCTAGAATTTAAAATAAAAAATTCCTCTGAAGAAGGAATCGAGATGGAAGCAAGTTTTGATATAGAAGAAAAGAATTGCTGAGCAGTCTCACTGGCTAACCAAGGAGGCAAAGGGTGTGTGAGTTAGAAGGGGGTTTTATGGCTTAGAGCAAAGGATAAACTCACCCCAAACAAGAAGGTGTTTTTACCAAGCAGAAAGAGAGCACAGGCAAACAAGTCAGCCAATGTTGCAAGGAGAAAAAAGGTCTCAGAATTTTCCACTGCAAGAAAACTGAAAAACAACTTCTAGCTTAAACTGTAATGTACTAACTTTAAGTGACTGGAGAACAGTAACATGAATATGGTAATTATAGTAGTTATGATAGGCTATAGGTAAAAGTTAAGGTATAGATTGGTTCTGCTGTATGAAGATGCTCAGCAAAGAAAAGTAAATAATGCACTGTAACCAAAATTTAGGGGTCTCCAGGCCTGCCTGCAGCTGGAGCTGACAGCTGTGGGCACAGCTCGGTCACCCACCACCCTGGACTGCTGTAACCTCTTGGATGGAATAAACTGCATTTTGGAGAGCTGCCTGGCATCCCACATCTCTCATTCAGGCTCTTACAATTCCAGGGAGCAGCTCCCGCAGCACTCCCGGCTCCCTCCCGCAGCCCTGCCCGGCGTCAATGATCAGCCGAGCTGTTTGTTCACACCTCACCCCGGGGACTCTGCGTGCCTGGCTCGGTTGAAAAACTCCGCGTGTGCCCCGGGGAGGAAATCCAAACTCTTCCCTCTTCACTGCTGCGGTTTGGGAAGGGATGGGAATGGGCTGGAGGGAGGGAGGGTCCAGGGGCAGGATGGACAAGGGAGCAGCAGGGACCGGGCTGGGATCAATCCAGGCTGGAGCAGCCCAGGGGGAAGGATTTGGGGCATTGGTGGGAAAGAGCTGCCCCAGAACCCCCCGTGGGCAGCAGGGCAGGGGGATTCTGCCCCTGTGTCCCTGTGCTCAGGTGAGACCCCACCTGCAGAGCTGCCCCAGCACAGGCAGAGCTGGAGCTGCTGGAGCCAGGCCAGAGGAGGCTCCAGGATGAGCAGAGGGATGGAGCAGCTCTGCTGGCAGCAAAGGCTGGCACAGCTGCCATTGTTCACCTGCACAGGAGGAGGAGTGCAGGAGTGCTGACCCTGCCCTGCTCAGGGATTTATCTGCAAGAACAGACTCAAACTCCCCAGAGACCCCTGAACACTTATTGGAGGGGCTTTTCCAATATCCCCATCCTCTTTCCCCCTTCCTGGAAACCTCCCAGAGGCACCAAAATGCCCCCCAGGCTTGCTCCTCTCACCTGCAGGACACATCCCAGAGGGGTTTTTGCCATCCCACCTTTCCTCCCTGCTGGGAGCTCAGCCCCCCCTGCTCCCAGCAGTGCCCTGCTCCTTCCCTTGGCTTCCCAGGCCAAACCTCCTGGCAGGAACAGGGTCAGCTGGAGCATGGCTGGAGGTGCCCTGCCCTTTCCCATGGTTCTGTGATCCCAAAATACCAGGATCCCCACCCAGCTGGGAGAGCAGGCTCCCACACAGGGGCACTTTGTTGTATTTAAAGCTCTGCCTGTGCTGTAATTCCGTGTGCAACATTAATTATCCAGCTCCCACTGTTGCCATGACACTCCTTAAAGCCATCAAAGCCATCAGGAGCCTGTCCTACCCCCAGCCCACCCTCCTGCTCACTCCTGAGCTCCAGCCCAGCCCCAGGGCTGCTGTTCTGGGTCACCTGCCCCTCTGCCCAGCACTAAGGCCACATTTGGACTTTGGGAAGTTGTGTCTCATTCCCAGGCTGCATTCCAAGAAGTGCCTGACTCCAAACATGCCCATTTTTAGGTCAAATTGCAGAATTACTGTTTCCTTAGCACAACATTGCCCTATCTTTAGAAGCTAAAAGGGATGTTTAGAGTTAGAAGGAGAAAGGAAGAAAGAAATGAAGGGGGTGGGGTGAATAAACACATCCCGAGCCCTGGAAAACACACAAATATGAGATCAAAAGGGAATGAGCCAAATTGTGAATAACCTGATGTCTGCAGCATTTACATCCCTCAGAGCTGACACCTGAGACACCCCACAGGCAGTGACAGAACAGAACTGGGAGCTTCCCCCTCCTGCCCCCAGCACAGCCCGAATACTGCAGGGAAGTGTTTTACACCTCCCCAGACTGCCAGGAGGTCAATTCTGCTTCACCTGCAGTGAGGCTTAGTGCAGAGAAACAAGGATTTGTGCTGGGGAAAGCTTTCCCAGACCTCCAGAGGGATTTTCCCTCCATGACAGCACCTCTGGGTCCCTGCAGGGTATGGGGCTCTCATTTGTGGGGTCTGTGCTCAGTCCAGGGCACAGCAGCACCTCCAGGGCTGGGTTTGGCCCTAAAATGCTTCCAGTCCCTCCCATGATGGGGATGGGGCAGCTCTGCCATGGGGAGAGGCTGGGAGGGCTGGGATTGTTCACCTGGAGAGCAGAAAAGCTTTGGGGTGACCTCAGGGTGGCCTTGCAGGACCTGAAGGAGCCAAAAGAAGATGGAGAGAGGTGATTTACAAGGAGCAGGACAAGGGGAAATGCCTTCACTGCCAGAGCATGAGTTTAGATTGAATATTAGGGGGGAAAATCCTCCCTGTGACTTTTTACATGGACAGACAGTGCTAGGGCAAGGGATAATGCTTTTAAAGTAAAAAGGAGATATTTAGATGGGATACTGGGAATTAGGAATTGTTCCCTGTGAGGGTGGGCAGGCCCTGGCACAGGGTGCCCAGAGCAGCTGTGGCTGCCCCTGGATCCCTGGCAGTGCCCAAGGCCAGGCTGGACACTGGGGCTGGGACAGTGGGAGGTGTTCCTGCCATGGCAGGGGTGAAAGAGCTTCCCAAATCTCTCCTCTTTAGCTCCAAACCAATCCCCCCTTGTTAAAGAGAAGATGCTGCCCTGAGGACTGAGCCCTTTCCCATTCCCTGGAGTTTTCCCTTTCCTGCCCTCCAGCCTCTGGCCCCAGCTGGGAGCTGCAGAGCAGAGAGCTGAGTTTGCTGAGGAGGGAGATGGGAGCAGAGCTGGAACTTCTGCTCCTGAAATGCCATTGCTGACAACGTTCACACCTAGAGCAGCTGGCACCCTTCTCCCTGTGCCAGGGGCTGTGCTGGGAACCAGCTCCCGCCTGGAAGCAGCTCCCAGCTCTGTTCAGAGGCTGTGCCAAGTGCCAGGCAGGATCTGTCCCGATATTATTGGTGATGAAGAAGCCTCCTGTGTGAGAGGCAAGTCCATTTCCAATCCATCTGTAACTATATCTAAAAAAGGCTCCATTTTCCCCAGCCCAGGATGAATTGCTGCCATAGCTTAGCTCGACTCCATTACAGCCCATTCAAATCCCCTTCATTATCCCAAGGAGCAAGGTGACACCACAAGCTTGTCTCAGGGAATTTATGGCACAGTGGAGACTCTTAGATCCACTCAACCCCATTAAAAGCTTCTCCCCTATAAAACATGCACCTTATTAGGCACCTCAGCAGCAGCCTGGCCCTGCTTCCCCAGGAAGGAGCACATTCCAAGGTTTCCATCCCTCCCTGCTCCTGGCTTTGCTGGTGGGGTGAGCTTTGTGCAGCCCTTTATTCCCAGCCTGCTCACCCAGCCAGGATAAAAGCAAACACACCCCACTGGACAAAGCCAGGTTTTTATTCAGGTCTCTTCCTGCCACAAAGCCTGGAAAAAGGGATTTGGGGTGGAATTGTTGTGAAATACACAATGAAACACCGTGTTTGGGTTTGTTTAAGGGCATTGAATTAAAACAAATTTACTCTCAAAATCTCTTTAAAAAACGTGACCTGAGATCCAACAGCCTGTGCTGAGTCCCTGACCCTTTCTCCAAGCTGCTCCCTGCTCACAGATGTGCTCTGTCTTCATCTCAGAGAGGAATTTCTGTTCCCATCACAGCTCCCACTGTTCCTTCTGGAGCTGGGGAGGCAGGAGAGGATGAGGAGGTGCTGGGGGAGGAGCTGCCAAGGCTGCCCTGCACATTCCCACCTCCATCCCCTCTCCAGATCCACCCTCCCTGCAGCTGGGCTCAGCCTCATCCCTCACCTGAGCAGCCCAGGAGACATTCCTGGGGCAGACAACCCCTCCCAGCTGGGAAGAGCTGGAATATCTCATCCCTAAGGAAGTGATTCTGCTTTTCTCCCACATTTCTCCCCCCTTTTCACCTCCCAGTCTGCCCCCAGCTCCAGGCTGTGCCCTTCAGGAGTGCAGGTGGCACCTCTGAGAGCTGCTGGTTATTCCAGCTAAATCTGTTTGTGCTTTTGCCCCTCATTTAGTCCCATCTCACGGTTTGCTGAGCTGGATCATGCAAATCCAAACAAAACCAATACTGGAGCCAGGAAGGTCAGCAGAGCCCACAGCCACCCCTGCTGTGTCACCTCTGTGCCACTCTGAGCCCACACTGGGGTGGCTTTGTCCCTTCCCGGTGCTGGGAGTGCTCCAGCCCCAGCAGGAGGGACAGTCCCTGTGTGGGGTCACACTCAGCTCTGTCCTGCCCTGGTCCCAAGGATCCCACACCCCTCAGTGCTCCTGGGGCATGCAGGACCCAGCACTTCCCCGGAAAGGGGGAATTTCCCTGGAGAACTGGAGTAACTCTGCTTTGGGATAAGTGGGATAAGAGTGCCAAAGCAGGAAAGTGAAATCCCATCAAAAAACTGAACAGGGACAAGCAGAGATCTGTCTGGGTCACACAGGCATTCCTGGAACTGGAGAATTGGAGAATTCCAGAGCCCTTCCCTGCAGGGGAGGGAGCTGTGAACACCTCAGGGTAACTCAGCTCCAGAGGGGCTCAGGTGGCTCCTGAGGCCATGAGGATCAGTGGAAATCAGGGTGATCCCATGTCCCTATGCAGGTGGTCAGGGATCAGTGATCCCCAAGGAGCTCTGCCCTATTTATCCCAAAGCCAGAGACTTTGCCCAGCTCGTGCCCACGTCCACCCCACAGTTCCCAGCTGGTTAAGGCAGCTCCTTCCAAAACTCATCCAACTTCAAGGGAGAACTCCCAGCAAGGGAGGATCACCCACCTCCTCCACGAGTTGTTTATGACTAATTCTCTTCCCTGCTGGAATGTGTCTCCTTTGCAGGTGGAAATTGTCTAATTTCAGCTTCCAGCCACCACATCTTGTTACACCTTTGATCGCCAGATTAAAGAGCTCTCGAGTCTCAAATAAATTCTCTTCTGCTGGGGACTCCCAGCCTTGTGCCAAGCAAGGATTCAAAGTGTTTTTCGTTAAGCCTTTCATTAGAAAAGGAGATGTTTGGCTTGGTGTCTTTTTAAAATTTCATTGACTTTTATGCCTCTTTCCTGGATTCTTTCCAAGTTTTCATTAAGTGTGACCCTGGAACTGGACACTGAGCACACCCAGAGCCCTCCCTAAAGCAATGCATGGTCCCACAGACCTGGGAAGTTCTTTTCTTTAGGATCTTCCAGTTCAGAAGGTCCCACCTGCTTCCTCACACTTCCCTAATCCATGTTCAGCAGTGTGTGGATATCTTTGTTCCTCGTAAGTGAGGATCTTCAGTGCATTGACCCAAAATTCAGGCTCCTGGAACAAATTCAGCCTCCAAGTGATTCATGCTGCCCTGGCCACGTTTATCTTCCTGCTGGGCTTTGTATCCTCTTTAATTCTTATCTCTCTAGACTATGCACTCCCCTTCAGGTCATGGATAAATACTCTTGGCTCTCCTCATGAAAACCTGGCACTGATCTGATGGTTTGGCCTGGAAACTGCTGAGGATGATCCTCCCAGCCCTGAGGGACAGGGAATTCCCTCCACCCCAGCAGCACCTCACACACCATCAGCACTTCCATCTGCCAGGAATCCCCCAGCTCCTGCCTGGACAAAGAGCCCTGCAGGGAATGGGAAGGAGGGTTGGCACAGCTGGGATGGTGGATGTGCGTCCTGCTGGAGCAGGGAGCTGAGCCTGTGCACCTGGAAATTGCTCTCAGGCTCTGTGGGACAGCTGCAGGATTTAATCACGATCCAGGAGGAGGTGTGTCCTGGTTCAGGACAAATCTGGGAGAGAACCCCCAGAGGGGCTCCTCTAGGAAAGCAGATTCAGTCCACCCGTCCCCCAACCGGCTCAGGAAAACTAAAATACCTCCTTGGAGAAAAGTGGAAAAAAGCTGTTTATTAAACAATAAACCCTAAACAATATTAAACAATAAAACCCCGTTGCTGCTCCAAAAGAGATGACAAACTGAGACAGTCCCTCCCGGGCTGCAGCTCAGCTCGCTCAGTCTCTGATCCGTCCCTGAGTGCTGGAAATGCCGCGGGCCAGGCCCGGCCCGGTGGCCACAGGTGCAGCTGCCGGTGCTCCCCGGGGTGTTCAGTGCAGAGCAGGTTAAACAGGGCCAAAGAAAAGGGAAAAAACACAGTCCAGGGAACTTCTTTGCCTCAGCTAGCTAAACTAACTAACAGCAAAGGAGAGCCCTGTCCCGCTGTCTGTCCATCCACAGACAACACAGTCAGGAGCAGGAATGTGGAGGAGAGAGTGCAGTGTCTGAAAACAAACTGCTGCTTCTCCTCTCCCCCCTTCACTCTCTGCAACAAGGCTTAAAGGTGCAAAACTTATTATTCAGCATAAACAGAACAGACTATAAACAGATAAAAGCATCATATAGTCAACCTAGGACAAGGGGGAGGCTCCAAGGCAGGGCAGGAGGGGCAGGCAAAGGAGGGCTGATGAGTGTGGCTGGAAAAGAACCAGCTCCATGGGAGTGAATGGCTCCATGAATGGCTCCATGGCAGTCAGCTTTTCCAAGTTAAACCTGGGCGCGACGTTGTGCCCGAGGGAGGAGGAGGATGGTGAGGAGCACCAGCCCCACACAGGGCTGGGCATCCAGGGGTTCTGGGTGCAGCCAGCAGCCGGGCAGGGACCTCCAGGGCAGCTCCAGAAGTGGGATATCCCAACAGTGGAGAATCAAATCTCTCCTTTAAGATGACCAGGAAAGCTTTGTGCTTCTGGAAGTCCTCCTGTCTATTTGGTGTCACGTTTTGGGATCCCTCCAGCATGGCAAGATGGAAGATGATTCCCTTGGAAAACTCTTCTTTAATTAATTCTGCTGCTAAAGCAGCAGCTGAACACCTCTTGGTGCAGCAGCAGAAATAAAATGCAGCCCTGGAGAACCACTGAAACCTTGTGGGATTATGGAGAAGGTGGAGAAAGGCTCCTCTGGAAGTTCCCACCAAAGTTCAGGAGGCAGCAGGCACAAACACAAGGGCAATGCCATAAAGCATGAGGAGAATGTTCCTTTCCACAGGACAGGTCAAGCACCAGGCCAATGGCCCAAAGAAGTGGGGGCATCTTCATCCTTTGGGATCTTCATCTTCCGCCTTCAAGATTGTCATCATTCCATATCTTTATCCTTCATCCTTCAAGATCATCTTTTTTCATCCTTCAAGGTCTTTATCCTTCAGGATCTTCATTATCCTTCAAGATCTTCATCCTCCATCCTTCAAGATCTTCACCCTTAATCCTTCAAGATATTCATTGTTCACCCTTCAACACCTTCATCCTTCATTTTTGAGATCTTCATCCTTTGAGATCTTCATTCTTCACCCTTCAAGATCTTCATCCTTCACCCTTCAACATCTTCATCCTTTGAGATCTTCATCCTCTGAAGTCCAACAGCAATGCCCTGAGCAACCTGAGCTGATTTTGAACCTGGCTCTGCTTGGAGCAGAAAGCAGAACTGGAAACCTCCTGAGAGCTCTTAAACTCCATAATTTTGTGATTCCCCAGCAGCTCCAGGAGCAGTTATTCCAGCACTTCTGGAGCAGTGGCACCATGCAGGCCAACAGTGCAAACTGGATTTCTCAGGATATTCATGACATATTCCTTCAGGAATATTCAGATCCTGTGCCTCCACAGGAAACAGACTGAAGGATGGACTCCAGACTGTCCTGACTCCACTTGGCTTCTCCAGTCTCTCCAAACCACACACCCTGCAGTTTTTAAACTCATTCAAAAATGCAAACACCAAATTTGAGGCAGAAATTTTGTATTTCTGGGTGAAAAATTCTAACCTCAGTTTCTGATTATTTTTTTCTTCGCTCAATCTTTTTGCCACTCCAAACCTCCCAGGTAAAGGTCACTGGGTCACCTCAGCACTGCCCAGAAGAGCTGGAGCAGCTCAGCTGCCCTCAGGAAGTACAGGAAGGAGCCTTGTAACAAAAACCTGGACCCCCAGAAGCTGGAGATTCCCTGGAATGGCTGCTGGGGATGAAAGTTAATTTGTCACTGTTCTGCTGCAGCGTCTGCAGCCCTTGAGGTGAAAATGAGCATTTCAAGGCAGGCCCCCAGACAAAGCTCGTTCTGATTCCAAACTGTTCCTGCAATGTAAAGATTAAAACAATAACATTTAAGCCTGGGAGCTTCAGATGGGAAGGAGCAGTGCGGGGAGGCTCGGCAGCAGCGCCGGAAGCCCTGCTAATGACGGCAGTAAATTGGATCAGAAGGATTCGCTCATTTTGGGAAGAGAGATGGAATAGCTGGGGCTATTCTCACTGGCACTAAACTCATTACGTTGTTTACACTGCACCTTCCTGCTCCACACTGGAAATTGGACCTTGCCTGGGATATTCCAGGCAGGAAGAGCAGGGAGAAGTCAAAGATTCACGGTGATGTTTGGTCCCTGCTGGGGTTGGTTTGGGTTTTTTTTTCATATGGGGCTTGTTGGGAAAATGCTGGATGCAGAGAAGGGTGTTGGGCTGGTCAGGGCTGGGTGACAGAGCTGGGAGCAAAGGCTGATGGGCAAAAGGAGAGGAAAGGCGTGTTAGATGTGTGATGTCATGGGGAGAGAAACTCCCAGGATCACTGAGGCTGGAAAAGCTCTCCCAGACCATCAAATCCAAGCTGTGCCCAATCCCCTCCTTGTCCCCAGCCCAGAGCACTCAGTGCCACCTTCAGGCCTTCCTTGGATGGGAACTCCAAACCCCCCTGGGCAGCCCCTCCCAATCCCTGAGCCCCCTTTCCATGGGGAAATTCCTCCTGGTGCCCACCCTGAGCCTGCCCTGGCCCAGCCTGAGGCCGTTCCCTCTGCTCCTGTCCCTGTTCCCTGGAGCACAGCCCGACCCCCCGGCTGTGCCCTCCTGGCAGGAGCTGTGCAGAGCCACAAGGGCCCCCTGAGCCTCCTTTGCTCCAGGCTGAGCCCCTTCCCAGCTCCCTCAGCCTCTCCTGGGGCTCCAGCCCCTTCCCAGCTCTGTTGCCCATAAGTTGCCAAGGGCTGGGTGACAGCAAGGTGCCCATAGGATGGGGGGCCTGGCACCAGCTCTGCTGGAACCTGCTGGATCATGGACCCCTCCCAGGGCACCTGAGCACTGAGGGGAGGCTCCAGGTGGCCTCAGGGACAGGAGAGCTCTGTCTCTGCAGAGAGAGAGTGAGACCAGGGAGTGACACCATGCCAGCCTCATGGACACCAGCCAGGCCAGCTCAGAGGCTGGCAGGGAGCTTTCCCTGCACGGCAGCTCCTGGAGTCCTTATCTGCTTCCCTCAGCCTCCAGCTTGGTGCTCTCCCAGCCCATCACCTGCTCCCCATTCCTCATCCCTCTGGGATGGAGGTGGGCACTGCCAGCTCATCTCCACAGGACTCACCCTGCTGGAGCTGCCTGTCACACCGCATTTCTGCCACTCTTCTGTGCAAACCTGGATGCCTGGGCAGGAATTTGGTGCCGTTCCAGCACTTGGAAATTATTCTTGTGGCCCTGCAGGTGCTCAAAGGAGGTGGGACTGGGAGCTCAGAGATGAGGGCACTGCAGGGAATGAGCATCACCCAATGGCCTTTCCCTGCCTGCCTCACAAAACCTGCAGGAAGGAGCTTGGGATGGGCCAAGATGCCAAATGCTCCAAGCCCTTGCTCTGGGAAGCTCAGCCCATCTCATCAGGACAGTGGAGAAGGGATTAAGGAGCCCCTGACCATCACCTCAGCAGGAAGGTCTCTGTCCAAAAAGGGTGAGCCCAGGAGTGCTGGTACCTCTCTAGAGCAGACAACAAAAAGCTGCTGCCATCATCCAACAACCCCTGGGCCCTGGGGCTGCCTGGGGTGCAGAGTCCATGGATGTGCAGTTCCCATGGATGTGTGAAGTTTCCATGGATGTGTGCAGATTCCATGGCTGTGTGCAGTTTTCCATGAATGTGTGCAGTTTTTTAAGGATCTATGAAGTTTCCATGGATGTGTGCAGATCCCACGGATGTGTGCACAATTCCATGGATGTATGCAGATTCCATGGATGTGCAGTTTTCCATGGATGTGTGGTTCCCATGAATGTGAGCAAATTCCATGGATGTGTGCAGATTCCATGGATGTGTGCAGTTTTTAATGGATGTGTGCACATTCTATGGATGTGTGCAGATTCCATGGATGTGTGGTTCCCATGGATGTGCAGAGTCTATGGATGTGTGCAGTTTCTCATGGCTGTGTGCAGTTTTCCATGGATCTGTACAGTTTCCATGACTGTGTGCAATTCCCATGGATGTGCAGTTTTCCATGGCTGTGTGCAGTGTTTTAGGGATCTGTGCAGTTTTCCATGGCTGTGTGCAGTGTTTTAGGGATCTGTGCAGTTTTCCATGGCTGTGTGCAGTCCCTCTCCTCCTGCTGGCTCCTCCCAGTGCTCCCAGCCCAGCTCTGTGACTCCCTGGTGCCTGAAGAGCAAAAGTTCAGCAGGGCCATTCTGCTCTCCCAGGGAAGGCACAGGGGTTCCCTGGATTTTGTGACACCAGGACAAGACATTCCTGTGAGAGAAGGAACTCAGTGTGAGCCTAAACAACACTGGAAGAAGGGGAATGGGATCTCCTGAGCGACCTGGGTGAGCTGGAGGGGCTCTCCCTCCCTCCCTGTGCCCCTGGAGAAGCTCCTCTGGCCAAGGGTGGCTGCAGCTGCAGCTGGGAGCCCCCCACAGGGGTGAATTCCCGATTTCCCTGCTCCAAGCCCACGCTTCTCATCCTGCCAGGCTTTCCTCAGGGTCGTGCTCGGGAGAGAAGATTTGCTCCCAGGCTCTGGCAGGGCCATATAACAAAATCAGACTGCAAGGTTCCTTACTCATCTCATTATACACACAGAGACCCTGGGCAGGCAAAGATAAAGCAAAATAAGGGGAAATTATTGCATCTCTTAAATGGGAATAAAATATCTCTGGGTGAAATCATTGCCGCAGCTCGCTGTGGGGTAGAGAGAGGCACCAGCAGGTGTCAGGGGTGCCCTGGGGGTACCAGCAGGGTTAAGGACCAGCCCAGTGGTGGCACCAGAAGAGCCCAGGGCTGTGTGCAGTGGCAGCGTGACCCCCGGGGGTGGTGGCACTGGCGGCACACAGGTGACGTTTCCAGGGAGCTGTGTGTGCCTCAGTTTCCCCCCAGCTGGCTGGGCTGGCAGCTCCAGCTCCCAGGGCAGCAGTTAACGGGATCATGTTCGTACACGGAGTTGAATTCCAGTGGCTGTGCCCGTGTAAGTGCTGAGTGCTATTAACAACCAACAGCAGCTCCCCTTCCTGCCTTTGCCTCGGGCCATTCCAGCCCAGTGAAGCATCACAGGCAGCACTACCTGGCAGTGCAAACCTCGGGATAGGCTGGAAACCTGGAGCTGGGAGTCCAGAAAGATGTGCCTGGCTTCATCCAGGCTGATGGCTCAGGCTGCCTGGGAGGCGGGAGAGACACCCGAGGGTGAAGGAAGCATCCCCCAGAAGGTGGGACAGGCAGGGCTGGAATGTGGAGACACCAGAGGCTGAAGGAAGCTGGGACAGGCAGGGGTGGTGGATGCAGCCCCCAGGCCTGGTTTGGGGAGGACGTGGCCACGTTGTTGTTTTTGTTGTTTTTTTGATGGTGCCTCCTGCCCTGTGCCCAAAGCTGTGCCAGATCCCAGCCCTGAGTGGGCTGTGCCATCCCAGCCTCTCCCTCATCACCTTCCCCATTCCCATCCCTCCTCCTGCAGCTGGATCCTGCCTGGAGACAGATGATGTGCTGGGCAGCAACAGCAAAGTTTATTAAGTTGGGGTGGGAAGCTCTGGCAGGCTGGGTTCACAATTAGGCTCCCAAAGGCAAGATCATAAAGCATCCAGACACTTGGGATACGGGGCTGATTACCAGCATCCTTCATCATTAAATATTAACACCCAGGCTGCTTAAAGGCCACTGCAAGAATTATAGAATTTAATACCTATCACGCTCTATCAATAGGCCGGGAGAAATACGGGCCTTGCGCCTGTGTGGGTTTTTTTTCAGGCTTCAGAGTAAACTGGAAGTCTGGCAAAATTAAACAGCACAATTCTTGCTTGGGAGCCACTGGGAATTGCAAACAGGGAGCACCAGGGATCAGCCATGTTTGATATGCTGGGGGAGAGAGCTCATTAAAACACAGGCACTGGGACCAGAAGGAGAGGAAATTAAAGCATAATTTAAGAAAAAAAACCCATCCATGGAGCGTGGCTGCAGCCCCCAGCACTCCTCAGCGTGCCTGGCTGCTCCCAGTGACCCCAGACCCAGTGACCCCAGGCTCCCAGCCAGCCCCACACTGGCGGGATGGGCTAAGGAGGGTTTGTACCAACTCCTAAAGCGCCCTGACTGTGCTCCCAGTGATCCCAGTCAGCCCCACACTGGCGGGATGGGCTAAAGGAGGGTTTGTCCCCAACCCCTGACTGTGCTGGGACAGAGCCATCCATGAAATCCTTCCCAGGGGCCACATTCCCCCTTTCCTGCCCATGCATGTGGGATATAATGGCCAGGACACGACTGAAGCTCCCCAGCACTGCTCACAAATCCTTTATATGAAGCAGAAAGCTGGGAAAATCCTGGAAGTCTCTAAAAAGTTGCTGCTTGTGACAGCATTTCTTTTCCTTCCTTGTCTTGCAATACTGGGCTCAGTTGTAGGAAAAGTGTCTGGGTCGTGTGGCCCTTTTGGGGTGGGAGACAGAACCCATGATGAAAACATTGAAGGGGCTGTTGGGACTGTCCCATGAGTGGCAAAGGCACTGTCCCCAGAGCTCCAAATGCATTCCAGAGCTCCAAACCCCATCCCAGAGCTCCAAACCCCCCATTCCCAGTCCCAAACCCACCATTCCAAGAACTCCCAACTCACCATCCCCAAAGTTCCAAACCCATCATCCCAAAGGACTGAAATATCACTCAGAAAGTGCAAAGTTCCTTCAGTACAAAGGGAAATCCGTGGCAGGGCTGGGGCTGTGACCATCCAGCTGTCCCTGGGGTGTCCCTGCTCTCTGCAGGGAAACTCCCAGGCTGCTTTGGAGCCAAGTCTGACCCCATAACACAAACCAGAGCAGCTCAGTGAGCCCTGAGCATGGCCAGGCTGGGATTTCCCATGCTTTTCCATGTTTTTCCGTGCTTTTCCATGCTTTCTGCACGCACAGAGCTGGCAATAAGAGCACTTGAGCGGTGCGAGCCCCGGGGTGATGGAGGAGGAGCGGCGCCACCTGCGTGGGGCGCAGAGCCTGGAAAGGGCTTGGGCACGGGCTGTTCATGTGGAAAGGCACAGGAATCTGCAGCCAGGTCTCCTTTTTCCCTGCAGAAAGCTCTCCCCTGCCCTCCTTTTCACGCCACCGCTGTCACCTCCGCTTTTCCCCGTCTCCTCCTGACTCTTTGGCCCGGGGCTCGGTGGCACCGCTGCCCCGCACCCGCCCCCGCAGCTCCCCGCTCCCCATCCCGCCCCAAAGCAGGGAACGAACCTCTTCCAGAGGCAGCGAGGCAAATCCAGACGTGCCCGGCTCTGGGGAGGCTGATTGAAATAACTAATTAGGTTCTCACAGCCGCTCGTTCGCTGCGCGAGAATAAGAGCGGATCCCACTCTGTGTTTCCTAATGAATCCCGCTCGATGCTTCCTAATGATTTGGTTAGGGGAATTTGCGGTGTCTCCAGGCTGTGGAGCCCATGCAGCCCAGCCCAGCTGCCGAGGAAGCTTTGGATACTCTCCCAAATTTACCTTTCCCTGCTGCCATGCAGCATTTTTAATGTTTCCTGTCCCGGCAGCGCCAATTCCATCTCCCGCTGCCATCCCAAACAATCCCCTTCTCCCTGTTTGTCCTATTTAGATGCACACAGATGGTTTTCAATTTTCCCCTCTTTTTTGAGCATCTCTGAGGGCATTTCCACAAGGCAGATCTCTCCCCAGCCCAGTACAAAGCGAGGCTGGAGCTCTGTGCTCACGTCCCACATTCCCACGCCCCACGAGTGCTCTGATCCCACAAAAACTGACGGATCCAACACCTGCCCTGCTGCAGGAAGTTCTCCTGAGCTCAGGAGGGCTGCCTGTCAATAACAGCATTGCTGGGGAGGAGTCTGAGGCAGATTTTGATGAAATCATCTCTTTTAATTGTTGTTTTCCAAGCCAGTCACTCCACGGTGATTTTTCCTTCTAAATTCCATTGTTTATTCCTTCTTGCTCCATTATCTCTTAGCTGGGGGGAGATTGAGAGTTTTTCTCCCTGGCTGTTATTTTTCACTGGCTCAGGTCATCCAAACTTCTGGGAGTTGCTAAAATCGTGTTTCTTTCTCCAGCTCCATTTTAATTCCCACCCTTGACTTTTCCCAGTGTTTTATTCTCCTCCAGTGCACGTCTCTTTCCCCAGGGAATCGCCAGCGTGGCAATAAATCACTGCTAATTCTCCTCCCTGCTCCTCACACCTCTTCTTTAAACAAATTTAATTTTTCACACATTCATTTCTGCACTGTTTATGAGGAGCGCTTTGGGTTTTCAAATATTTGGCGTTTTTTTCCAGTCACGCCATTTTTCCCACTTGGAACGAAGCATCCCAAGGACTAGGAGCTGACATTGCTTTCACCCCCTCCCTGCTCTATTGCAGTGGTTTTCTTTGAGCTGCTTTCACAAAATATTCCCTTTTTTTGTCCTGCACACCCCTGGCTGCACCAATACCTTCCAGCACAGCTCCTCTGCTCGTTATTCTTTTCCTACAAGCCTTAAGAAATTCCAAGTCACCTCCTGCTATTCCATTTGGAGTGGCAGTTTTGTATCCTCAGCTCCTCCAGTGCCAACACTGAAGTCCCCCTGTCTGGAGCTTTTCTCCAGCCTCTCTCACTCACTGCAGGTCTCTGTTGTGACTCAATTATGGGGCTTTTAAAGATTCCTCCGGGAGCTGTGGCTCTCCTGGATTTTAATCTCCCACCCAGGACAACATTCCCATTCTTTTTATTACTTCTACCACTGTGATTAATTTACTACAGGCAGAAGGAAAGGTTGGCTCCACAAAGCTCTGGCACATCCCTGCTCCAAAGTGTTTATTCCAACAATGATTGCACAGATCCACGGGATGCTGGAACACCAGGGAGGCTCAGGGGGGATATCAGGAAATATTTATTCACTGGAAAAGCGGTTAAGCTTTGGAATAGGCTGCTCAGGCCAGGGGAGGGTCACAATCCCGGGAAATGTTGGCCAAAAAATGAGTAGAGGTGGGATTAGCACAATGGATTTGTGGGGGTGTGAAAGGGTGCACTTGGAGATCTTGGAGGGCTTTGCCAACCTCAGTGATTCCAGGATTGGGAAGAGCATTCCCAGCAGCACAGGCAGGGATCCTGCCCCTGTGCCCAGCCCTGGGGACACCTCTGGGGTGATCCTGCCCCTGTGCCCAGCCCTGGGGACACCTCTGGCTGCTGTGTCCAGCTCTGGATCCTCAGCACAGCAGGGCCAGGAGCTCCTGGAGCTGAGCAAGGGCCTGGAGCATCCCTGTGCCCAGGAAAGGCTGAGGGAGCTGGGGCTGCTCAGCCTGGAGAGGAGCCCCAGGGAGAGAGAGGGGCCTCAGCCCTGGGTGGCCCTGGGTGTTCCTGAGTGTCCCTGGGTGTCCCTGTGTGTTCCTGTCTGTCCCAGTCTGTCCCTGTGTCCCCAGTCTGTCCCAGTCTGTCCCAGTCTGTCCCTGTGTCCCCAGTCTGTCCCAGTGTCCCCAGTCTGTCCCAGTCTGTCCCTGTGTCCCCAGTCTGTCCCTGTGTCCCAGTCTGTCCCTGTGTCCCAGTCTGTCCTTGTGTCCCAGTCTGTGCCAGTCTGTCCCTGCGTCCCCAGTCTGTCCCTGTGTCCCAGTCTGTCCCAGTCTGTCCCTGTGTCCCAGTCTGTCCCTGGTGCAGGCTCAGGGCAGCCCCAGGCTCTGCTCCAGGCCCAGCCATGGCCCCAGAGCCACGGGCAGGGCCTGACCCCAGGAGCTGCCCCTGCCCAGGAGGCAGAACTGCTGCCCTGGGCAGTGCCAGCCCTGAGCAGATGGTGCAGAGGCTGTGGGGTGTCCCTGCCTGGGGCCATTGCAGAGCTGTGAGCACACCCTGCTGTGCCCTGAGCTCTGGCATGGCCCTGCTGGGGCAGGGAGGTGATGCCAGCTGAGCCCCTGACCCTCCCCAAATGGATTTCAGGGAATGAAGGAGTTCCTGGTGCTCCCAGCTGAGTTTTTGTGTCTCATTCCAGCACTGGAGCTCCTCCAGTCCTGCTGGATGAAAGCTCTGGGCAGCATTTAAACACCTTAAAACATTCAGAGTCACCCCAGATTGTCCTGTTGTGGTGAAGACATCCAAGGAAATGCTCCAAGTGGGATCATTTAAGAGCAGTGGAGCCAGGCAGACTGGCTTGAGACTCTCCCAAAAATCTGCAGCAGAAATTGGGGGCAATTTCACCCTGAACCATCCAGTGCTGCCATATCTCCCTGCAGCATTCCCCAGAAACGAGGGCCCAAGGTGAAGGGATGCCAAAGGAGAAATTCCAGAAAGGACCCTTCCATTTCTACAAGGGAAAAATAAATATATGCAGTCAAAGATTAAATGCCAGCTTGAAGAGGCATTCAGCCACACTTCAAGGAACAGCTCCAATATAGAAAACAAGAAAAGAACATTTCTGAGAACTTCAATTAAGTACAAGGTAACTTGGAATCATTCCCATCCGTTCCTTAAATTTTCCAGACTATCTTTTCTCCTTTAATTTACGCACGGCTCTCAGAAAAGCTTTGCTACATCAAAGATACTTTTTGTCTCCTTTGTTCAAATGGATAAATTTGCCTACAAAAATTAGAAATATCATCAACAGTGGAAAATAATTTATTTGTAAAAGGAACTAACTTTTGTTTGAACTAGAGCTGGGAATGGAGATAATGTCTATGAATATGTGGAATGAATAGATGGAAGTATCTGAATTTATGGAAATACATGAATTCTCCTTTGCTGATAGAAAATTACAGTCAGGGCCCATCGCAAGGCAAATTAATATTCAACATAATCTCATTCCCACACAGGAGCCCAAAGAGACAATTGATCTTGTTTGCACTGAAATCAATGGAAAAACTCCCGGAGTTGGGCTTCCAAGGAGGAGCAGAGGCAGCAGGACACCTGAGCTGCTGCACACCCACACATCCACCCCTTCCCAGCATCCCAAAGGCTTTGGAACCTCTGGGGCTGCCATGGGATTGAGGATCCCAGGCCAGGTCTGGTTTGTGACTCTGACAAAGCAGCAGGAGGGATGTGCTCGCCCCCAGGTCACCTTTGCAGCTCTGTGTTCCAGGCCTTCCATCTCCCTCTCAGGGAAGATGTTTTCCTTCAAGGCTCAGCCCTGGCAGGAGCAATATTGGCTCTAGCAGCCCTTATTTTTCATTTCTCTTTCAAATGCATTGATTTTTTTTATCTGCTTGATTCCAAGGAGGAGCTGTGGCACCTCTTTTACATTCCAAGGCTGCCTCAGGAGCTGGAATAACTCGGAGCTCTGGATGTTCAGCTGGAGCCAGGCTGGTCCTGCCAGCTCAATGTCCCCAGCATCTGTGAGGACAGGGGGAATGTGGCATCTCTCAGCCTCCTGGGACAGCTGGGAGCTGAAACCCAGCAGTCAGAATCCTTGGACACACACTGGGAATGATCATTCCCCCACCAGGGCTGCTCCTGCTGATTTATTAATGATTTAAATCCGACCAGTGCTGGAGTGTCCGAGTCAGCTCCACACAGCCCAGCCACGCTAAAGGCAGGCAGGACTTTGCCTGCAATAAGAGCAATATCCACAGCTCCCAGCAGATCCCAAACTGTGGAACCCAGAGGAAAAACCTGCACAAAAATCCCACTTTGGCGTGGTGGAGAGTTCCACCAGCTTAGGTGTAGAACCTCCACATGTTCCTGCACAGAACAGAGCAGGGCTGTTCTGATGGGGACAAATCCATCCAGGAGCTGCTTGCGCTGACCCAGAATTCCCAACCAGACAATGCCAGGCACTGCAAGCTCCCAGCAGGCTCTGATCCTGCTTCTCCTGCCTCTGATCCTGTTGTCCCTGCCTCTGATCCTGCTTCTCCTGCCTCTGATCCTGTTCTCCTGCCTCTCATCCCTGTGGCACACCCTGGGAAGAACCTGCTGCTGGCAAAGCTTTCCTCCCATGGCTGAGGGGCTCGGGTGGGGGCAGAAATCTCACAAAGGATACAACAAAGTAGAGCAGTGGCAAGAAAAAATAGTGTTCCATATGCCAGGCTCAGGGCAAACCAGGCTAGAATAAAGCACTGAAATAACGGCAGCTCCTTGCGTAGGTTTAGGTTGGATTTTGGGATTAAATTCCTCCTTGGGAGGGTGGGCAGGCCCTGGCACAGGGTGCCCAGAGCAGCTGGGGCTGCCCCTGGATCCCTGGCAGTGCCCAAGGCCAGGCTGGACACTGGGGCTGGGAGCACCTGGGACAGTGGGAGGTGACCCTGCCATGGCAAGGGGTGGAAGTGGATGAGATTTAAGGTTTTTTCCAACCCAAACTATTCCATGATTTCACAATTCCCCCAGCACTGCAGATCCCACCACCAGCTCTTTTCCTGATGATGGGAGGCAGAAAATATGAAATCAGTTCTCTTTAAAAGGGGCAGAAGGGGCTGGAGACAGGGAATGTGCTTTCCATGCCGGGCAAATCCAAAGAGATTGTGATAAACTCTGGAATTAATGGGAGCCCAGAGAGATGTGGATGTACTGGGAAGAATCAGAACAGCTTCTCCAGGGGAAATCACATCCATGACATTTCCTTAGAGGTGGCAACGCTGGTCCAGGCAAGAATTTTCTGTAGTTAAACTGAATTTTCCAAAAATTCTAATAAAAATCCTAACAAAAGGCACTTGGAGACTCTGAGATTTTAGGGAATGCAAGAGGAGGTCCCTCCATGGATTTAAGAGCAGTCAAAACCATGACACTGAGGGAAGGATAACTGATTTGTGCTCCACACCAGCCACGGGGATCCTTGGAGGCCTGTCCTGGGATCTGCAGTGTGGAACACTCATCAATGATCCGGAAAAGTGGGGAATGATGAAGTGACAGTGTTTGCCTATGCGACAAAATTATTCAGGATCATGAAACCCAACAGTGACAGTGAAAAGCTCTGGAGGATCTGCTGAGAATGAGTTCCTGACAATAAAACAGGAGGTGAAATTCAGTGTAAATACGTGGAAGGTTATGGCAGGGAAGGGGAAAAAATCCAGAGTTGGAATGGAGTTTAAACAATGATTAACTCAGAATGAGCTGCCAGTGCTCATCCCAGAGTTCAGAGAGCCCTGGGAAGGTGTCCTGGGAATGCTGCTCAGGCGTGTGCCTGGAGTCTCAGGTTGGAAGATTTAGTTGAGGGGGTGTACTCTATTTCCCATCCATCAGAGCTGGGACAGTTCTCTGCTGTTCACGGGGCAGTTTTTTCTTTATCTCTGCCACAGCCAATCCTCCCTCCAGGAGATCTCTGCTGTCCATGGCCACTGAGTGTCCCTGCAGGGCTGATCCAATTCCAGCATCCCATGGGGAGATGCTGCGCCCAGGGCAGGAGCCAAGCATTCCTACCTGGATCCAATCTGAGCCTGGCACAGCACAGCAGCCTTTGCCCCCTGCATTGCCAGAGGAGCAGCTTTCTGCTGCCCTGCATTGCCAGAGGGAGCCCAGGCCCATCTGCAGCAGCCCTGGAGCTGCAGAGGAAAACTCCCCCCTTGTGCAGGATCCCTGCTGCAGCAGAGCCACAGCTGGCACTGCAGGAGGGCTGAGCCCCCATGGGATGGGGCTGTGCCACCCCTGACACACAGGGGGACAGGGACTGCTCTCACTCTGGCAGGGGTTTGGTTTCTGTTTGTACTATTGCATGTGTAGTATTTTAATGTTCCTAGTAAAGAACAGTAATTCCTATTCCTGTATCTTTGCCTGAGAGCCCCTTAATTTCAAAATTGTAATAATTCATAGGGAGGGGGTTTCCATTATCCATTTCAGGGGAGGCTCCTGCCTTCCTTAGCGGACACCTGTCTGTTCAAACCCAGACACCTGGTCACAAAGCCAGGAAAATGTTTGGGCCCACTTGGGACAGAGAGAACAGGGCAGGAGTTGTCCCCAGAGTCAGCAGGGACATCCATGGGCCATCTGTATTTTGAGTCCTGGGTGTGTGGCTGATCCTGCATCTCATAAAGGACACAGCAGGAAAGACAAAACCAGGAACAGGATGACACAGGGATGGTAAAAAATTGAACAGCCTGAGGTTATCCAGCTTGGATGGGCCATGGAGGTCTGTCCTGGTGTTTTGGGGACAGAAATTGGGAATTGGTGATTTCCCCTTTCTGGCATTGGGACAAGGATTCAAAGCACAGGGAAGCAGATTGAGAATGGTGAGGCAAAACCTTTTCTCACCTTCCAGGGCCTGAAGGGGCTCCAGGAGAGCTGCAGAGAGACAATGGACAAGGGATGGAGGGACAGGACACAGGGAATGGCTCCCAGTGCCAGAGGGCAGGGCTGGATGGGATATTGGGAATGAGGAATTGTTCCCTGTGAGGGTGGGCAGGCCCTGGCACAGGGTGCCCAGAGCAGCTGGGGCTGCCCCTGGATCCCTGGCAGTGCCCAAGGCCAGGCTGGACACTGGGGCTGGGAGCACCTGGGACAGTGGGAGGTGTCCCTGCCATGGCAGGGGCTGGAACAGGATGAGCTTTAAGGTCCTTTTCAACCCAAACCAAATCCACTTTGTGGTCACTGCCTAAAATGAGGCATCGTCCAGCTCAGGGATGCAGCTCAAAGGCTCCTCTGCGTTTCCCACCCAAAGCAAAGCAGATCCTCCCCCAAAATGCTGCCAGTCCCAGCCTGATCCCAGGTGTGAGAGGCTGAGGAGCACAGCCCAGGAAACCCTCACTGTTCTCCTGTGAGGGAGGCAAAGAGGTAAAAATTAATATTTGTTTTTTTCATCTAAAGACTGGAATTATTCAATCAAAAGACCAAATTATTCAAATCAATGTGCTACAGGAGACCAAAACTCGGAGGAGGAGATGAAAGAATGAACTGCAGAGCACTGAGAGGATGCACGATGAGAGGCCATCTCTGCTGCCCCATCTCTGGGGAGTCCTGCTGCCAATCCTGCTGAACTCCAAAGGGTCCCTTTCCTTCTGGAATGCCGAGGTACCGCTCGTTTCCCCTCTGCCTCGCTCTCCAGGACACGCTGTTAAATTCCTTCCTTTCTTCTTTATTTTTATTTTCCAGGGAGACACAACTGGGGATGATCCATCAGAGGGAAATACCTAAACCTCACATCGCCTCGAGGAGCCTGCTCGGAGAAGAAAGAAGATTTTGTGTGAAGGCAACGCTCACCAGCGAGGCTCCACATCAAAAGGATGTTTTTCCACGCACTAAAGAGCAGGATTCATTCTGCATCCGGGCCCAGATTCACACTGACACCGGGAAGACTTTCAGGCAGCCACACTTTGTTTACTTAAAAGCTGGGAGGAAGGGAAAATGTCACAAGTGTTCATGTAGAGCTGCGTGTGCCCCAGTCGGACACCTCCAGCACGGCTCTTTGTACAAGCAAAACCCTCCCCGGGGCCGGGGAGTGCTGCACAAATCATCTGCCCAATCATTTAGGGCCATGAATAATTCATGGGCAGGCAAATGTGTTCACAAGCAATTCCTGGGAAGGGCTGGGAGCTGTTCAAGGCATGGATGTGCTGCTGCTGGGAGCCTGAGCGGGCTTTCCTTGGATCCCTGGAGCTCCAGCCCTCTGAACATCACTGCCTGTCCCCAGCCCGGGCTCTGTGCCCTCCCTGTCCCAGAGCTGCAAACCCCAGTGCCTCCCTCGAGGGCTGATTCCCGTGGCACATCCAAATCGCTTCATGGGACTCGTTTCATTTAATCTTTATTTATTTTTCCTTTCTTGAGGCTGACAATGGAGGTGTAGAGCTGCTTTTCTGAAGCTGCACAGCTCACACTGATGTGGCTCCATCCCTCCAAACATCCCTGTCCTGAGCCTTTTGTCCACTCCCTATCCCAACAGGTGGAAGTCCCAGTGTCCACCTCAAGGGCAAATTCCCACGACACACCTGAATGACTTCATGGGAGTCATTTCCTTCCTTCCTTCCTGGAATCCTGGAATCCTTCCTGGAATCCTTCCTTCCAAGAATCCTTCCTGGAATCCTTCCTTCCTTCCTGGAATCCTTCCTGCAATCCTTCATTCCTGCTTTCCCTCTCTTTCTCTCTCCTTCCTGGGTTGGGTTGGGTTGGAAAAGACCCTAAATCCCATCCCATCCCACCCCTGCCACGCCAGGGACACCTCCCACCATCCCAGGCTGCTCCCAGCCCCAGTGTCCAGCCTGGCCTTGGGCACTGCCAGGGATCCAGGGGCAGCCACAGCTGCTCTGGGCATCCCCTGCCTGTGGCATCTTTTGGGGAAAATATATTTGGGGTTTTTTTCCAGGATCAGGCCCAGCAGAACAAGCCCAGTTCTCTTTAGCCTTGCATGAGTTGCAAAATTTAAAGTGAAGCAACAGGTTTCCTATAAACATCTATAAATATCTATAAATACAAGACAGGTTTCCTTTAAATATAAATATCCTATGTATTTGTCCTCCGAAATATTTGCTGCACAGCCTCAGGTGATGCATGTTCAGCTATCCATCCTGGTTTCCAGGACCTCCTTCCAGGGGGATCCCTCAATCTTTTGAGAAGGTATTTCTGGGGGCAGTGTGTTTCTCCTGCTGCAGCCCAGATCCCCAGGAAATAACCATTTCTGGAAATCCAAGCTGCTTTTCTGCCAAGAAAACTCATGGAGGGCTCTGGGAATTTTCAGCCCAGTCCCACCCATGGATTTGAAGAGGAAATTTCCCCTTTCCCTGCCGCATGGGAAGGATCCTCACCAGTTTAGGAGCTGCTCTGGCCCCGCTGTCCGCGAGGAAATTCTCCCTCTGTGTCCCATCCCCGCTGCTCACACTCACTAATTACCCCGAGCACTGATGAAATATGATTACATTTTTCTCTTCATTAGGCATGATATCGAATCATAACTCACACGTATCAAATTGTTTTATTCCTTTTCTCCCTGTTTGCTTTGGAATTCTTCCCCGCTCCTGACAATGTGGGTTTAGCTCTGTCTGTGCTGCTGGGCCCAGCAGCTGCCAGGACCCTGCAATTTTAATGATCTAATCCGACAGCGAGCAGGCTTTAATTTAAACTTTTATTAACGACCACTTTCCACCCTCAAAGACTATATTAAAATTGCTTAATGGAATTGCAGATTATAAATGCCCCACTGCAAGGCCCACTCGTGCCGGCTGCAGCGCCCCTTTGGAATTCAGAGCAATCCTATTAAGTCCTCTTTATGTTTTGGAGAGGTCATTTTGATTGCAGCTTTTTGTGTACTTCCCCTCGGAGATAGCGCTGCCCCAATCTCTGCATTTGAAAGAAGAGAGTTTTACCAGAGACCACGTCTTTCACATTCATTATCCTTCCACAGGCAGCTTCAGATTTAATTCCTTTGACTTACTGCGTGGAGTTTTGTGGGCACTCTGCTGGGGGGGATGGAAATGAATTCCTCGGGCAGCATCAGTCGGTGACAGGAATGACAGAACCCACCCCGAGAACTGCTGGGAAAGGAGAGGGGAAGAGGGAGGAGGACGCAGGGATTCATTCTTAGGTGGAAAATTGCAGGAGCAGGACAGCCTTTGGAAGTGTGAAGCCTTTGCCTGAAATGCCGCAGTTTTTCACATCCCCTGTTAGTCCTGGCTCTGTTAGGCCAGGCTTTAATGGTCGTCTCTTCGGAGTCTCCCCCCCACCCCATTCTTTATTTTATTTAAGGACTCAGCAAAGGCATCAGCAGCCCCCAAACCCCCCCAGAGCCCAGCAGGGTGATTGTTTGCCTCAGGAAACACCCTATTAATCATTTGTTGTATAGATTTAATTTCTCACCATTCTCCCCTCTTTATTGGCTGTTGTTATTGTTCCTTTCTGCCGTGAAAAGGCAGAAACAACCTCAGGTTCTCAAGGAAGGGAACAATCCATCAGTTCTGCGGCCTCACAATGGGAATCCACGGGAGCAGCTGCCTCTGCTCTGAATGTCCCTTGTCCCAAAGGCTTGACCAGGGGACAGAAAAAGCACTTATTCCCAGGGAAAAGAGGGAGGTGAAGGACACACAGGGGGATTTCTGAGGGGGAGTTTTTCCATTCCAGTTGTTTGCACTCAAGCTGCTCCTCTGGTCTCTTTTTCCAGCGATGGAGTGTTGGGTGTGACCCACCTGGTGCATTTGAAATATCAAACCCAGCACAAAAGAACCCAGCTGTGAACCTGTTTCTCCCCTAAAAATAACCTGAATTGTTGAGTGGGGCATAGCAGAGACCTCTAAAGTCAGGGAAAATGTGCTGCCCTCTCTGTAGGCAGGGCCAGATCCCCCAGGAAAGGATTTCCTACATGGCAGGTAAATCCAGCTGCCACAGGCCCTGGGCAGGGGGAACATCTGGGAGCCAGAGAAGCCCTGTAGAGCACATTTATAGGATTTATGGTTTGCTCACCTCCTGATGGGCTGGGACAGCCCAGGGTGCAGCACAGATCAGGGCTTGGGTGGCTTTTCCCTGTCTCCACCTCTCCGCCTCCAAGGAGAAGCACAAGACCCTTTTTCTTCTGAAATCCTGCCAAATTCCAAGCCCTGTGCAGTGGGACGCCTCCCTGCCCACCTGTGACAGGGATGAAGTTCCCAAAATAATTCCCATTATTGAGGGAATGCCCACATTGCTCAGGGCAGGATTTCCCCATCCCTGAGTCCTGCCCAAACCCTGCTCCCCACACGGTGACACCAACTTTCCCCTGCCTGGATATTTGCCATGGACCCTGCAGCCAGGGAAGTTTGGAACTGAAGAGAAAAATCACCTGGACCTGCCTGTATTCTGTAAGGGAAGGCTGAGGGAATTGGGATTGTTCACTTGCACAGGAGAAGCTTTGGGGGGAGCTCAGGGTGGCCTTGCAGGGCCTGAAGGAGCCCCAGGAAACCTGGAGAGAGACAATGGACAAGGGATGGAGGGACAGGACACAGGGAATGGCTCCCTCTGCCAGGGGACAGGGATGGATGGGATATTGGGAATGAGGAATTGTTCCCTGGCAGGGTGGGCAGGCCCTGGCACAGGGTGCCCAGATGTCTTGGTTTGGAAAGACAGGAGTCTGCTAAGGAAGGCAGGAGCCTCCCCTGAAATGGAGAATGTGAACCTTCCCCACCCTTCCCAATTGCTATAAATTTTAAATTAAGGGGCTCTCAGGCAAAAATATGGGAGCAGGAAATAACAGTTCTTTAATAGGGAAAGGAAAAAAATAAAAGGATAAAATAAACAATGCACTACACTAAAACAACATTGACAGAGTCAGAACCCAGCCTGACACCCTGTGGGTCAGGGTGCTGGCACAGCCCCATTGGAATTGTGGCTCAGCCCTCCTGCAGAGTCAGGGGTGGCTCTGCTGGAGCAGGGATCCTGTAGAGAAGGATGGATTCTTCCTCTGAAGATCCAGGGGAAGGAGAGGCAGCTGCTGTTCCTCTGGGGAACCCAGTGCAGAAGCCGTGCTGGTGTTCCAGAATCTCCAGATTATATCCAGGTAGGAATGCTTGGCTCCTCCTTTGGGCTCACATCTCCCAGTGGGATGCTGCAGTTCTTATCAGCCATGCAGGGACATTCAATGGCTGTTATCAGCAGGGGTCCCCTCCCGAGGGAGGAGTGAATGTGGTCACTCAAAGGCAAACTGCCCACTTGACAAAGGTAATCTGCTGTACAGATGGTAATGGAAAACATCTTGCATTGCAATCTGGAACAGCAGAGCAGCTGTGGCTGCCCCTGGATCCCTGGCAGTGCCCAAGGCCAGGCTGGAGCACCTGGGACAATGGAAGGTGTCCCTGCTGAATAGGATGAGCTTTAAGATCCCTTCCAACCCCAACCACTCCATGATCCTGGGATGATCCTGATGCTCCATGAGCTGAAATCAGTGGCCTGGGATTCTCCATGCTGGGATGCACTGGGCACTCCTGGCTCTCCATGACCCAGCGTTCCTGGCAGTTGTTTCCTGCTGCTGTGGGCTCCATCCCTGTTGGATCCATCCCATTCCCACCCCATGAACCATCTCACCTGCCTCAGCATTCCCAGCTCATCATTCAACACCCACACCCCCAGCATCCATAAAATGGGAATATTTGTTCCATTTGCTGCCTCTTCCCCCCGAGCAGGGCCTGGAAGCAGGAGTGGGGTTGGAGTGAAGCTGGCATGAATGGTGAGCAGGGGGCTCAGAATTGATCTTTTGTGAATATTTGTGTGTTAAAGTTACAGATCTGCTTTCCCCCCCTGTTTGCAATAGCTCTGCTCAAATATTTGTGGAGCCTGAACGCGGCCTAATTGAAATTCACTCGAATTCAAATTAATATTCATGATTTTTTTTCTCCTCTCTTCTGCCTTCCACTCTTCACTCGGCTCTGAAGGGAAGCAGCTCCCTGCTGTGGAGGGGACAGCTGGAAGCTGGAAGGCTCCTGGGAGGGTGAAAACTTTGGCAATCCACGTGGAATTTCTGGAGGCAGGCACAGGCTGGATGTCAGGATTGACAGGAGGGTTTGGAGCTCCTCAGGGAGCGCTGGAATTTCACAGCCTCTCCCTCTGCATTGCTGTTCCCTCCACCTGCTCCTTGTCCTTGGATCCAGCTCCATCCTGCCCTTCTCCTGCAGCATCCCTAAAAATTCCCCCCATGCCATCAGCACAGTCCTCCTGGGACTGCTCCAGGAGGGCAGGGCAGAGATTTGAGGCTGTCTGGGAGTGGGGAGGGATTTGGGGATGGCTCTTGTTTGGAGCTGGCTGAGACCCCCAACCTCAATTGTGTGATTTCTATCGAAGGTGAGCAGAACGTGCTGAAACCCCAGATCCCTAAAAAACATCCTTTTCCCAGACCTTTCGCTGCCTAGCCAGCCTGCTGCTCCCTGTCTGCCACCAAGGAGATCTTGCAGGGGGAGATCAGAGCTGCCTGGCACAGCCAGACCTCCCCCAGTCACCCAGGAAACACAGGACGTTTTTCTTCTTCTCAGGAAAACATGGAAATTAAATTGGAATCACTACATGGATGCAGCTCTGCCCAGATAAACTCACAGGCTGTCAGCTTGCAGATGTTCCTGGCTGCTGGAACATCTTTTCTCAGGCTTTTCCCAGCATCCCAGGGATTCTGGAAGTGCTTTCCATCCAGTATTTATGGGCCCCAGTTAAGCACTAGGATAGAAATATTATAAACTCTGTATTTAGCAAGGAAAATCCAGGAATGGGGAAAACTACCCAGGGGCACTGCAATGTCTGACAGATCCTAGGAAGGAATTCTTGGCTGGGAGGAAATTCAGGGTGCCCAGAGCAGCTGGGGCTGCCCCTGGATCCCTGGCAGTGCCCAAGGCCAGGCTGGACAGGGCTTGGAGCAGCCTGGGATGGTGGGAGTTGTCCCTGCCATGGCAGGGGTGGAACAAAACAACCTCTCAGATCCCTTTCCAACCCAAACTCTGGGATTCATCCTAAATTCTGAGATCCCAATTTTGAAATCCAAGCCCGAGTCAGAACAACTCATCTGTCAAGTGCCCATTTCTCCCCTAAAAACAACCCAAAAAGTTGAGTGGGGCACAGCAGACCATCCCAGTTGATTTTTCCCAAAGATGGGATTTTTCTCCTACTGCCTCTGTGCAGAGCCACAAATATATTTCTTTTTCCAATTTTTTTTTTTTTTTTTTTTTTTTTTTAGACCTCATGGGCAGAAATCCTGAAGGAAGCAGAGGCAGGAAGATCAGGCAGCCTGTTTGCTCCTCAGGTGTGGGATCAGCAGCAGCTCCAAGGACTTTGCAGGACAGAGACTTTATGACTCCCAAGCCATCTCCCTTCCCTGCCTCGGCCAGCACAACAGGAGCCAAATTTATCTCTCCTCTAAATACCAGCGGAGCTGAACAGGGATTTTTAAAAGTCACCCAAGTGCTCCAGCCCTCCTCATGCCCCGGGGGCATTTTCAGCCCACAAATCACTGGCAGGGTGTCCCAAGCCCCGTGCCTGCAGTTCCACACCCTGCTGGAGATCACAGCAGTGCCCTCAGCCTGGAAAACTCCACATGAAACCCAGTGCAAAGGACAGCAGGGGATGCCCAGGGCTTGGAAAATATCCTTTATTTTAGGGCTGGGATTTTATACCAAGGTTTGTCCTGGAAATCATCATCTAAAGCAGAGCTGAGCTGCAGCTGGGGGGTCCCTGGGAGGCAGAAAACTCTCCTGGCAACAAAAGCTGTGCAGGACTTCTGAAATAAGGGCTGTGATCACCAAAGAAGCTTCCTTGGGGCTCCTCAAAGGTCTGAATCCCAGACTCAGTGTTGTCAGTGCTGTGGGCAAGAGTCCCAAGCTGGAAAGATGTGTCCTGGGAAGGGGAGGGAAATCACCTGGAACCTGGGGTATCTCCCCAGCTGAGCTTCCTCTGGGGAAGAGACCTTTGGGGGAAGATCCTACAGCTGGGGGGCAATCCAGGAACTCCCTGTCCCAACCCCATCCTGCTTTTCTTGGGGTCAGGGTGGAAAAAATTATATTTGGAGGCACAACAAGCTGGTTTTTAGGGAGCAGCCTTGAGGGGAATGGAATAATTCCATGTTCTGCACCATAAGAGAGGAGCAGAGAGGGTTGATCCCACACTGCCTCCAATCTGAACCTTTTTTCTGCCTCGATACCTTTTCTCTCTTTCCACTTTAGCTGCTCTGCTGTCTCTGGGGAGATTTCCACAGGGGCACCAGGCAGGAGGTGCAAAACTGGGCAGCTCCTGGGCTGCTGCCACCTGGTCTCCAACGTCCTGAAGCCCTGCAAAGGGTTGTCACAAGGGCCTGGAGTGACAGGACAAAGAGGAAGGGATTTAGGGTGAAATAGGAGGATTTTAGATGGGATATTGGGAAGGAATTCTTCCCTGTGAGGATGGGGAGGCCTCAGAGTGCCCAGAGAAGCTGTGGGTGGATGGAAGTGTCCAAGGCCAGCTGGAGCAGCCTGGGACAGTGGAAGGTGTCCCTGCCCATGGCAAAGGTGGCACTGGATGGGATTTCAGGTCCTTTCCACCCAAACTATTCTGGGATCCCATGAAATGGAATAAAAGGAGCAATCCAAGGTGAGATGGATCCCTCAAGTTCCCTCAGCATTCCAAGGGTGGATCACAGCCAGCAGGAGCTTCACCCTCCTACAACTCTGACCCCAATTCCCACAGCTGGTACCTCCCAAGGCTCTCCAGGCAGCACTTCCTGGGTTTCCAGTGTCCCTGTGCACAGGCACAAGGATTGCTGCTGATCCCACTCCAGCTTTTCCAGCAGGATGAACACTTGCAGCTCATCCAGCAGCTCAGCCTATGCATTATTAGGTTTCCTCAAGCCCTGAATGTCCCATGCAGGCCCAGGCACTCAATATTCTTTAAATTCCCTATTTTCACCAGCACCTCTTCATTTGATCCCTTAATCCTTTATAGCAACTCACCTTTATTACCAGCAAGGAGCAAGTCAGGAGCAGACTTTTCCCAACATCCCCTGAGGTGAGAACTTATGAAATGAAATCATTTCACTTCTCAGCTGTGTCCTCATCTTCCTTAATTGTTCCCTTTTAACTCCCAGGGAGCCAGCAGACCTGCCTGGCTCCTTTGCAGCCTTTCCTCTTCCTGCCAGACTTGAATCATCCATTGTTTGTTTCCATTCCTTGCTATTCCTTGCTGGCTTCCTGTTTCCCCTCTTTCATGCTGTATTTTCTGTTCCTTGACCTTGTGAAGGTTGGATTTGCAGTTTTTGAAGGGCCATTGTCTGGCCCAAACACCTTCCTGAGCTCTGCTCCTTACCTGCCTTCATCCCTGCCTTGCTCTGCTCCCTCCCACACCAGGTCGAGCCCCTTTGGAACTGATTCTTGCTGGAATCTCATTAATTGCAATTAAAGCTGAGCTGGGGGCTGAGCACCTTGCAGGAAGTGCTTTGGCCTGTCATCCTCAAAGAGCATCCAGGCCAAATTTTGGGATTTCATCTTTATTTTGGACTCTTGCTGCCATCCTTGTCCCGCTGGAATCTCTCCACCCCAAGGCTGGCGTCACCGTGGCAGGGCTGGAGCCTCCTCTTTGCCAAGGATGATGAATGTAATTACATCTTTAATGAGTGAATCCAATCCCAGCCCAATTCATCCCACGGTGTGCTGGGAGCGGGGCTGAGCCGGGGCTGTGCAACGAGCAAATCTCCAAAATTCCATTCCATGCATTATTGGGACTTAAAAAATTATGTCTTATTCATCTATTGATGACAGTGGCCTCTTGGGTGTAAATTGAAGCAATTACGAAGGATCATGCAAATTAATCAATTATTTTCAGATTATTACACTCGAGCAGAAGTCTTGCTCTTCAATTTAGTTAAACTTTGCCTCTGAGTCAATTTTCCAACCTCCAAATTAAGCTATTTATTAGCTCAGAAGATGTGGGCAAAGGGAAGGAAAAGTTCCACTCAGGAGCTGGATCACACAAGGGGTCAGTTTGATCAGGGTTTCACACAGAAACTGAGACATTCAGAGGGGCCAGGCCTGATCCCAGTGTGAGTGGGATGCCTGGGATTGTGGAAAAGGCAGTGACAGGATCCCAGCTCTGTGCAGGAATCTCAGAGCGGGAACAACACAGGAGCTGCAGTGGTTTAATCCCAAAGCTCCTGATGTGAGGGACAGAGGGGACACCGCCCCCCAGGGGGACAAATGCCCTCTGCCCCTGCTTGCCTTGGGTGAATCCACCCCACCCTGAGCTCTGGGGTGTCCCACGGAGGAGGTGACCCCAAGCTGCACCCCGGGATGGGGATGAGACCCCTCAAAGCCCCACAGCTGCTCCTGCCCAGCTCCCACATCCCCTGGGTGGCTTTAATTGTCCATCCCTAATGGATTATCACGGCTCTTCCAGCCTCGCCCAATTAATGCAAATTCCAAGGAGAGCTAAAAGGGAATGAAATGAGAATTAGGAGTGGAGCTGGGGGCTCTTCTCTGGCATCTCACCCCGTGGATGCTGGGCAGGCTGTGCTGCATCCCACCAGTGCCAGCTGGGCAAAACACCTGGAAAACTCTTGCCAGGATCTGTGTCTGCTGCCGTGCTCTGCCCACATCCAGGCTGAGGGGCTGGGGGGTGGCTGGAAGCTTTGGAGTTTGGATTTAAGTGATTCTAAACCAGCTTTGGGTTTATAGCTAATAAGACATTAGTATGCTAATTAAATTATCCATGGAGTGGTATAAAGAGGCCTTCCTGAAGTTTAATGGCTGTGTAAAAGGTAACTCTACTCGCGATGTAATTAATTCATGGAACAATAAATGGAAAATTAGATTCTTATTAATATCGGAGAGGCTTTTCCCGCATCAGGAATGGAGCGGGGGAGGATTGGTCATTTCTGCTTTCGCTGTGGGGTGAAGGAAATGGCTGCTCCAGAGTGCAAAGCACCATCCACAGCTCCCCCAGCCAGGCAAGGTCTGATCCCTGTGGAAAGCTCCCACATCCCACAGGATTCCTCTTGCACCACAGGGGGCCAAGGAGAGCATCCCCACTCCCAGGTGAGGGATGAAGGATTTTTTAAGGGCAGCAGGACAGGAGATCTTCCTCAGGAAAAGCAGCACTGCCCTGGACCCAAGTGACCAGGGAAAAAACAGCAGTGGCCCCTCTGACAACGCTGCTTGTCCCAAATCTTCCGAGCACAGAGAGGGATACACAGCTGTGGGGTTTGGCTGGAAAGTGGGAGGTGTGATCACAGAGCTCCAGAAAAACTCCTTGTCCTGGTTTAGGGCAAATTTGGGAGAAAACCTCCAAAAGGCGCCCCTCCAGAAAGCAAACCCACACGGCCAATGTGCCCAACCAGGTCAGGAAGGATTCCTCGGAGAGAAGTGGAAAGAACCTGTTTATTTAACAGGCACAACACCCCCCAGCACACAAAATGAACAATACCAGGTGACACCACTCTGTCACCGCTCTGAAAAAGATGACCAATCCAGAAAGTCTCTCTTGGGGGTGGTTGCTCTGTTCTCAGTCCCTCCAGTGCTGGGGCAGCTGCTGCAGCCACAAGGTGCAAACTCTCAGTGTTTCCCAGATCCCAGTCTGGAGCAGGCTCGAGTGGTTCCAAAAAAGGGAAAGGAAAAACAGTCCAGGGAAAATCTGGACTGCTTAGCTAAACTAACTAATGAGCAGAAGCAAAAACAAGAGCAAAAGAAGGAGCAAGAGCATAAAGCAAAAGCAGCGCTATGTACTGTCCGGTGTGTCCCGCCTACTGTAGGGGAGCAGGCTGATAACAAAACAAAACAAAAACCAAACCAAACCAAACCAAACCAAACCAAAACAAAACAAAACATTTGCTTTTCAGAACCAGTCTCGAAGGCACAGAACACAATATCCAGCATAAACAGAACAATAGCTGGGGATACGAGCATCATAATGTCACCCTAGGACACTCCTGCGCCTTCGGCTCTCCTGGCACAGCTCTGCCATCTGCTCCAGAGACTCCTGGAAGGGGCACCCACCCCTCCAGCTGCTCCACTGCTCCCTGGCATGGGAACAAATCCATGCCCGAGGGAATTCTCAACTTCCAAGCTGCATTTCAGCTGCACATCAGGAGGGAGGTGCCAGGTTCTGAGCTGAGGGACACAGAAGTTGCAAGGTCTGGCACAAACAAAACCCTTCCCTGTGCCTTCTCCCGGCGTGTGCTCCTGCCCTGGGCTGCTCACAGCCAGCCTGGAGCCTTTCCCTGCAATCCCTGCAGGGACCTGCAGGCTTTGGGTGCCTCCCCAGGCATGCCCTCACCGGGCTGGCACAGCCCAGCAAGGGGCAGTTGCCCACCTTGCAGGGGCTCCTTGCAGGGTGGCACAACCAAATAAATCAAACCTTCCTCTGGCTCGGTCCTGACTGCAGGAAAAAGGGTCAGGGAATTTCAGAGTGGTTTGGGTTGGAAGGGACCTTAAATTCTACCCAGTGCCACCCCTGCCATGGCAGGGACACCTCCCACTGTCCCAGGCTGCTCCCAGCCCTGTCCAGCCTGGCCTTGGGCACTGCCAGGGATCCAGGGGCAGCCCCAGCTGCTCTGGGCACCCTGTGCCAGTGTCCTTGTGAGGAGGACACCAGCTCTGGGCAGTCCCTGCCAGGCTGAGCTCTGGTTCTGCCCCTGCTCAGCTTCAGTCCTGGCTGTGGGTCCCAGCTCTGTGCCCAGGGAGGTTCCCACAGCTCTGTCCCCTCTCCTGCCATCTGCCATGACCTGAGCTGTGCCAGGACAGCTCTCACCATGCTGGGAGCAGACTGGGCAAAGCCCCCAGTGCCAGGAGGAGAGGTGACACATGGGTGACACCTCTGCCAGGGACACTTTTGAGTCCCAAAGTTTCTTTTCTCTGGACCTGAACCTCAAGGCTCCTCTGCTAAGCGTGACCCAGATCAGCTCTGCTCTGGTACCCAGTTCTCTCAACAGGTGGGTCAGCAGAGAGCAGAAAACCTTTCAAACCCAGGCAGAAAATCCTGGTGTGTCCCAAGAGCAGAGGCAGAAAGCCCAGGGCAAGTGGCACAAGTGCAAGGCAATGTTTGGATTGGGTACAGGAGATGGAACAGCTGAGGGTGCTCAGGGAAGCAGCACAGCACCCAGGGCTGGTGGGGAGCTCCTGGGACAGCAGGGTCATGGAATCAGAGAATCTCAGAATATCCTGCTTGGAAGGGACCTCCAGGAACCCCCAGCCCTGCCCAGACACCCCAACAATCCCTGGCAGTGCTGTCCAAAGGCTCCTGGAGCTCTGGCAGCCTCAGGGCCATGCCCATTCCCTGGGCAGCCTGGGCAGGGCCCAGCACCCTCTGGGGGAAGAAACTTCTCCCAAAATCCAGCCTGGCCCTGCCCTGGCCCAGCCCCAGCCCTCCCATGTGCTGTCCCTGTCCCAGAGCAGAGCTCTGTCCCTCGGGAGGAGCTGCAGCCCCGGGAGCTCTGCCCTCTGTCCCCAGGCACCCCCAGCCACTCCTCATGTGTCTCCCTCAGCCACAGGAGCATCCTACCCTGATCCAGCCACTCCAGGACAGGGTCAGCATCCCTGGAAGCCCTGCTGGAAGCCAGGAGAGGAAAACTCCACCAAACTGTCTCCAAGCACAGCTGGGGAGTTTGTCCAGGAGGATGCAGGATGGGAAGCAGTGCCATGTGTGAGGCAATGCCATGGCTGACTCTCACAGTTAAAAGGCAAATATTATATATATATATGTGTGTGTTAAGAGAAGTTTTATAGATTTGTAGTTGTGTTTTACCCCCTTGTGTTGTTATCAGGGTGCCCTGGGTTTGGGACATTTGGAGGGTCACTCGTTCCTGTGGCAGCACCTGACCCCCACTCAAGGTGTCAGGAAGGGATCTCCACCCCTGGGCAGGGAAGGAGGAGTGGATGGACAGAACTTTGGGGGGCTAAAGGGTTAAAAGGTGAAACCTCCATTGTGTGGGTGAGCACGTGGTGGGGAAAATCCTCTGCTCCTGGTGCTGTAATATTTTCTCTATTCAGTCTGCTGTTGCATTTTTGATAAGGTTTAATAAACCTTTTAAATTCCTGGAAGTGAGCAGCGTTCCTCACACCATGGCTTTCCCCAGCTGCAGCATCCCTCTGCCTGTTGCCCTTCCCAGAGGCTGCTGCTCCTTCCCCAGAACTCCGGGGTGTCATTCAGGAGAGAGCTGAGCCCCCAAAGGGCCCCGAGGCACAGCTGGGCTCCTCTGAAATACCGCGGGGGAAGTGAGGGAATTCCAGTGGCCCAGCGACCTGCAGCGCCTTTGCTCAGCTTCCCTGGTCATTAGCAATTAATTACCTTTGCGGCTGGCTCATTAAGGCATCCCGGCAGACCCCTGACACTGAACCTGGAAGTTCCCCAGGAGGAGGAGGCTGCTCTGGCTCACAGCTCGCTGCCCCACAAAGGGCAAACCTCGTGTCCCTGCAGCCCTGCTCTGTTCCTGTGGATCCCGCCGTGCCAGGGAGAGACAGGCAGGCAGGGATTGATGGATAATGGCAAAGCAGGGCCTGTCTGTCACCAGGGCCCTGTGACAGCACCTTATCAGCTGATAAGAGTCATCTCAAGGCAGCTGGCAGGGGACAGGGACAGCGGGACACAAGGACAGCAGGACAGCAGGACAGCAGGACAGCAGGACACCAGGACAGCAGGACACAAGGACAGCGGGACACAAGGACAGCAGGACACAAGGACACCAGGACAGCAGGACACCAGGACAGCAGGACACAAGGACAGCGGGACACAAGGACAGCAGGACAGCAGGACACCAGGACAGTGGGACACAAGGACAGCAGGACACCAGGACAATGGGACACCAGGACAGCAGGACACTCTCCTGTGGCTGCAGCTCAGCGAGGCTCGTGCAGTGCCCTTTGAGCTGTGCCCTGCAGCCTGTCCCCAGTTCAGGCAGCAGAAAACCCAAAGAGGACATGGGGCAGCCACCAGAGAGTCCCAGTCTGAGGACAGGGACCATCCCAAGCTCTGCAGGGTCCTGCCAGTGCTGGGGACACAGCAGCCTGGCTTTCCCCAGAGTGCCACCTCCCTGTGCCACCCCTTCAGCAGCTTCCCCTGTGTCCCCTCTGACCCCACTCCAGGCTGGGGGCATTTTGGAGTTCATCCCCCTGGGATGGCTCCCAGCACATTGGCTGCACAGGGAGGTTTGGAGCTCCCTCCCTGGAGGTGTCCAAGGAAGGACAGGATGTGGCACTTGGCGATGGTGACAAGGTGGGCATGGGGCACAGGCTGGGTTAGGTGGTCCTGGAGCTCTTTTCCAGTGTCAGTGACTCTGGGATGGGCAGGGCAGCCTTTGGGGCAGTGCTGGCTGCAGGATCCAGGCTGTGCCTGTGTTGGAGATGAGTAATGAGATGGTGGCTCTCACAATTAAGGGGTGAACATCACGTGTATGTTGATAGAAGTTCTGTAGATGTAGAGTTGTTACTGCAATGTGTCCTCCCCTGTTATCACAGCATGGCCTGGGCACTCGGGACATTTGGGAGGGTTGGCTTGGTACTAGGCAACTCCTGGCCTCAAATCAAGGTGTAAAAAAGTGATCTACACCCCTGGACAGTGAGGAAGGAGTGGACTGACAGGACTCTAGGAGGGGCTAAATATATAGATATAAAAGGGGAGCATCCATTTTGAAGAGGAGCACATGGCTGGTAGCCACGGAGGCTCCCAGGGCTTTAATTTTTCCTGATTCAGTCGTTTGTTGTAGTTTTTTTTTTTTTAAGGTTTAATAAACCTCTGAAATTTTGAAAGTGAGCAGTCATTTCTCACACCTGCAGTCCCTCATGGTTCCCAGGGCTGGGAAGGAAGAAGGCAGAGAGGCACATGAGGTCCTCAGTTGTCACCAAACCAGGGACATCCACAGTGGAGGAGGTGACAGCCTGTTTTTTTCTGCCCCTGAACTCAGCTGGATCCGAAGCTCTCTCAGACTGTGAGAAAATCAACTCCCCTGCAGGGCACGGAGTGTGAACACGAGCAGCAAACCTGGCTCTGAGGCCCACGGTGCCATCAGCACCCTGGCACCATCCCAGGCCTCATCCAGGGAGAGCAGGAGCAGGTGGGCTGGCAGAAATGCTTGCAGAGCATTCAGGAGTGCCAGGCTCTGTCAGGAGGATCCCAGGACTCAGCACTGCCCAGGAATTGCTCTGCAGGAATCAAAGGGATGCTGGGGTGGGAGAAATCCCTGCCCCAACAGCTTCATGGCCCCACAATGGCAGCAGCATTTCTGAGCTGCCAGGGAATGTTATTTTGTCTTTCTTCTGGTTTTAGAGTGTCCCTACTAATAAATTATCCCATTAGGATAGAACCGTATTTCTGCTCTCAGAGCCTTCCTCTTTCTCTCCACAGAAAGCCCATTTGGGCAGATTTCACAGAAAACCCCTTACAAATCCCTGGCAAATCATTTCCCATCTCAGAGTGAAGCAGGATCCATTTCCTTCCCAGCATCAGTGAGCTGCAGAGACGTTCATCCCCCACGGGAGGCTGAGCACAGAGCATGGGGTGGCACTGAGGGGTGGCATTTAGGGGGTGGCGCTGAGGGGTGGCACTGATGGGGGGCACTGAGGGGGTGGCACGTGGGGACAGCGTTGCCCCCCAGGTGACAGTCCCTGCCTGGCTGCAGGCACAGGGAGCAGGTGCTGCTCTCCTCTCCAGGAGCTTTCAGGGTCCCTTCAAAGGGATTTTCATGGCTTTTCCTGGCTGGGCTGCAAGGATTCCTGGGGGGAAGGGGATGGGACTGGTGTTCTCCCTTCTGCCCCCACTTTTAGGGATGTGTCAGAACCCAGGATATTCCTCTGGCTGCCCTGGAGGACTCCAGACCTTGGCAGGGGGCTCAGAGACCTTGGCACAGAGACAAAACCACCTGTGCCTTCCATTTTAGCCCATGGAAACAATTCCCAACTTTGTGTGAGGATTTACAAGCCACAAGAGTTTTAATAGAATGATAGTTAATTTATCACAGGGTGAAAAAGTAGAATTTTGGGGATTTAGAATGGGGGTTCAAGAGGCAAGATGGAGGAATCTGGGCATGTCCTGTCCTTCTCCTTCTCCTTCTCCTTCTCCTTCTCCTTCTCCTTCTCCTTCTCCTTCTCCTTCTCCTTCTCCTTCTCCTTCTCCTTCTCCTTCTCCTTCTCCTTCTCCTTCTCCTCCATCTTCTGCTGTGATGGTGACACTTCTGGATTGGTTTAGAGTAGAGACAGACTGTCTAACACAGGTGATAGGGATTGGGAAATTACTGTAAATAAAGCACACGTAGTTATGACTATAAAAAGCTAACACCACCCCAAGGGTGGTCAGTGTGCCACAACCCAACCTGCTGGACAGATCTCAGCAGGTCAGTGAAAGAATGGAACAGATAAGAGAAAATAACCTTGAAAAGCAGAACCAAGAATCTTGACTTCTTTGGTCACAGGGCTGGGAAAAACGAAACTTTAATACCTTGGGGGTCATCTCAACCACAGAAACCCAAGAGGGATGCAGGAGGAGCAGAGAAACCTGCAGGAGCTCTGGTTCCTGAGGATGCTCCTGCTCCTTCCCTGAGCTGGCAAAGGGCAGGACAATGCTTGGGAAGTGTCTTTCCCATCCATCCCAGCTGGGGCTCTGCCACACCTGGAGCGGTGAATGGCATCTCAGTGCTGCCCCTTCCCACATCTGTTCTGTGGGAAATGGATTTGGAAAGGATTCTTAAAATTTGATGGAAAGATTTTGCAGTTTTGTATATTTATAAATAAAAATATAAAATATTATATAAAATATACACATATTATTCTAAAATCATAACTATAAAAAGTATATATTATACATAAATATACATATTATATATTTTATATAATTCTATATTAATATATATCGATATGTTCTATATCCTTATATTTATATTATTATAAATTATTATAATTACCAAAAAGTGTATTATATTATAAGATATGAAAATTGTATTTCATTTCTATTTTTATATATTATATATTTATATATATTTATATATTTTATATATTTGTATTTTGTATATTTTCATATATAAACACTGAGATAAGGTGTCTTGACTTAAGTAGGTTATAGAATAGAGATGATATTATTGAGAAAGAAATTGAATTAGAAATAAACTTTAAAATATAGTTTTGTAAAAAGACTAGATATTTCAGAGAATTAGAATTGTGAAAGATGTATTGTAATAAGATTATGTGGGGAAAACTATAAGTGATTAGCGTTAGAAGTAATAGTAGTATGATGTGGTAAAAGTTAATGAGTTGAAAAACATTTATAAGGTATTGTAACTAGGAAATAAGTTGATTTCTGATGAAATGGTGCTGAGTTTTATATCTTTTGTATTTTATTATTTATTGAAACTGATAATGGAATAAACATTTTTAAAACGTTTTTTTAGTTGTTTTGTAAAAGAAAACCAACAAAATGGTGCTTCCATTGTGAGGAAGGAAAGTTGCCCTGTCTGTGTAAAAGCAAAGAAAACCACCAGGTTTTCCTTTGGGGACAGGAAACCAACAGGTTTTTCCTAATTTTGGGGCTCTTTTTGCTGCCCTGGAGCTGCCCTGGGGCTCAGACTGGGGAGCTGTCTCTGGTGTCTGCCCAAAACCTTCCAGGTCTGCCTCACCTGCCTGAGCCCAGCTGCTCCACAGGCACAGGGAGGATTTGCACGGTGCCATGTCAAGAGCTGGAATTCAGGGAGATGAAATCTCCAGCATTTCCCTTCTCTTTCTAAAAATAAATAAATAAAGGCAGCTGTTATCTCCTGCCAGAAAGGAGAGAGCAGCTTTATCTCACTTGATCTTCTGCTGGTGAAGTCCCATTACATTTTATTCCATTTCATTGTTGGGTTCAGGTCCCTTCCTTTCCTCTCTGCTCCTGTTTCCTCTGTCCTAAACTCTCCATGTTATTTTAAGATTTCAGAGTTCAATTTTTCCTCTTCCCTGACACCAAGGCATTTGTTCTTCTCTCAGATGCTCCTAATTAGATTATTTCAGATATATTAAAAACATTTCCCTTCTCACCCACGCACCTGTGACCCCATTCCCATGTCTGAATTTCTGTGGCCTTGCCTGGAGTACAGAGGGAAGGCTCAGGGATCCTGAGGACTTCCAGCCCTCTGGAATAACTTTAAAACCTTCTGTGGAATCTCTTTCCTCAGCTTGCTGTGGCTTCCCTGCCTGCAGGACCGCTGGCAGATCCAGGGCGATGCTGCTCCCTCCCTGCAGGGCATGGGGGATGTCATTGTCACCGTGTTTCAGATTTGTCACCATATTTCAGACCAGCCACGGGGAGCTGGGCTCGGATTTGGAATTTGCTCCTGCAGGGAAATTAATTTCTCCTCCAAGTGCTGATGTCTGGATAATTTGCCGGCAGCCCCAGCAGATTTGCAGCCAGCAGGAGGCTCTGGGCAGTGCCAGGGAGCAGAGGGTCACCCCAGGCCATGTCTGGCGCCTTTCAGGGATGGAGCTGTGGGCTTGGAAAGGCTCCTGGTGCCACCAGCCCTTCAGGGGACCATCCCTGGGTGAGGCAGATCACTCATACCCAGGGGGGAGAGCCACCAGCAGGAGCCTCCTCCCCACTTTGATCCAAATGCTTGACCCCTGCCTAATGGTTCCTTCGCAATCCTTTCCTTGGAATCAGCCAGATCCGAGGGGTTTGTGGAGATTGTACCTCAGCTCCCAGCTCTGGGACACCTCAACAGCTCCAGGAGCTGCTCTCCTACACAATTCCATACATCCCCCTGCCCCTTTTGAGGGATTTCTAACCTGGAAACTGCTTTTTATTGGACTTTCAAGGAGAAGGCTTCGCTTTGGAAATAGAGAGCCCCAACATCCCAGTCTGACAGCAGGAAAATGGAATAAAAATATGAGATGGGCTCAAAATCCCAGTCAGGAGGGAGAATTTGGTGCTGACCCCACGCAGGATGAAGCCCCATGGGGGGTTGGGCAATCAGATATCCCTGCCAGGGCATTCCAGCATTCCCAGCTCCTCTGGAAGCACAGCTGGAGCTGTCAGGAAGGCCCAGCTCAGCTCAGCCTGGAATTTGCTCTCCCAGAATATCAGGATTCCCTGTTCTCTGAGGCACCAGAAAACCAGCATGGACCCAACCTCATCCTTCACCTCAGAACAACACTTGGAGAAAACTTGAGGAACAGGATTTCAGAGGAAATATAACCTGGTTAAGAATTATCATCTGCTTTTCCATCCCTTCCCCAACCTGGGAAAATGAGGATTTTCCTAAATACCAGGAAATTCCCCTGCTTGGCAGCACATTTGGGTTGCCCCGAGCTCCTGATCAGAGCCATCCCTTCCAGCCAGCCCGAGGAGGAACGTCTGGAATGTGATCTTCAATTAAGAGCTGTTAATTGGCAGGTTATCCCCAGATTCCTGCTCCTGGGATAGCCTGGAACAGGCTCAGCAGGAGGGGCTGAAGGTGCAGGGAGAACCGGGAGGCACTGGGAGAAAACCACCCCTCCAAAGGGTGATTCCTGTGGAGAACCTGCCCAGGGAACTGCTGGAGACACCATTCCCAGAAAACCAGTCTTCCAAAGGTGACTCCTGTGGAGAACCTGCCCATTCCCAGAAAACCACCCCTCCAAAAGTGATTCCTGTGGAGAACCTGCCCATTCCCAGGAAACCACACCTCCAAAGGTGACTTCTGTGGAGAACCTGCCCAGGGAAGTGACTCCAGAGTCACCGTTCCCAGGAAACCACCCCTCCAAAGGGTGATTCCTGTGGACAGCCTGCCCAGGGAACTTCTGGAGTCATCACTCCCAGAAAACCACTCCTCCAAAGGTGATTCCTGTGGAGAACCTGCCCATTCCCAGAAAACCTCCCTTCCAAAGGTGATTCCTGTGGAGAACCTGCCCAGGGAAGTGCGGGAGTCCCCATCCCTGGAATCCTCAACAAACATGGATGTGGCTCTTGAGGACTTGGTTTAGCGGTGAACTCTTGTCCTTGGTGATCCTGAAGATCTTTTCCACCCTCAGCAGTTTCATGAGATGATGAGAAGGGTCACCAAAGACAGGGAAGGTTCCAGCAATGTGGGAAGGGAGCACATCCCAGTGTGCCCAGTTGAAGGGAGGGGATCCTGATGGATCAGGCCCAGCCAGAGCTGAGCATTAAATTAAAACCCGGAGCAGAAATCCACTTTTTTGTTCTCCAGGGGTGTTTATCCAGGTGAATCCCTCATCCACACAGTGGTTTTGGAGCTGCTTGGTGCTCCCTGACCTTCAGAACTTGCTGTGAGTCCTAAAATCCCTGTTGAAAGAGCCACAAAGGCAGAAATTAAGGAGAAATGACTGGGAACTGTGGGAGATAGAGCAGATCTTGGCTCTGGCCACCTGAACTAACATGGAAACAGCAACATTTTATCCCTGGCAAGTGTGAATCCTCTATTTCCATGCTTGCTCTGAGGTATCCATGACAAAGATGGTGGCACAAAGGATCATCCCAACCTCAGAGGATCATCCCAGATGTCCCTGAGAGCTGGAAACTGCTCCACGCACAACAAAGTGTCCCTGCTTGACGTGATCCAATGAAGGGAATTCCAAGAACAACCTGTCAGGGAAAAGGCTTTTTTCCCTACTAATTGGACCAAAGACGTTTGTTCTACTCCGGGACCTCGTGGCCCCAGTCGGAGCAGATGAAACCGAGTTTAATGTTCTCATTAAAGCCTCGAGATATTTTTATTCACCTGAGAAAAATCTCGTTTCTGTTCCACAGCTGCACGAGGTGAAAAGTTCTGGGAATAAAGAGCCAGCTGAAAGGTTTTCCTTTCCACGCTCCTGCCCCTCTCCAGGTCGCTTGGCACTGGTGACTCCACAGGGAAGCAGCCGCTGGAAAGGGGAAGCCCCGGAGCACAAAATTATGGGGAATCCTCCAAAGGAGCCCAAATTTGTGGGTGGTAGTGGCCACTGCAGATCTCCAGCGCTGTCACCCAGCCCTTTTCAGTTGTCACATGGAAACCCCCCTGAAGGCACCCTGGAGCCAAAAGCCAGAGCACCCGGGAAGGGTGAGATGCAAGGGGCAGAGCCCCCCCTGCTCCCGTCCTGGGGGGCTCTGGGTGATGACCAAGCACTGTCCAGGATGGAAACAACATTTCCTGCAGAGGAGGCCCCATGGACGATTGACTCCCTGTTCCTGGCAGTGCTCAAGAGCAAAGATCCCATAGGAAAACCATCAGGCCCAGTTCTCGGGGTCTCTAGCTGCTCAGAGTGACCCCACGATATTTTAAAAGTCTCTTTGCCCAGCCCAGCACTCAAAGAAGGAGTCAGAGCTCTGCATTTCTTGGTCTCAAGGTTGTTTATTGTATCCTATCTATAAAATTTTTTCTCCTGTCCAGCCAAGGTCCGCTCAGCAAGACAGTTCCAGGCCTGCCCCAGGGTGGTGTTATCTTTTTATACTAAAAACTTTGTGTACAATATTTACAATTACTTTCCAATACCTATCACCTATGTTAGACAGTGAACTTCTACTCTAAACCAATCTGTAAGTGCCAGCATCACAGCAGAAGATGGAGGCCAAGAAGAAGGAGAAAGGCTGGACACACCCAGATTCCTCCATCTTGCTCCCTGAACCCTCATTCTAAAAACCCCAAAAATCTATTTTTCACCCTGTGATAAATTCACTATCATTCTATTAAACTGTCATGGCTTGCAGATCTTCATCTAAGGTTGGTAATTCACTCCACAGGTCATAATCACAACCACAGGCATTTTGGGCTCTGTGCCAGGGTCTCTGAGCCCCCTGGCAGGGGTCTTGGCTGTCCAGGACAGCCAGAGGGATGTGCTGAATTCCGACACCCGGTGATTAATTAGTTTTGTAATAATATGGAGGAATCCCCCATAACCCTCTCTGGTGTTACTCTGCAGGCACAGGGCAGAGGTTTCTGTTCTGGCGCTGCCACACGTGGGATATTGGGAATTAGGAATTGTTCCCTGTGAGGGTGGGCAGGCCCTGGCACAGGGTGCCCAGAGCAGCTGGGGCTGCCCCTGGATCCCTGGCAGTGCCCAAGGCCAGGCTGGGAGCAGCCTGGGACAGTGGGAGGTGTCCCTGCTATGGCAGGGGTGGGATGGGATGGGATGGGATGGGATGGGATGGGATGGGATGGGATGGGATGGGATGGGATGGGATGGGATGGGATGGGATGGGCTTTAAGGTTCTTCCCAATCCAAACCATTCTGGGATTCCAAGACCCTCTGGTTCTTGTTCTATGGTGTGAAGGTTCACTGCCTTCTCCCACCCTCCTCCAGGCTGTGCAAACAGCTCCTCCTCACTCAGGCCCCTGCCCTGGCCCTGATCCCAGCTCCTTTCTGGGGATCAGCCCGTTCCTGCCGGGAAGCTTTGACCCATCCCAGCGCAGGCCTGGTGGGACGGATTAACTCGTGCCCTGCAGGAAGCACACTGACCCCGCTGTCACCTCCTCCTGGCTGCCCAGGAGCAGCCTGGCCCCAGTTCTATGAGCAGAGAGGGCAAACACAGCAGGAAGAACTTGCTGGAGAGCCCCGTGGATTGTTCTGACCTTGCAGCCAGCTCAGGCTGCGCCAGCCCTGCTCACAGCGAGGAAAAGCAAACCACGGTGTTCACAAATCCCCTCCTCCAACAGGCTCATTCCTCCCCAAGAATTCATTTCAGAGGGATTCAGTGGCATTGACAGAGGTGCCACTGGTAATTTCCCTGCTCATACTCAGGATGTAACACTTCATCCTCGGCTCTGCAAGTGGGTTACCTTGTGAATTGCTCTGTGCTTCCAGCAGCAGAGCCAGAATTGGTTTGGGATGTGGCTGTTCCCCAAAGCGTGGGGCTCTCCAGCAGCACCTGGAGCTGATAACCCCAGCACTGGTTTGCAGCTCCTGTGGCTGCAAACAAAATCCCTGGAAAGCTTCATGTGGGTGCTGGAGCTGCTGCCATGAGCTCTGAGAACTGATCCTGCTCCACAGCACAGCAGGGGCTCAGGGTGTCACTGAATCCCACGCAGGGTCAGAAAAGTGGAAAAAGGAGATGAAATCACATTTTTGCTGACATGAGGAGCTGTCTGAGGAAACAGGGGTCCTGGCTGAGGCAGAAATCTGTCCCACATGGGGTCTCCAGGCAAGGCCTGTCCTCAGTTAAACACCCAGCTGAGAGACCTGACACAAGTGAGGAGGAGGAGAAAACCCCACTGGATTTGGTTTGCGGGTCTGGGGAACCTCCTTGTCCAGCTGGAGCTCACCAGGGGTCCAGAGGTGGCTGCAAATCCTGCACAGCAGAGAGGGGCCCACCCTCACCCCCTGAGCGACCGAGCAGAGGTTTGGAGACAGCAGCTCCCTCCTCACTGGAGACTCCAGGTGGCCCTGAGGCCCTGGATATTCCTGGTGTCCCTCAGGGTCTGAATATTCCTGGTGTCCCTGAGGCCCTGGATATTCCTGGTGTCCCTCAGGGTCTGAATATTCCTGGTGTCCCTGAGGCCCTGGATATTCCTGGTGTCCCTCAGGGTCTGAACATTCCTGGTGGCCCTGAGGCCCTGGATATTCCTGGTGTCCCTCAGGGTCTGAACATTCCTGGTGTCCCTCAGGCCCTGGATACCCCTGGTGTCCCTGAGGCCCTGGATATTCCTGGTGTCCCTGAGGCCCTGGATATTCCTGGTGTCCCTCAGGCCCTGGACACCCCTGGTGTCCCTCAGGGTCTGAATATTCCTGGTGTCCCTCAGGGTCTGAATATTCCTGGTGTCTCTCAGGGTCTGGATAGCCCTGGTGTCCCTGAGGCCCTGGACATGCCTGATGTCCCTGAGACACTGGACATGCCTGGTGGCCCTGATGTCATGGTGTCCCTGATGCCCTGGACATGCCTGGTGTCCCTCAGGCCCTGGACACCCCTGGTGTCCCCAGCACTGCTGGCACTAAGCAGGCCACGTGCAGGGCAGTGTCCCTGTGGGGTCACCCATCTGCCTGCTCCTGTCTGCCACTGATTCCTCGCCGTGTCCTTATTGCTGTTAATCCCTCTCTAAATACTTTGCTTACAAGGGCTGGCAATCTTGTAAGCTGTCCCCAAACACATCTGTCCAGCCCTGTCCCTGTGGGACTGCAGGGCTGCTGCAGCCTCCCTGTGCTGCATTCTGAGCCTGCAGGGCACATCCTGCATCCCACCGTGCCCAGGACAGGCTGGACATGTGTCAAAATGGGACCTTTCCACCCCTCATCCTGCTCTGCTCAGCTTTCTGTCACGGGAAGCCCCCTGGGATCCCATTATTTCTGCAGCAAGGCTTGAGCTGGGATTGCTGCTCGCTGCAGCCACCCAAGGATCTGGGAATGCAGCCTAGGAGGGGGTGGGCACAGCAAGCACATCACTGCTGGTAAACCCCTGCCATCCCTGCAGCCCTGTCCCTGGAGGGCTCCTGGCAAACAAATCTCCCAATTACAGGAGCAGGAGAGGGAGCTGAGGGCTCCAGGAACACGGGCTCTGCTCTGCTCTAATGAGCGGGAAGCAGCACCTCTCTGTTCCTGAGCCACCAAATCCTCTGCTCCTAAATGCCCCACACATCCTCACTGCCCTGTCCCACACATCCTCAGTGTCCCACACATCCTCAGTACCCCACACATCCTCAGTGCCCCACCCCACACATCCTCAGTGCCCTGTCCCACACATCCTCACTGCCCCACACACCCTCAGTACCCCACACATCCTCCCTGCCCCACCCCACACATCTTCATTGTCTTGGCACCCCTGGGTCAGGATCCCCTCATTCCCAGAGCCATGGTATATGGGGATGGCTTGGCTGGTGCCACATCAGCCAGGTCACAGCTGCTGGGCATCCCTGAGCATTCCTGAGCATCCCTGAGCATTCCTGAGCATCCCTGAGCATCCCTGGGCATCCCTGGGTATCCTTGGCATCAGCAGCTCCCTCACCAGAGGGAAATCTGGTCCCTCAGCATCCTCTGGGCGTTCACATGGGGGCAGTCCCAGGAGGAAGAGTTTGGGAAGGCCAGCCCAGAGACACTTTCAAAGCTCAGCAGGAAGCAAAGGCAGTGCTGGGCTCTCACAGGGTGGGTCTGACCTTGAGGAAAAACCACCTGAGCCAAGGAAAGAGCTCAAGAATGGGTGGGCAGTGGAGGCAATGGACCCTCCCCCAGGTGGCACAGCCCGTGCCAGGGTGATGAGGTGGAGGTGATGGTGTGGCACATCAGGGACACGGGTTAACAACAGCAGGCTGTCCCCTGTGCAATCAGACAGGTGTCCCCTGCCTTTGCTGCGTCCCTGAGGTCCTGGCCGTGTCCTTCAGCAGGGTCCCACTGTCACCAGGGTGGGCTGAGACTCAACGAGCACCAAACCTGTGTGCCAGGGACCCCTGATCCATGCCAGGGATTCCCCCTCCATGCCAGCAATCCCTGATCCATGCCTGGGATTCATGCTCCATGCCAGGAACCCCTGCTCTGTGCCAGGGACCCCCATTCCATGGCAGGGACCCCCCAGTCCATGCTGGGCTCCCTGTCCCTTCCCAGAGCCATGCAGGAGCAGCTCCAAGGGCTGTTCCCAAATCCCATCCCACCTCTCCAGGTGAGCCCAGTGTGCTGTGGCAGCAGTGGTTCCCCAAAACCAGCCAGGCACAGGATCTACTGTCAGGTGTTTGCTCTCCAGAGCCCTGCTCTGTCATCCCTGCTGTCCTATTCCTTTTTCCCCCTCTGTTCCCACTCTTCCATCATGCCCAGCGCTGGGAAGTCCCTGCATGGATGATTAGGACAAGGGAAAACAGCCTCAAGCTGCACCAGGAGAGGCTCAGAATATCAGGATATTTTCCTGGCTATCAGGAGAAATTTCTCTGCTGAAATGGGCGTCAAACATCAGGAAGGGCTGTCCAGGGAAGTGGTGGAGTGCCCATCCCTGGAAGCGTGGATGTGGCACCTGGGGACATTGGTAGTGCTGGGGGAATGGTTGGACAGTGACCCTGGAGGTCTTTTCCATCCCTAAGGATGCTGTGATCCTGAGTCCTGTCCTTCTCCCTCTGCCAGCCCTGTTTCCAGCTTTCTGGAAGGTTTCTGGCACTTCCCCAGCCTTGTGGGCCCAGCCCTGCAGGCATCCAGTGAACCACATCCTCCCTGGGGTTCAGGGAAGCACGGAGGCCTCTTCCCACAGCTCCTCTGGGCCCACACAACAGCAGCAATTCCCAATTCCCAGCTCCTCAGGGGACGCTGAGTGCTGTCTGCCCCAGGCTACTGCTCTCCTGGTGCTTCACTCCCAGGGAATGTGGCTGGGGAACTGCATCCATTTCCATTGTCACAGCTCCTGGAATTGCATCCATTTCCATTGTCACAGCTCCTGGAATTGCATCCATTTCCATTGTCACAGCTCGATCCCTTCACCCTGGAGTTTGCATCCTCTCCCAGTTCGGGTTTCTCTGTAATCAGTGCCCTGCCAACTCCTTCCCAGCAATTAGGGCTCCAGCACCTGGAATTCCATCTCCCCACCCCCAAGGACTCCCGGCTATCCAGGAACATCCAAAGCCTGGGGAGATCCCTCCACTGATGAGGAGGTTCACCCATAAATCAAACCCCAGGAATTATTTATTGCCATTCTTCCTATTTTAGGCAACTTTCTCCCGCAGAGATGCTGCTGCTGGTTGCCAGGCTGCAGCCTGAGTGGCAGGCACACCTCGGGCATGGCTGGAACACGGCTGGAAAACGGCTGGAAAACAGCTGGGACACAGCTGGAACACTCTCCCAGCATCCAGCACCACCAGCTTCAGTCTCCAGCATCTTTCCATCAGGCTGAGCCTGCTTGCCCACGATTCCCACTGAGATTTGCCCTCGTCTCCAAGGATTAATTTGAACCCTTGGAGGAAGGGGGTCATTTATTAAAGCTGGGAAAGGCATCCAAGAGTTAAAATCCTGCATTCCCACCAGGGCCCCAGCACAGCTTGTGATAAGCCAGGCTGGAGTCTGGAAGAGTTTGTACCCAGATTTTTTGGAGCAGCTATTCTTTCCAAAAATACAAAGTCATTCCTTTGAAGGGAAAAAAAAAAAATAAAAAAGGAAAGAAAGAAAAGGAAAAACACAGGAGCTGTAATCTCCTCTCTGCAGAGTTTCACCTTCTGCTGCTCGGTCCTTCTCCAGCGCTGCCACTGCCAAGGATGCGGCGAGAGAGGAGCAGGGACAGACCTGGGGAGAGGAGCAGGGACAGACCTGGGGACAGGAGCAGGGACAGACCTGGGGACAGGAGCAGGGACAGTCCTGCTCCAGCAGGGCCACCCGTGGTGGCAGCGGGGCGCAGGGACAGGGAGGTGACACAGTAAAACCACAGTCACAGCGAAATCCTATCAAAATGTGCTGCAAATCCAACACTCTGAAGCCCCCGGACACCAGGTTCAGGTGCTGCCCGCTGATTCTGGGGCTCTCCAGGAGCTCTGCAATGGGATCTGAGCCACGGAAGGCCGTTCCTGCCCAGGCTGGCACTGCCTCGCTCTCAGCTCCCCTCAGAGCTGCACAGCTTTTCCTAAAGCTCGGGGTTTGCAGGGACATGGGCTGGCTCAGGAGCATCCCGGGCTGCAGCATCCCGGGCTGCCCTCCCTGGGGCTCCTTGGGGCTTTCCCTGCATCCAGGGATGCTGCCCGTGGCTGGTTTGGCTGGGGGAGAACCAAAGCAAGGCTGGGGAGCAGAGGGGGAGAAGGGCAGAGGTGTCCCAGGCTCTATTCCCTCCGTTCCGTCAATTCCCTCCATTCTCTCTATTCCCTCAATTCCTTCCATTCTCTCCATTCCCTCCATCCCCTCATCCCCTCCATCCTGTCATCCCCTCTATCCCCTCCATCCCCTCCATCCCATCCATCCCCTCATTCCCTCCATCCTCTCATCCCCTCCATCCCCTCATCCCCTCCATCCCCTCATCCCCTCCATCCCCTCAATCTCCTCCATCCTCTCATCCCCTCCATCTCCTCCATCCTCTCCATCCCGTCATCCCCTCCATCCCCTCATCCCCTCATCCCCTCCATCCCCTCCATCCCCTCCATCCCCTCATCCCCTCCATCCCCTCCATTCCCGGCGCTGCCGCCCGTGCCCGCGGGCAGCCCAAGGCCTTTCCCACAAGGACATCTAGTGGCACGGGGACACACGGCACACTTCACCTTGGCTGCAGCGCGGCCACCACGTCCCCGCTTCCCCGGACTCTCCCTGAGCCCTCTCCTGCCCATCCACGCTGCCCCGAGCCCAGGGAAGGGCGCAGGGACGGCAGGGATGCTCCTCCAGGGGACACCTGGGACGTGGCTGTCACCCAGGTGAGGACACAGCCGCCAGCGAGGCTGAGCTGCTGCCAAGGGGTGCAAATCTTGGAATGGTTTTGGTTGTAAAAGCCCTCTGAGACCATTGAATTGCTGCTCAAAGGGGAAGGAAAAAGCAATGAGAAAATTTGGGAGACTGCTCTGGGGGATAAATGCACCCCGGGCAGGCAGGGAGCAGGGGATGGGGCAGGGTTCCTGCTGGGACAGTGGCACCAGGACAGCACACACCTCTCCCTGGGGCACAGGTCTGCTCTGCCAGCTCTGGCGCAGCTGCAGAGCTGGGGGAGGATGGAGGGAAAGGTGGGAAACCCTCAATGCCGAGCAAGGGGAAGGCAGAGCTCAGAATCCCAGAGTCACTGAGGCTGGGAAAGCCCTCAGGATCATCGAGTCCCAGCTGTGCCCAGTGCCCACCTTGTCACCAGCTCAGAGCCCTGAGTGCCATCTCCTTGGACACCTCCAGGGATGGGCACTCCAAACCTCCCTGGGCAGCCCCTGGCAGTGCTGGCAGAGGCTTGGAATGCATCCCTGCTCCCATTCCAGCTTCCAGAGACCTCCCTGGACAAACCTGGGGCTCAGCAGCAGCACCCAAGGAGCTCCTGTGGGACATGGAAAGTGCTGTTATATCCCAAACCTTTCCTCCAGCCAGAATTTTAGCTTCTCTCGAGCTTTTTCAATGCTCCAAGCCCCTCACAGAAGCTCTGACAAGCAGGACTTTGGATCACACCACCCCAGTGCCCTGTTGGACCAGCAGGGAAAGGGCTGAGATGCTGCAGAGCAGAACATTGCCAGAGATTTAGGGGCCAGCAGGACCCACCTGCACGCAGCCCCAGGCACTGAGGGGGGATGGATGTGTCCAGAGGGAGCAGGGGAGCAGCAGGACCGGGAGTGCATCCATCTCCTCCCCAAACAATCCTCTTCAGGCTCTAATGGCCATGGATGGCTCGGACTTGAAGAGCATTTCCATTACAGCGAGGGCATCATCTCCTGCCTCTATTCAAATGAGAGCTGTAATGAACTCGCTGCTGCCTAATTCAGACACTCCTCGAGCTCTTCTTGCTTTTGGTTTTGTTTTTTTGCTTTGCCATTTCATGGTCAACGTTTATGCATTGCTGTCAGGAAAAATTGCTTTAATTTTCCATTCTGTTTCAACAGCCTCTGCGAAAAACAAAAAGTATTATCCACTGAAGAGCTGTGAATTGACTCCATCTCATATCCAGGAGCAGAGCTAACACCAAAAGGCATTCACTTGCATTTTTAATGTGCAGATGAAGTCAGAGAAATCACTGACTTAGAGGCTGCTTCGTTGAATTTTTCTTGCTAAAGCATCTCCTGTACCCCCCACTCTGAGTCCTGCTCCTCCAGAGAACAGAGCTGTCACTTCTTTAATGATTTCCAGTGGCTACCAGGAACATTTTAAGGCTTAACATGAGTGATGTGGATGAATGAATTTCCAGACTTAGTCTGGCTTTTCATTTACAGTGTCACAATGAGCCTGGGCTGCTTTTCCACCCCTTTTTTTACATTTTCTCTGGCTCCCAACACTCAAATCCTGCCTGGTGCCTGTGTGACTGAATGGTTTGATGTCTCCTGGGACCCCAGAAACCCCAGCCCTGGCCAGAGCTCAGTGTGGCCAGCAGGGCAGGGGGGATTCTGCCCCTGTGCCCTGTGCTCAGGTGAGACCCCACCTGCAGAGCTGCCCCAGCACAGGCAGAGCTGGAGCTGCTGGAGCCAGGCCAGAGGAGGCTCCAGGATGAGCAGAGGGATGGAGCAGCTCTGCTGGCAGCAAAGGCTGGCACAGCTGCCATTGTTCACCTGCACAGGAGAAGCTTTGGGGGGAGCTCAGGGTGGCCTTGCAGGGCCTGAAGGAGCCCCAGGAAACCTGGAGAGAGACAATGGACAAGGGATGGAGGGACAGGACACAGGGAATGGCTCCCACTGCCAGAGGGCAGGGCTGGATGGGATATTGGGAATGAGGAATTGTTCCCTGGGAGGGTGGGCAGGCCCTGGCACAGGGTGCCCAGAGCAGCTGGGGCTGCCCCTGGATCCCTGGCAGTGCCCAAGGCCAGGCTGGACACTGGGGCTGGGAGCACCTGGGACAGTGGGAGGTGTCCCTGCCATGGCAGGGGGCAAAACAAAATTCTCTTTCTAGCCCCTTCCACCCCAAACCATTCCATGATTCCATGGGTTAAATGCAGCCTCCTGCACCAACCCATTCCCCCTGAGCACAAACCATCCAAGGCTGTTGTGTTGCCCTGGAAGCAGCAGCAAAGACAGGATTTTTCCAGCTTCCTTGATTGCCTCTCCCAGCACAGCCTCTTGTATTCCCAGCCTTGATCCCAGCACAGCCAGGCTCTCCTCTGTTGCACCAAAACTCAGATGCAGCTGTGGATTATTCTGGGCAGGAGTGGGATCCCTGCAGAGAACACCACAGAAATAAATTCTCTGCCTCAGCCCCCTGCCCTGGAGGAATTCTGTTGTTGTTTTTGCCTTGGGGAGCAGCTCACTGGAGGCAGAGCTGTCTGCAAACCCCTTCCTGCCAGGATTTGCTCTGTGGGGCTGCTGGTGGGCGAACAATTCAGCTGGGGAGCCTCCTCTTCATCCAGCAAAACAGGGATTTGTCTCACAACAGCTTCTTCCTTGTCTCACTTAAAATATTCGTGTTTTTTCCAGGAAAACACAAGAAGGGATGAGTGCCTGAGGAGCTGCCATTCACCAGCAATCTCCAGCTTCACCCAGGTGAGGGGCCCAGGTGAGGTTTTTTCCCTGCTGGCCTGGCTGCCTGCGGCCTCTGGGGTTTGGGGGCTCCAGGAAGCCCAGGAAAACATAAAAAAAAACAAAAACAGGGCACTAAATTTGCTCCCATTCTCCCATTTTTACTCCCTATTTTGCCATGCCCTGGTTTGAATTCTGGGGATGAGGAATTGCTGGGTGTTGCTCCTGCCCTCCCAGGGCAGGGGTTTGAGCAGCACCTTGGGAATGTGGCAGGAGAAACAGTGAGGAGCTGCTGAGCTCCCAAAAACTGAGCGGCTCCTCGTGGTGTCTTGTGTGACCAGAGGGTGAGGAATATGCCAAAAGAAAAGGAATATCCCAAAAAGATAAGGAATGTGGCCAAGGGATAAGGAATATGGCCAAAAATGAGGAAAATGGCAAAAGGATAAGGAATATGGCCAAAGGAAGAGGAATATGGCCAAAACATGAGGAACATAGCCAAAAAATAATGACTATGCCAAAAAGATAAGGAATAAGGCCAAAGGATGGAAGGACACAGCTGTGACCCCTCTGGCATCAGCTCTGAGGGCACCAACACAGCCCAGGTGTCAGCCCCAGCCTGGTGATCCCAGTCTGTGACATGGAAGAACCCCACGGGGTGATGGTGTGGGAATCCTGCTGGATCTCCTCTGGCTGTCCCAAAGGCTCTGCCTGCTCCTGCTGGTGTTGCCCCACCACTGGTGACAGTGCTGTCAGCAGCACGGGGCAATCTCAGCCCTACAAGGTTCCACAAGGTTCCAGCTGAGGGAGAGTTTTCCTCTTGGATGTGATTCTCAGGGGTAACCAGCCAGGAAAGTGGGATTTGCTCCATAGGAAGCTCTGCCCTCAGTGCCCAACATCTCATGTGTTGATCACTGGCATTCCCAAGGGATTCATTTCCAGGAATAGCACAGCAGGGCAGCTGCACCTGGAAGGATCTGTTTGGAATATAAATATTCCTGCTTACCAGAGAGGTTCCTTGTCTGGGTTTGAATAGACAGGTGTCCACTAAGGAACGCAGGAGCCACCCCTGAAATGGAAAATGGAAACCCCTTCCCTATGAATTATTGCAATTTTGAAATTAAGGGGCTTTCAGGCAAAGATAGGGGAGTAGGAAGAACAGTTCTTTATTAGGGAAGAAATTAAAAATAAAATAAACAGTGCAGTAATACAAAACAACACTGAGGGGTCAGTGTCAGAATGAGACCATGCCCTGTCCCCTGTGTGTCAGGGGGTGGCACAGCCCCATCCCATGGGGGCTCAGCCCTCCTGCAGTGCCAGCTGTGGCTCTGCTGCAGCAGGGATCCTGCACAAGGGGGGAGTTTTCCTCTGCAGCTCCAGGGCTGCTGCAGATGGGCCTGGGCTCCCTCTGGCAATGCAGGGCAGCAGAAAGCTGCTCCTCTGGCAATGCAGGGGGCAAAGGCTGCTGTGCTGTGCCAGGCTCAGATTGGATCCAGGTAGGAATGCTTGGCTCCTGCCCTGGGCGCAGCATCTCCCCATGGGATGCTGGAATTGGATCAGCCCTGCAGGGACACTCAGTGGCCATGGACAGCAGAGATCTCCTGGAGGGAGGATTGGCTGTGGCAGAGATAGAGAAAAAACTGCCCCATGGACAGAGAGAACTGCCCCAGCTCTGATGGATGATAACAGAATACACACCCCAGCCACATCTTGCAGCCCAGGACATTCCCACTGCCAGGGATCAGCCGCTCCCTGCTGGAAGGGGAGCTGGGTGTCCTCACCCACAGAACCCCACAGGACCTGGGCTCAGCATTCCTGAGTGTACTCTGGGATCCATCCATGGGATTCAGGGATCCATCCACAGCTGCAGAAGGAGATGGAGCTGGCCAGGACTGAGCTCCAGCAAAGATCCAAGGTAGATCCAGAGGTGGCACAGCCACTACAGAGCTCAGAGAGGAAGGAAGGTTCAGAGCTGGTTTTAAAATCGATCCCCAAGCCTTTGACAAAGTGTGGAGCAGTGTCCAGGTGAGGCTGAGCAGGACTAGCCAGCCCTGACCCCTGCCAGGACCTAAGGCTCCTTGGGATGTTCTTCCCAAAGCCATTGGGGACCCCCTGGGATTGGTTTTTCCAGAGCTTTCCTCTAATGATGAACATCTGGGCCAGTTGGAGCTTGAAATGTACCTTGGGCAGCAGGAGGAGTCAGAGGAGAGATCAAACAGATCCAATGCCAAACCCAACATTGTCCAAACCCAAGGTGAGCTGGGGCACAGAATGAAGAGCAGTGCAGCAAAAATGTGGGGTATAAACCACTCAGAGCCACACAGTTCTGCCAACCTGAGTCTCCAGACTGGAGAAACTCTGTGTGAGGGACACCTGACACCAAAATGAAACCCCCAGAATGTCCCCAGGGAGGGAAGTCCCCATCCTGCCCCCTCTGACCCGTGTGAGACACGGAGAAAAGGATTTCCCTCCACTCCCACATGGATGAAGGGCACTGAGCCCATAACTTGTGTTCAGATGGGAGCAAATCTTCCAGCTCTCGTGTCGAGATGGATTCAGCACATCCCAGGTAAGCACTTCCAGGAGTTAATTACCTTTCCTCTGAAACACTGGTGGCTTAACTGCCATTGGAATTATTCTTCCTCCAGCTCCACCTGTCAGCCACGAGTCCTGGCTTTGTCTGCTGGATTAAAGGACCCTCTGCTATCAAAAATCTCCTCCCTGGAAGTACTTAGAGCCCACGATCAAGTCACCTCTCAAGTTGCTCTCTGATGAGCTAAATAGATTGAAGTCATTAAGCCTATCATCACCCAGCAGGTCTGCCAGACCTTTTCTCAGTCTTCCAGCTCTTCTCTGAGCTCCCTCTAATTTTTTTTTTAATCCATGATAAAAGTGTGGATGCCAGGATTTGATACAATAGCCAGTAATGCTCTCCCTGCACTGTTCCATCCTAATAGCCCCTCAAAATATAGGACTGTCACATGAATTAAAAATTGGACTCGTGTCCTGCTTATCTGGCTCCCTAAGCCCTCATCTGCACCCCCCTGGATTTGCTGAAACGTTCCCAAATCTCCTCATGTGGGTGACATCTTTTGTTGCCACAGCTCCAGCGTTGTCCCTTTATTTCTGAAAGGCACATGGATGGTTCATATCCCACCTCCAAACCAGGTCAGGACCTGGCTCGTGGAACAGGCATTTCCTCCCACTGGTTCACATCTGGATACAAATAATGGAATCATGGAATATCCTGAGCTGGAGGGACCCAAAAGGATCATCAGTCCTGCCCAGACCCCCCAGCAGTCCCCCCTGTGCATCCCTGGTGTCCAAAGGCTCCTGGAGCTCTGGCAGCCTCGGGCCGTGCCCATTCCCTGGGCAGTGCCAGCACCCTCTGGGGGAGGAACCTTTCCCTGGTGTCCATCCCAAAGCTCCCCTGCAGCCGTTCCCTCCTTCCCTGAGCTCTGCCCTGGGCTCCTCTCTGCAGCTGAAGCAGCCCAGGGCCCTCAGCCCTCCTCGGGTGGCCCCTGCAGAGCTTCCCCAGCCCCGGCCCCTCCTTTGGGCACTCTGGAGCAGCTTTGGGTCTCTGATGTTGTGGCACCCGAAGTGCCCCAGCCCTGGAGGTGAGGCTGCCCCAGCCCAGAGCAGAGCAGGACCATCCCTCCCTTTTCCCTGGTGTCCCCAGGACAGGGATGTCCCTCCTGGCTCCCTGTGCCTGCTGACTCAGATCCAGCTTGTCATGGATCAGATTCCTTCCCACAGCTGTTTTCCAGCCTCTCACTCCCACTCTGTCCCAGGCGTGCCTCAGGTCCTACAGGCACGGAATCCAGGATTTGCCCTTGTTCAACTCCACACCTTTGGTGATTCCCAGCCCTCTGGTTTATCCAGGTCTCCCTGCAGGGCCTCTCTGTCCTCGAGGGAGCTGACAGCTCCTCCCAGTTTAATTCCCAAACTTCCTTATTATCCTTTTGAGTCCTGCATCCGAGTGGTTTATGAGGATGTTGGGCCTAAATGGATTTAATTGTGGATTAAACCTCTCCCACTGCATTGAGTTTGTTCTCGGTGTTGGGGCACCTCCTCCTCAGTCCCAGGAAGGTCATACATGGGAATCAGCAGGAAAATTCAGCCAGCCCCCCTGCTGGAGCCCTCCTGCCCTGGGAGAGCTGCTGGTCTATCCCAGGGTGGGGATTGAGCTCAGAATAAATGGGCCCAACACGAACTCATCCAAACTCACCCCGCAGCCCTGAGCACCACCAAACCATTCCAAGGGGAACACGCTGTTCCTAAGAGTTTTCCAGCTGCTCCTTTCCCCACCCAGCAAGGCACCACGTAGGACACACACCCAGTGCATGAAATCTCCTTTCCCAACCCTCTGTGAGGCCACCAGCCCAGCCCAGGGTCACTAATGGGGTCACCTGTGCTCCTCAGGTGTCCTGTCCAGCTCCAGGTGTCCCAGTGCCATGTCCAGCTGGGCTGGAGCACCTTGGGCTCCACCGGGCTGGGATGGACAGGAATGTGGTGTTCCAGGGATCCCCAGCAGGGCTGGCAGCCAGGCTGTGCAGCTCCCAGCCCTCTTCCAGCCCTTCCCATTTCCTACCAGGGATCTCCTGCCCTTCAGGAGTGCTCTGTCTCTTCCCTGGCACTCAGGTGTGCAAGAGGTTTTACAGCGACTTCTGTGAGCCAGAGAGAAGTTTGATAAGAGATCCATGTTCACCTCTGTCACCATGACAATATTTTATGAAAAATCCCTTCGCCAGGATTTCTTCTCCTGGGAAGCTGGGAAGCTCCAGCTTCTCCCTGTTTTGCTGCTTTGGAATGTGATTTAGAACTTAATGACCAATCCCAGTCCAGCTGTGTCGGGACTCTGGTAAGTCACAGGTTTTTATTAATCATTCCTTTCTAGCCTTCTGATGATTCCTTTTTCTTTAGTACAGTTTTAGTATATAATATAATATAATATAATATAATATAATATAATATAATATAATATAATATAATATAATACCATAAAATAATAAATCAGCCCTCTGAGAACTTGGAGTCAAATTCTCATCTCTCACCTTCTCCCCGGGGACCTCACAATGCCACACACCCCTATCTTAGGTTGGAAATAGGGGTACTCTGTTCCTACCTGTTGGAGCAGTTCTCTGCTGTTCATTGGGCAGTTTTTAAAGTGCTGGGCACTTTATCTCTCCCACAGCCAACCCTCCCTCCAGGAGATCTCTGCTGTCCATGGCCACTGAGTGTCCCTGCATGGCTGATCCAATTCCAGCATCCCATGGGGAGATGCTGCGCCCAGGGCAGGAGCCAAGCATTCCTACCTGGATCCAATCTGAGCCTGGCACAGCACAGCAGCCTTTGCCCCCTGCATTGCCAGAGGAGCAGCTTTCTGCTGCCCTGCATTGCCAGAGGGAGCCCAGGCCCATCTGCAGCAGCCCTGGAGCTGCAGAGGAAAACTCCCCCCTTGTGCAGGATCCCTGCTCCAGCAGAGCCACAGCTGGCACTGCAGGAGGGCTGAGCCCCCATGGGATGGGGCTGTGCCACCCCCTGACACACAGGGGACAGGGCTGCTCTGACTCTGGCAGGGGTTTGGTTTCTGTTTGTACCATTGCATTTGTATTTTAATGTTCCTAGTAAAGAACTGTTCTTCCTATTCCCCTATCTTTGCCTGAGAGCCCCTTAATTTCAAAATGATAACAATTCAGAGGGAGGGGGTTTCCATTTTCCATTTCAGGTAGGCTCCTGCCTTCCTTAGCACACACCTGTCTGTTCAAACCCAGAAAACCCCTGGAAGAATTTCCTACAAGGTCGTTGACACACAAACCAAGAAATAAAGCATAAATAAGAGAAACCTGCAACTGCCTGTTCCAATGAGCACTTTGTTTGTCTCTCATGACCAATGAGTAAAGTGTAAATTTATGAGTTTTGTAAGAATGTATAAAAAGCATGCAGGCTCTAGTAAAAACAGTTCTGAAGCCTTCTGCAAATGGAGTGTGTTGCTTTGCATGGTCTCGGTTTCAACCACGACATTCAGGAGCATTTAGTGCCCTCCCAGCTGCCTTGGTGTGCCACTTCTCCTGACTGTGACATTCCCAAATGTGCAGGAACAGGAACCTGGGCACTGCAGCCACAGCCTGGAACGCAGCAGGAAATCCAGAGGAAGTTTGGGATAGCATGGATGGGCAGTGATCATCCCTGTGCCCTGCCAGCTGCTGATAAAACCTTGGGAAATCCCGTGGGGATGCTGAGAATCCCTCCACAAAATCATTCCAAAAAGTGAATATTTTAGTAGGAAATGTGGGGACTGGAATCTGGTGATTGAGTGGGAATTCTGGGCTGTGGAGGGAATGGCAGAAGAGGAATGTGGGAATGTCAGAGGTGATGGCCCTGGATGAGCAGGTCCAAGACCTCAGAACATCTGTGTGGTTTTCACTGGAATAAAAGCCCAGCCTTGGATGAGACCAGATTAAAACAAGGGCTGGGTGAAGCCATTGAAGAAGGAAAAGCAGGAAATGCCCCATCCCTGGAGGTGTCCAAGGCCAGGTCAGAGCAACCTGGGACAGTGGGAGGTGTCCCTGCCCATGGCAGGGTGGGGCTGGATGGGATTTAAGGTCCCTTCCCACACAAACCAGCCTGGGACACTGGGCATTCCCTGAAAATCAATAGACTGGAGCCATAAAATTCCCAGGTAAAAGGCAAGGAATAAATCCAACACCTGGCGACTCCCAGGGGTGGCACAGGATGGAGGCAAAAATCAGCACCATTTTAGCACATCTGGGGTATCCCCAAAAAGCAGCACCTGCCCCATCCCAGGGAGCTGGGAGGCAGGGATCCCACAGCCAGCACCGGGAATGCCACCTGTGTCACACAAGGGTGGAGGGGACAACGTGGAATGGCACATCCTGGAAATTGTGAGGGCATAAGAGACCCCACAGGAGGGAAATAATTTCCATTTTAAAGCAACCCCTTCCTCTCCAATATGGAATCACACATCCTGGAAGCTATAAGGGCATAAGAAACACCAGGTGAGAGAAATAATTTACATTTTAAAGCAAATTCTTCCTCTCACACATGGAATTACACGTCCTGGAAGCTGTAAGGGGACAAGAGACCCCTCTGGAGGGAAATAATTCCCATTTTTCAGTAACCCCTTCCTATCCCACGAGAAATTCCACGGAACTCCAAAACTTGAGCAGAGCTTTGCTGCTGCTTTCATTCCTGATATTTTGAATTTCCTCTCTGCTGTTACAGATAATGATACCAACAACACACAACCCAATAATTATCTTTTTTTTTCCCAGCTAAACCTAAATTGAAATGCACCCCAAACGTTTGGTTCTCATGCACTGAAGCAGTGGGGATGTGCTGTCCTGGCTTCCTTCTGCCACTCCTCAGGAAAATTGTTCCCTGTCTGAAAACCATCCCAGCTGCAGGGATGATGATGATGATGATGATGATGATGATGATGGCACTGAGCATTGGAAGGACCTTTCTCTAAGAAAAAAGGAACATTACATGGAAACATGCCTGAGTACAGTCAGAGCTGAGAGTGCATTCCAGGAATAATTCCAATTAAAAAATATTAAGGCCATGTGTTGTTGTCACCCAAACACTCCCCAACTGCAGCCTCACCATGCAATAATCAATTAAAACACTCCGTTAAAATGTAATTAATTGGTTATTTAGTCTCTGGTTGCAGATTAGGGTACAATTGTTTAACAATTTAACAACTTTTAAGATGATTCTTGCTTGTGAGGAGACTTTGCCCTTCCCCTGGGCAGCCTCAGATGTTGGATTTCTCAACATTCCCAGAAACAGAGCAGTACCACCACTCCAAACCTGTTGTTTTCCCTACCCAAGGCTCTCTCCAAGCCCATGAAATCCTGGGAATTCTGCTGCTCTCCTGTTCGAGCCATACCTGGTGAACAGAGCATTCTGCCAAGGCAGCCTCACTTCCTACAGCCCCTTAACAACATCAACATCCCTCATTTTCCTGGAAGCACAGCTTTTTGTGGATATGGCCCAGTAAAAACAGTGCCAGACAAAGGAAGCATCTTAATAGCGAAGAGCAGCTAAAGAAAATGACCATTACTTATTTTATTTTATTTTATTCTTAACTTCAATTCCAGCCCAATTTTCAGGAGTTTGTGCTACAGGAACTTTGAAGTCTCTGCATTATTCTGCAGCGAGGGCACGAGACACCTGAGATATCCCATGCACAATGCCAGGTTCATTACTGGAGGTGCCATTAATCATAAATCCCTTTGATTGTGCAAGGTCAGGAGCCTGCTCTGTATTCCAGAGGGAAATGCTGCACGTTTGGGCAGGATGAATTCCCTCCTTCCCGGGGACGTGTCCAATTGAGGACAATGGGGATTTGCTGCTGCCCAGAGCTGCTGAAAGAGCCTCCCTAAATCTCCTTTCAGGCATTGCTGTGACAAAACCCCAAGTGATCACAGAGCCCAAGTAATGAGAGGCAAAAAGTTACAGCGGCGTAATTGCGGCGTTCCAGAGGCACTTCCTGCAGGAATGCTGTCCCACACAAAGGCACTCTGCCTCCCAGGCTGGCCTCTTTCCCTCCTGTTACCGTTTTTTGTCATTAATTCCAAGGAATCAGCTGTGTCCCTGTCCATGCCCTACCACAGGGCAGCATTTTCCATGCTGGAAAGGTGGAGAGGGAGATTTTCCAAGAGCATGGACTGGGGGAATGGCTTTAAACAGAAAGGGAATAGGTTTGGATGGGACTTTGGGAAGGTTCTTCCCTGGGAGGGAAGAATGGAGTGCCCAGAGAAGCTGTGGCTGCCCCTGGATCCCTGGAAATGCCCAAGGAAAGGCTTGGAGCAGCCTGGGACAGTGGAAACTTGAAGTTACCTTCCAACCCAAACCATTCCATGATTTTGGAATTCTCTGCCTCTAAAACCCCCTTCCCCAGCCCAATCCCAGCCCCAAAGCCGACCTGCAGCCCAGTTCTGAGCTGCTGCTTGTGAGACCACCTTGTTTTTGGGGCTGCCAACCGCGGGATGCAGAGAAGCTCGAGAGAGGTGGAGAGGTTTGGCATCCTGAGCCTTTCATCTGCCTAATCACCGAGGATTGTAGGTCAGGAACCGGGCTCCCGATGTGGTCCCTGCTGCTTGGCATGCATCGCTCATCCTCCCCTCTCCAATCACCGCGGAACGCTCCCGAGGAGAGGCATGAGAGCCATGAATAGCAAAGAGCCGCGCCGGGGGAGGCGCGATGTGCTCAGCCCGAGGAGCAGGAGAACGATTCCCTCTCCAAAGAAATCAGGGGGTATTCAGCAGGCGAACAAAAGATGGAAATTCGGGAGAAATTGCTTCCCTCTAGGGCACGTGATCAGAACCACCAGAGGCACCTTCCCTCTCCTGAGCCACCTTCCCTCTCCAGAGACACCTTCCCTCTCCTGCCTGCTGTGCCCTGGGCAGCAGCTCCCTGTCTGTCCTGGAGGGTTTCTCCATGTCCTAGGAGGTTTCTCCATGTCCTGGGAGGCTTCTGCATGTCTTGGGAGGCTTCTCCATGGCCTAGAGGTCTTCTCTATGCCCTAGAGGGCATCTCCCTGTCCTGGGAGGCTTCTCCATGTCCTGGGAGACTTCTCCCTGTCCTGGGAGGATTGTCCATATCCTGGGAGGATTGTCCATGTCTTGGGAGGCTTCTCTATGTCCTAGAGGTCTTCTCTATGTCCTGGAAAGCTTCTCCCTGTCCCGGGAGGCTCCTCCAAGTCCTGGGAGGATTCTCCATGTCCTAGAGGTCTTCTCTATGTCCTGGAGGATCCTCCATGTCCTGGGAGGCTTTTCCATGTCCTAGGAGGATTGTCCATGTCCTGGGAGGATCCTCTATGTCCTGGGAGGATTGTCCATATCCTGGGAGGCTTCTCCATGTCTTGGGAGGCTTCTCCCTGTCTTGGAGGTCTTCTCCCTGCCCCATCTCCTTGGCAAATTATCATCATTTTAGTCCTACTTCCCACTGATTTTCCCACAGTTTCTCTCTCTCTATTCCCTTTCACTCCTCATTGTAGATTCAGAGCTCCTGAATTTACATCTACATCTTCTTCACTTGCCTTGTCAGGCCTTGCCCAGCTGTTTGCAGCTGCTTTTCTTGTCCCCTCTGAGAGCAGAGGGAGCTCAGGGATGCCCTGGCATCCCCCAGGTGGGACATCTGTGCCCATGCTGGTGTCTCAGCCCTCAGGACACTCCCTGCAGTGCTGCAGCAGAATAAATGGGTGGATAAATAAATCAGCAGGGCCCCAAACAGAGGCCTTGGTCCCAGCAAAGTTATCAAATATTCATTTTCAAGCAGAAAAGTAAATAAGTGAGAACACAGAGGGAGGATGGCGTGTCCTCGCTTCAGTCCCTGTGCTGGGCACTGCTCAGGGGTGACCCTTGGCAGGACACTGGGCAGGAGCCAGCAGCCCTCTGGAGAGAGGAGAATCCTCCTCCAGCTCCTGGAGAACCTGCCAGGAACCCTCTGCCCCGGGCCTGGCTCAGCCCAGGGTCCTCCACACTTTGCTTGGGCTTCTCCTGGTGTCTGATGACCCCACCAGTGCTCTGACCACCCCATCCATGGTCTGACCAGCTCCATCCATGGTGTGACAACCCCATCCATGGTCTGAGCACCCCATCCATGGTCTGACCATCCCATCCATGGTGTGACAACCCCATCCATGGTCTGACTGACCCCATCCATGACCTGACCACGTCATCCATGGTCTGACCAACCCTATCCATGGTCTCACCACCCCATCCATGGTCTGACCATCCCATCTGTGTTGTGGCCACCCCATCCATGGTCTGACTGACCTCATCCATGGTCTGACCAACCCCATCCATGGTATGACCATCCTGCCTGTGGTCTGAGCACCCCATCCATGGTGTGACTGACCCATCCATGGTGTGACAACCCCATCAATTGTGTGACCACCCCATCCATGGTCTGATCACCCCACCAATGCTCTGACATCACCATCAATGATCTGACCACCCCAGCAGTGCCGTGATAACCCCGTCACCATCAGGATGAAGCCATAATTTTGGTGATATTTTAATTGAATTCCCCGTTGCTGGAGAACCCTTTGGCTGAGGAGTGGGGATGCATCACCCACAGGGGTGGGACCCAGGGAGATCCATCCCTCGCCCTCCCAAAGAACCCAGCTGGGCATCCACTCATGTCTGAGATGGAAAATGGATGGTTTCCCCTTCCTGCCTCTGGGCTGGGGTGTGTGAGGCTGGGAGCTGGGGCACACAATCCACCCCCACCCTGAAGCGTCAGGAAAAGAAATCCACACAGAATCACAGCCTCCCCAGCCAGCCTGCAGAGCCTGTGGCTGTTCCTGACATCCATCAGGGCTTGGAAATTCCCAAATCAATGAACCCACTGAAAGGCACCATTCATTATTGGAGCTCCAGCTCGGCCTGGGTGGTGGCACAGAAACCTGGCAGTGACAACGCCACACCAGGGACAGAGAATTGTCCACCCTGAGGGGTTTGGGGTGGGGAACACCAGCTGCTCCATCCCAGCCTGGAGACAGCACTTCCCACCCAGCATTTCCTGCTGCTTTTCCTTCAGGGCTTCCCTAAATCTGGAGAGTTTGTGTTTTGTTTGTTTTCAGCACAAGGAATTGTGAGACTGGATCCAGCAAAAAACCAGCAGCTGCCTTTCCCTGCTTGTTGCTTAGGTGGGAGTGGAGCAGCCAGCAGCATTTCTAGCACCTTTTAAATTCCTAAAAAACAAAGGTTTTAGTTCTGCAGGGTTGGTACAGGCTCACAGTTACAGATTTCCTGCGGCTGGATTCACCTCTATCCCTTCTCCAGGCAAAAATCTTGTCTGGATTGTGATGGAACAACACCTGTGTCAGCTCCCATGAATTCCTGGGGAGGTATTTGCTGCTCTTCCTCCAATCCTGCATCCTGGTGACAAAGCAGATGAGGAAAAATCTCATATTGATTGGTTTTTAATTTATAATTCCATTGTTGTCTGTCACAGCTGCAGAGAAAAATTGGGAGTGCAGCCAGGACATCCTGACAATCCTTGATTTGGAATCTTCTGCCTCAGCTTCTCCGAGGGCAGGAAGCCAAGTGCCAGTGTCAGCTGTGCTGGGCATTTCCTGGGTCAGACAGGGGAGAAACTGGATTTGCTGGGCCCTGGTGGGAAGATCTCCATGGAAATGTGGTTATTTTTTGGGATCTGCAGCACCCCTGGAGTCCTGTCCCCCTGTAAGGCAGGGATGTCCCATCTTGTCATTGCTGGTCCCTCTGGTCTGCAGGACCAGCACCACAAAAACCCCAAAACCAAACCCAAATCAGCCTCCCAAATTATTTCCAACCATCCCCATCCCACATGTCTGGGACACTGAGGATGCAGGAGACACATTCCAGGGTGCGCATCACTGAGGGTCTCACTGGATCCAGGTGGCTCCATGGGTGCAGGGAAGGTTTTGTCCCTCCCCAAGGTGCCCCCGGAGGTGCCCAGGGAGCTGCTCAGACCCCTCAGGGAGCAATGTCCTGTTTCTGTGGCTTCCTGGGAAGTCAGATATTTTTGTGTTGGAGACAGAGCCCTGTAAAGTCATTTAGACAATAAAGGAGTGACAGGATTTCCACAGGAGAAGAGATTAAGCAAAGTGGGATTATTTTGTTCGGCAAGGAGATGATTAAGAGGTGCCATGATTGAAGTGTTTAAAGTGGCTCAGGGTTCTTATCAAATTAAGCTGTGCTGGAGATGGCTGGGCAGCCGTCACTCAAGGGCACAGAACTTCACTGCAGCCTCTCCCGTGGTGCAGGGAATGCTTTGGGACTCAGAGGACAGTCCTGATGGAGGCAGTGCCACCAGAGCGAGGTCTGGGTGGGCTGCAGAGCTCCTGTTGCTCACAGGTGACCTTAACCTTGGCACCACCTTTTAAACATCAGATCCAGCACACGCCCTTTTATTCCCTCCATGCTTTGACCTGGATGTTCTCATCCCTCTCAGCAGTCCTGCCCTTTCCTTCTCTCCTAAAAACTCCTGACAGCTCCTGGCCTTCTGTCCCCTCTCCTCTCCAGGAGGCACAAGCAAAGCCAGGGGATGTGCTGAGGGTTTGTCCATTCTCTGCATTCCTGCTCTGCCCATCGCTGCCTGGGGTCTTTTCCTGTCTCCCATCCCTCTTGTGCCACTTGGAATTCTCTGCCATGCCTGTCATGCCCAAGCCATGCCAGTCCTCTGTGCCCTCCAGGGCAGCCAGAATGGGTTGGTGGGGGACAATTGCAGTGGAGAGGGTTCACCCAGGGCCTCCCTGGCAGCCCCAGCCCCAATTTCTGCTCCAGATCACAATCAAATCACAGCTCTCACCCCTAATTACAAAATTGCCTCTTCAGCCCTCGATGAGCTGCAAACTCCTTGATGGATTCACCTTGTTCCATGTGCTCCCATCTCAGCTCCCTCGCAGGAGCAATGTTTGGCTGTCTAGAGGAGCACTCCTCACTTTCCTTCAATGGAATTTCAAAATGAGTCCCCTCTTCCCGAGGAGTGTTCAGCCCTCAATGCTCCCAGCCCCGCTGCTGTCAGTGCAGGAGCTGCTCCTGAGCTGCCTCGGGCCCTGTTTTCCACCTTCTTCAGCTCTGTATCCCAGTCCCAGGGGATTTCAGCTCTGCCTGCTGAGAGGGCTTCAGGCTGCTCTTCTTCTCCTCTTCCAAGCTCCTTCTGGACCCATTTGGTGCCTGTCCCCTGTGCTGGCACTGCTGGGGCACCTCGAGGGCTGTGTCCTGCTCTGGGCCCTCATGGCCAGAGAGCCCTGGAGGGGCTGGAGCGTGTCCAGGGCAGGGAACGGAGCTGGGAAGGGGCCGGAGCCCCAGGAGAGGCTGAGGGAGCTGGGAAGGGGCTCAGCCTGGAGCAAAGGAGGCTCAGGGGGCCCTTGTGGCTCTGCACAGCTCCTGACAGGAGGGCACAGCCGGGGGGTCGGGCTGTGCTCCAGGGAACAGGGACAGGAGCAGAGGGAACGCCTCAGGCTGGGCCGGGGCAGGCTCAGGGTGGGCACCAGGAGGAATTTCCCCATGGAAAGGGGGCTCAGGGATTGGGAGGGGCTGCCCAGGGGGGTTTGGAGTCCCCATCCCTGGAGGTGCCGAGGAAGGGCTGGAGGTGGCACTGAGTGCTCTGAGCTGGGGACAAGGAGGGGATCAGGCACAGCTTGGACTCGATGATGGTGGAAGTCTTTTCCAACCTCAGCAATCCTGGGATTCTTTAGGCCTGACACCCCAGCTGGCATTGCTGAGCAACCATAGGGAGCAGAATGTCACAGACATGTTTTATGAAAATCCTTTCCTTGGGATTTTTTCTCCTGAGAAGCTGAGAGGCCTCAGGAACAAAATGTAACCAATGGTTATCTGCTGCTGTGGAATGCAACAGGTGCATCTGGGATTGGCCCATGTTGGTTGTTTCTAATTAATGGCCAATCACAGCCCAGGTGTCTGGACTGTCTCAGTCAGTCACAAGATTTTGTTATCATTCTTTTTCTATTCTTAGCTAGCCTTGTGATGAAATCCTTCCTTTTATTCTTTTCGTATAGTTTTAGTATAATATATATCATAAGATAATAAATCAGCCTTCTGAAACATGGAGTCAGATCCTCATCTCTTCCCTCATCCTGGGGCCCCTGCGAGCACCATCACACAGAGCACCGCAGCCCTGGCTGTGGCAGCACCAGGGCAGCTCAGAGGTGGCTCTGTGTGTGCAGTGACAGCCCCAGTGCCACCAGCAGGGTCACTCCAGCTCCGTCCCTCGGCTCAGACTGCAGCAGCTTTGCCTCATCTTCCCTCACCTCCACCCCTTCCTGAGGTTGCACATCCCAAAACACCTCTGGGCTGGAAAAAAGCTGGAACAGCTGGAAAAGCTTCTCTTTGATTGGCAGCAGAGTTTTGTGTCCCTGGGAGCAGAGGCTGCTGTTCACCAGGACGTGCTCCCAGCTTCTCCCAGTACCCGGCTGGTTCAGGGAGGGGGGATGAACCCTTCTGAGCCCAGCCACACCTGCAGAGCCTGCCTGCCAGCTCAGGCTCAATCCCTGAAAAGGGCACCACAGCACCAAGCCCAGCTCTGCCCTGGGGGCCAGGAACAAAAGCAATTATCAGGCGAGGTGGGAGCAGGGCTTTGGGCTCGGCTTATCCCACTGATTATGGGATCATCTGCCAGGCCTGGCCTCTGTGCCAAGCAATCCCCTGGCCACAGCCACGAGCCAGGAGAGGAGAAAGCTCAGAAAGGCCAAGCCTTGGCAGCCCTGCAGGACTGGAGTTCATCCTGGCCCTGGCTGGAGCCTTTCCCTGCTTGGAACTGCCTGGGAAGGAGCTGCCAGGGCTGGGGATTTGGTGATTCTTCCCACAGAACTGGGGTTTTATTCCTGGATGTTCATTTCAGCTCTCTCCAATCTCTCTTTTATCCTGACAGAGCTCCACCTTCCTGTGGACAGCCACCTCCACGATCCCTTCCTTGTTCTGAAGCCATTCCTGGTGCATGCAGGGGTTGCCACACCACACACATCCATCTTTTTCTTGCTCCATGCCCAGGTTTTTCCTTGCCTCTTCCCACTGGGATTCCACCAGAAGGACACCAAATCCCTCAGTTCCTTCCTTCCTGGAATCTTTCCTTCCCTCCCTCTGAATCTTCCCTCTGGCTCCCAGGAAATCTCCCCTGTGCAGGAAAAGGTTGTGACATGAAGGGACCTCAGCAGTGCCCATGGACTTGGGAATTTCAGGTTGGTTTTCCACTTCCCGTAACAAGAAAGAGTGACCAAAGGACTGAACTAGCAGCAAACCCCAGGAATTTTCACCATTTGGGGGAGGCAGGCAGGAAGGAAGGAAAGGAAGGAAGGAAGGAAGGAAGGAAGGAAGGAAGGAAGGAAGGAAGGAAGGAAGGAAGGAAGGAAGGAAGGAAGGAAGGAAGGAAGGAAGGAAAGGAAGGAAGGAAGGAAGGAAGGAAGGAAGGAAGGAAGGAAGGAAGGAAGGAAGGAAGGAAGGAAGGAAGGAAGGAAGGAAGGAAGGAAGGAAGGAAGGAAGGAAGGAAGGAAGGAAGGAAGGAAGGAAGGAGGAAGGAAGGAAGGAAGGAAGGAAGGAAGGAAGGAAGGAAGGAAGGAAGGAAGGAAGAAGGAAGGAAGGAAGGAAGGAAGGAAGGAAGGAAGGAAGGAAGGAAGGAAGGAAGGAAGGAAGGAAGGAAGGAAGGAAGGAAGGAAGGAAGGAAGGAAGGAAGGAGGAAGGAAGGAAGGAAGGAAGGAAGGAAGGAAGGAAGGAGGAAGGAAGGAAGAAGGAAGGAAGGAAGGAAGGAAGGAAGGAAGGAAGGAAGGAAGGAAGGAAGGAAGGAAGGAAGGAAGGAAGAGGAAGGAAGGAAGGAAGGAAGGAAGGAAGGAAGGAAGGAAGGAAGGAAGGAAGGAAGGAAGGAAGGAAGGAAGGAAGGAAGGAAGGAAGGAAGGAAGGAAGGAAGGAAGGAAGGAAGGAAGGAAGGAAGGAAGGAAGGAAGGAAGAAGGAAGGAAGGAAGGAAGGAGGAAGGAAGGAAGGAAGGAAGGAAGGAAGGAAGGAAGGAGGAAGGAAGGAAGGAAGGAAGGAAGGAAGGAAGGAAGGAAGGAAGGAAGGAAGGAAGGAAGGAAGGAAGGAAGGAAGGAAGGAAGGAAGGAAGGAAGGAAGGAAGGAAGGAAGGAAGGAAGGAAGGAAGGAAGGAAGGGAAGGAAGGAAGGAAGGAAGGAAGGAAGGAAGGAAGGAAGGGAAGGAAGGAAGGAAGGAAGGAAGGAAGGAAGGAAGAAGGAAGGAAGGAAGGAAGGAAGGAAGGAAGGCAGGAAGGAAGGAAGGAAGGAAGGAAGGAAGGAAGGAAGGAAGGAAGGAAGGAATTGATGTGAAGTCCCCCAGAAGGGGATCTGGCCTAATCCACATTCTGCTTTTTGTCTCTAACATGGAGAGCATGGTCCCAGCCCCAAGGGAACCTCAGAGCATCCTGCTGAGAGGAAAAGGCTCTGGCAGAGCTGTTGGCATGAGGAGACCCCAGCTCTCAGGGGTGCTCCCAGGCAGCAGAGAATCCATGGATAACCCCAGAACAAGAGCCCAGAGCTGGGGGCACCTGCAAGGAAAGGAGGAAGGAGGGCAGAGCCTGTGGGGTGAGGGCTGCTGGGGATGATCCAAGGGAAGGGGGTCCCCCAAACCCTCCTGGAGGATGGCAGGCCAGCAGGAGGATGGCAGCCCTGGGGACAGGGCGCTTTCCCTGGTGACAACTTGGAGTGTGGATGTCTCTGTGTTGGGAGCTCGTTTCTCCGAAGGGGAAGGAGGTGCCTACAGCAGCAGCCACGGGGACACAGCTTTCCTCTAATGAACTAGAAAATAGTTTCCCTTTAATACTGATTATCCTGGAAGGCAGCTAAAGGGAATGTGATTTCCATAGCGATGAACCCCGGGCACAGCCTCACTCGGCAGCGGCAGCAGGGGCTGGGCTCAGCTGGGATGTTGGGATGTTCTGCAGCATCCTGGCCCTGGCAGCATGGGGGTACCTCTGCTTCCCAACAGCTGTGCCCCATCCAGCAGCTCTGCCTGCCTCTGGAATGCCTGGAGCTGGCTGGGAGGGGTTGTTGTACCCCTGAGACTGCACCTGCCCATCCTGCCTCTTCTACCCCAGCCTGGCTCCCCATCCCACCTCAGCCCAGCTCCCAGGTGTGATGAGCTGGATGCTGCTGCCACTTCTCTGCCATCCCATTCTGGGGCCATTCTGGAATTCTGACTACAGCAGGCAAAAATGTGGATAGGGAAGAAACCAAGCTGGAAAGATCCAGCTGGGAATAAAAGTGAGAAACCCCCTGAACCCAGGGCTGGTTCTGCCCCTGTGTGCCTGTGCTCAGGTGAGACCCCACCTGCAGAGCTGCCCCTGCCCTGGCCCAGCACAGGCAGAGCTGGAGCTGCTGGAGCCAGGCCAGAGGAGGCTCCAGGATGAGCAGAGGGATGGAGCAGCTCTGCTGGCAGCAAAGGCTGGCACAGCTGCCATTGTTCACCTGCACAGGAGAAGCTTTGGGGGGAGCTCAGGGTGGCCTTGCAGGGCCTGAAGGAGCCCCAGGAAACCTGGAGAGAGACAATGGACAAGGGATGGAGGGACAGGACACAGGGAATGGCTCCCTCTGCCAGAGGGCAGGGATGGATGGGATATTGGGAATGAGGAATTGTTCCCTGTGAGGGTGGGCAGGCCCTGGCACAGGGTGCCCAGAGCAGCTGGGGCTGCCCCTGGATCCCTGGCAGTGTGCAGGGGATTGGATTTCACACCCTGGAAAAGGCCAGGATCCTCCCCCACTGGGAGTGTTTGCTCACAGCCCAGGTGCAGATGGCTCCAGTCTCCCAGAATTTGGCCAGGAGAGGTTTGGGTGGAGGTTCTGGGACGGTTCCTGCACGTTCCTGTTGGTGTCTGTCCCCACAGCAGGTTTGTGGCACTCAGGTTGTTGCTCCTGGCCCTGCCATGCTCAGAGCAGATGTCCCTGCTCCACGACACATGGACACACCATGCCTGGCCATATGGGACAAATTATGGGATGTACACATGAGGAAAACAGGGAATCTGGGAGAGCAGCAGTGCAGAACATGCCAGGGGAAGCCACCATCCCCAGCAGTGGGAGCAGCCAGGTCAGGAATCAGCATTCCCTGCCTGGATCAGCACTCCTGCCTGCCTCAGATGGACGATGTCGTGGGCTAATAACCAAATCAAATATTCAGGAGACGCCTGCTCTGCCAGAGGCACTGCAGGGATGGATGCTGCAAACCTGGGAAGCTCCGTCTGCACCTGCAGCTTGCAGGGCTGGGATGGGCAAATGTGGCTGGGCTCAGCTTTGGGGCAGGGGATTTGTTCTCCCAGTCCTCCAGGGAGAGGAATTTTGTGCCTCATTGTCTGGGTTTGAAAAGCCAGGTGTCTGCTAAGGAAGGCAGGAACCTCACCTGAAATTGAAAATGGAAATGCCTCCCTCTGAATTGTTATCATTTTGAAATTAAGGGGCTCTCAGGCAAAGATAGGGGAATAGGAACTACTGTTCTTTACTAGGAACATTAAAATACAAATGCAATGGTACAAACAGAAACCAAACCCCTGCCAGAGTCAGACCATGCCCTGTCCCCTGTGTGTCAGGGGGTGGCACAGCCCCATCCCATGGGGGCTCAGCCCTCCTGCAGTGCCAGCTGTGGCTCTGCTGCAGCAGGGATCCTGCACAAGGGGGGAGTTTTCCTCTGCAGCTCCAGGGCTGCTGCAGATGGGCCTGGGCTCCCTCTGGCAATGCAGGGCAGCAGAAAGCTGCTCCTCTGGGAATGCAGGGGGCAAAGGCTGCTGTGCTGTGCCAGGCTCAGATTGGATCCAGGTAGGAATGCTTGGCTCCTGCCCTGGGCGCAGCATCTCCCCATGGGATGCTGGAATTGGATCAGCCCTGCAGGGACACTCAGTGGCCATGGACAGCAGAGATCTCCTGGAGGGAGGATTGGCTGTGGCAGAGATAGAGAAAAAACTGCCCCAGGAACAGAGAGAACTGCCCCAGCTCTGATGGATGGTGACGGAATTCACACCTCCATCTTTCAACCTAAGACACTCATCCCACTGGAGGAAGAGAAAACAGGTGGGAATTTTGGGGGGAGTTAGTCAGGAATGGAGCTGCCCACAATCCCATCCCTGCTCCCTTGCTCTCTGTCCATGTTAAATAAACACATGGTTCAGGATCAGGAAATGCAGGCAGATCCTGACCACAGCAGGAACCTCCCTTGGGAAGGGATCTCTGTTTCCACAACGCTGTGTTGGATGCCACCACTTCCTCTGTCAGCGCTGGGGTCTCTCATCCCCCAGGAGTCACAGGGACCAATAGCACCTGGTGACTTCTGTCTGTGCCAGGCCCCAGATGTCCTGAGGGGACACAGCCAGAGACAGGGAGCTGCAGGGACAGTGGCTGTGCCAGCCTGGCACCGTGCTGGTGGTGGCAGAGGGGGCAGCAGCCCCAGGCAGGGAGGCACTGCAGGTGTGTGCTGGGAACCAGGGCCCAGCAGGAGAAGCCCTGGGGCTGCCAGGGCTGGTTCTGCTCCTGCTGCTTCTCCATGGGATCCCTGGGAGCTGCCCCACCTCTGGCTGTGTGCAGGTCCCCCCTGGCAGTGCCACCACTCCTGTCACAGGGCATTGTGACCGTGTCACAGGGGTCTGAGAATGAGGGAAGAGATGAGGATCTGACTCCGTGTTTCAGAAGGCTGATTTATTATTTTATGATACATATTACATTAAAGCTACACTAAAAGAAAAGAAGAAAGGATTTAATCAGAAGGCTAGCTAAGAATAGAATAAGAAAGAATGATAACAAAGGCTTGTGGCTCGGACAGAGAGTCTGAGCCAGCTGACTGTGATTGGCCATTCATTAGAAACAACCACATGAGACCAATCCCAGATGCACCTGTTGCATTCCACAGCAGCAGATAACCATTGTTTACATTTTGTTCCTGAGGCCTCTCAGCTTCTCAGGAGGAAAAATCCTAAGGAAAGGATTTTTCATAAAAGATGTCTGTGACATGGCAGCACAAGAGCCCAGCCAGGGCTGCACCCAAAATGAACCAAAATGGTCACAAAAAGCATGACTGCTCATGGGGTGTCTCACTTTTATAAGTTCTGCTCCATTTGCATCTTGCAGTTCATTGTCCAATTACAGCTCCAGCCCATGCAGTCCCATCCTTCTTGTTTTTCTCTCTCCAGCCCATGTTGTTTGTGCTCTGGGGCCTGAGATTTGGATCATTTGTCCTTGGTCTCCAGCTAGAGAAGGAATTGTTTTGCCTTCCTGCTCTGTGCAGGGAGCTCACCATCCCCTCATATGAAGCTCAGAATTACACACTATAGCAGCACAGAATCTGAAAAACAGAAAAGCCAAAACCTGAGGCATCAGGGCCAGCAGCAGCTGGCACAGCCGGGGCACAGCTGGGCCCTGCAGCCCAGGACAGTGGCCCCTGATGGCCCTGGCACGGCCGCAGCGCCCGGGGTGGCTGCAGAGGCAGGGCAGGAGCAGCGTGTGCCCGGGGGGGATGCACTCAGCAGATGCTGTGGGATGGTTTTGGAGCAGAATCCTGGATCTCAGCAGCACCAGGTGCGTGAGGGTGACCAGAGGGGACAAACCAAGGGAGGGAGCAGCTGCTGCACATCAGTGATGGGACAGAGGGAAGGGAGGGGGTGGAAATCTGGGGTTTCCTGCCTCTCTCCTGAAATGAAGAGTGGCAGGGACAGTTTTTCCTGGGAGGATGAGGTTTGAGGCAGTTCTTTGCTCTTTTCTTGCTCCTAGCAGGACAAACACAACAGTTTGAGAGTTTCCCATCCCAAAAGGCTGCAGGAATGTGCAGGACCTTGGGATGTCTGGGGATGAGGATGTTCCCATGGCACTCCCAGCTCCAGGCCCAGGTGCTCTGCCAGTCCCCAGCGGGGTGTTCAGGCCCCAGTGGGATCTCTCAGCCCTCCCCACACTCTGCCTGCATCTCTAAAGGCCACTCTGGAGCTTGGCAGGGGCACAGCCACATGTGGGACACTCAGTGGGAGGAGGGCTGGGGGATCCCAGCGCACCTGGAGACCCTTTTCTCCTCCCTCCCTGGTTCCAGAATGTCGGAGCATTCAGGGGGTAGCACGGTCAGGACAGATGGAGATGAGAGATCTCTGCAGCCAGGTCGTGGAACTTGGGGTTTATTGCAGAGGGCCTGGGTGCAGGGCCCTGCTGGGAGCTGCCAGGCACAGCTGAGAGCAGGACTGAGAGAAGAGAGGGGGAGAGAGGATGAGAGGGTGAGAGAGTAAATGGGGTAAGAGGGGTAAGAGGCAAGAGCTAAGAGAGTGAAGTTCCCGTTCCAATACAATAAATCTTCTTCTGTGTTGAATACTCTGATTCTCACTAACCAATCTAGTACAAGATACAAATCCTACAGCATTTACATACAGCCTATAAGAATCATTACATTACCACACTGTGTTACATTTTAAACCCTAAAAACTCCTCTTTGGGCCCTTCTGCCAAGCTGTAGGGTCTGCTCTGACCCTTGGAGCTGTCTGCAAGCAGAGGGTGTTGTTCCATCAAAAGGGGATCACCTTCAGCCAGCCACACCATTGTTTTCCAGTTGTTCAGTAACTAAGGGATCTCAAAGCTTGCTTTCATTTCAATCTCACTTATAGTTTTCATAGTCTCAAAATCTTTTGCCAGGCAATCATATTTATAAGGCTTTCGTGTTTCATCTTCCTCAACACCAGAAGCTCCAAGGGACACTTTTCCACGTTCGTTCTGCTGCCTTTCAGCCCTGCCAGCCCCGTGGGACTGAAGCAAATTCCAGCAAGGAGTGAAGCCAGGATCAGCCTTTTCCTGGCCATTGCCTCTCCCACCCACAGCTCCTCCCTGGTGATGGAGCCTCTGCAAAGCCCCACAAAGGAGGGGAATTCTGCCCCTGGCAAGAGGAGGATTCTCCATCTGGCTTTAGGCTGCCCTTTGCAATGCTCAGTCTCTGAGGACTGAGATGGAGCAGCCCTAGGAGTTCCCAATATTCCAGCAGCCAGAATTCCAGGTGAGCCATCCCATGGGCTGGAGGGGCTGTGGCAGCTCCCTTTGGCCTCTGGGTGCCCTCAGCCACCTCTCCCCTGGGCCAGGGGCACTGGGATTTATCCAACACATCCCTCAGCCCTGGCTCCACAGGGGGATTGGCTCTGGGGAAGGATTGATTCGTAAAGCCACGGCAGCAGGAAAGCAATCCTTGTCCTGGGGGCCCTGCAACGTGTGGATAAAGCAAATTAGAGCCAGGTCTGCGTGTGGAGGTTATAAACAAACACAACCCGGGCCAGGAGAGGGGAGGGAGGGAGAGGAGTCAGAGGCAGAGAGAAAAAGGCAGAGGAAGAGGGAGGGGAGAGCCCTTTCATAATTCATCATTCCTGAAATAAAAATAAGGCTGGAATCATGTTTTGGGTAGAAGGGAGAGCGCGTAGGAAGTGTGTACTTGCCAATCTGCCAAAAAAAGTTGCTTTTTATTTTCTTAAGAAGGCAATTATGTATTTTTGTCAGCCACTTCCTACTTTGAAGCAGCTGAACCTGCTTTGCTCAAACTTTCCCAAACAATTTGCCCTCAGGCTGCTGCCAGAACTGCAACATTTACAGCCCGAAGATGAAAGAGGGAGGGGGAGTGCCACGGCTGTGGCTCCGTGTGTGCCGAGCAGAGGCACCTGCAGAGTGCTCCTGTCTGCCTTCCCAGCCCTCCTGCACAAAGCCGGGCTTTGGGAGCCTCCCTCTGCCTGGCTCAGGTGGGGAGCTGCTCTCGGGGATGCTGAAATGTGGCTCTGTCTTGGTTTGGAAAGACAGGAGTCTGCTAAGGAAGGCAGGAGCCTCCCCTGAAATGGAGAATGTGAACCCTCCCCACCCCTCCCAATTGCTATAAATTTTAAATTAAGGGGCTCTCAGGCAAAAATATGGGAGCGGGAAATAACAGTTCTTTAATAGGGAAGGAAAAAAATAAAAGGATAAAATAAACAATGCAGTACACTAGAACAACACTGCCAGAGTCAGAACCCAGCCTGACACCCTGTGGGTCAGGGTGCTGGCACGGTCCCATTGGAATTGTGGCTCAGCCCTCCTGCAGTGTCAGGGGTGGCTCTGCTGGAGCAGGGATCCTGGAGAGAAGGATGGATTCTTCCTCTGAAGATCCAGGGGAAGAGGCAGCTGCTGTTCCTCTGGGGAATCCAGTGCAGAAGCCGTGCTGGTGTTCCAGAATCTCCAGATTCTATCCAGGTAGGAATGCTTGGCTCCTCCTCTGGGCTCACATCTCCCAGTGGGATGCTGTAGTTCTTATCAGCCATGCAGGGACATTCAATGGCTGTTATCAGCAATGTCACCTCCCAAGGGAGGAGTGATTGTGGTCACTCAAAGAGAGAGATAAGGCAAACTGCCCACTTGACAAAAGGTAATCTGCCATACAGATGGTAATGGAAAACATCTTGCATTGCAGTCTGGAACAGACTCCAGGGCAGGGTCTGGTGCTGCTGCTTCGGGAGGCTCCCAGGTTGAGGGATGAGGAGATGGAGACAGAGCCCAGCTGGGTTGGGGTCCCAGCTGGTGCTCAGCACACCCTGGGCAGGGAAATGTTTGGACTTCTCAAGGTTCAGTGCTGATTTCATCATTTCCAGAGTGAAATTCCATCCCCAGCTGAGTGCCTGCTCCACCCTCAATCCCTGCCCTCTCCTGGGCTCTCTTTGGGACTCACTGCAGCACTGGGATTTGGGATTGATGCCAAGGGTTCAACCGGGGGTTCCTGGCAGGATGGGCAAAGTTGGGCTCCTGTGCCCCAACTCTGCTGTGCCACTGTCCCTCTGCCCTGCCTGAGGTCTCTCCTGCCTCGGGGAAGCCTGTGAGGAGCAAAGGCTTTTGATGCCACAGGTTCCTGGATTTTCAGGGCCCCAGTTCTCCTCCAGCAGGAAATAAAACGGCTTTTTTGGTGAGATTGATCCACAGCTTGAGCTGCAGGGTCTTGGGACTCTCCAGTTGTTGCGACCAATGTGAGAAGGAAAAGGCTGAGCACAAGAGGGGAAGGATCCTTTTGGGATTTAGCAGCATCCCAAGGCCCCCAGCTCCAGGTGAAGCAGCATTCCTGCCTCTGCTCCTTGATCTACCCTCTGGAATACCCAGTGCCGTCATAAATCACAAATACTAGGGATACATTCCCTGGAGAAGCCAGCAGTGCCTGTGTGTGGGACAGGAAGGAGTGTCCAGCTCTGCAAACATGGCAGGAACATTGACATTGATGCTTTTCCTGTCCAGGAGCAGCAGCTGGGCATGGAGGTCACCTGATGGTGGCATTAGGAGCAGCGCAGGAGGAAGGTGCATGGCTGGAGGGACCTGGCTGTGCCCAGGGTGCTTCTGCCTGGGTGATAACGGCATCTCCCTCCTCCTGATCCCACACCCTGCCCCGACCCTGCCTTGGGCTGGAAATCGGGCAAATATGGCCCGGGCTGGGCTGGTGTGCAGAGAATCCCAGGTTGGGTTGGGTTGGGTTGGGTTGGGAGGGACCTCAGAGCCCCTCCAGTGCCCCCCTGCCATGGCAGGGACACCTCCCACTGTCCCAGGTGCTCCCAGCCCCAGTGTCCAGCCTGGCCTTGGGCACTGCCAGGGATCCAGGGGCAGCCCCAGCTGCTCTGGGCACCCTGTGCCAGGGCCTGCCCACCCTCACAGGGAGGAATTTCTTCCCAAAATCCCATCTGAGGATGAAAAATGGTGGGGGGAGAAGCAAAGAGGAGTCAGTTCAGTGGCCACATCATGAGGGGATCACAGAACTACCAAGGCTGGAAGAGACCTTCAAGGCCAACCACCCACCCAGCACTGCCCTGGAACTCCTAAACCAGCACCCAGCACTGCCTCTGCCACCCCTAAATCCCAAAACCATCACCCAGCACTGCCCCTGGAACCCCTAAATCCCAAAACCATCACCCAGCACTGCCCCTGGAACCCCAAAACCACAAAACCAGGACCTACCATTGGCCCTGCAAACCCTAAACCCTAGAACCATCACCCAGCACTTCACCTGCAACCCCTAAACCCCAAAACCAGCACCCTGCACTGCCTCTGCCGCCCTAAACCCCAGAATCACCACCCAGCACTGCCACAGAACCCCTAAAAACCCAGAACCATGAACCAGTACCAAACCCAGGTGCATCCTGAACCCCTCCAGGGATGAGGATTCCCCACTCCTTGGGCACCCTATTCCAGTGCCTGGCCACCCGAAAAATGAACTTTTTTTCCTAATCTGCTCCAAATCTCCCCTTTCTGAGGCCATTTCCTCTGTCCTCCAGCTGCAGGAGTGGCAGAAGGGACTGGTCCCAACCCAAGCTCCTGTCCTGGCAAGGACAAGCCTGGATAGTGAATAATTCCACCAACTGATAATTAATTCCACCAATTAGAGCTGCCCTAATGAGACAGGACCTGCAGAACACGTGGTGCAGACCAGGCCTTTATTTCCCAGCCCAATTTCCATGTTTTCCCTTCCATAAAACCATTTTTTGCTGCCCCTATTCCTGGAAAGAACAGGAGCTGAAGTGGTGGTAGAAGGGAATGATCAGGAAGATCATGGAGAGGGAAAGGCAGCCGTGAATGCACTTCATGTTTGCAGTAATTAAGGAACTGTCGAAATTCCTAAATCCCAATTTTGAAATCGTTTGGTTGACTTGACACGTCCAAGTCCCCGAGCTTTTAATTCAAATATAAAGCTTGATTGGCAAATTAAGAGAAGGCTATGAATGAAATTAATGAAAGATTAAAGACCAGCAGCTCACGCTGATATAAAAATTACCCCTCCAAAATAGGTTATGCAATCATTAGGATAAGTTGCCACTCTGCTAATATTAATTCTGATCCAACATTTATTCATCGATGAGATTTACTGATTCCCAATGAAGTCCTAAAAATTCCCTACAAGTGTTGGATCTTTGCAGGCTCTGTTAATCACCTTTATTTTCAATTCCCTAATTTTTAAAATTACCATAAAGCGAGTTTTCCTTAATAAATTGCATCGTTGAGCACTTGAATTTGCAGTTGTGCTGAGGGAAATGAGATCCAAGAGCCATTAGGACATGGAATGGGAATTTGATTAACCAAAATTACCTGGACAATGCACTTGGACCCCTCCAACTTACTCCTGTTTCCATGTCAGGCTCTGCATCCCAGGAAAACTGAAGGAGGGACAATCTGAGGGAGTTTTCCTCACCAGGAGCTGCAGCCTGTGGAATTCTGCAGTCAGAATTTGGGAACTGGTGTTCACAGGTGGCAGGGGAGAGAGGGAATTATCATCCAGCTGGGATTGGGATGGAGTGTGTCCCATAAATTGCGCAGGATGAGGTGACCTCGGAGAGGAGGGGAAGGAAAACCTCAGTGCTCCTTCTCCCAGACCTCTCCTACCTGAGATTTGTTGCCAAAACCAACATTATTCCCATTTCCCTCACTTAACATGGATATTTTTCCATGCAGGCACCTAAACTGCACATCAGCAGCATTCCCCAGCTGAGACTCTCCCAGGATTTTTAAGAGAAGTTTTTTTTCCTCTGTAATTTTGTTCAGCTTCATCATTACCTGGAGTCTGCTCCGCAGCACTTCCGTGAACGCGCTGGAATTTTTTATGGACTCCGCGATTTATGGCTCGGCTTCTCCCTCTGTCTTGGCTGTGGCAGATGAGAACTGAATTCCTCTGTTTCTGATCACTTATTCCTGGTTTATAGTGCAATAAAAAATAAAAACAGCCCAGTAAAATACTGTAAATAGAGCGGGTGCAGCTGCATATCTGTGGTTTTCCTGCTTGGATCAATGCATGGACACATCCTGCATCCTCAGGTGGATGATGGAAGGAGCCCTCCTGCTCCTGCACTCAGGGAAAAACTTCCCTGAACCTCAGCTCCATCCTCCAGAATGGTTTGGGTGGGACATGCTGGTGATGCCAACCAGCCTGGCGGTGTCTGGGATATTCCCTGTTCCTCCACTGCTCCAGGCACCTCGTGGGGTGTGGAATAGGACGAGTGGCCTTTCCTACCCCTCTCCAAGGACCTGCAAAACGCCAGGGCCCCCCTCACTCCATCCCTGCTCTCCCACTGAACCCAGAGTTCCCAAACTCACCCCCAGCCCCTCTCCCTTTATCCAGCCCCAGGATCCCTCTGGTTCCCAGAGCAGCTCCCCTCATTTCTCCCCCTGCATGGGGAGGAGCTCTGCTGCTCTGCCGGGCTCTCATCCCAGCCGTGCCCCTGCAGAATCCTCCTGGAGAAGCTCCTGCTCCAGCAGGGGAAGCTGAGGAGCGTCGCTCACACACAAAGGGCAGATCCATCACGGAGCTACAGGGAAGAGCTGTTCCCATTTTGCACTCTGAGCTCAGGTATTAGACACAGATTTGTCGGAATTCTCTTGTTTCAGGTGAGGCAAAGACTCCTGGCAAGGGCTTGGCACTCTCCTCACCTCAAGCAAACAATTCCCAGCCCGGGGGAGTGAGGAGGCTCTGGAAAGGTGCTCAGGAGCTCTTGGTGTGAGTCACTGCCAGGATAAAGACATCCAAAATGGCTCGAGATTCCTGCCAGGATGGGGAGATGAATCAGGGCCGTCGTGACCTCCCCATGTGTCTGGCAAGTTGTTCTCTTGTTGCCTCGTGAACAATCTGTTTTCCCCAGACCCAAAATAACAATGTTGAAGAATAAAGTGCTTTTTTCTCCTCCACTCTGGGTGAGTCACTGAAGGGAAAGGAGGAGGAGTTCTCCATGCAGACGTGGATCAGGAGCTGGGAATTCTGAGGGAACAGTCTGGGTCGAGGGTGTCACCCCCGCATTCCTGGGGGGACAAAGAGCCCCAGGTGGCCCCACTGGCCCCTCTGCCAGCCCCTGGTGGTGTGCACCTCTTCCTCCCACATCATCTCCTGCTCTTGCTCCTGTCATCTCCTCCTGAAAAGTGTCTGGCAGGGAGCCTGTGGTAAACTCGCTGCTGCCAGCCCTGTGCCAAAGCTTTCCCTTCAAATCTCAAACAGGAGCAGGTTGAAGCCTTGACATTTTTCAGCAACTAAGCCAAAGTCGACGGCAAATGATATTTTTACCTTTTTTCTCCCTGCCCTTTTCTTCCTTTATGTCTATTTGCTTCTCTCTTCCTTTGCTTCTCTCTGCCTTTGCCTCTCCAAAACAGACAACAAAAATTCAAAATCCAGCATCACCAAGTCAATAATTGCCCTTCCAATGTGTCCCTGTCCATGGTGACTCTGAGCAAAGGGGCTGAAAGGTCTAAGATTTGCCCTTGGAGACTCTTTAAAGCAAAGGGAGAGTGTTTCAGTGATAAATTCCACGTTTAAAGCCATGTTTTTCTCTCTCATTTTCATAGGAATTTCATCGGCTCTCACAGACAGCTCAGCTCTTGCACGGCTGTTTGTTTGCAGTGGATGGATGCCAGCTGTAACTTAGATCCACTTAAATATTGCATGGAAAACCAGGATTGCTTCCCTTCTGTGGCCAGCCCAGAAGAGCCAGGGGCAGGGTGACTCAGGGATGAGATTCCGCTCTCCAATGCCGCTGCCGGCAGGAGCCCCTTGGGCAGCACGGAGCTCACATTCCAGGGAAGGTTTAGATCTTTTTGCTTTTGACTTATTCATGACAAGAACCAAAAAAATAATCTGCAGCAACCTGAAAGGTGAATGTGTCCATTTAAAGAAGGGCTTGAGCCCCTTGCAGGGCCTAAAGGGCTCCAGGAGAGCTGGAGAGGGGCTGGGGACAAGGGATGGAGGGACAGGACACAGGGAATGGCTTTAAGCTGACAGTGAGTAGATTTAGATGGGTTATTGGGAGAAAATTCCTCCCTGGCACAGGGTGCCCAGAGAAGCTGTGGCTGCCTCTGGATCCCTGGAAATGTCCAAGGCCAGGCTGGAGCACCCTGGGATGGTGGAAGGTGTCCCTGCCATGGCAGGGGGTGGCACTGGATGAGTTTGTTTTTTTCCAACCCAAGCCATTCCACAATTCCATGATGTGACAGCAGCAGCCACAGAAGGAAAGGGGGAGAAAAGGAACACCCAGAGGCAGCCAGTCCCAAGAGTGCCCCTGTGCTGCTGTGCCTGCGTTTCCGTGGGTGGGTGGCGCCTTGGTGGCACCTTGAGCTGCAGCTGCTGTCCCTGGAGGGCCCAGCCCAGCAGCTCAGGGTGCTTGGGGACCCGTCCTGTGCCCGGTCCCACTGTTCTGGTGTCCCCTGCAGTGCCAGCACTGTCCCATGGGGAAACCCCAAAGGCCCTCCCAATTCCCTGTGCACTCTCTTCCCCTCCAAAGCCACCCTGGATTCTCAGCCTGAGCCCTCCTTCCCCATCCCAGTGAGCACAGGGATGAATTCTGCCCTTCCAGCCCTCCTGGGGCTGGGCTGTTCCTCCGCTCCCATCAGGACACCACAGGGTGGGTTTGGCAGGGATGTGGCATGAGGGACACCAGCAGCAGGGGCCTCGTGCCACCCTCCAGGACAGCCCTGAGCCTGCAGAGCAGCCACAGCCAGGCCCAGGAATGCTCCTGATTAAACCTGGGATTTATGGTGCCCATAAAGTCCTTTCCAGTGACACATTAATATCCCAATTAATACTCAGCGACAGACATTTTAATGTAACTAATTCCAGGCAGGATGCTCTCTTTGGAGGGATATAAATGGCCTGACATGGTGCTATTGATCCCTGAGGCCACAGCACTCCGCAGCAATTCCCTGCATCCATCCATCCATCCATCCATCCATCCATCCATCCATCCATCCCTGCATCCATCCATCCATCATCCATCCATCCATCCATCATCCATCCATCCATCCATCCATCCATCCATCCATCCATCCATCCATCATCCATCCATCCATCCATTATCCATCCATCCATCCATCCATCCATCCATCCATCCATCCATCCATTATCCATCCATCCATCTATCCATCCATCATCCATCCATCCATCCATCATCCATCCATCCATCCATCATCCATCCATCCATCCATCCAATTCTGCATCCATCCATCCATCCATCCATCCATCCATCCATCCATCCCCCATCCATCCATCCATCCATCCATCCATCCATCCATCCATCCATCCCTCCATCATTCATCCATCCATCCATCATCCATCCATCCCTGATATCCTGGGAAGGTTACAGCTTCAAATCCCCATGGGATTTTTCCTTGGGGTGCACAGTGAGGAAAGGGGATCCCCAGAAAAAGAAGCAGCATCCTGTCCTGTGGGATGGGATGAGGTGGGATGGGATGGGATGGGATGGGATGGGATGGGATGGGATGGGATGGGATGGGATGGGTGGCTCCATCCCCACACTCCATCCTCTGCAGATCCAACTCCAGGCTCTCTCCTGGTGCTAGGCAGGGATGGAACAGGATTTTGTCTGGAAGCCCCCACCCTTGAAGGGCCTTCCCACATGGCTGCAGGGATGGGGCCATGGTGCTGCTTCCAGCTCTGGAGCAGGGTTGCCACGGAAACCAATCCTGTTGAGTTTCTTCCCATCTCCAAAGCCAGCCCGTAGCATCAGAGCTCCTATCCACGGTGTCCAGGGGGAGATTCCTCCCAACCCAGCGGATTCACTCACCCCACAAGCACAGCAGAGCCCCCCAGGCCCTGAGCGCGAGCCCAGCCACGCTGCCCTCGCACTCTCAGCTTTCCAAGACTTCCCAGAAACCCACACAGGATGTCCTGGTGGGATTTCTCATCCCACTTCCACTCCTTGCCTTCAACACCCCCCCTCGGCAGCATCCTGCTGCTCCTCTCCCTGCTCCACATCCTTGATCCAACACCAGCTGCTCGGGCAGTGGAGGAGAGCATGGAGATCCCTCTGGAAGGAGGGAGAGGCTCCGGGAATGTGAAGGGAGAGCAGGTGGGATGTGGCAGGGGGATGGGGGAGGGAGGTGCACTCAGTGAGGTGTCTCCAGGCAGAGCAATCCCTGCCTCCCTCCTTCCCTGCATCCAAAGGCTGCCTCTCCATTATTCATCCCCCTTCAGGGGAACTATCTCATCCTAATAAAAATGTCACAAGGAATCCACAAATACATCCATAGCCAGCACCAGGAGTTCCTCAGTGCACGGGGAGCTCTGCTGCTCTCTGCACTCCTGGGCTGCCACCTCACTTCCCCCCGAGCTGGGCACAGATTCTCTGACATTCCAGACACGGAATGGTGCCCACAGGGACCTCAGGGAGATGCCTGAGCCTGGGTATCTCAGCTCCCTGCATCTGAAATTCCTGTTTGGCTCTGATGCATCCCAAAGGCTTTGTTGCTTCTGCATCCCAAAGGCTTTGCTGCCTTTTTCCATCACTTTTGTTCCTGTTCAAAGCCTGGGATGAACCTCTCAAACAGCCCAAATCCTGCTCTGCAAACCCAGCAGTGATGCACAAACCTGTCCCCATCAGCAGTGGCAGCACTGCGACATCCAAAATTCATTTCAGGGCTGCCCAGAGCACCTGTGGCTGCCCCTGGATGTGTCCAAGGCCAGATTGGACAGGGCTTGGAGCAGCCTGGGACAGTGGAAGATACAAGGAAGCAGATTTAAAATGATGAAGAAAAATCCTTTAACACCTTCCAGAGCCTAAAGGGGCTCCAGGAGAGCTGGAGAGGGACTGGGGACAAGGGATGGAGGGACAGGACACAGGGAATGGCTCCCTCTGCCAGAGGGCAGGGATGGATGGGATATTGGGAATGAGGAATTGTTCCCTGTGAGGGTGGGCAGGCCCTGGCACAGGGTGCCCAGAGCAGCTGGGGCTGCCCCTGGATCCCTGGCAGTGCCCAAGGCCAGGCTGGACACTGGGGCTGGGAGCAGCCTGGGACAGTGGGAGGTGTTCCTGCCTGTCCATTGGGATGGTGGAAGGTGTCCCTGCCTCTCCATGACCTCCCATTCCAGCAGCTCTGGGTAGAAGGAAGCCTCAGGTGGCATTTGGGACTGAACCTGTGTGGAATGTGGGCACAGGATCCCAGAGCAGCCTCTCTTTCTATCTAGGAGCCACCAGATCCTGGCAAAAATCGGCTTTTGGGAGTGGAGGAGTGCAGGGAACAGCCAGACCCTGCCTGGTGCAGACTGTTTGCACTGGAGAGCAGATCATGGCAAAATCCAGGGAAAAATCCTTTGCCAAGCAAAGTTTTCAGTCCGTGTGAGTCCATCCTGCTAAATCAATATTGGAATTGCTACTCTCCATCTGGGATGGCCGGGGAAAAGCAGTGGAGAGGCTGATTTGCCTCTAATCTGTTTTTCCCAACAAATATTCCCTCATTTGGGGGAGTTCTGGGAGTTCTATCCTGACCAAACCTCCTGCCAAAAGCCAACATTCCCTTTGCCAGGCCAACCCTTTTTCCCTGCAGAATATTTCCCTGTATTCCGAAGCACAAGGCTTTGTTTTGTCACTGCCATCGCCAAATTTCAGTGTCTCTTTGCCAGAGAGTGCTCCTGGACCAAATTGTCCATGATTTTCCTGTTTTTCCAGTCTGTTTTCCTGGACAGAAAATTTGCTTGCTCTGAGCACTGGTGCCACTGGAAGGACTCTGGGCCAAGGCCTGGTCCCAGCTGATATTTTGTGCCTGGAGTGTCTCTCTTTTCAGCATAAACAGCATAAAACCCCCTGGGAATGGGAATAATCTGGGATTTGATGGGCTGGAGAAAGATGCAGTGTGTGAGTGACAGCCCAGCCACGGGAGCATTCTTGGGGAGATCCTGTCCTGCTTACAGGAGGATTCATTTGCTTGGTCTTGGTGATTTTTGGACAACTCCAGCCAGTCACAGTAATCCAAGATAATTGCTGTGTGTGGCTCTTCCCAGATCCCATTAGCAGCAGGAATTCTGGCAATTCCTACAAGCAAACAAGTGGAGATGTCCAGTTCTGCTGGGTCTGCAGCTGTTGGGGGCCATGGGATGGACATTGAAACCTTCCCTGCACAATCTGTGGCTGCTTCTCCCTTGTCCCCATCACAGCCACTCCAAAAATCCCTTTGGAGTGATCCCATTCCCACTAAAATCCACCAGGGCCTTTGCTGGTGGCTGGTGGTCACAAACGACCATCCCAACATGGAATTCTTGTGCTGCCTTGTAGTTCAAAGATTTCTGCTTGCAGCCTTCAGGTCCAGGAGCAATGATTTGCCAAAGTTGTAATGATTAACAGAAGTTTTAATGAATCCTGATGGATTTATTATTTATCTTTTGGACTGATAGATCCCCAGGGTTGTTTATTCCAATATCTTGGAGCTCATACAAAATATTTTATTGCTGTGCTTATGGTTTTGTATAAAATATTTCCTAGACTCCCCCATGGACTAAATCAGGGGAGGTGAAACCCTGAATTTTTGGCAATATGAGGTCTCATTCCACGCCCCTCAGGATGCCATTCCAGCTGTTCCAGATTGCAATGCAAGATGTTTTCCATTACCATCTGTAGGGCAGATTACCTTTGTCAAGTGGGCAGTTTGCCTTTGAGTGACCACATTCACTCCTCCCTCGGGAGGGGACATTGCTGATAACAGCCATTGAATGTCCCTGCATGGCTGATAAGAACTGCAGCATCCCACTGGGAGATGTGAGCCCAGAGGGAGGAGCCGGGCATTCCTACCTGGATATGATCTGGAGATCCTGGAACACCAGCACGGCTTCTGCACTGGATTCCCCAGAGGAACAGCAGCTGCCTCTCCTTCTCCTGGATCTTCAGAGGAAGAATCCATCCTTCTCTACAGGATCCCTTCTCCAGCAGAGCCACCCCTGACACTGCAGGAGGGCTGAGCCACAATTCCAATGGGACTGTGCCAGCACCCTGACCCACAGGGTGTCAGGCTGGGTTCTGACTCTGGCAGTGTTGTTCTAGTTCACTGCATTGTTTATTTTATCCTTTTATTTTTTTCCTTTCCCTATTAAAGAACTGTTATTTCCTGCTCCCATATTTTTGCCTGAGAGCCCCTTAATTTAAAATTTATATCAATTGGGAGGGGTGGGAAGGGTTCACATTCTCCATTTCCGGGGAGACTCCTGCCTTCCTTAGCAGACTCCTCTTTCCAAACCAAGACACCAGCCTTGCTTCTCCTCAGGTGATGCTGTGCCCTCCCCATGGAGCTGCCACCTCTCCCCATTCCCAGGGGGGTTGGGAAGCACATTCCCACTTCCCACTTCCAAAAAAGTGGCTTTTTTGGCGGTGCTGTGGTCAGAGGCAGGGAGCAGCATCCCGAGGATGATTTGCAGCTGCTCCTTTTCCTGTGACTCGTGTCAGCATTTGGAGAAACAGCAGCAGAGCAGCTCTGGCTGCCCAGCCCCGGCTGGAGCCAGGAACGGTGGGTCTTGGCTGAGTCGGGAACGAGCAGGAGGAGAGGCACAGAGAGAGGAGGATGTGCTGGTGTGAGCTCAGGATGACTCTGACACCTCTGAGCCTTTCCTTGCATGGAAAAGGGAAGGGAGAGCTCAGGAAGGCTCTGCAGGTGATGCCTCAGGTCTAGATTTTATATTTTTCACATTCTGTGCTGCTTTAGTGTGTAATTCTGAGCTTCATATTAGGGGATGGTGAGCTCTGTGCACAGAGCAGGGAGACAAAACAATTCCTTCTCTAGCTGGGCACCAAGGACAAATGATCCAAATCTCAGGCCCCAGAGCACAAACAACGTGGGCTGAAGAGAGAAAAACAAGAAGGTGGGACTGCATGGGCTGGAGCTGGAATTGGACAATGAACTCCAATGTGCAAATGGAGCAGAACTGATCACAGTGAGAGACTCTATGACCAGTTGTGCATTTTGTGCCCATTTTGGGTTGGGCAGTGCCTGGCTGGGCTGGGCTGATCCTCCCCAGGGAACGGAGCAAAGAGGAGCAAAGAGAACAGAGGGCAGATTAAAGCCTTGGCACTGCCCATCCTGAATCTGAGACATCTGACAGATGTTCCTCAGTCCCTCAGAGCTTTCCCAGCCATCCTGGAGCTCCCAGCATCCAGCCATGACAGGAGGAAGGAAGGAGGGATGAGTTTCCCATGACTGGGAAGCCTTGTTGAAGTTGAAATAATACCAATTTTGTATGCATTTGACTATTTCTGCCCTGCATGAGCCAATCTAAAGCCGATCTCATTTATCAATTAGCATTTATAACGTCCTTATCACCATGGAATCAAAGCACTGTAAATGGATTAAGGAATAAGCAGGATGCCTGGGAGAGTCAGGAATTCATCTCCTCGGGATTCAGGGTGATCTCATCGAGGGGACAGGGACAGGCACAAATTTTAGATCCTGTCCAAAATCTGAGCAAGGAGTCATTGGAAATAATTAGAGTAATTAGTCCAGAATTAAGAGGGTAAATTTTTATTTTGGACCTGAATGTTCTCAGGGGGAGTTATTCTGGAAGAGATCTTCTGGAAAACCTCATCCTCTGTTCCCTCTGCTTCTGGTTTATCCCAAATCATTTCCAGAGCTTCCCCTGCTGTCAGCCCAGCCCTGTGGAGCTGTTTGGATCCATGGAAAATGCCCCTGGAGCAGTGCTGCCAGGTGGGGTGCTGCTGTTCCCAGCCACGCTGGGGGATGGATGGCAGCACCAGGAGGGTCCTGCTGGCACCAGAAGGGGCAGGAGGTGTCCCCAGGTGCTCAGCAAGGTCACCTTAAGGGGAATCATTGACTCCAAAGCCAGCTGACCATGAGCTGCACCCCCATCCCAAACGTGGGAAACAGCAATGGGCTCTGGGACAGCTGGGCCAGGATTTGTGGGGTCTGTGCTAACCCAGGGCGTGGATCAAGAATATTTTAGGGTTGGAGCTGAAGGACATTTGGAAGCCAGGGTGTTTTCCCACTCCAGAACCCCCTGAACCCTGGGCTGGTTCTGTCCCTGTGCTTAGGTGAGACCCCACCTGCAGAGCTGCCCCAGCCCTGGCCCAGCACAGGCAGAGCTGGAGCTGCTGGAGCCAGGCCAGAGGAGGCTCCAGGATGAGCAGAGGGATGGAGCAGCTCTGCTGGCAGCAAAGGCTGGCACAGCTGCCATTGTTCACCTGCACAGGAGAAGCTTTGGGGGGAGCTCATGGGTGGCCTTGCAGGGCCTGAAGGGAGCCCCAAGGAAACCTGGAGAGAGACAATGGACAAGGGATGGAGGGACAGGACACAGGGAATGGCTCCCTCTGCCAGGGACAGGGATGGATGGGATATGGGAATGAGGAATTGTTCCCTGTGAGGGTGGGCAGGCGCCTGGCACAGGGTGCCCAGAGCAGCTGGGGCTGCCCCTGGATCCCTGGCAGGTGCCCAAGGGCCAGGGCTGGACACTGGGGCTGGGAGCACCTGGGACAGTGGGAGGTTGTCCCCTGCCATGGCAGGGGGGTGGAACAAGATCAGAGTTTTTAAGCTCCCTTCCACCCCAAACCATTCCACAATTCCATGATTCTCCCCTGCCAGCTCTCCAGGGAGCTCCTGGTGTGTCCCAGCTCAGTGGGGAAGGTGGCACTGCCACTCCCTGGTGGCGCAGGACAGTCACCCATCGTTCCCTGGCCAGGAGCAGGAAGGGTCACTGGCTCCTGCAGTCCCAGGCTGAACTCCTGCTACTGGGAAGGAGATTTGGGGAGCAATCCCTGCAGCCCCTGGGCCATGGCCAGCAGCAGCACCAGCCCTGAGTGCAGGATGGCAGCTGTGCCACCGACAGGGCTCTGCTGGCTGCTCCTCCCTCCCTCATGCCAGAGCAGGAATTGCAATTTATTTTTGGCATTGCTCAGGGTCAAGCAGAGACCAGGAATTGTACAGCTGCCCTGTGCCCTGGACAAGTGACCCTCCCCAGTGGGACACTCCTTTCCTGTGCCACCAATGTCACCTCCAACTGCCAGCAGAGAAAAAGGCAATAATGAGCCTCCATCCCAGCCATTATTATGCCGGGGCTGTGTTAGAATAAGAATATTCATGAGGAAAACATTTGTTTATCCAAGTAGCCTTGAGCACTGAGCGGCGAAGGGCTGGCCTTGCAGCGGCCAGGGAGTCAATATTTGTCCAACATTAGCAGAGCAGAAATGGGCCGGTTTGGACACCCGAGCGCTGTCCTGCTTTGATTCCAGAGCAATCCGTGTGCTTCCCTGCTGCGGTGCCAAAAGCCCTCCAAGTGTTGTGAAGCGCTGAATGTCACGGCAAGGACGGAGTTTACGCTGTTTACACCGAGCATTTTCATGCTAAATCGGCTCGGGGGCTGCAGGTGCCAGCTGAAAGCCAGAGCTGCGGGGCGGAATGGCATTGCCAGCCCTGGATGGGTCCCGCACGCTGGGCCAGCCAGAGCAGCAGCTCCTCCTGCGGCCCCAGGTTTGTGGCACCGGCCTTGATGTCTCCATCCCCTCCTTGGCACACTGGGCTCGGGTTTCTCTCTCCTCTTTACTGCCCTTGCAGGGATCGCAGAGCTCCCTGAGCACCGAGGTGCTGCTTTGGATGAGGGATGAACATTTTCTGCCCTCACCGCGCTGTGCCCAATCCCAGGCTGCCCAGAGCAGCTCTCCCCTGCTGGGGAAGCAGCAGCGGGCAGGGAGCCAGGGCACACGGGTGGGATGGGCAGGGCAGGAAGCAGGAATGAGGCAAACAGCTGGGCAGGGGCTGGAGGGGATGCTCCACATCCCAGCCCAGGGGGCAGGAGCAGGGCAGGGCAACCGGGAAAGAGCCGGTGAGCCGCTGCACAATCCGGGGCTCCTGCTGCTGCTGCTGCTGGGAGGGCTCAGCCCTGCATCCACATCCCCCCCTGCATCCATATCCCCCCTGCATCCACAGCCCCTCTATCCTCATGCCCTGCATCCCCTGCAATCCACACCCCCCTGCCATCCACATCCCTGCATCCCCATCCCTGCATTCACATTCCCTGCGTCCCCTGCATCCCCTGCATCCTCATCCCCTGCACCCACACCCCCTGCATCCCCATCCCTGCATTCGCATCCCCTGCATCCCCTCCATCCCCACCCCCTGCACCCACACCCCCTGCATCCCCATCTCATCCCCCTGCATCCCCTGCATCCCCACGTCCCCTGCATCCCCACATCCCCTGCATCCCCACCCCTGCATTCACATTCCCTGCATCCCCTGCATCCCCTGCATCCTCATCCCCTGCTCCCACACCCCCTGCATCCCCATCTCATCCCCCTGCAATCCCCTGCATCCCCATCCTCCATCCGAGCCCTTCCTCCAGCCCCCTGGACAGCTCCAGGCTCATGCTCATCCCCCTCCAGCCTGGATGGAGCCCTGGGCCTTCCCCAGCCCCGCAGGGCTCCACCCTTCTCCTCCTGGAGCCTCAGCCTGCAGTTCACATCTCCTAGGGATCTCTCTTTGCGTCCAAACTGGATTTTGCTCTCTGGGAACTCTGCCTGGAAAGCATCTCTGGACGAGGGGCAGCAGGATGGTATTGTAAAATCCATGGCGACTCCGATGAAGGGGAGAGAAAATGATGAGGAGGACTCCATGGATATCAGAAGGCTAATTAATTACATTTATTATACTATATTATATACATTTCAGCTAAACTGAGCCTGCCAAGCACTCAACCCCTGTGGGCACAAATGCAACACACAACTGCAACAGGATCTTGTGACTGTCAGCCCACAGTCCCCCCCCCCTACACACACACATGGCCAAGGAAACAAAACCTCCTCACTCTTGGTAAACAATCTCCATATTGCATCTACTTTGGCACAATACAGGCCCAGCAAACGATAAGAAACTGTGTTTTCCCTTTCTCTGAGGGTTTAGAGAATGTGAATCTCAGAAATCCTTGGGAAGAATTGTGCCTTGCTTTTCTCTGTGAAGAGAAATGTAGGCAACAGGACGGGGGAAAGCTTGAGGGAGACTTTTCTGAGCAGGAAAAGCCCCAGAATACATTTGTGGCAATCTCTCAGTGCACGATGGCAACTTGTGTGTGGAGATGAAAGTTGGGCCAGAACCCCTTCAGGGCTTCCTGATCCTCCTTTTTTCCCTTTGTGAGTGCACAATCTTCACTCAATCTCAGGTTGACCTTCCCAGCCTTCCTGGTGCTCCTGCTGCCTCAGGGAGGCAGGAAATGGCTCCTGCTGTTAACAGCCCCCTGCAGCAGCTCCTGGGTGCTCAGCACCGCACCCAAGGGTGCTGGAGGGGTGCAGGTGCTCCCAGGAGCCAGAGATGCTGGAAGGGAGCAGAGCTGGAGCCAGGATGGGGCAGCCAGCACTGCAGACAGAGAGGGGGAGGCACCGAGCAGGGGAGCACCTGCAGAGGCACACCCAGCCATGGGAGGATGGATGGGGCTCACACCCCTGATTTTGGGGGACCTGCTGGCCACCCAGGAGGCAGGTATGCAGCAAATGATCATTACTTATATTTATAATTAGCAGGATGAGCTGCTGGGCTGGGGCACAGAGCAGCAAAGAGGGGGGTGCCCATGTCCAAAATGGATGCCTCATAACACAAACAGCCCCAAGCAGCACATCCTTCCCATTATCCTGGATAAAAAGCATCAAATCCACAGCTTTGGGAAATTTTACCATGAAACTGGTCCAGAGCGTCACTGCAGCAGTGGCCTGGCAGGCAACAAAGGCTGGGAAAGGAAAAGCAGCTCAGACACAGGTCCTGCCCTGCCACCGTGACCCCACAGCCACAGCTGCCACCTGGCACCCATCCTTGGAGAGGGGACCCAGCAAACAAAAATCCCCCTTCTGAGGGTCTCTGGGCAGCCAAGCAAGCTCTGTCAGAGTGATGGAGGAGCTTCCAGAGGGATCAGGACCACACTGGGGGGTGTTTTGGCCTCCCCTGTGCCATTCCTGGTGGTTTTCTGGGCCAATTTCTGAAGCCCTCCCTGAGGAGCCTGTGCCTCCCCAGCCTGGCTGCTCCCCCCAGCTCTGGCTGCTCCCCCTGGTGCTGCCAGCTGTGGGGCTGTGCCTGCCTGGGCTGTGGGAGAGGCTCCCAGGGCCAGGCTGGCTGTGCTTGGTGGCTGCTCCCCAGCTCTAGGAGCCGCTTTCCTCAGCACCTCTTCCCTCCCAGCCTGGGCTGGAGGGTTCCATCCTCCCTTTTCTGCCACAGTGAGCCTGGCAGGCTCCATCCATCCCTGCAGGGCTGGGAGCAGCACCAGGACCCCAGGGACAAAACGGGTCTCTGAGGCACAGGGGGGGTTGGAACAGAAAAAATGGAGCAGAGCTCAGGAAAAAATAAAATTTAATTCAAGCAAAATTTAATCTGTGTGCTCCCAAAGGCAGAGCTCAGCTCTGGAATGGGATGGGATCCATGGGATGGGATGGGATGGGAATGGGATGGGATGGGATGGGATGGGATGGGATGGGATGGATGATGGGTATGTGATGGATGGGATGGGATGGGAGCAAGGAATGAGGTTGCTCTGCAGGCAAGGGAGGTGCAGCCAGCACAAACATCCTCACCAGCCCCCAGGGAACACCAAGAGGGTGGGACAAGCTGATATCAAATCATGGAATCACAGTTTGGGGTGGGTAAGGGACCTCCAAGCCCTTCCCATCCCATCCCATCCCATCCCATCCCATCCCATCCCTCCATCCCATCCCATCCCATCCCATCCCATCCCATCCCATCCCATCCCATCCCTGCTGTCACTGTAGGACACGAAACAACACAACGCAGACTCGCTGTTCTCTCCAAGGTAAAAAAGGCTTTTTATTTCCTGACTCCAACATTTATAGACTTTCAAAAGTGACAGTGGATTGGGGGGTGACAGTGCCACCTCTCCAATGACACTGGACAAACCAACAGTCCATCAAATTTCTCCTCCTCCATAAAAGAATGCAAAACAATGAGTTATTTACAGCAAGTGTGTGAGAAAGTTCGTTACAAGAATGTCAACATCAGAAGGCTTAGAAAATCTTAAAAAATCAGGGTGGCACCCTGCCATGGCAGGGACACCTCCCACTGCCCCAGGCTGCTCCAAGCCCCAGTGCCCAACCTGCCCCAGGGGTGCAGGGGCTGCCCCAGCTGCTCTGGGCAGCACAGAAATGAGAGCTCATTGTCCCCTCTGGAAACACCAGGGGACAATCCACGGCTCCAGCACCCACAGGTTTGGAGCCAATCCCATGCATTTCCCACCCATGGAAAGCAAAGCCTCTGCTGAGGAGTTGCTCAGTGTGTGTGGATCCACCAGGCTCTCCCTCAGAGCAGCCCGAGGGGAAAATGCCCTGAACTCCATGGAAACTGCATGTACATGGAAAAAACCTGGACTGCACCCCAGGGCTCAGCCCATTTAATGCTCCAGAAGCTCCATCCTTTGCAGGTCAGGAGTTTCCATGCTGGAGTTTCACTCTGTGCTGTCTCCTGCTTCTCCAGCCTGGATTTGGTCTTGGAGAAGCTCCCTGGCCCCAGCTGAAGGATAATAATTGAATAACATGCAACATTACACTCTCAGGTTTCATTCATTTTCACACTCGCAGCATCTGTAAAATCTAAAATGAGGGCTCATCTCAGGCTGTCATCCTGCCCAGCAACAACAAATTCCAGCAAGAAGGGAGGACACCGCACATCCAAACCTGTGAATTACCTCCAACAATCTCATTCAGGATTTGATTCACATTTCAGGGCACAGCTCCCACAGTAAATTAATAAGTTATAAGCTTGTAATATTTTCAATGGCTTGATATGGCAGCATTTTTCATTTCAATTAGGGGGAAGAGCACAATTGGATTCCTGAGCCTTGGCTGGGAAGGAAACTCGTTATTCCCTGAGGGGGAGGACCTCAGCAGCATCCAGGAGCCTCAGCAGCATCCCTGCAATCCTCCAGGTGAGCCCTTCCCTGGTTGCCAGTGGGAGCTGCTGGAAGGGATTTATTAAAACACCTCCCAACAATCCCAGCAGGGAGGGGGAATCACACCTGGCGCTGCAATGTTTCTCCTCCTCTCCTGATTTCCTGAAATTCCTCCCTGCAGGACCATTCCAGGTGCAGGAGCTGCCCTGGGGATCTCCCTGAGGATCTCCTGTCTGCACTGAGCCCCAAAAGTTTGGATGAGCCTGCTCTGGGACAATATTTGGCACCCAAAAGCAGTGGCGCAGCACCTTCAAGGGCCAAAATCCAGGTGGAGAAAACATTTGAGGTTATTTTGGGTTTAAAAGTTGCTTTTCTCAGCCCTGACAGGAGGATTTATCCTGATCCTTCCTTTGGTTCTCACATCCCTCTGTGGCTGAATCCCAGCTGGATTTGGGGACAGTGATGGCCTTTCCTTGGTTTTTTTCCCCTTTTATTTGGTTTATATGAGGTCCTTGGACCTGTCAGAACCCTGTGGAATATTAGGAACCACAGAAACCCTATGGAATATTAGGACCACGGGAAGGAACGAGCCCTGGGTGCAAAATAAAGAGCAGCTCAGCTTTGCAATGATTTAGGCCAGAAATGGTGCAATGAGAAGCTTTTGGAATTTGCAAGTCAGAAGAAAACCCCACAATGATCAAAAATCCCTTCTCCAGTACAAGAAGTTCGGTGCCTGGCAGCTGGAATTTACAAATTTAACATGAAATAAAGCCAAGCTTTAGGTTTAAAACACTGGCTCATGGTTTAGGCTGTGAAATGTTGCAGAGGACAAGTCCTGGCCTTGCGCAGAGGTGCTGGGAGAGCAGCAAAACAAATCCACAGAGCACAGGTATGTGGGAATTCCTTCTTAAAGAGAAAAAAATCCACAAAAATCCATCCTGTGGGCTCAGGGCTTCTGCCACCCCATCCATGAATTTGATTCAAGCAGGCAAACCAACAAACACCATGGTTTGGGATGTGCCAGTCACAAAATTCCTTGAAAAATCAAATTTTTATGTGCCCAGAGCTCCTGGAAGGGAATTTCTGGATCCTTGCACAGCAGTTTTGGGTCTGGAAGGGTCTCAGGCACTGGTACAGGGAGAGCTGCAGGGTCAGAATGGACCCTGAGACTGCTCCCCCAGTTTGAGTTATTCCCACCGGGAATCAGGCACCAACCTCCCTCTGTTGTCCATCTTTACCCACAGAGATCCACTCAAAAACAGGTAAGGGAGTCAAAATTGGGGCATTTCCCAGGTAAATTTGATTCAGTCAGGGAAACCATAAAAATCAAGATCTTGGACATGCCAGTTGCAAAATTCCCTAAGAAATGTGCATTTTCACATGCCCAGAGCTCCTGGGTTTGAGGGTCTGGATCCTTGCACAGAAGATTTGGGTCTGATAAAGTGGCTGTTCCCTTAGGAACAGGGACAAAATGGACCAGGTTCAACCCTGAGCCTGCTCCCCCTGTGTGAGTTATCCCAATCTCCCCGTTTTCCATGTTTACCCAGAGATCCACTCAAAAACAGATTGGGGAGTCAAAACTGGGGCATTTCCCAGGCAAATTTGATTAAATCAGGGAAACCACAAAACTCATGGTCTTGGACATGCCAATTGTAAAATTCCCTAAAAAATGTGCATTTTCACATGCCCAGAGCTCCTGGGTTTGAGGGTCCGGATCCCGGCACAGCAGTTTTGGGTGAGATAAAGTGGCTGAACGGTGTCTCAGGAACAAGGACAAAACCTGGTTCAACCCCGAGCCTGCTTCCCCTGTCTGAGTTATCCCAACATCCCCATTTTCCATGTTTACCTAGAGATCCACTCAAAAACAGATTAGGGAGTCAAAACTGGGGCATTTCCCAGGTAAATTCGATTCAATCAGGCAAACCAACGAATTCAAACTGGTTTTTGGGGAAAAACCCGCCAGTGCCTGTTTGCACCTTGACCAGTGAGCAGGAGGAGCAGGGATGTGGCTACCAAAGGCCACTCCAAAGGCACTGCTCGGGCATTTCCCACTTTCCCGTGCCTCAGGAATGCTCTGGCACGTTTTTCCAGGAGCAGCTCAGCGGTGCAGCTAAAGCTCCCTCCGAACATCAAAGAGCTGGAAGAGTAAAACCCATCAGAACGCCGCTAATGAAAGGCGCGGTAATTGTCAGGCGCGGAACAGAAGTCGGGCAGGCTCGGCAGCCCCAGCTTCACTCAGACTTAGCAATTAAACACCGGCTGGAGCTGCGAGGCTGGGGGGGGGAAAAGTCGCAGCTCTCCAGCGCCAATTAGCAGCTAATGAACATCAGCAATCCCCCCGGAGAAGGGAGCCGGAGACAAAACCGGGACCAAAATGCCACCCACGCTTTAAGCCGGCCTAAAGGCGCGCCCGGCTGCGGGGGATGCTCCGCGTCCCATCCGCGGCTGGAAAAGGGGAAAGGCAGGGAATTGCAGCCCGCCGAGGAGGGAAGGGTGCCTCGGAAATGCTGCTTTTCCCAGGTCAGTCAGCAGCACGGGGGAGGGAGCCTGGAATAATTTCAGCAGCGCTGCCATTCCATGTGAAATCAGAGCCTGAAAGGAAGTCAGTCAATTTAAACCCGCTCCTGAAGGGGAATAATTAAACACTCCAAAGATGTGGGAGAATTTTAAGCAGTCAGCAAGGATTTAAAGACAACATATCATTCCTAGCAGGAATAATAATAATAATAATAAAAAAGAGGGAATGCAGGCAGGCAGGGCAGCCTCAGTCGGTCACAGCAGCCTCACCTGGGCAGCCCGGGAGATGGAAGAGATGCAGGAAGGCTGTGGGGCATGGGCTGCCCCAAAAACAGCAGGGCAGAACCCGAGAGGGGATGGGAAAGTGCCTGGAAATGTAAGTGTGGGAAGGGGTGGAGGGAAAGGGAAAGGGGAGAGGAAAAGAGGAGAGGAAAAGGGAGAGGGACAGAAAGGAAAGGGGAAAGGGCAGAGAGAAAGGGGAAAGGAAAAGGGGAGAGGAAAATAAAGGAAAGGGGGATGGGTTGAGGGAAGGGGAGAAGGGGAAGAAGCACAGGGGAAGATGAAAAGGGGAGGGAAAAAGAAAGGAAAGGGTTGAAGGAAGGAGAAACGGAAGGGAAGGGAAGGGAAGGGAAGGGAAGGGAAGGGAAGGGAAGGGAAGGGAAGGGAAGGGAAGGGAAGGGAAGGGAAGGGAAGGAAGGGAAGGGAAGGGGGAAGGGGGATTGGTGCCTGGTGCTGCAGGTGTGTCTGTGGCAGGTCTTGGTGACACAGGAAGCCCCAGGATCTGTGCAGGACCAGGATAAATGCCAAGACATTCCACAGAGGAGGCAGGAAAAACTCAGTGGGGAAGCAGAGCAAGGAGGTTTCCAAGCCTAGGAAAGAGTGCAGCAGACTACAAAGGGAATTTCAGATCCATCCCAGGCTCCCGATGAGAAAAGCACCAAACATCCTCATTTCTGGCTTTCCTGGATCAAGGGTAAAAGAAGTCTCTGAGTACAGAGTGGAGGCACCCCTGAAGTGCCCCACCATAAAGATTTTCATTGTCACAGAATCCCAGACTAAGGTGGGGTGGAAAACACCTTAAAGATCATCTCATCCCACCCCTGCCATGGCAGGGGCAGCTCCCACTGTCCCAGGCTGCTCCAAGCTCCATCCAGCCTGGCCTTGGGCACTGCCAGGGATCCAGGGGCAGCCCCAGCTGCTCTGGGCACCCTGTGCCAGGGCCTGCCCACCTCCCAAAGGGAATTTCATCCCAAAATCCCATCCCTCTCTTTAATTATCCCTTCCAGAGAACCAATCAGCCTGACCACATCATCAGGCACATCCCTGGAGCAGAGGAATTTCTGCAGGGAAAGATGAGCCAAAGGTTCCTTGTGGAAAGCAGAGTAAAACTGTCACCATCTCCTGCATCCCAAAGGATTTCCATGGGCAGTGTGGGTTAGAGGAAGGTGCCTCTGGGAGCATCACTCAGTGCAAGAGTCCAACCTCACAAGTCCTGGCAAGGAGAGATCCAAGACTCCAAAGATATCCAAAGCCTCAACTCAGCACCAGGCACCTGGAAAGAAGAGCTCACAGCCAACAAGATTTATGTGCACTGAGGAAATCAAAGCTCTGTGTAAGCTTTTTGCAAGGCAATTAATACATTTTGGCATTTGGGCACATCTGACACAGCAGAGAATGTGCTGGACTCCAGGAGAATCCAAAGGGCTGAGTGGAATGACCAGGAAAGGAACTCACCCTGCCCTGAGCTTCCCACCCCAACCAGGTGTTGACCTAAATAGAAATGAGGAAATGGCTGGAAATATCAAAGGTTTTGTGTTCAGGGAACTTCTGCTCTTTCCAAATCTCTCAGAGCACCACAGAACTGTTAAAACTGGCAAATAAGTGAGAATTCTTGGGAAAGGCATGAAGGAAAGGAATGATGCAAATGTGCAGATGATGGAAACAAAGATCTGGTGGGAGGATGGGGGAAAGGAGCCTGAACTCTCAGAAAGTCCATGGCTTTCCCTTCAGAGGGGTAAAAGCAATCTCTTGGAAGATCACACACCCGAAAATAAACACATCAGACAGTTCTTGGTGATGGGGGATGAACACTGAGCGAGAGCTAAAAAAAATATCTGCAGGCATCCCCATTTCCCAGTGCCTTCAGAAGGAGCAGGAAAAGCAGCATTTTGTGGGCACTCTGAGGACACAGTGCCAGCCCCAGCAGCATTCCCTGATTCTCCAAGAGCTGGGAAGTTTCCTGTCATGTTGCCACATCCTGACCCTGCTGCTCTGGAGTCACATTCATAGGTGGCCAAACCAAAGGCAAGGCTGGGGCCCCGCCAGGGGCAAAGACTGGAATCCCAGGGATCAAAAAGATCAGCTCAGCTCCACCAGGAATGGACTCACTCAGGAGAGGGATAAAGAATTCCCTTTGCTCCTGCCTCACCTGCCAGTGCAGGAATATTTCATGGAAGGGGAATCACTGCAGGGCTTTTCATCCCCCAGCAGTTCCATCCCAGCCCTGCTGCTGCTGCTGCTGCTTTGGTGCTCCCTCCCAGCAGCTCCATGATTTGGAGCCACCTGGGATGGTCAGGACATGGAGAAAATCCAACATGAGGCTCCTCAACAGCCAGGATCCCTCTGGAGTTCTTGGGAACACACAGCTGAGCTGAAATAGCACCAAACATCCTCATCAGCGCCAGGAGAAACACTGAGAGGGTGTCCTGAGCTGATCTCAAGATTGTAGAATCAGAGTTTAGGCTGGAGAAACCTTAAATCCATCCAGTGCCACCCCTGCCATGGCAGGGACACCTCCCACTGTCCCAGGTGCTCCCAGCCCCAGTGTCCAGCCTGGCCTTGGGCACTGCCAGGGATCCAGGGGCAGCCCCAGCTGCTCTGGGCACCCTGTGCCAGGGCCTGCCCACCCTCACAGGGAACAATTCCCAATTCCCAATATCCCATCCATCCCTGCCCTCTGGCAGAGGGAGCCATTCCCTGGGTCCTGTCCCTCCATCCCTTGTCCATTGTCTCTCTCCAGGTTTCCTGGGGCTCCTTCAGGCCCTGCAAGGCCACCCTGAGCTCCCCCCAAAGCTTCTCCTGTGCAGGTGAACAATGGCAGCTGTGCCAGCCTTTGCTGCCAGCAGAGCTGCTCCATCCCTCTGCTCATCCTGGAGCCTCCTCTGGCCTGGCTCCAGCAGCTCCAGCTCTGCCTGTGCTGGGCCAGGGCTGGGGCAGCTCTGCAGCTGGGGTCTCACCTGAGCACAGGGACACAGGGGCAGAATCCCCCCTGCCCTGCTGTGGGACCAGCCCAGGGCTCGGGGGCAGGTCCAGCTCTATTCACCAACCCCCTGAGGGCTCCCCAGCCTTTGGGGACTGTCCCCTCCCTTCCAGGGCCACAGCTGGCAGTGGAGTGCTTTGATTTCTGCAGGCACTGGGGCTCAGAAATGAGAAGTATTTTTGGCACTGTCCACGGCTGCTATTGCCACGCACTCCGCTCCAATTTCTGTTCCTGTCTCCCACTCCAGCACCATCCAAATGCTGGTAGAAGGGGGTTAATTTCTTAATTTAGGAATCATTAGTGAGAGAAATTGCACTGTGCAGCTGTCTCAGGTCTTTAGGAAAATGCCTGCAGCAGCTGCAGATTTGTGATTCGCCTTGACCAGCTCTGTTCCCATCCGTTTGACACCAACAGCAACAGTCATTTGGGGTCAATTAAATGTTTTCTTCTTTGTTTATCACCATAAGTCTTAATAATACATCTGGCAGCACGAGTCCATCTGAAGAGGAGGCCACCACATCCATAATGGATGGGAGCTTGCAAATCACAAACAAGTGGATAAATACCAAAAGGCCTCACGTTCCCAGCTGAATTCCTCCTCTCCCCTGTGCTTTGCTCACTCCCAGGGCCTTGCAGCAGCTTTAGGTGCAAGGCTTGGCTTCTGTAATGATTTTAAACACTGTTTTTAATTGCTTTTCTGTGGCCCTGAGAAGCCAGCGCTGTCAGCACAAAACTGGGGGTGATTACACAGCAAAAGAGAGGCTGCTGCTGCTGCCTGTCCATCCCTGCCCCACAGCCTGCCAGGCAGGAGGGGCTGCTGCTGGAAATGTGGAACCCAGTGGGATTGCTCAGGATCTGTCAGCAGGAGCTCATCCTGTGGTGCTGCTGCCATGGCCTGCAGCCAGCGTGGCTCTGCAGCAGCCTCTGCAATCCCTGAGCCTGGGCTGCTCAGGCAGGGCTGGCATTGAACAGCCCCACACTTGGCCTTCCTTCTGCACATCCTGATCAGGATTTGGATGCTGTGTCCCTCAGCATTCTCATCTGGGAGCTGGGGAGGTTCAGGCTGGATGAAACCGCTGGAGAACCGGCCAGGGATCGATGGCTGCACCTCTGCTTGGCAGCCAGGCAGCAGCAGGGCCTCGGGGTCAGTAGTGGGGCTGGTGTGGGTCAATATCTTCATCAGGAGCAGCAGAGCCACCCTCAGCAGCTCTGGGGGCACCAGGGGTCAGGGGGGGTGATGGACACAGCTCCATCCTGAGGATGGGAATATCCACAGCAGGGGCTGTGGATATTCCTCATTCCTGGCTTCATTCCAGGCTGGGAATGAGGGGTGAAAACCAGCACAAAGTCATCCTGATAATCCAAACCCCACCCTGCACTGGGGGAAACATGGACAGGGATGGTCCCCATCCCTTCAGCAGCTCTGGGGGCACCATGGGATTAGAGGGTGATGGACACAGCTCCATCCTGAGGGGCCTGGGGGAGCCTGAGGATGGGGCCAACAGCGAGAGCTCAGTGAGAAGCAGGGATTGTCCTCGTGCCTGGCACCACTCCAGGCTGACAAACCAACCCAGCACCCTCATCCTGAATAATTCAAACCTTATCCTGCATGGGGGGAATGTGGCCAGGAGATTGCAGGGGGTCCCCATCCCCTCTGGAGCTTTGGGGACACCATGGGATTAGAGGATGATGGACACAGCTCCATCCTGAGGATGGGCCTGGAGGAGCTGGAGGATGGAACTGACAGGAATTCATCAGAGGCTGGGATATTCCTCATTCCTGGCTTATTCCAGGCTGGGAATGAGGGGTGAAAACCAGCACAAAGTCATCCTGATAATCCAAACCCCACCCTGCACTGGGGGAAACATGGACAGGGATGGTCCCCATCCCTTTAGCAGCTCTGGGGGCACCATGGGATTAGAGGGTGATGGACACAGCTCCATCCTGAGGGGTCTGGGGGAGCCTGAGGACAGGGTCAACAGGAATTCCAGCAAAACTGTGGGTTGTCCTCATGCCTGGCTTCACTCCAGGCTGGGAATGACAGGCTGATGGGGAAAACCAGCACAAAGCCATCCTGAATGATTCAAACTCCATCCTGTGCTGGGGACACAAGGATGGAGACAGTCCCCATGCCCTCAGCAGTTTTGGGGGCATTATGGAATTAGAGAGGGTGATGGACACAGCAAACAGGGGAGCTCCACTCCTCAGGGACCTGGGGAACCTGAGATGGGGCCAACAGCAACTCCACAAGAAGCTCCTGGCACCATTCCAGGCTGGGACCAGCCCCCTCCTCCTGAATAACTCATACCTCATCCTGCATGGGGAGAGCAGGGCCAGGAGAGGGAAGGAATTCCCATTCCCAGTGCTGGGGCGGTGTCACCACCAGTTTTGGGCCGCTGAGCTCAAGGGTGACATGGGAAAAGCAGGGATGAGACAACAGAGGCCACCAAGGTGCTCGGGGTCTGCGGATCCTAATCCAGAGAGTCCAAACACTTTTCTGTTCCATAACCTCTCATTTCCATCAGGACAGGCCAGGGGACACATGTCAGAGTGGCCACCAGTGGGCTCAGGGGTGACCTGGCTGTGTCCTTCACCTTCCTGAAGGCCAAACAGGGCCATGGAGACCCCTCTGGGGGTGTCAGAGCAGCACTGTGGGCACAGGCTGGACCTCAGGAGGTTCTGGGCTCCTCAGAGGAGCAGTGGGAATTCCCTCTGGAGCTTCCCAGGGCTTGGCTGGACAACAGCATGGCCTGATCTGCTCCAAGCACTCCGTTTGACCAGGAACTCCTCAGCAGCACCTCCCCAACCCCTCAGTTCAGGTGGAAACTTCAGAGGTTTTCCATCATTACTGTGGGCACCCCTGAGCCCCCCCCCGCTCACCCATCATCCCAGCTTTCAAAACCCAGCCAGTTTCCCCTCCTAATCCTCACCTAAGTGTCCTCCAGCCAGCCTTTCTGCCAGAAATTGGGATCGTAATGTGCTGTAATCGCATAATTCCTGTCAGGAAAAGTAAACAGGGATGGCTGAGTGATTTCCAAACAACACACTAATGGCCAAAGTAGGGGAAAAAATCCTCCTGCTTCACTTCTCCTCGGATTTTTCTTGAGCCACTCTTTTGCTGTTCATATTTATTGTAGGTTTTCGCCTCATTTTTAGGTTTATTTACCCCGAGCTAATGAATAACACGGTGAACATATGCTATAAACCACCATTAAGATGAAATTTGGAGAAAAGAAAATTACTTTAGTGGCAGAGCTGAGAGGATGTGTAACCACTAAATGCCCAGTGCTGGTATTTGAAGGCTTCTTAGGAGAGGTCTCCTGGGATTTCTCGGTCAAATAAAATGAGGTATTTTGTAGGAATTCTCCTTTCAGAGTTAGACTCGTTTTTTAAACAGTCTGATGCAGATGCTGCTCCAAAAAAAAAAAAAAGAGCCAACTATGGACTTTTTCCATCTTGAAGGCTTTGAATCTCATTTTTCCTGATTATCACAGCTGTTCCAGGCAGCAGGGTGAGAGTGCCAGCAGATGAGACCTTGTACACCAATTTTAGAGGGGGTTTGGGCCATCTTGCAGCAAACTCAAGCATGGAAATCTACAGACGTGGAAAACATTTGGGGAGAATTTCATCCAGCATGAGCACAAAAGTTGCTGCAAACTTGGGGTTTTCAGAGGAGCTGTGAGTGAGCTGGTGTCAGAGGGAAAGGCCCAAAGGAGGCTTTTCCAAAGCACATCTGTCCAATGTTATTCCATTTTTCATTAGGGACCTGGCTGCTGCCCCGTGGAGATGCTCATTAAACGGGCTGGTTTAGTGTGGAAGGAGCTGCAAACATCTTGGAGGATGGGATTAGAGCCCAAAATAAGCCTGAAAAGGATTATTTGTTATTAAAGTGACACCATCCAATGGGATGAGGGGAGATCTCTTCCATGACTGCACTCACTCCAAAGGAAATGCTGGATAATGGGAGCACAGGCAGGAGCTGGAGCCCATTCCAGCAAACATCTGCTGACTTCCAACAGACCTTGAGAACCTGGTGGTCATAAAGGGAAAAAAAAACCCTTCAAGAAACAGGCAGTGAAAGCTAATCAGGCTCCCAAACCTGCCAGATCCAGTGACAACGTTCCAAGCCGGGCCCAGGATTTTGTAGGAATACAAAACACCACGGGCATGAGGAGAGCCAGGAACAGCTGGAGCAGCAGAGCCACCGGCATTAACTCCAGGATCAAAGGTGGAGCAGCCACAAGGCCTTGGAAAGCAGCAGGAGGAGCTGCCAGGCACCTGCAGCCCTGTGGGAACTCAATCATCCTGGCAGGAACAGCCTGGGGAGGGCATCTGGGCACGGCTTGGGCTTGTGGACATGGAACATTTGGATCCAGGGCCTGGAAGGAGCCCCCAGACACAATTCCTGTGCTTCTCCTCAGCAGTGCAGCACGTCTGAGCACACACAGGCCCTTCCTGAGCCAGCCAAAGGCTTTTCTGGCTTGGGGCAGTGAGGTCTGAGCTGCTCTCTGGATGAGTTTTAGGAAAAGTTATTCCCTGCTTTTCCTGCTGGGGAGGAGCAGCCACATCCCTGAGGCTCTGAAGGGCAAGCCTGCATTTGCCTGGTGAATCCAGGGTGGGTTTTGGTGTGATCTCAATTATTGATTCCTTCCCTCAGCCTGAAATTGCTGCTCATGGTTCTGGAGCCACATCAGTCACGGACTAGCAGGAACCTCTTAAACAGAACTTCTCATTTTTACTGGGAGAGGGGGCACTCCAAAAACCAGGATGTGACTGAGCTTTCCTTGGGACTGCAGGGGGAAAAGTCCAGGGAGCTCAATGTGTTTGACAGCTACAGAGGAGCCAAAGGGAGGAACATGTTCCTTGGAGAGACCGATGATTACCCCAGGGTTCAAAGGAGGTGCCAGATTTAACTCCTTGGGTTTAGAGGAGATGCCAGATTGAACTCCTTGGGTTTAAAGGAGATGCCAGATTTGACTCCTGAGATTTAGAGGAGATGCCAGATTTAACTCCTGAGATTTAGAGGAGATGCCAGATTTGACTCCTGAGGTTTAGAGGAGATGCCAGATTTAACTCCTGAGGTTTAGAGGGGATGCCAGATTTAACTCATTGGTTTAAAGGAGATGCCAGATTGAACTCCTGAGGTTTAGAGGAGATCCCAGATTTAACTCTTTGGGTTTAGAGAAGATGCCAAATTTAACTCCTTGGATTTAGAGGAGATTCCAGGCTGGCATTGCTCACTGCCACCTCAGACCGAAGGCACTCTGCAGTGACTTTTGCCATGCCATGGTAATAAAGAAGGCTAAAGCAGCTCAGCGCAGGGAAAGCAGCTCCACCAGCCCAGAGGGGATCAGGGGCTCAGCCTGGGGAGGTCCAGGCTGGTCTCCAGGAAGGCAGGGACAGCCCCATGAGCTTTTCAGGAGCCTCCACCTGCTGAGGTGGCAGGGCTTGAGGCTGTCCCTTGCCAGTCCTGATTCCACCATTCCAAATAATTCCAGTGTTTGGGAGCTGCTTCCTTCCCTGCCCCAGGACATGCTCCCAGCCCCCTGCACTGCCTGCCCTGGTGTCCCAGTGCTTCCATCCTTCCCTGGATGCCCTCCCCAGGCTCTGTTCAATGCAGCAGGGAGGGAACAAGGGCTGTGAGCCCTTCTGTGCTCACAGAGCTGCCAGAGCCCTCAAACAGCCCCAGTCCCAGCCATCTCTGCAGCCTCTTTGTGTCCAGCTCTGATGGGTGCAGTAGCAGCTGTTTGTGTTTCAAAGTTGATTTCTGCCAGCCTTGTTTCCTTGTCTCTTCCCCCAGCAATGCCATAAAAAGCTCTGGTTTCATTTTCTCCCTTTCATCCTGGCATTAGCTCTGCAAACAACTTCCTTGCTGCCTCCTCCTCCAAACTCTTTGTCTGGCAGCCTCGTCTGTCTGGGACCAGCATTTTGTTTTCTCTGGTCTCAGTTGCTGCTTTGTTTGTTCATTAAAGACACTCTGCTCTCTGCTGTGATCCCACAGCACTTTCTTCTTTGTCAGCAGGGTCCTAAACTTAATGACTGGGGAGTTGTTTCTGGAGGCTAAACAGGAGACTCGGGGAAAGCAGCCAGCACAAGAGGTGCTTGTACCTGGAGAGGCAGCCAGGAGAGCGGGGCTGGCTGTTCAGGCAGCTCTGAATGAGAAAGAAGTTTGGCTTTTTTTACTCTCAATGATGTTAAATCAATTTATTTTCAGAGCTGCTGTCCCAGCTGCACTTCTGACACCACTCCTCTGCTTTGCTCAAAACATCTTGTGCTGCTCTTGAATCATGGAATGCTTTGGGCTGGAAGGGACCTCAAAGTTTGCCTTGTTCCACTCCCTGCCATGGCAAGGACAGCTTCCACCATCCCAGGCTGCTCCAAGCCTGGCCTTGGACAATTCCAGGGATCCAGGGGCAGCCACAGCTGCTCTGGGCAACCTCAGGGCATCCCCACCCTCCCAGGGAACAATTCCTTCCATATATCCAACCTAAACTCTGCCATTTTGGGCCACTCCCTCTTGTTCTGTCCCTAAATTCCCGACCATCTCTGCGCTCAGTGGTTTTCATCCCCTTGAGATCTGGGCTGGAGGGCCCCAGGAGAGCTCAGTGCAATTCTGCTGCCAGCAGTGGTACCTCAGGAGGGCTCCTGCAGCCCCTGCAGAGCCCAGGCCACGTCCTCTCCACTCAGAACAGCCTCTGGTGCCATCCCCAGCTGCCCCTGCCCAAGCAGGAGCTGCCCCAGGATGTAAACTGAAGTGTGGTTGCATCAGTGTGGGAAATGGATTTACAGAAAATTTAAAAGTTTGATAGAATGCTCGCATGATGTGCATCTGTATGCAAACCTCGAGATGAGAAATGCTGACTTAGAAATGCCATGGAAAAGGACAGACATTGTTGAGAGAGAAATGGAACTAGAAACTAGTGCTAGAAAGAACTAGAAACTTAGTCCAGCACACCAGGAGCTGTGTTAAAGCCTTTATAACTCAGTAAATAAGCTGAGTTTGGTGTGGAATGTTGCCTCTGGGCTGTTTCATCTCCCAGGCCTTGCATGAAACCATCAGATGAATGAATTCTGGGCACCTCTGGGAGATGCTCTGCTTATTCCTGCCTGGCCCTCTCCCTTTGAAACCCCTGGAAGCCAGGCAGGCTCTGAGCAGCTCATTAGCATGGCCTGAGAGAGGAACCCCCCCTGCCAATGGATCCTGCAGGGAGGGAGCAGAGCAGCCACAGTGCCCCTGGTGCCCCTTTTCCTCACCCAGATCAAAGATCAGGCCCTGGGGCTGCCAGGGCAGCACAGCCCAGCACAGAGGGTCCTTCCAGTTCACAAGTTCATCCCTTCTCATGTCCAGCAGCATTCCTGTGGAAAGGTTTCACAGCCTCTGCAAAGGCCAGAGAGCCTCCTCCCCTCTTCATTCACCCTGTGCTCCCTTCCCCAGGCCACCCTTCCCAGTGTTTCCAGCCCTCCCCAGGCAAAGGCTGCTCCTGCTCCCCTGGCCTTGGATCCACCCCTGTGCTGTTCCCATGCCCAGCACACCCTGCTCACCCTGCACCAAGGGCTCACACATCAGCGGCGCTTCCATCCCATGGCTCCAAGTCAGGAACATCTCCTGGTGAATCCCAACCCCCCCCCGGCCCCCCTCAGTGCCCTGGAATGCTCCTCACATCCACAACCACCCCAAATCCATCCTCCAGGGCTGGCTGTGCCTGTTTTGGTGGTTTCCCAATCCCAGCCCCACCCAAGAGCTGCAGGAGACCCCAAACTGTGCCCTTGGTCTCCCCTTGTGTGCCTGCACCAAGAGGTGCTCCCTGCCTCTCCCTCACCTTGTTTTGCCCCAGCATCCTCCCAGTGCCATGGGAAAAGTCCCTCTAATCCCAAATACCATCTTTCTGGAGCCTTCTGACCCACCAGCTGCTCCTCCTCCCTCCCCAGCCCAAACCCGGCCAGCTTCCAGCACACTGGACAGGATCTTCAACAAGAAATTCCAATTTCTCTCCCAGCCCTGCAAAGACTTCCAGCCCCATCCTTTTCCTTCCTCACCTCCCCAGCTGCAAGGAGCCAGATGAAGAGACCCCAAAAATCCATTTCCCCAGCCAAGGAAGGTGGGAAATCACAGAGGGAGAGGAAAGGGAATGCCCTTGGCACCTGGATGCTTTGGGAAAGGCACATTTAGGTGGAGAAGCCACAAGGGGCAGCCGCCCTGAGCCAGTCCCATGGCATGGGGATGGGGATATTCAGGGAGAAACACCATCTGAGGGGTCTCCAGGCCAGCCCTGGAGGAGCTTCAGGGAGCTCAGATTTTCTGGGAATGCTGGGAACTGCAGGAGCAAAGCTGCTCTGGATCCAACCTGCTCCAGGCTCGGAGCAGGAGAATTATCCCAGCCAAAAACCACTGGCACAGCATCCCCCAAAACAACACCCTCCCAAAAAAATGGGTTTAATAGAACCCAAACTGCTGCTCATTGCTAGGGCCTGGTGATTTCCAACCTTGCCCTCTCCATGACAGCTTTCCCCCCATTCCAGCAGCTGTCCAGCATGGTTCAGTGGCTGTCACCTGTCCCTGTTCCCCTCCCAGCCCAGCAGGAGTGGGGCAGCAGCAGCAGAGCTCCCCCCTGGCCAGCAGCACAAGCTGGCTGCTCTCCTCCTTCCCCTGGATATGTGCTGCTGGAATTTTAAACAGATTATGTAAGTGGCTCTCATTTAATCCAGCTGAACTCTCCTCTTTTCATGGCAGGGAGATCAAAGCAGCTGCTGGGAGATGAGCAGGGTGCAGCAGGGCTCTCCCCGTGCATCTGCCCCGCACTGGGTGACAAGGAGGGGACACTTGCCAGGCCACCACGCTTCACCAGCTGCTTTTGAAAACCCTCCTCAGCAAAGCACAAGAGCTGCTGCCACTTTCTATGGATTCCTCGAGGCCTTGCCTTTGTTCCTCTGCATCCCAGAGATGCAGGACATGCCCACAGATGTGGAAGCTCCTCAAAGAGAGAGCAGCTTTCTCTCTCTTTCTGTGTCTCTCTCTGCAATTTATAGAGTTTACCTTTTTTCATTCCTTCTCCTGAAGGCTGACATTTAAAAATGTGTAATTGTGTTTATCCCTGGCAAGCTGTGAATGGCTCCCCGGGCTGGCCGTGCTTCCTGCACTGCTGGATAAATTACACTGACAAGCCCTTATTACAAAGGGAAAAATAAGTTAATGGAAAAGCAAAGCAGAAAGAGATGCATAAAAATCCCCGAGTGGCCGAGTCAGCAGAATTGCCCCCACGTGAGAGTCATTGCCAGGCTTTAATTAAACAGAGATCGATCGTGGGGCTGAGAGGGAGCTGGGGGGGAGCACGTGCAGGTCTGGAATTGGCACTTTTGGGCTGGATTTATTTTTTTGATAGCCAGGAGTTATTGATATTTCACTGAAGGCTGCCCTGGCAGCGTGGCTCGGGGAGGGAGAGGGGCTCCCAGGTTTCCTCCCGTCCTTGCATCTCCCTGTGCATCCCAGGGATGGCTGGCAGGGACCCTGGGAAGGGTTTGGGTGCTGCAGGGGCTGGAAATGCACCTGCCTGGACGTCTGAGCAGCAAATCTGCCCAAAAGCACCAGGAAACAGGAATCACCTCCTCAAAAGAGCCCAGGGTGCTCTGGGAAAAGGCTCTTGTAGGTGGAGGAGCCACCCCAAGTCACTCCCGAGGGATGGTGATGTGGATATTCCAGGAGAAATATTGAAAATGTGATGGGTGGGATCTCCAGACCAGCACTGGAGGAGCTTCAGAGAGCTCAGATATCCCAGGAATGTTGGGAACTGCAGGAGCAAAGCTGCTCTGGATCTTTCAGCCCATCCCTGCTGATGGCTCTGAGGGGTTCCAAGGGGCACAGAGCTGGATCAGAGCTCCAGAGGGACCCTGGAATCCCACAGGGTCCTGTGGGAGAAGGCTTGGAGGCAGGGAAAACTGCCTGGCTCTGCCTGAACTCCCTAACTCAGATCCTAAGGAAGAGCTGCTGCCCATGGGCTTGGGAATTGCCTGTTCATGGCAGATTTGGGTCTGTCCTGAGGACCAGCTCTGTGTCCCTATGTTTTCCATGGCTCTGGGATGAAATGCCAAGCACCAGTCAATACTGGAGGAGAATTGCTGCTGGGAATCCGAAGCAGATGCTAAAAAAAGCACAAAATGGCCGGGCAGGGTTGGGAATGCTCGGCTGAAAATGCCAGCAGGAGCTGGGAAGGTTTGCTCTGGGGACCCTGAAGCCCTTCCTGTGCCCCTGCCATTCCCATGGGAGCCACGGGCACGCAGACAGCACCAAAATATTTTGGGAGGCATTAAGTGAAGATGTGCAGTGTGAGAGTGAGCTCCACATGCCCAGATCGATTGGAATTCAACCATCTTGGGAGCAGAGCGGGGAAGTTCCAGCTGCTGGAAATTACACACAGCTCCTTTCATTTCCACACATTTTTCCTGCCTAATTGGAGCGAGGTGAGAGCTCGGGAAGGAGCCGGACACGATCCCTCCATGACTCATTCCCGAGGGAGGGAGGGAGGGAAGGAGGGACACAGGGACACTCCCTGGGGTACCAGTTGCACCAGTCTGCTCTCACTGGGCACAGAAGGAGGAACCATTATCTCCAGGCCCCCACAGATATCATTTGGATGAGAATGAGGTGAGAAAATTCCCATTTTTCCTGTTTCAGGTGAGGCTGTGCTGCTTTTCCACACCTCCCCCTCAGCAGCAGCATCCAGGCTGGGCTCCTGTAAATGTTAGCTGAGACTCAATGGAAAGGAAATAAAACCCCCAAACAAAACAAGAGGAATAATTCCTATTTCTGTGCCGCTTTCAGATCATTCCCACAGCCCTGCCATCTCCCAGCTAATGACTGAAAATCCCTTTTCCTTGCAGCCTGGACACCAATCAATACTCCACAAGCAATATCCAGGGCTCGTTAAAGCCCAACCATTCCCATTGTTCCAGGGGAGGTGGGTGGCACAGTGAGTCACAGAGAGCCCAGCAGGACGCTGCCTCTACCTGCTGCAAGCCAGGCTGGAGAGCAGGAACCATCCAGAAAAAGCTGTTTTCCCAGCCCAGAGATGAATCCTGAACCCCAGTAACCACTGGAGAGGCTTCAGGAGAGCAGCAGGTCCCAGAGCTCCTGGCATTGCCACCTTCCTGCTCCAGGAGAGCTCATCATGATCCCAGGGGCTCCCAAAATGTGCTTTTCCATGACCAGTGACTGCTCCTGCCAGGTTTACATGTGGCCAGAGGGGCTCCAGTGCCACTGACCCACCCAGCTGCCGTTCCTGCAGGAATTCTGGCCCCTTCCTCACCCCTCCACCTGCAGAGCTGGGAGGAGACCCAGCAGGATGAGGCACCAGGCAGGAGCAGGAGCCTGAATCTCCCACCAGGGATGCTGGCTGGGCTTTTCCAGCAAGGAAGCCCCCCAGGAGCAACTCAGGCTGCCCAGATTAATTTCTTTTCAAGTTGCTTTCCTCAATTACTCTGGGATACTCCTGGAACTAGGAGTGCCACAAGCCTTTGAAGTTCAGGGAGACTGGAGCAGGTGCTGTAATCCCCTTACCCTAATCCTGATGGCCAAGATGCGCTGGCTGCCCTTTCTCCTGGTCAAGGGTTAAAATCCGCAGTCTTGTCTGCTTTCCTGGGATGAGATTTGCAATCCCACTGACCTGCCTGGTGTTTTATGGTCACCTTGGCTTGGCTGGGGCTTATTTATATGTCCCTAAAATCTCATGGGAGCATCCAGGAGGACAGTGGGTGGTTTTCCAGCTGTTTCCATGCCAGGAGGTGGAGAAACCTCGATCCATCCCTGGAAGTGGCCAGAGTGTGTTGGGGGCTGCATCCTGGGGCATGTGGAGTTACCAGAACCCTGTGGCTCTGGGAGAGGCCAGGAGAACATTCCAAAGGCTGGGGGTTGCTGCTGTCCTTCAGCCAGAGAGAGCAGGGAAAGAAGGAATTCCTCTTCCACAGCCAACAGGAGTGATGGCATGGCCCAAAGCAGAATGTCCTGGGCTACAAGGTGCGGCTGGGGTGTATTCTGTTATCATCTGTCAGAGCTGGAGCAGTTCTCTGCTGTCCATGGGGCAGTTTTCTTTATCTCTCCCACAGCCAACCCTCCCTCCAGCAGATCTCTGCTGTCCATGGCCACTGAGTGTCCCTGCAGGGCTGATCCAATTCCAGCATCCCATGGGGAGATGCTGCGCCCAGGGCAGGAGCCAAGCATTCCTACCTGGATCCAATCTGAGCCTGGCACAGCACAGCAGCCTTTGCCCCCTGCATTGCCAGAGGAGCAGCTTTCTGCTGCCCTGCATTGCCAGAGGGAGCCCAGGCCCATCTCCAGCAGCCCTGGAGCTGCAGAGGAAAACTCCCCCCTTGTGCAGGATCCCTGCTGCAGCAGAGCCACAGCTGGCACTGCAGGAGGGCTGAGCCCCATGGGATGGGGGCTGTGCCACCCCCTGACACACAGGGGACAGGGACTGCTCTCACTCTGGCAGGGGTTTGGTTTCTGGTTGTACTATTGCATTTGTATTTTAATGTTCCTAGTAAAGAACTGTTATTCCTATTCCCATCTCTTTGCCTGAGAGCCCCTTAATTTCAAAATTATTACAATTCAGAGGGAGGCATTTCCATTTTCCATTTCAGGGGTGGCTCCTGCCTTCCTTAGCAGACACCTGGCTGTTCAAACCCAGACACAGACCAAATGAAGAGCTGAGGGAAGCACTTGGAAAAGCTGCAGGGATGGGGATTTGTCAGAGGGGTCTGGGGGCTTCTCTGAGGGCAAGAAGAAAATCGGGAATAATCACAAACTCAAGATGACCAAAGTAATGCTTTGTTCAGAGGAGGCAGCAAGGGCTGCCCAGGGAGGTGGTGGAGTCCCCATCCCTGGAGGTGTTTAAGGAAGGCCTGGATGTGGCACTGGCTGCCATGGTTTAGTTGAGAAGGTGGTGTGGGGTCAGAGGCTGGACTTGATGATCTCAAAGGTCTTTTCCAACCTGGGTCATTCCACGATTCTGTGATTGAAAAAAGCCTCAGGAGGTCTGGAGGCCTCGATCTGCTGCCACAGCACAGCTCAGCCCAAGGAAGTGCCATTCCCAGCAATGTTTTCCATCTGAAATGAGCTCCACCAGAAACACCTGGCTCTGCTGCAAGTTCCCTCCAATCTGGCAAGAGCTGCCAAAAGTCGAGGCTGGATCGGAGCTAAGTACTTCCATCAAATTCCATAATTGCAGGATGGTGAACGAGCTGGGAAATAAAGTCAATTGTGGAGCAACAGATGAAATATTCACTGCAAGAGAGGTGCTCAAGCTTTCACCACTCACAAAATGTCTTCTCTCTTTTTTTTCCCTTTCTTTTCCCCAAATTAAATTTTCCTTGAAATCAATGTATTCCCATGGAAATTCTTTATTACAACAAAATACCATTGAAATGCCATTTTCTGCTGGCAGTGCTCTGTTGGTTTATTATTGACACGCTTCAATTGCTGCACTCACAGCAGCCCCGTGCCAGCAAACAGCACCCAGGGCACCTTCCCTTCATCCTCCACTGGCATTTGTGTCCCCACAGCTCCAGGGGCTGGAATCCAGCCAGGAGGGATTCCTCTGGAATGTCTTGATGCATCCTGGGCGCAGAAGATTCCTGAGCACTCTTGTGCTGCTGCTTCATCCAGAACCATTCCCATGAGGAATCACGTCCTGTCCCAGGATCTTCCCACCTTGGACCCCAGGAGAGACACCAGGGCTCAATCCATCCCCTGAGTGCAGGAAAGGCTCCAGACCTGCTGAATTCCTTCTCCAGGCACAAGAATCCCTCATTTGACTCCCATCTCCTGTTCCTCTGGCCATGGATTTGCATCTTCTGCCTTTGCATGGCAGCCAGGAGATTTCCCAGGCTCTGGAGATCCCACAAGTGTGTCACCAGACTGGTTTATGGCCAGACTGGCTGGGTTTGTCCCAAAATTCCTGTGGGAATCACACGCTGGGCTCTGCAGCTTCCAGCTCCAGACAGCTGCTCCCTGTGATTTTTAACCCAGCAAACCTGGATAAACATCCCAACTCCTTTGAGGGCCATCACACCACTCCCAACTCCAGCAGGAAGGCAGCACTGGAAGCCCTGGAATTGTTGTGCAGGGGGAAAACACCTCCAGTGAGGTCACTGTGTCCTGTCCATGACTGGGAGGAGCTGGGGCAGCGGGAGAGTCCTGTTCCTCAGGGAAAGGGAATGGATTTTAGCCAGAAATGGGAGAATTAGATAGTTAATATTGGGATATTGGGAAGGAATTCCTCCCTAGGAGGGTGGGCAGGCCCTGGCACAGGGTGCCCAGAGCAGCTGGGGCTGCCCCTGGATCCCTGGCAGTGCCCAAGGCCAGGCTATACACTGGGGCAGTGGGAGGTGTCCCTGCTGTTAGCATTCAGAAACACATAATCACAAAAATTATTTTGTCGGTGCTTTTATTAAGAGCTCTGGGAATCGGGGTATTTCAACCCAAATCTGATTCTGACCATAAATTCGAGATGATCGTGTTTATATATTCTGTCATTATATAACTTTTATGTTAATTATTAAACTTATATTGCTCTATTGTATACATAGATTTCAGCCAAACATAGCCCCCTTAAATTTCCAACATAGATCCTCATGATTCTTCTTATGATTATGTAATAATTATATTTAATTACTAAACAATCATCACATCTAACAATTATATCATTTATCATACTGCTTACACAGGTGCAGTGATCTGAGAAAACACAAAGCCTAACATTGTCAGAGTCTAACATTTTCCAGGGCTCCACTATCACTGCCATGGCAGGGGTGGCACTGGGTGGGCTTTAAGGTCCCTTCCAACCCAAACCATTCCATGATTCCACAATACACCCGATGGACAAATGATCCCTCAGAAGAGACATCCACAGGCTGGTGGGAGCTTTGTGTTCCCAGTGTTCCCAGTGGCAGGCCAAGAGGCAGCAGGCACACACAGAAATATTCCCAGTGTTCCCAGTGGCAGGCCAAGAGGCAGCAGGCACACACAGAAATACAGGAATGTTCTCGCATAGGAGAAGATTTTATTGGGAAGGGCATCGAACACTTGGAGTTCACAGGTGGCCATAAGAGGTGGTGATGTTCCCATCCCTGGAGATTCCCAAACTCCACCTGGATGTGGGAAACCTGCTCTGGGGTGACTCTGCCTGTGCAGGGGTTGGGCCAGGTGATCTCCAGGGCTGTCCTCCAAGCTCAGCTGCTCTGGGATTTGGGAATACTGAACCCCTGTCCGTGGCTGCCCTCCCCAGGCCCCTGATGGGAGAAAAGCTTTTCCCAACTTCCCTGTGCTGGGAATTTATCTGGTACCATCCCAGTACTCCTTGTGCAGAGTTGGAGGGAGTTTGGAGTGATGGATCTGCTGTCCTGGCTCAGCTGGGGCTGGCCTTGTCCTCCCATCTCAGCAGGATGTTCCCTCTCCAGGTGTTTTCCTTGCTTTGCTGTGGAAGCATCCAAGGAAATGGAACAAAACCTCTTCTTGCCCCTCAGATCCTTAAAGCAGAGCTCCCAATTCCTTCCCAAATTAAGCCGATATCCAGTTTGGCAGCAAATTTAATCTCCTGAAATGCTCCTGTGAGGCTGCAGGACCCACCCTGCCATTCCCCCTCATCCAGGGCTCCCCAGGAGTCAGGACTGAGTTGTTTATTCCCTGCAGGATTTATTCTGGAAGTGCAATCCCTGTTTTCTGGGAAGTGCTGCCAGTGCTGAGCTGTCCCAGCCTTGGGATTCAGCTGCCATCCCTAAACCCTGCAGGAGCCTGCCCAGGCTCCTCTGCCCACACCACAGCCACCAAGGCCTGGATCCAGCCCTGGGGGATTCATTCCCAAACAGGGACTCATTTCACCCCCTTGAAGTGATCCAAGTTCATTTTCCCTTCCCTTTTCCCACATTTCCCCCCAATTCTCTGCTGCAGAAGCTCTTTTCCTTGAAGACAAAGGGTCTTGGAGTTTGTCCTCCAACAAACTGACCAACCTAAAGCCAATTAAAAGCAGCTCTTTTCCATGCAGATACACTCAGCTTCAGTTTTATTTTCAGCCTTGGCAGTTCATTAATAACAGAGAAAAATATCCCACAACTAAGGAATCAGCGGCACTCAGCAAGGATCCCTGAGATGGGGCAGGAAAAGGGAATAAAACCAGGCACTTTGGGCCACAGAAATGCAGCTTTCAAACCCTTTATTGGGGTCATTTCTATCCTGATGGAATATTTGCAGTGGTTTTTTGGGTCCAGTATGGTTGGTGATGAAGCAGCTCTGTTAATCACTCATGCCCAACCATTCCTGTGTGTTCTTATCCCACTGTTGGTCTCAGGAGCTGGGAATCCAGCTTCCCAGGATTTACAGCTTCCCAGGACTTACAGCTCCCTTTGTGCATCCATGGGAAGAAAAATGGGCTCAGGTCCTTACCTGAGGGCCAGGAATGAAAAGGAGCCCAAGGAAAAGATTCCAGTGGGGGATGACTGTTTTTTATTTAACACATTACTTTTTCAAATATAGGCTCCAGCTTACTTAAGGCAAAGTTCAAGTTAATATTGATATTTGAAGGAAGCAGCACTTTCATATTAATCAGCCACCTATTAAATGTCTGTTAGGAGACAAAGCTTGTGGGCTCTGGCTCCAGACACATTTTTAAATGGTTCAGGCTCACTTTGATCCCCCTTAATGACAGGGAGCAATTAGAAAATGGGTTCAGACACTCTTTTCACACACAGCTTGCATGGATGAGGGGTTTTTTTGTAATGTTGTCAGATAATATCTCCATAACATTTCTGGGAAGCCAAAAATGCCCCTCCTTGGCTCATCCTGCTCAGCAGTGTCAGGTTTGCAGCAGCCTGGAGGTGACAAAAGTGTGAGGGGCTGCAGGAGAGCAAATCCTGAGGGTTCTCCCTCAGCCTGGGGTGCAGGAATTGTCCAGCAGGAGCAAGGAAGGAGCTGGGGATGCTGCTCCCCACAGGACCTCGGGCATGGATTGCCATGGCAACACATCCCAGGGCAGCAGGGATGGTGGGAAACCCATCTGACCCCAAAGCCAGCATGGAATGGGACCTGACACCACAGGCAGGGCAGGAAGGGTCTGTGATAGGTGAGTAATGCCGTGGCTGACCCTCACAGTTAAAAGGCAAATATCCTGTGTGTGTGTCAGGAGAAGTTTATAGATTTATAGTTGCATTTTAGCCCCCCTTGTGTTGTTATCAGGGTGCCCTGGGTTTGGGACATTTGGAGGGTCACTCGTTACTGTGGCAGCACCTGACCCCCATTCAAGGCCACCACTGACCATGTCCCCGAGTGCCACATCCACACTCCTTTTCAATCCCTGGGCAGCCTGTTCCAATGCTGGACAAACCTTTTGGAGATGAAATTGTTCCTAATATCCAATCCAAACCTCTCCTGGGGCTTCTCCTGCTTTGTGCTTCCCCCACCCTTCACGGCAGAGTGGCACAGAGGGGACAGTGCCACCTGTACGGCACTGCCACACCACACACAGGGCAGCGCCACCACTCGCCCCTGAGCCTCTCCCAGTGTGACAGATGGGCAATGCCATGGCTGACTCTCCTCACAGTTAAAAGGCAAATATCCTGTGTGTGTGTCAGGAGAAGTTTTATAGATTTGTAGTTGTGTTTTACCCCCTTGTGCTGTTATCAGGCTGCCCTGGGTTTGGGACATTTGGAGGGTCACTCGTTCCTGTGGCAGCACCTGACCCCCACTCAAGGTGTCAGGAAGGGATCTCCACCCCTGGGCAGGGAAGGAGGAGTCGATGGACAGAACTTTGGGGGGGTAAAGGGTTAAAAGGTGAAACCTCCATTGTGTGGGTGAGCACGTGGTGGGGAAAATCCTCTGTTCCTGGTGCTGTAATATTTTCTCTATTCAGTATTTTTGATAAGGTTTTAATAAACCTTTTAAATTCTTGGAAGTGAGATGGTTTTTCTCACAAGGGGATCCCACATTCCTGCTCTGCTCCAGGCTGGACATCTGTGCAGGTTTTGGGGGGGATCAGATCTGTGGTGCTGGCTGGGGATCAGAAATGGGAAAATGTGATGGGGAAAAATGGGCTGGAGAAGCCAAAAGGGTGCAGAGCAGAGTGGGCAGCTCATCTGAGGAGAAAGGTCCAGCAGAGGCTTTGGCTCCTCTGGGGAATCCCCAAATGTGCTTGAACTGGACCCTCCTGCAGGTACCTCAAGCTCCAGGTGGTCCCCAAAGGCACCTCTGTGGATCAAGGAGAGTCCAGGGTGAAAAATCTGTGGGGTTTCTATGGAAGAACCCAGGCACCTGGAAAAACTTCATCCCATTCAGCCCAGTCCACATCTCCCTCCTCCCCAGCAGGAGACAGGAACTGCTCCTCTTAAAGAACCTCATTTCCAGCCTCCCCCTAAAAACAACCCAAATCAGGCTGGAGCCACCCCAGGAAGCCACAGCATCCAACTTCCCCCTTTTCCCTCTCCCACACCTCCTGCCTGGCAGGAGGGCAGCTGGGCTGGTGGCAGCTCTTGGGGAGCAGCTGGAAAATGGGAAAACAGGAGGAGATTTTGTGGGGCTGATCACACGGAGCCCTTCTGTGTCTGTGCTGTTGAACCTTTCCCAATTTTCCCTCTTTGAAAAGGGGAATGTTTCATTCTGCTCCATCTTGGCATCTTTTTAGTCTCAGGTTTCCTGGACTTGCTGGCTGGCTCATTAGGGAGCAGCTAACGAGCTTTCTCTGCCCACGGTGGATGGGTGCAAAATCCCTGACAAATCTCTTGTTTTTCCCAGTATTCCTCAAGGTCTGGGTTTAAATTGGTGTGAACAGAACAGAACAGATGAAGGATTTCAATACTAATAAAGTCTCTTTGTTGAGGAGGTGTCAGGGACACCTCACCACCCCTCCAAGGGGGATTCCAGAGGTGAAAATGGTCCAGATCATGCTGAGAAACCCCACAAATCATGTGAAGAATGGACAGAATGCTCCTGCCCTAAAAATCCATTAGGTGCAGCTACACCTGCTGAAAGTACAGGAATTAAAATCCTGGGAGTCCAAATTCCATCCACACCAAGGCACCTGAATGAGAAATTTGGATTGCAAAAATAGGGAGCAAGGCAGGAGCACCCGATGTTCCTGTGCAGCCCCACAGCACAAAAGATGTTCCTTTCAGCTGGCCAAATTAGCAGAGTGAAGGGAAAATTACGGTTATTAAACCCCTATTTTACCTGAAATGCAACCTTTTATTTAGATAACAAAGACATTTTTGGATATTATGGGCACTCTCAAGTGTAGCAGTTGGAACAGTGACATCAAGAGCACAATGCCAGCATGAAAAATCAAAATAGAGAAGTGACTCCGAGGTCCTCCATGCCCCTCCCAGTCAAATTAATTTAAAACCACCTCTAATCAATCTGGACCTGACTCAGCTGCTTCTCCCAGGACTCTGTGATGGCACAGCTGGGCTGAGAGCTCCACGCTCAAATTCCATAGGCAGGAGAAGGAGATGGATTGGAAAAATCCAACGTGGCATTTGTCAGAGGGGCCCTCTGGCCTCACCTGCTGCAGCAGCAAATGAGGCCCCTGCCAGGTGCAGATTTGCAAGTCCCAGTTTTTGTGTTCCCATCTAAAAAAAGGGGGGCTCTGGGAATGCTTTTGAAGCAATTTTGGTTCACAGCTGCTCTGTTTTGTTTCTCTTTGGGTGGCAAGGACGCAGGATTGCAGAATTCACAAACTTTTCCAGTGCCTTTGGAAGAACAGGGTGTCTGGGTTTGAACAGACAGGTGTCTGCTAAGGAAGGCAGGAGCCACCCCTGAAATGGAAAATGGAAATGCCTCCCTCTGAATTGTAATAATTTTGAAATTAAGGGACTCTCAGGCAAAGATAGGGGAATAGGAATAACAGTTCTTTACTAGGAACATTAAAATACAAATGCAATGGTACAAACAGAAAACAAACCAGAGTGAGAGCAGGCCCTGTCCCCTGTGTGTCAGGGGGTGTCACAGCCCCATCCCATGGGGGCTCAGTCCTCCTGCAGTGCCAGCTGTGGCTCTGCTGCAGCAGGGATCCTGCACAAGGGGGGAGTTTTCCTCTGCAGCTCCAGGGCTGCTGCAGATGGGCCTGGGCTCCCTCTGGCAATGCAGGGCAGCAGAAAGCTGCTCCTCTGGGAATGCAGGGGGCAAAGGCTGCTGTGCTGTGCCAGGCTCAGATTGGATCCAGGTAGGAATGCTTGGCTCCTGCCCTGGGCGCAGCATCTCCCCATGGGATGCTGGAATTGGATCAGCCCTGCAGGGACACTCAGTGGCCATGGACAGCAGAGATCTCCTGGAGGGACGATTGGCTGTGGGAGAGATAAAGAAAAAACTGCCCCATGAATAGAGAGAACTGCCCCAGCTCTGATGGATGATAACAGAATTCACATCCCCATTTCCCACAGCATTCCCAGAGAGACTGGAGGGAGCTCCTGTGCTAAGAAAAATGGTGCAACCTTTTCAAAGTCTGCAAAATGAAGGAAAACAACATTCAGCAGTCCAGAGAGGTCCTTTTGTCCATGGGTTTTCACCCTGAGGGCTGGCCAGGCTGTGTGTCCCAGATTCCACACCTCAGGCTGTTTGTGGGTTTGCAGCCCTTCAGGACCTTGGGACAGTGCAGGGAGCCCTCTCCACCTGCAAACCCAAACATTCCCTGCTTTGATCCCCTCTGCTCCTTCCCAGGGTGGGAACTGTGGAAGGGGGCTCTGATGGATGTCACTGAGCTGGGGACACACCCTCACCAAGGGGTGAATTTGTATCTTAGCCTGAAGTTCTCACCTGAGTTTTTAAGAGAGGAGGAACCCAACCAGGAGGAATTCTCATCTCAGCCTCCAAAAGGAGCCTCCCAGATGCCCAAACAAAAGGGATTTTTATGGATCCTGCTGCTCTTCATGCCACTCAGAGATGTCCAAGTGACAGAAAACAGCCTCCAGCTGGGCCAGGCCAGGCTCAGGGTGGACATCAGCAGGAATTTCCCCATGGAAAGGTTGGTCAAGGATTGGGAGGGGCTGCCCAGGGGGGTTTGGAGTCCCCATCCCTGGAGGTGTCCAAGGGAGGGCTGGAGGTGGCACTGAGTGCTCTGGGCTGGGGACAAGGTGGGGATGGGGCACAGCTTGGACTCGACGATCCTGGAGGGCTTTTCCCACCTCAGTGATTCCATGATTTTTGTGTGCACAGCATTATCAGTGGCAGGAATCCAACTTTCCAGGATGCTGCATCCTCAGGAAGGTCTGGCAGGGGCTGCACATCCACGGAATTATAAATTCCTTGCAGCAGACCCCTGGTCATGTGCAGAGGTGACAGGGCTGTCCCCAGGACTGAAGGTGCTCCCCCCATGACAGAGGAGTCTGGAGAGTGATGTTTCCAGGCTGGCATTGCCCATCTCCAGTGCAGGGAGGGTCGAGGCTCTGGCAGCTCAGCCTGTGCCCTGGATGGTTCTGGGTCAGGGGACAGGCAGGTGCAGAGCACAGCCAGGGCACGGTGGGCTCCTGAGCTCTGCAGCCATCCCACAAGGAGTTAGGAACATTAAAATCTCCATGAGGGTTTTTTCCCTCCCATCTGAGCCTGGGCAGGACCAAGGCCAGCATGACAAACCCCAAACTGGGAGCTGCATTTGGAGAAGTGTTCTACAGGAAGGAAAGTATTAAATGAACAAGACAGGTTCTGGTCAGCAGCAGGAGGTTATCCCAGCACTGATCCTGCAGGAATGGGGACAGAACCCTCTGGGAATGTGTTTGACACCAAAAACACCCTGTGATGCTCTCAAGCAGCAGCATCAGCCAGGGGAAGGTCTCCCAGGTGACACCACTGCCCTCATCTCCTCACGCCCAGAGCTTTGCCTTTCACCAAAAGCTTTTGGGGAGCTGCAAGCGCCACTCTTGCCCCAGTGCCACTCCCTGGAGCTGTAGGAATGGGAATGCCACCCCAAGGCTGTGCTGTGGGGCCCCTCCCGGTGGCGCTGCTGGATCCAGGCCCTCCCTGCAGGAGGGAGGAGCTGTCCAGGAGGGAGGGAAGTGTCCCACGTGAAGGTGAGAGGGCTTTAAGCCCCGTTTAAAGCTGTGTAAGACCTTAAATCCTCGGTGTCACCCAAGGGCTTAAAGGCCTTAAGGCTGCAGTGAGTTTTGAGGCAGTTAAAGCAGCTTAAGCCTCCTTCAGCCTCCCTGCTCCTTGAAGGGCAGTCCTGCAGCATCCCAAGGGCTCCTGCTTTAAAGGTCTCCCAAAGTCAGGCTCTCAGAGAGTGGCACTTCCTTCCAGGCTGCTCCAAAGTCTCCTGTTCCATCCTGGCTGGGCTCAGTGCAGGAGGTCTCTCCTTCCTTCCAGACAAAGAGGTTTCTGGAGCTGATTTTCCCCTTTTCCTTGGCTGGGAGGCTGAAGGAGCAAGTCCTGGGATGCTGCAGGATAAAGGCAGAGTGTTCTCCAGCTGGCACAGCCCCAGAAATCTGGGATGGACAAGGGCAGGAAGGGCAGGAGAGGCTGGCAGAGGACTGTGCCCTCTGCAAACATCCATGCCCTGATCCCCAGGGCTTCTCAGAGCCTACAAAGCCCCGTCCTGTGAAGATACAGGCTGCACATCCCTGCTTTAAGCCCCTACAGCAACTTAAACTGGCTCTAATGTTAAGCCTTTGGAGTATTTTAAACTGCTTAGGCTGCTCAAAAGACCAGCTTAATCTTAAACTGCAGAGCAGCTGCTTAAACAGTTTAAGCTGCTCTCAAAGCTGGCAGGAACAGGGGCTTGAGCTGTGCTTAGCCCTGGCTGTTGACTGAAGCGCGGGGCTGGCCCTGTCACACCCAAAGTGACACCAGAGCTGCTCTCCTGAACAGACCTTGCTCAGTCCAGGGGAAAAAAGACCTTTTGTTGTCCCTTCCGAGCAGCTGCAGGTGTGCTCATCCTTCCCTCAGCTCCCCAGGGAGAGGGAGAGCTCCAGGCACAACGGCCCCAGCCAGGGAGGGCACCTGGGAATCGTCACCTGGTGTCTGTTTGGTTTACAGAGGAGTTTTGCAGGGAAAAGAGCTCAGGAGTTGGATTATCAATGGGGCTCCCCTGCACAGCCCAGCAGGAGGGAAGGTTGTCACCTTTGTCTCCCTAAAATGAGGAATTGCTGTAGTCTCCAGCTCCATCCCTGAGCAGGATGAAGCCACATCCAAACCTTCCCTGGCTCATCTCAATCCTGGGATCTCTCTCCCAACAGGCTCATTTTTTCCCACTCTCCCAGAGAAATCCCATTGTTTGTCTGGGGTTTACTAAATATACTCTGATTTTACAATTTCTTTGTTTTTTCTCTATTTACATCCATGATGCTGCAAAGGAATTGTGCATTGGCTTGGGAAAAGGAGGGAATTCTCCCTGTCCAAGTTTGAGAAAATGGGTAAATGTTGCCCAAAATACAAATTATATCATGCTCAGCTGATGCTTTGCCTCGTGGATGAGTTCAGTTCATATACTGCTGATGATGTGGGCCTTTCACATGAAATTCCCAGTTTTCACATCATCATGATATTAAAAAACACCAAAACCCAAAGAATTACCTCCCTAGCTGTGCCAAGCACTGATGGGAGGCTGTAAACCCCCACCTTGTGCTGTAATTGCTCCCCTCTGGAATATTTAACATTTCTGTGCCTGGATGTGGTGTTGATGGCAGAGACTGCACGAGTTTCAAAGGGATTTGCGCCTTTTCCTCCACGTAAGACTTTGACAACCTGAGAGGGCACAAGCTGTAAGTATTTTGACAGATTTATCACTCAGGGAGCTGAAATGCAATGTGCCTGTTGGTTTGTTTCCCTAATGGATGTCATTCCAGGCCTGTTCCTCCTGCTGATGCTGTGGCAGACCTGCAGGGTCTCTGTGCTCCTGGGGCATTATCCATTTCCTAATAATTCACTGGAATGTCACCACAGAATTGTCTGGGGTGGAAGGGACATTAGAGATCATTTAGTTCCAAACCCCCTGCCATGGGCAGGGACATTTCCCACTATCCCAGGTTGTTCCAAGCCCTGTCCAACCTGGCCTTGGGCACTGCCATGGATCCAGGGGCAGCCACAGCTGCTGGGGGCACCTTGTTCACAGGGAACAATTCCTAATTCCCAATAACCCATCTAAATCTCTCCTTCTTCAGCTTAAAGCCATTCCCTGTGTCCTGTCCCTCCATCCCTTATCCCCAGTCCCTCTCCAGCTCTCCTGGAGCTCCTTTAGGCTCTGAGCTCTCCCTGGATCCTTCTCCTCTCCCAGCCTGGCTCCATGGCAGAGGGGCTCCAGCCCTGGGAACATCACCATGGCCTCTCTGGATTTGCTCCAGCAGCTCCACATCGTCCCTCCTGTGCTGGCTCCATGCAGCAGCGCCCTGGGGTGGTGCTGGCTCCTCACACAGTGTCACCAGACACGGGCAGGGTCACCAGGCCACCTCTGCTGAGGGGAATTGTCCCACCCAGCAAAGGCCGTGAAATGCCACCAGGGCTGGGAATGACAGCGGGCAGGGACCGTCCCTGGCAGCACCCAAAGCTGCTCCCCTGAGCCTCCCTGAGATGGGGAAATCTAAAACCAGGGCTGGGGATTGCAGGGAGGCCTGGAGGAAAGGCCCCGCTGTCCCTGGTGCTGCTGACAGCCGGCCCGGAGCCGATCCCGCCCTGCGGCCCTCCCGGCTCCCACCACCCCTGCCGGCACACACAGCCCCTGCCTGCCAGGAATTCGGGAATTCCCTGCTCCATGGAACCCTGCCTGCCAGGAATTCGGAATTCCCTGCTCCATGAGACCCTGCCTGCCAGGAATTCGGGGAATTCCCTGCTCCATGAGGCCCTGCCTGCCAGGAATTCGGGAATTCCCCTGCTCCATGGAACCCTGCCTGCCAGGAATTCGGGAATTCCCTGCTCCATGGAACCCTGCCTGCCAGGAATTCGGGAATTCCCTGCTCCATGAGGCTCTGCCTGCCAGGAATTCGGGAATTCCCTGCTCCATGAGGCTCTGCCTGCCAGGAATTCGGGAATTCCCTGCTCCATGAGACCCTGCCTGCCAGGAATTCGGGAATTCTCTGCTCCATGAGGCTCTGCCTGCCAGGAATTCAGGAATTCCCTACTCCATGAGACCCTGCCTGCCAGACCCAGAGCCCCAGCACAGCCCCATCCCTCATCCCTCCCTGCCCGCTCTGGGAGCTCTCTCAGCTCTGCCAGTGACTCAGAACTTGCTCCTGCTTTTCTGTCTCGGGAGTTGTTATCCTTTATTGATAAGCTGCCTTGGGAATTGTTGTCATTTATTGATAAGCTGCCTTTTACAAGCCTCGGGGCACTCTGGGGCTGAGCACAGGGAGCAGCCCCAGCCTGGCTGCAGGAGCATGGGGGACAAAACTGGCCTGGCCAGGAAAGGCCATGGAGAGAGCAGCTGGGAGTGAGCACTGTGAGAAACACAGCCACTCTCCTGGGAATATGTAAAAAGTTTAATAAAGGACAATGGGAGACAAGGAGCACAGAGCAAAGGTTATTACAGATGGGTGCATCGTGGCACTCAGCCAAGAGCACACTGTTATCCTCAGGGATACCCCTTAAATACCTTTTAATTACATCAGCCCTTTGCATGTTCATAAACAATTATGCATAGTCAACTTTTCCCCAAACTCATTTACATGTTCCAAAAATTGTTTAAGTCTGGCTCCTTGATCTGCATGAGGATTCCTTGGTTGTGAATTTAGTCCATTCTCATCTCCTCAAGTTTTGGGCTTGGTCCACTCTGCCTTCAGAGGGTGAGTGCTGCTGGCTGGCAGATCTGTCCAGGTGTGCTCATCCTGTGTGCATTGGGTGTTATCCCATCCCAGCAGGCACTGTAACACAGCACACTGATATCAGCCATTTCACTGAGCTTAATAAACAACAGAAATAAAAAGTACAGCTTTATAACAAAGTTACTTTAACAACACACATATAAAATCCATTTTAATATTGGCAAAAAGCCAATATTATAATATGTATCTATAAAAGGATGGAACTGCAGCAGAACTTCTGGATCAGCACCTGTGTGTGGGAATGGCACACACACAGGGATATGTGGGAATGGCACACACACACAGGGATGTGTGGGAATGGCACACACAGGGATGTGTGGGGAATGGCACACACAGGGATGTGTGGGAATGGCACACAGGGATGTGTGGGAATGGCACACACAGGGATATGTGGGAATGGCACACACATGGATGTGTGGGAATGGCACACACATGGATGTGTGGGAATGGCACACACGGATGTGTAGGAATGGCACACACAGGGATGTATGGGAATGGCACACACACAGGGATGTGTGGGAATGGCACACACAGGGATGTATAGGAATGGCACACACACAGGGATGTGTGGGAATGGCACACACAGGGATGTGTAGGAATGGCACACGCAGGGATGTGTGGGAATGGCACACAGGGATGTGTGGGAATGGCACACAGGGATGTGTAGGAATGGCACACACAGGGATATGTGGGAATGGCACACACAGGGATATGTGGGAATGGCACACACAGGGATATGTGGGATTGGCACACACACAGGGATATGTGGGAATGGCACACACAGGGATATGTGGGTATGGCTCACACACACAGGGATGTGTAGGAATGGCACACACACAGATGTGTGGGAATGGCACACACAGGGATGTGTAGGAATGGCACACACAGGGGATGTGTGGGAATGGCACACACATGGATGTGTGGGAATGGCACACACACAGATGTGTGGGAATGGCACACACAGGGATATGTGGGAATGGCACACACAGGGATATGTGGGAATGGCACACAGGGATGTGTGGGAATGGCACAACAGGGATATGTGGGAATGGCACACAGAGATGTGTGGGAATGGCACACACAGGGATGTGTAGGAATGGCACACACACAGATGTGTGGAATGGCACACAGGGATGTGTAGGAATGGCACACACACAGATGTGTGGGAATGGCACACAGGGATGTGTAGGAATGGCACACACAGGGATGTGTGGGAATGGCACACAGGGATATGTGGGAATGGCACACACAGGGATGTGTAGGAATGGCACACACAGGGATGTGTGGGAATGGCACACAGAGATGTGTGGGAATGGCACACAGAGGGATGTGTAGGAATGGCACACACAGGGATGTTGTGGGAATGGCACACACACAGATGTGTGGGAGTGCCACACACACAGGGATGTGTAGGAATGGCACACATTCTCATGGCTGGCAGCAGGGCCCTTGGGAAGCACTCCAGGCTCCTCTCAACCACTGCAGAGCATTATTCCAGCATTATTCCAACCTCATCCACACCCTTCCCAGCTCCTGGACACCCCCATCCTGCCCATCCTGTGCTTTCCCTCCCTGGCCACTCAGACCTGGAGTTAAGCCAGCACCAAAGGGTAAAGCAAGAAGTTCTCCTGACCAGGAGGGAATTCTTCCCTGTGAGGGTGGTGAGGCCATGAAGGAGCCAACAAAAAAGTTGGAGAGAGACAACTGACAAGAGCCAGGATACTGGGAATGGCTTCCCTGTGCCAGAGGGCAGGGCTGGATGGGATATTGGGAATTAGGAATTGTTCCCTGGCAGGATGAGCAGGCCCTGGCACAGGGTGCCCAGAGCAGCTGGGGCTGCCCCTGGATCCCTGGCAGTGCCCAAGGCCAGGTTGGACATTGGGGCTGGGACAGTGGGAGGTGTCCCCTGCTGTAACATGGGATGAGATGATTCTCTAAGGTCCTTCCAGCCCAGAGCATTCCATAACTCCATGAGGAACAGGAGCTGGCTCTGTCACCCCTGAGCCACCTCCCTGCCAGCAGCATGTCCTTGCCCAGGCCCAGCTCTGGCGTCTGAGCAGCACAGAGACAATGTCCTCCCCTAACTGGGTTAGAGGAGATTGGATTAGCAATTTCTGAGTTAGTAAAAGTCTAAGGATGGCAGATAAAACAAAGTGTGACAGCCTAAGCAGCCCCTGTCAGCGGGGATTGATCACAGCGCTAATGGCCAGCGACAGGCACACATTAATAACACAATAACCCAGCTCGGGATATTGGCACTATCACAACCCTTTAACCTGGCAATAACTCATGGGGAAAATGCTCCCAATGGCAGAGCCAAAGTGGCTGTGCTGCTGCCTCCCCCCTCCCACCTGCCAGGCAGCTGCAGTTCCGGGGGGTCACCTGGCCAGGCAGGTGCCAGGTCCCACCTGAGACCCCAGTGTGCCACCCCCAGACCCCAGTGTGCCACCCTGTGACCCCAGTGTGCCACCCCCCAGACCCCAGTGTGCCATGCCCAGACCCCAGACCCCAGTGTCCCACCCTGAGACCCCAGTGTGCCACCCCCAGACCCCAGTGTGCCACCCTGAGACCCCAGTGTGCCACCCTGTGACCCCAGTGTGCCATGCCCAGACCCCAGACCCCAGTGTCCCACCCTGAGACCCCAGTGTCCCATCCCCAGGCAGGGATTTACACCAGGAGGCCCCCTGGGGGTGTGGGCACAGCTCAGGGGGGGACCCAGGAGATGTGCAGGGGTGATTCCAAAGTGGTGGCAGGGGAGAACAGCAAGTGGGGAAGATCAGGAGTCAAGGAAGGTGGGACTTCAAGCTCAGAGCACTCAGTGAAGGCAGCTGAGAGAACTGGCCAGCAGCTGATTGGGGAGAAATTTGGAATTTTTTTCAAGATATTCTGAATTTAATATCACCCACAAATCATTCCCAGTTTGCCTGGAAGCCTCCTGCTTCTACTCCAAGCTGTGGTGGGAGAGGAGACACTGGGGAAATAACAAAAAAAAACAATCAGGACTGTTTAGAAAATTTAAAACTGAATTAGAGACTGATTTTTTTGAGAAATGTAACTTAAAATTTGGGGAGGGGTGAAAATATTAAAGCCTATATCAAGGCAGAGAGCAGCCCCTGGTTTCCAAAGGCTTTTCCAGAGGCTGCTCAGTGTCACAGAGCACGGAGAGGGAGGAGAGATGAAGAAAATATCCCTGCTGTTTCTCCACCCCGAGCAGGAGCAGGCTCTGCTCTGGCTCCCTCCCAGCACTTCCATCTCTTGGCTGAGCTCGTCAGAGCAACGCTGAGAGCAACCAATTCCAGGGATTCAAAGGGGCAGCAATCCCGAGTGAGAGCAGGGCTGCGGCACCAGGATCTGCAGAGGAGCCTTCCCTTCCCTTCCCTTCCCTTCCCTTCCCTTCCCTTCCCTTCCCTTCCCTTCCCTTCCCTTCCCTTCCCTTCCCTTCCCTTCCCTTCCCTTCCCCTTCCCTTCCCTTCCCTTCCCTTCCCTTCCCTTCCCTTCCCTTCCCTTCCCTTCCCCCCCAGGGCTGGATCTGCAGCCTCCCCAAGCCCCGTTCAGGTGGAATTCCTGGAAATGCTGTTGCTGCCACAGTTTGGTGGGGTCAGGGTTCTGGGATGCCCGTGGCTGGTGACAGCCATGCCCTGAGCCTCCTCCATGCCAGCCCTTCTGGCAGACCCAGCTGTTTGGGCTCGGCTCAGACGCTGCTGGCAGTGTCCTGTGTGCCAGCCCTGGAGCAGGAGGTGCTGGGGAGGGAGAGGGGCCTGTGCCTCAGTGCAGGGATCAGTGTCCTGTTCCCAATGTCCCCTGCATCCCCTCATCCATCCCTTCCAGGAAAAAGGGGGATTAACCCACTCCTGCGGTGCCAAAAAAAAAAAAAAAAAAACAGTTTAAGGGCACAGAACCCCCCAGCTGTTGTAAAGTGCATTAATTCCAGCATGGATTGCTCTGCTCCACCTCCCAGTCCATGGCTGAGGTGCTGCTCCGACCTTTCTTTGGAGTGGTGATCACTTGTTGCCCAAAACATCAAGTCAAGGGACTATCAAGAGGAAAATTTGAGAGGCCAGGGTTGTTATTTAGGGAAGCAGGGATGTGGCAGAGTCCCAGAAAAATACAACCCTCTCCTCAGCACAGCTCCTTCAGGAGAGAGGCAAATCCCTTCTTTCCCAAGGGGTTCCTGACACCTGCCCACCTCTCTTTGGGGCAGAAAGCTGAGACTAAAACAAATATTAAAAAAAATAAAGGTGGGAATGTGATGCAGCTTTGAAGGACTCCCTGAGTAATAATTCAGGGAGCTGAGGGAGATGATCACAGCCACGCCTGGCCTGCAGATCAGCCCCCTAAAAGGTTTGCTGCCAAACGGGCATTGGGGCTGGGAGTGAGGCCATCCCCACGATGCCATCACCCAGCACAGCTGCCCCAGGCAGGGCTTTGCTGCAGCACTGCATGCGAGGGGCCATGCAGCACCAGTGCAAAAGGGAGGGCTCAGCTTGTTGGGTTTAATTAGAATAATGAAGCTGTGAGTGTAATAGGAGGAGGGTGGGGAAGCTGCGGCTGTAATTGGCAGGGCTCGGGAAGCGGAGCTGGCGGCTGGCAGCCATATGGAAGCAGCAAAGTGAGGGGAGTGAGTGACAGCCCGAACCTGTGGCGCTCTCATTAATTCCAACAGCAGAGCCGTGATGGATGTGGCAGCTCCCTGCTGCTTCCGGCGCCTCGTTCCAGAGAGCTGCTGCCGCTCCTGCTGCAGCCAGGGCCGGGATGGAGCAGGGAGAGGAGGGAAAGGAGGAATTGGAAAAGGTTGTGGGGCCAAATAGGTGCGTGTTCTTATCCATATCATCCAGGGTCAGCTCAGGCTTTCGCTCCAGAGTCGCATTTTCCAGCCAGGATTTGCTCCCTGCTGGAGTCAGAAGTGTTTCAGAGCCCCCAGGGCCTGGCTCTAGTCCTGCTGGTGCCCTTGGCTGTTTTTCCAGGCTCCAGGCAGAGTGGCAGGGCCAGGCTGTGCCCTTGGTTCCTCTGCCAAGGATGTGCTTCTTGGTCCGCCCTTCCTCCCCTGCTGAGGGCAGCCCAGTCCTAGTGGCTCCACCAGTATCCCCATCCCAGGCTGGCACTGGTGTGTCCAAGGTGTGGGATCAACAGAACCACCAGGAGTTTGTGCTGCAATCCCAAATCTGAGCAGGAGAGACTCTCCCCTCTCTCCCACCTTCCAGAATCCACACTGGGAGCTGAGCCACAGCTCAAATCCCTTCCTTGTTCTATCCCAAAGCTTCTGCCAGGACCCCCATGGGAATTACAGCATTCCCAGGGTTCCATGCAGAGCCAACTGACCACGTTCAGCCTGACCTTCTGCAGGGCTCCCACCTTTTCTTAGCTCCAGCCACATCCAAACAGAGCCAGTCCATGTGGGATTCCAGCCAGAGGCAGCTCCCTCATCGGCAAGGGGTGGATAATGGGCATCCCCACATTCCATGTGCTCCTTGGAGCAGGGGGACCGTGCCTGTGCCCAGGGAGAGGTGTCTGCAGGATCCACCTGTGGCAGGAAGCTGTGGGAGCAGGGAGCACGGCTGGGAAGAGTTTGGATCCCGTTTCTGAGCACCATTCCCAGGGAAGGGACTGGGAAGTGTTGGCTGGAGAATCACCCATGGATGGGCAGGGATGGGTAGAGCAAACCCTGTGTAATTCCTGCTCTGGCTGGCCCAGGAATTTGGAATCTTTTCCATTGGAACAGCCAATTGTAGTTCTCCAGGAGCCAGGTTTAATGGTCTGAATGTCCTTTTCCCTCCCTGGAAGGAGGGGAAAGGATCTGGGCAGCTCCACCTCAGAGCTGTGCCTCAGTGGGGTTGTGGGCACAGCATCCAAGCAGTTTTCCCTCATGGAGAGTTGTAGCTGTCGGAGGCTGTGGGACAGGCTGGGATGGCCCTGCCTGTGTCACCATGAGCTGCTGGTTCACAGAATTCACAGAATCACTGGGTTGGAAGAGACCTTCAAGACCATTGTGTTCAACCCAGCCCCAACACCTCAACTAAACCCAGGCAGCCAGTGCCACATCCAGGCTTTGTTAAACACACCCAGGGATGGGGACTCCACCACCTCCCTGGGCAGCCATTCCAGAACTTTACCACCTTTCTGTGAAAAGCTTTTTCTTGATATCCAACCTGAATTTCCCTTGGCACAGCCTGAGGCTGTGTGCTCTGGTTGTGTCAGTGCTGCTGGAGAAAGAGCCCAGCCCCAGCTGAGCACAGGCACCTTTCAGGAGCTGTGCAGAGTGATGAGGGCAGCCCTGAGTCTCCTTTTCTCCAGGCTGAGCACCCCCAGCTCCCTCAGGGGTTCCTCACAGGGTTCACCCAGCACTGCCTGAATCCAGATTTCCCTCCCTCCCCCTGAGGGAAGCAGCTTCCCCTGAAGGAACGGGGGATGAGGTTCCAGGATGAGAACTCGTTTGGGTGAGGCCATCAAGCCTCGTTTGTTGTGCCCCGTTGCCTTTGTGAAGGAGCGTGCAAAATGAAGGATTGGGTGAGTGCAGAGAGCAAAGCTCCAGCTGTCCCCTCTCCACTCATTCCCAGTGGGGAGAAGCTGAGGTGATGCCTCACTCCAGGCTGGCTCCCACACACTGCAAAGCTAATGGAGAAAAATAGGGAGTCTCCTTCTCTGGGCAGCTCCACTGAAAGCTCCACTCATTTGAAGCAAGAAAAGCAACATGGAGAAGGAAAAATTGGGTTTTATTGCAGAGTTTCAGGCACAGGGTTCCTCCAGCAGGAAAACAAGGAACAGACAGAGCAGCCAGGAGCTTTGTAGCCTGTACAGTCATTTTTCAGTGGGATTCATGATGAAGCCCATCAGGTAGAGGATCCCAGAATAACAAATCTCCTTGCAGCCTCCACGGTGAGGAGGTTTCTCAGCACCTGGTGCCTCCCTCAGTACAGCTCTTCCTGGAGTGGGACGAGGCTTTTGCTCCTCAGGATGCTGAGATTTGCTCCATGATCCCTCCTCAGTGTCCCTGTCCTACCTGGGCATGCCACATGGCAAGGGCCACCACCAAACTGCAGGAGAGCCCAGAGGAGGGGCCAGGCTGACCTTGCTGTCACTGTGTGTGAGGGGGGGGCCACAAAGCCACAGCAAGGGATTCAAATTCTCCCTGAGTTTGGGTGAGCATCAATCTCCAGCAGTTTGCTCCTCAATAATTGGTGACCTATCAGAACCCAGGACATTCCTCTGGCCGCCCTGGGTGATTTGAAACCCTGGCAAAGGGCTCAGAGACCTTGCATGGAGTCAAAGACACCTGAGCCTTTGATTTTAGTCCATGGAAACAATTGCCAACTTTGTGTGGAGATTTACAAGCCACAAGAGTTTGAGTAGAGTGATAGTTAATTTGTCACAGGGTGAAAAAGTAGAATTTTGGGGTTTTAGAATGGGGGTTCAAGAGGCAAGATGGAGGAATCTGGGTGTGTCCTGTCCTTCTCCTTCTTGTCCTCCATCTTCTGCTGTGATGGTGACACTTTCGGATTGGTTTAGTCTCAGGATCTTTTGCTGGTCACTGTGACCCCGAGATTGTTAGAAGTCTCTTTTCCCAGACCTTTTCTTGGTCTCAAGGTTGTTTATTGTATCTTATCTATAAAAAATTTTCTCCTGCTCAGCCGAGGTCCATCCAGCAGGACAGTTCCAGGCACTCTGCCTGCCCCCGGGGCGGTGTTATGTCTTTGTACTAAAAACTTTGTGTACAATGTTTACAATTTACAATTACTTTCCAATACCCATCACCTATGTTAGACAGTGAGCTTCTACTCTAAACCAATTCAAAAGTGCCACCATCACAGCAGAAGATGGAGGACAAGAAGAAGAAGGAGAAGGGCTGGACACACCCAGTTCCCTCCATCTTGCCTCCTGAACCTCCATACCAAAAACCCCAAAATCTACTTTTCCACCCCGTGATAACTTCACTATTATTCTACCTAAACTGTTGTGGCTTGCTGATCTTCATATAAGGTTGGTAATTTGCTCCATGGGTCATAATCAAAACCGCAGGTGTTTTGGGCTCCATGCCAGGGCTTCTGAGCCCCCTGGCAGGGGTCCTGGCCATTCTGGACTGCCAGAGGGATGCTCTGGGTTCCCACAGTTTAGAGTAGAGACAGACTGTCTAACACAGGTGATAGGTATTGGAAAATTACTGTAAATAAAGCACACGTAGTTATGAGTATAAAAAGCTAACACCACCCCAAGGGTGGTCAGTGTGCCACAACCCAACCTGCTGGACAGATCTCAGCAGGTCAGAGAAAGAATGGAACAGATAAGAGAAAATAAACAACCTTGAGAAGCAGAACCGACAAATCTCAACTTCTTCTTTGGTCCAGGGCTGGGAGAAAAGAGACTTTAATACCTTGGGGGTCATCACAGGCACAGGATCCTGACAGTGACCCAGCAGCTGCTGCCAGCTCTGAGCTGGGACAGCCCCTCAGGCTGTGCCTGTGCAGCTGTGCCAGGGCAGCAGCACCCACCCTGCTCCTCTGGGATCTGTCCCTGGAGTGAGGGATGTGCCGTGTCCAGCCCAGCCTCTGTGACCTTTGTGGGTCTGGGCAGGGCCATGAGCCCCCAGCTGGCCCTGCTGTGACCTGTGGGAGGCCAGGCTGGCCCTTTGGGGGCCCCAGGCTGGCCCCGAAGGCAGCACTCAAGCCTGGCTCATCCAGAGCCCTTAGATCCCTCTGGGAGCTGCAGGCTGGAGGTGCAGGAGGTGCTGGAGCCCCATCTGAGGGAAAGCATGGCACAAATCCCAGGGCTGAGCAGCTCCAGCAGAAAGCAGCTCTGATCCTGGACAGGAGCTTTGCTTTGGAAGAGCAGCAAAGAAATTAATTAGAAGGATGTGCCAGCAGTCAAACACAGCAACCCTGTCAGCTTTTCCCACACATTTCCCTTCCTAAAGGTGTTTCCAGGGGCTGAAATGCGGAATTAAGCTGGCTGCAAGGCTGGGGTGCTGTTTCCAAGGCTCTGTCTCTGCAGAGCCAACCTGTCTTTGAGCTGCTGGAGCTGAGCAGATGAGAGGAGTGCTGCTGCCTCGCTCTCTGGAGCTTCACAGGTCCTGCATGGGTGGTAGACAGCAGAAGGCAGCATTTGTTGAGTAGTCAGGAGGAGAGAAATGACTCCATGATGGCCCCTGATTTGTCTTCTGTGGCCATCCCAGCGTTTCCAAGGCTCCCGAGGGAGCAGCAGAGGGATGGGAGCGGGGGTGTGTAGGGAAAAGCTGCCTGGGGATGCTGGGATGCTCTGAGCTCCCTCTGTGGGGCTGGAGGGGACCTGAGCACTCATGGGCAGGGGCCAAAGAGCCCATCACTCATGGTGGCCACCAGAATAACAAGACAGAACACTGCAGGGTGTCCCCAGCATCCCAGCTACTGACAAGCCCCACGGGGCTGGGGTCTGTCCCATGTGGCTGCAGGCTTGGAATGTGCCTAAGGGTGAGAGGGACCGGCCTCAGGCTGGGCCAGGGCAGGCTCAGGGTGGAATTTCCCCGTGGAAAGGGGGCTCAGGGATTGGGAGGGGCTGCCCAGGGAGGTTTGGAGTGCCCATCCCTGGAGGCGTCCAGGATAGGGCTGGAGGTGGCACTCAGTGCTCTGAGCTGGGGACAAGGTGGGGACTTGATGATCCTGGAAATGTTTTCCAGCCTCAGTGATCCTGGATCCTATGACTCTCTAAGGGGGATATCAGTGATCAGATATGGTGCCCAAGTTCACCCCCTCTGTTTGGGGGTGGGGATGCGCAGGGGGAGGCAGCAGCACCTCCAAACCCCTCACTGGAGCTGCTGCTGAGCTGAGCTGGGGATTTGACTCCTCCCTCACCTTTTCCATCCTGCTTTGCCGTGAAATGGATGGAGAAGCAGCTCCTGAGCTGCAGCTGGGAGCTGCCGCCAGCAGAACAGAGCAACTCCTGAAGTGCTGCTGGAATTCCCAGCTGGATTCCCTGCCCCCATCCCTGTGCATCCATGGAGTGAAACCCTTCCCTGCACCCCCTGCCCCTGGCTCCTGCTCCAAAGTGTCCCGTGCCAGAGGTGGCACTGGGCACGGTGGCAGAGCACACACACACTGCAGCAGGGTCAGGCAGGGGAGCCCCTGCACAGGGGTGGAACACAGGAACACGACTGGCATGGCTGAAGCACCCAGGGATCCCATCCATGGTGCTAGAAAGTTCTGGATTCATGGGAATCCTTCACAAGGACACCTTTCTCTGCCAAAATGTTGTCACCTAACCAATGTGACCAGGAGACAGCCTGCCTTTCCTGAGCAGTACTGGCACAGCAGGATCATTTTCCATTTTCTGCTGTGCTGCTGAACATCCTCCTCCTCCTCCCCACCATTTCTGTGCAGAATGGTGCCATTTTTCCTGCTCTGAGGGCTTCCACGCCCAGGTGTTCAGAGCCGATGGTACCTTTGCTGCAGCATAGCTGAGAAAAGCTCTGAGAAGGGTCGTGCTGGGCTCCAGAGCTGGATCAGAGTTTGCAGGGTGGGCCAGGCCAAGAAATCTCCATCCAAATAAACCCAGGCAGGGCAACCATCACCACCTGCCTGAGCCTCTCCCAGCATTTCCTCCAGGCTCAGCATCCCACAGTGCTCTGATCATCTCTTATGCAGGGCTTTTTTCACTTTAAAGCTTTCCTCTCCTCAGTCTGGGGCTTTGTGAACCTCCCTGGCTGTGCTGGATAACTCTGTGCTCCCAGCACTGCCTGCCTGGCCCTGCTTGCTGGGTGGATTAATGCCAGGCTGAATTTGGGAAATGGGACACTCCCCTCAGCCAGGAGCTGCTGGATGATCCCTCTGGGGCTTCATGATGTTCCTGATCCCGACCTGGGAATGTTTTGACTGCAAACAAGCCAGGTGATGTGGATCTGCTTCTTAATCACATCAGACTCCTCGGGTTTCTGAGGCGAGCGCTCGTAAGTTCAAAATTCCTGTCTGAAACACATGCTGCTGCATCTTTGTGTGGAAAACATTCCTGTTGGCAGGCTCTGCAGGAGTGCTTGGAGAGAACAAATATCAAAGTGTGACAAGCAGGGCTGATTACAAATAGCAGGAACATTTGCAGAGCACTGCAGAGCCAGGCCCACGCAGGAGGCTCCTCCTCGGCAGCAGAGCCCGGCTGCTCCCCAGGGATTGTCCAGCTCCTGGAGCTCTGTCCATGAGCTGGATCGCCAAGGCAGGGGAAATCACCTCACAGGGTGGCAGGAAGGGACGGGGCTGGAATATGCACCAGTAAATATTAGTGGGGAAGCAGAATTTGTGTCTCTCTGCAGCCTCACAGAGGGGTGGGGGTGCAGGAGTGGTACTGGTGCTGCCTTTGGAAAGCTGGAACAGGTTCAACAACCTTTTCTCATCAGGGCTGCAGAACCTGCTCCAGGACTGCAATTCTCACCTCAAAACACCACAGTTTGTTCCTACAACAAAACAACCCCACCTTTGGTCGTGTTTCTGGCCACATTTGCGTGCTGAGGTTCGGTATCTCTGCACGGAGGGTTTGCATCCATGACAGGGTATCTGTGAGGATCCTGGACTTCCTTACATCATTTCCAGGATGGTTTTATGGGAATGGTGAGGTAATGCAGAGAATTTCTCCCTGGATGTCAGGGATTCAGTGGTGGTGCATTCCCAGCACCCCAGCCTGCTGGCAGTTCTGAGATATCAAATAAACGTTCATGGACAATTTTCAGGGTCTGCACTGTGCCATCTGTCAGAGCAGCACTGGGAGGTTTTAATTATGGTTTACACTCTGTCTTCAAGCACCTGGATTCGTTTTTTCCTCCTGTCAATTATTGATGGGGATTTGCTAAAAAGTGCCTTAATTCCACTTTGTGTTCTTCCCTGCAGCAGCTGGGCCAGGAACAGAGATGGGAAGAGGTCAAAGTGTGCAAGACGTGAGGACACTTCTTGCTCAGCCACTTCTCAGTGTGGGGGCCAATTCCATGACCATTCCCAGGTTTATCTCTGGAATAATTTTCTGAGGGACTTACTTGGGTAAATGATTTGTGAGGGAAAAGGGTTCAGAGCAGCTTCCCAAGGAGGAGGGAGATCTGGATGGGAAATTCTGCCCCTGTGCCCTGTGCTCAGGTGAGACCCCACCTGCAGAGCTGCCCCAGCCCTGGCCCAGCACAGGCAGAGCTGGAGCTGCTGGAGCCAGGCCAGAGGAGGCTCCAGGATGAGCAGAGGGATGGAGCAGCTCTGCTGGCAGCAAAGGCTGGCACAGCTGCCATTGTTCACCTGCACAGGAGAAGCTTTGGGGGGAGCTCAGGGTGGCCTTGCAGGGCCTGAAGGAGCCCCAGGAAACCTGGAGAGAGACAATGGACAAGGGATGGAGGGACAGGACACAGGGAATGGCTCCCTCTGCCAGGGGACAGGGATGGATGGGATATTGGGAATGAGGAATTGTTCCCTGTGAGGGTGGGCAGGCCCTGGCACAGGGTGCCCAGAGCAGCTGGGGCTGCCCTGGATCCCTGGCAGTGCCCAAGGCCAGGCTGGACATTGGGACACCCTGGGACAGTGGGAGGTGTCCCTGCCATGGCAGGGGTGGCACTGCATGGGCTTTAAGGACCCTTCCAATCCAAACCATTCCATGAGATGCCCCCTGAGCTGGTGACTGCCGTCCCCAGGCTGCACTGGTTGGAGGAGCACAGAAATCTCTTAGTGGGGGTGGCAGGTCTCACACAGAACCTGCTCTCTGCACCTTCCAGCAACTCCTCCAACCCCAAAAGGCAGCTCTGGAATGCAGCATTCCATGCCCAGCACCCTGCAGGGCTCCCGGAGCGAAGGTGTAGCCTCCAACACTCCCAGAAAAATCCAATCTCTCTGATTTTTCCAAAGCGGCCACTCGGTTCTCTCCAATCAAAGCATGGCCATGAAACAATGAGGGCACAGCCCCAAAAGGGGTGGGAGCAGCGAGCTGCCAGCTCTTCCTGCATCCACGAGCCCGCAGTTTCCAGGAGGAATCACTTGCCAATACATATGGTGTTGTGTGGATGGGAAATGTCACGGAACATAACGTCCTGATATGTTTAAAAATAAATCGCTGGGACGGCTGAAAAAATAAATGACTGAAGGAAGGGGATTGTGGTGGCTTCTGCTGGGGATTAATTTTGTTGTGTGGTTTGGGGAGAGCTCAATTCAGGTGTCAAAGCTGGCGTTGGTTTGATAAACTGGGGGGTTTGGCTCCGTCTCCAAAGAGTGCTGGGGAACGAGGTCAGTTTCTTAATTAATTTATGCAAATTGCTGCTTCCTTCTCCTCTGTCTGAATGTTAGTGACACCTGTCTTATCTCCTCACAGCTAATTGCAGGCAACAAATGGGGAAGCACGGGCAGGACTTTGGGAACAGCACCAGCAGGAGCGATGGAACTTCCACAATCAACCAAGAAAGCTGCAAAATGATCATAACGATTACTGATGATTGATTATGATTGACACATTCTGTAAAGCATTGATCAGAGCCATTCCTGGGCTCCCACCCCGTGCATGGAGCAGGCATATCCTCACAGGAGCCTGGAGCATCAGGATGAGCTCCTGACTGGATGTCACACTTGGAAAATCCACCCAAATCCCTTTCCTGGGCTTCCTCCATGTCCCTCCACCTCTCCCTCCCTGCTCTGTATGATCCTCCAAATGCAGAATTTGCCTTCCAAGGGAGCTGGATCCTTAAGGTCTCTCCCAGGCCAAACAATCCCATGGTTGGTGATCCCCAGGGCAGCTTCCCTCAGCCTCCCAGAGTGGTGGGAGCTGTCCCTGCTCACTGGGATTGCACTGGATGCCTTTAAATGTTCCTCCCAACCAAATCATGCTGGGATTTTTCCATAGAACTGTAAATGAATGGATTCTTTATAATAATAACTCAAAAATAGTGCAAATTCCTGCCCCAGAGGGATGGGAATAGGTAAAACGGGCTGGGAAAAAACTGCAGTTACTGCAATGGGAATGGTGCACCCCAAAATTTCTCTTATCCTTGTCCCCTCCCCTATTTATGAGTTATTTGGGGAAGAGCAAGTCTTCAAGATTAAAAAAAAAAATCCTCCCTGCATTCATTTTGTTATTAACATTCCCGGTAGATTTATTTGATTTTATTTTTTAAGGAATTTCCCCTGGTTTTGATGAAGGCACAAGAAAAAAACAAAGCTGGGAGAGCAGGAAAAAATCCCAGCAGAGGGAAGGGGGATGAAGAATGTTGGTACAGCTGCATCAAGGCACCAGCTTGGTCTGAATGCCAATATTTGGGGTTTTCTGATCAATTCATCAGGCAGACAGGACAAACTGGACCAGCTCAAGCTGGGCCCATGCAGATATCCCAGGAAAATCCTGTCTTTGTGGTGGAGGATGCTCCATAACCAGTCAGCATATGGCAAATGCCTATTTCTAGGATAATTTATCACAAATTCCTTTGGATCTTTTGTTTCATTGGTGAGTGATTAAAAAATACAGGTTTCATTTAATTAAAAAAAATATTATTTGGGCCCAAAATTGCAGAGTTCTGCATGAAAAAGCCCATATGTCCAGATTTTAAAACAGTTCTGGGTTGCTTGTGTGGGTTTTTGTGGTGTTTTTTTCTGAAGAAATACTGTTTTGTTCAAAACTCCAAAGCCTCCAGCATTATAGCCAAGAGGTTCTTCATGTTTTATTCCCTTCTTTTTTCATATTTTTTTTTAGGAGAACTATTTGAAAATTTGGCTGGGGTGAAAAAAGCAGAATCACAGGAGCCCTGCCTGGCATGAAAGTTCCTTTTCCTGGCAAAATCCAGCCTGGATATGATGAAGGCACAACCCTTTGGGGGAGCAGCCTCATCCCAGCAGGAGAGCTGCAGGTGGGACTGGAGGCTGGGCTGTTCCCGCTCCTGGGGCACAGCAGGATTCCTGCCTTTCCATGGCTTTTTCATCAGTGCTGGAAACACAGGAAAATATCCAGGGTTTTTTCTGAGTCGTGCTCCCACCTGCCTCCTCTCCAGCCAGGGGTTCCCTCCTCTGCCACCCTTCTCCTGCTTCCCCCCAAAGTCCAGCCTGGCTGGGTTCCCCTCCAACCTCCCTACCCGGGGCTGCTCTTGGGGCTCCTGAGGAGTTTTCCCAATGGGCACCCAGCAAACATAAATTCAAGTGTCCATGTGGGCTGCAGAGGGATGTGGGGAGGTGGGGATGGGGATGGGGATGGGGATGGGGATGGGGATGGGGATGGGGATGGGGATGGGATGGGGATGGGGATGGGGATGGGGATGGGGATGGGGATGGGGATGGGGATGGGGATGGGGATGGGGATGGGGAGGAAGAGGAAGAGAAAGATGAGAAGAAGGAGAAGGAGGATGAGGATGGAAATGAGGATGGGGAGGAGGGGATGGGGATGAGGATGAGGAGGAGGAGGAGGAGGGGGATGGCGATGGGGATGGGGATGGGGATGGGGATGGGGATGGGGATGGGGATGGGGATGAGGAGGAGAAGGAGGATGTGGGAGGATGGGATGGGGATGGGGATGGAGATGGGGATGGGGATGGGGATGGGGATGGGGATGGGGATGGGGATAGGAATGAGGATGAGGAGGAGGGGGATGGGAATGGGGATGAGGAGGAGGGGGATGGGAATGGGGATGAGGATGAAGATGAGGATGAGGATGAGGAGAGGGGACACGGGATGCAGGTTAGGGAGGTGTCCTTGGCACTCTGGGCTCCGTGATGGCTGCAGAGCCCCCAGTGTCACTGTCCCCACTGTCAGTTTGGGCACAGGGCTGTCCTGAGGGCCAGCAGTGCCCGGTGCTGCGTGCAGGGGCTCCCACAGGTGGGTGCAGAGCTGCTGGAGATCTCCTGGTGTCCAGCTGCAGCTCCAGGGTCCAGCATCCCGTTTGTCTCCTCCATCCCAACTTCGCCCGTGCCCAGGGCTGTTCCTCAGGCTCTGACCTCCAGCCAGGGCACAGCCACCTGCAGGCCCCTCCACTGGACTGCGGCTCGCAGGTGCCTCATCCCCGAGCGATTCCAGCCGGGAGGAGCCCGGAGCAGCCTCTGGCACTGCCCGAGCACCGGAGCCAAGCGGCTTCTCCCGAAATAACTCCCAGAGCGGCGCCGCTGGCGGCTCCTCCCTCCTGGGATGTGTGGAGGGGCTCAGCACCTCAAACTCGGCAGGGAATTCGGTGCTCGAGCGAAGTGTGAGACTGTGGGAAGCGTCTGGAGCGGCGGCGGCTCCGCTGTGCCAGCCTGGCAGCAGCTGCCACCGCCCGTATGGCTCTGCCCACATGCACCCCCTCTGCAGTGCCTCCCGAATGTGCAATATCAACATTGCGGGAGCAGAGGATTTCTGCATGTCATTATCCCAAGGTTTATTTGAATAAAAGGCTGGCGGGGGGAGGCAGAGCCGGCTCCGTGGAGCGGGCTCCGGCGGAGTCTCGCAGCTCGGCTCGGAGATGCCGATAGACAGCGGGAGCACAGACACGCCAGGGCTGTGTTTGCTTTGCCGAGTGCTGCTAAAACATGTTGCCATCGAGATTCCCAAGCCCCACGTTTCTAAAATATTCATTGCCACAGCCCAGATTCCCTCCCAAGGAGCAGAAACCCAGGCAGAGACGAGAATCTATCTGGCATCCCCTTGTGGCTTTGCTTCTCCCTGCTGCGATGGGAGAGCGAGGAGCACAAGCACGACACAGCCCAGGTCTGGCTGGATTGCTGCCAGGCCTTGTGACAGTCACCAGAGTGTCCTCACATGGTTATCCCCTCAATATCTGCACCACGGAGTCTGGGATGAGCAATCAGTCATGAGGAACCCATAAAAGGGGGATAAGGAATTGGTGATGAGGTATCCATAACAAGGGGATGAGGAATCAGTGACGAGGGATCCATAACAAAGGATAAGGAATCAGTCATGAGGGATCCATAACAAGGGATAAGGAATCAGTCATGAGGGATTCATAACAAGGGGATAAGGAATCAGTCATGAGGGATTCATAACAAGGGGATAAGGAATCAATGATGAGGGATCCATAACAAGGGATAAGGAATCAGTGATGAGGGATCCATAACCAGAGGATGAGGAATCCATAACAAGAGGGCTGTAAGGAATCAGTGATGAGGGATCCATAACAAGGGATAAGGAATCAGTGATGAGGGATCCATAACAAGGGGATAAGGAATCAGTGATGAGGGATCCATAACAAGGGGATGAGGAATCAGTGATGAGGGATCCATAACAAAGGATAAGGAATCAGTCATGAGGGATTCATAACAAGGGGATAAGGAATCAGTCATGAGGGATTCATAACAAGGGGATAAGGAATCAGTGATGAGGGATCCATAACCAGGGGATGAGGAATCCATAACAAGAGGGCTGTAAGGAATCAGTGATGAGGGATCCATAACCAGGGGATGAGGAATCAGTGATGAGGGATCCATAACAAGGGATGAGGAATTAATGATGAGGGATCTATAACAAGGGATAAGGAATCAGTGATGAGGGATCCATAACAAGGGATAAGGAATTAATGATGAGGGATCCATAACAAGGGATAAGGAATCAGTGATGAGGGATCCATAACAAAGGGATAAGGAATCAGTGATGAGGAACCGATATAAGGGGGATAAGGAATCAGTCGTGAGGGACCCATAAGGGGATAAGGAATCCGTGACAAGGGATCTATAGCAAGGGGGCTGTAAGGAATCAGTGATGAGGGATCCATAAAAAGGGAACAGCCACACAAGCTGCAATCAGAAACAACAGCCAGCAGCATGGGCAGAACCCCTTAGTGACACTTCAGAGTCACCTGGGCACCTTCAGTGTTCAGGAGCAGGATGGACATGCAGGAGAAGCTCTCCAGCATGGACCTGATGTTCCTGAGGCCAAGAATCCCAACCCCTGCATGCTCTGCTGCCCTTTGGGATCTCATCCAGTGCCCCACTGCTGTCACATGGAGATGTCACTATCATGGTGGCTTTAAGTAAGAAAAATACACACTCTCTCTCCTGACCTAGCAGAGTTTTACTGTCCCTGAGATTCCCAAAGGTCCTGGTCACAAAAGCTACATTTTGGAGCGACTCCATGTGCAGAGCATTGCCCCAGGCAGCAGCAGCTGCTCCAAAACGACCTGCTTTGGGGGCAGGGGTCCCGTTTCAAAGGGCCAGGGAATGTTCATGGACCAGTTCAGCCGCAGCCCCATGAAAAGGCTGAGCTCAGGAGATGCCCCAGGGCTCCAAACTGCGCCTCCAAATTGCCAAGTGCAGATGTTCTTCCCACCCAGCTCTCCCAGCACCCTGCAGCCCGAACCACCGCGTTTGTGGGTCAGATTTCATTAATGAGGGCCGGATGCTTGGAAGACACCGAACGTTTGTCTCTGGTTATTGTCCGGGTGATTTACATAATGGATTAGCACAGATTAGCCCGGCACTGGGAGAGGCACCGGCTCGCTTTGCATGCTCCACAGGCGAAGGATTCCGGCTGGAAATGGGATGATCTAATAACAGGGATAATTGCTGCTTTATGGACTATAAGTGCTGCCGTGTCAGGGGCTCTCCGCCTCGACAGTAAGGCCATTGTACAAATTTAAATCCCCCGGTCACCCCACAGCTCGCAGTGACAGTGATTGCCCCACAGTGACTTCCATGGGGACACTGAACACCTGCACCACGAGATACCAGCAGCGAATTAATTGATCCAACCCCTTAAAGCTGCTTTCATGGGATCCCCCGGTGCTCATATTCCCTCCTTCCCATCCCTCAGAGTGATGCTGGAGCAGGGGAAACTGAGGCAGGAGCAATTTCCCTTTGCATGAGGTGGAGGGTGGGGTTCCCTTATCACCCCTCAATCTCAGTGCTTTTATCTTTGATTCCCTGAGGGTGAATTCAGGGCTCGACAATTAATTTCTGCTGGGTGTTTTGCACTGCTCAGGAGCCAGCCAAGCCCATACTGTGAATATTACAAAGCTTTTTAGAACAGGAGAGCTTGGCAATTGCGACAGCACTTTTGAATCATTCATAATTTTGCACAGGGGCAACTTCTGTAGGTGTCTCGTTTCCTCTATGTTCATAATGTTTTAGGACTAAAAATAACAAGGAATTGCTGTTCAAAATGTGAACGAGGAATTAGAATTGCCAAGGAACTCGGGAGTCAAACTGTACTGGAGGACATCAGAGCCTCCCCACAGCCGCAGCTCCAAACCCAATTAATCCCGGGTTAGGCACAGGAAAACGTGGCTGGGAAGATTGGGAGCCAGCTTCCACCTCCCAGCCAAGCAATATGCAGATGAGTGAGGAGAAGGGGATTTGGGGGAAAATTGTTTGGAGTTCCTTTGTGTCCCCAAACACTGCAATGCTGAGGCCAGCTCAGTGCCTGGGTTCATTCCCTCTCACATTCTCAGGAGGAAAGCGCTGCCTTGGGACAGCAGAGCTGCACTCCTGCTCCTCACAGGAGTCTCCTGCCTCAGAGTGCTTCCTGTGGGAGGCTGCTCCCATGGCTTGGGACAAAATCCTGGAGAGGTTTAAATATCTCCTGTGGGTATTGGATCCCTTCCTGCACAGGGGCTGTGCTGGAGCTGCCTGGGACATTCAGTGGTGACAGTGTGGAGCTGGGATGGGACAAGCAGGACACAGGAGGGACCTGGACAAGCAGGACACAGGAGGGACCTGGAGCTGCTGGAGCCAGGCCAGAGGAGACTCCAGGATGAGCAGAGGGATGGAGCAGCTCTGCTGGCAGCAAAGGCTGGCACAGCTGCCATTGTTCACCTGCACAGGAGAAGCTTTGGGGGGAGCTCAGGGTGGCCTTGCAGGGCCTGAAGGAGCCCCAGGAAACCTGGAGAGAGACAATGGACAAGGGATGGAGGGACAGGACACAGGGAATGGCTCCCACTGCCAGGGGACAGGGATGGATGGGATATTGGGAATGAGGAATTGTTCCCTGTGAGGGTGGGCAGGCCCTGGCACAGGGTGCCCAGAGCAGCTGGGGCTGCCCCTGGATCCCTGGCAGTGCCCAAGGCCAGGCTGGACACTGGGGCTGGGAGCACCTGGGACAGTGGGAGGTGTCCCTGCCATGGCCGGGGGTTGGAATGGGATGAGGTTTAAATTCCCTCTCAACCCAAGCAGTTCTGGGAGTCTCTGACCAGGATTGCTCTGAGCTGGGCTGAGCCAGAGCTGCCCTCAGACCCCTCACAGTACCCTGGCTGGCTCAGAGGGAGCAGCTGACCCTCCCAGGGGCTGGTGGAGTTCTTGTCCTAAAGCAAAGACTCCCCTCTGGCCCCCTTGGGTTTGGGATCCCCTCAGATTCCTTTCCAAGAGGTCACTGCTTAGATCCTTCCCTGCTTTAGATCCTTCCCTGCCTTTCCCAAGCCTTGCCCAGCCCCCCTGAGCTCTCCTCCATGGCAGGGGTCTGCTCTAGTCCCTTGCCTGATGATTTCTGTGCTGAGCTCTCCTCTGAGCCGAGGGGATGAGGAGAATTCACGTCCTGGAAGTTTCAGCCTCTTCTTTTGGAATTAATTTTGCAAGCTCCTCCTTGGCCCAGGCTCTCTGTGGGCTCAGGCAGAACAGGGCCAGCGAGAGGGGAAAGTCATGTTGCTGGTTAAATCTCCAAAGCAAAAATAATCCATTTTAATGAAGGTTCACAATCTGCAATGAATGTGAAACAATGTTGTCAGCTAAGCTGTTGCATTATTCACTTTTATTTGTACAAGGTCCTTCCATTAATATTTGACTACAAGAGAATGCAATTAAAAATTTTCTACTTGAATAAACCTCTCACCACGGTGTTGGTTAAAGGATAAAACCCTTTTAGGTGGTGGAGAGGGGAATTTAGCACACTAGCACGTGGGTCACACACCCACTCTCATCCTCCTGCACCCCAGGTTCTGTTCCCTGCTCTCATTTTCTGCCGTGTCTTCCCTTCCATCCCCGCCCCACATTGGCTCCTCTGGGCTCCCCTGCTCCCTTCCCTGGCATTTGGAGGATCCCAACGCAATCATTTCCTTCAGAGCAGAGCCAAGGCAGGCAGGGCAGGGAGGGGGGGTGTGCAGGCAGGTGGGCAGCACCCCCAATCCACAATTCCCTGAATTTTCAGGCTGAGGCAGAGCCCCATTTTCCAGGGAAGGAGTGGGGCTTTGCCTTCGTGTCCAGGGGTGTTTGCTGGCAGGGAGAGATGATTTATTATTTAAATTTTGGCATGCATGGCTGGGCACTGAATTAGTTGTAATCTCCCAGGATGGGAGGAAAAAACTTCTAGGATCAGGGAAGAGAGTTCAGACACGAGCTCAGCTCGTCACAAAAGAGAAGATGTTGGGGACAAGGGACACAAGGATGATATGCAAAGCATGGAGTCACATATAGAAGGATTAGGCACTAATTCCCTTTCCAGAGCATCCAGGAACAAAGAGCCTGTGGTGAAAATAAAGCCACAGAGTTGAGGTGGGCACAGAAGGTTGAAATATGGCCAGGTTTGTATGGATTGGTGGCAGGGAAGAGGACAATCCATGAGCCTGGAACTGTTGGGCCTTTGGGAGATCCCTCCCTGCTCCCAGGCCCATTCAGGGAGCTGGGAAATGCCACCAGGAGATGGACATTCCATCCTGTGCTGCTCCACCTCCTGGAGAGTCCAACACTCCCTGGGAAAAGCACAAGGGAAGCCTGGGAGCCTGGAGGGCAGAACTGGATGGGATAGAAGGAGAAAATAAGTGTGGATATGTGGAAGAGGAGCCTCTGTCCTCAAAAAATGAAGCCTAAGAGAAGTTTGGAGCTCCTTTTGGGGTAGAAATTTGGGGGCCAAAAAGGCCAGCCTTGGGGCAGGGGGATGGCCAGAGAACATAGGAGTGTCCCAGGGGCAGGGGAATAACCTTGGCTAGTGACTTCTAGAGGAAAAGGACCCCCAGGAGAGTTTCCATCTCCCCAAGGACATCCACACAAGCAGAGGAGAAGCCAGAGAGGATTTTGGGGAAGAACTGCTCTGGCTCAGCTGATCCAGGTCCAGCATCCTGTCGATCACTTTTGGTTTTTTGGGAGATCTGCCAGGGCATGCAGCGGGCAGAGATCCAACCCCATCCCATGGCACAGCCTGGCTGATCCCTGTGGGAATTCCATACCCTCACCATTAAACCCCACCCAGGAACATTTCCACACCTACATCTCTTTAATGGTTGGATTTGCTGATCTTAAAGGTCTTTTCTACCCTAAACAATTGGGATCTCCTTTCAGGACCAAGCAGGACCTGCTGCTGTGCCATAAGTCCAGAAAAGCTACCAGCACTGTCCTGCTCTTCCTGGGATGAACATTTTCCCTTTTCTGGGACAGCCACAGCTCCTCAGGAGATCTCCTCACCCAGGATCATCGCTGAGGCTGGAGTAGCCCATCCACAGGGATCCCAGGGAACAGAAAAACCAGCCAGCAGCAACTGCAGGGAGGATTCAGGGAATGTTCTGTGCATGATCCTGCTCTTCCCTTCTCTCCTGCTGGGCCCTTCCCTGGCTGCTTGAGGGGAAGGTGGCAGCGACATCCAGAGCTCCAGAGAAGCCACTGAGACCATCTCTGGGCTCTCCTGAGGGGCCCTGGCTGCGCCCCTGGAGATTGCACATCTGCCACGGCAAGGGGGGATCAGCTCATCCCATCTTCAGGAATCTGCCCATGGAATGCTAAGCAGCACCTCAAGCAAGGCCTGGGAGTGCACAGAGAGGGATCTTCAGACCTTCAATTCACTATGCTTCAACTCTTCCCAGATAAAATAAGGATTAGGAAGCCCATTCATCTTCAGGAGTGCTGTGGAAAAATCAGCCCATTTTTTGTGTCCCATTAATGCTCTCTGGGCCAGGGAGATGAATAATTCCATCCCCAGCAGCAGATTTGTACAGTGAGGAGTGCAGAAGACAAGGGCCCATCCCAAACAATCAGGCTGGAGCAGGACGTGAAGGATGGTTCATGGAATGTGTGCCAGGATTCCAGCCCAAGCCAGGCTCTCCCAGGAGGAATGGAGTGCAAATCACAATCCCAAAGGATTCCCAGAGTATCATGGACTGGGTTGGGTCAGAATGGTCCTTAAAAATCACGCAGTGCCAGCCCTGCCATGGCAGGGACACCTTCCACCATCCCAGGCTGCTCCCAGCCCCAGTGTCCAGCCTGGCCTTGGGCACTGCCAGGGATCCAGGGGCAGCCACAGCTGCTCTGGGCACCCTGTGCCAGGGCCTGCCCACCCTCACAGGGAACAATTCCTCATTCCCAATATCCCATCCATCCCTGCCCTCTGGCACTAGGAGCCATTCCCTGTGTCCTGTCCCTCCATCCCTTGTCCATTGTCTCTCTCCAGCTCTCCTGGAGCCCCTTCAGGCCCTGGAAGAGGCTCTGAGGTGTCCCTGGAGCTGCTCCTCTGCAGGTGAGCACCCCCAGCTCTCCCAGCCTGGCTCCAGATCAGAGGGGCTGGGAAAGGGGCTCAGCTGGAGAAAAGGAGGCTCAGGGGGAACCTTCTCCAGGAGGGAGGAGCCAGGCTGGAGTCAGGCTCTGCTCCCAGGGAACAGCGACAAGACAAGAGGAAATGGCCTACAAGCTCTGCCAGGGCAGGCTCAGGGGGGACATCAGCAGGAATTGCCCCATGGAAAGGGTGCTCAGGCCTTAGCAGGGGCTGCCCAGGGATGTTTGGAGTCCCCATCCCTGGAGGTGTCCCAGGAAGGGCTGGAGGTGGCACTGAGTGCTCTGGGCTGGGAACGAGGTGGGGATGGGGCACAGCTTGGACTCTTTGATCCTGGAGGGCTTTCCAGATTCAGTGATCCTGGAATTCTGTGAAATACTTTCCTTTCATCCAAACACCTCTCCTCAGTACAGCCCCACCCTTTGAGCAGAGACCAGTGTGAGGAAACCTCAGAGCCTGGAGAATTCCAAGCAGTTGGAAAAGGCCGTGGCTGGACAGGAGCTGGACTGGCCGCTCCTCCCGCGCTGGGTGCGGCTCCTGTCCCACCCCCAGAGCTGCTGGGGAAGCCTGAAGGTGCTAAAATCTGCTTATTGAACGATCCGGGAGTGCTGCACTGCTGCTCAGGGAGATTTATCCCCCATCTGTGCTTGTTTTCCTTCCACCGGCACACCTAATAAATATCCCCTTTTAAACCAAAGCACCTCCATTTACAAACCTGTTAGCAGAGCTCTGGCATTTCCCAAGGATTTTGCCTCCAACATCCCCGCCTGGAAGGCCACGTGTTAATCCCCAGAACTCGCTGGGATTTCTCAGGCTGGAGCTCCCTCGAGTTTCCTCCTCTGTTAAAAAACAGATAATCCAAAATCTTCCAGATGCCCACGCAGGTGAGAGCCAATAATCCTGGGAATTTGAGAGAGCGATTACAAACTGAAATTCCTGTTTTAGACGAGCACATCAAGGCTCAGAAACCTTTGCTGTGCATGCAGGGAAGCAGGAAAAAATTTTTTTAAAAAAATTAAAAATCACCAAATCCCAAAGCCCTGCGAGGCAGTAAGTAAAGTTTGGCAACTTCCAAATGCATTCCCTGTTGTTCCAAGCTGTTCCCTGTGGCTCCCCAGAGGGCTGGTCCATAAAGGATAACAACCTTTGCCTGCTGGGAGCTATTAGCTTAAATGGGAGCGGGCTGCTGCAGCATTTAAGGCTGATTAGAATGGTGTCATTGGATTTGTATGCACTGGGATCCATGCAGATGGATTTCACAAAAATTCCGAGAAATTACATCCAGGAAAGGGAGTTAAAGGGATGTCTCAGTGCGTGGCAAGGCTCGCTCGGCTGACTGAAATTGCAAATAGAGGAGCAGGAAAAAGAGAAAGAAAACCACAAGGAAGTGAAAATGAGGCTGGGGAATTTAGGAACAGAATTCCAGGCTCTGGAACGGGCAGATGGATTAGGGATCAAAATGGCCACATGTCTCTTCCTCATTTTTTCATTAAATTCGAATGATTTTCATTAGATGTGTGAGGACATTAAATCGTTGCTTTGTTACACGTGGAATTACACAAAATTCGGGATGTTTGGTTACCCTCCATGTGGGTGTCATCCCTGGACTAAAACTTCTCCCATCCCAGCATTTCCAGGCATTCCCAGGCCACACTTCGAGCCAGGAAACCTCATCAGCTCAGGTAGCAACCCCCAAATTTCCACATCCTGGGAACAAGCAGGGAATTTGTCGCTGGATAAAGCCCCTGACCCAGAAAAGCATCGACCTCTTACAACTCATTTGTCTCTCTTTGACTTGCAAATCTCAGGAATTTTCCACCCCAATCAACTCAGCTCTCCCCTCCCCCTGAGAGGGCAAAGCAGCTCCTGCAGCATCTTCTGCTCGAAGGTTTTTTGTTTCTCTCAACGCTTTAGCGTCTCCTTTTGGGGGTTTTCTCATCCCTAGAGCTGCTGGGACGTTCCCAGACCCAGGGAATAACGCTGGGCTCCTCCAGCCACCCCGGTGATGCCACCAAAGGTCACTCAGCCAGCCCAGAGTGCCCAGCACGGCGCAGTCGGAGCTCTCCGGCAGCTTCTTGGTTCCCAGAGCCATTGATGAGCTTTCACTTCATTAAAACAATCGCTAATAAGTGTGGCATTCTGCAGGCAGGCTCAGAGTCTGCTCCCTGTGCCCAAAGCCATGGCCTTGGCCAGGCTGGGGTGGACCAGGGATGCTGGAATGAGAGAAAGGACAAACAAAGAGTCTTTAAACTGCCTGAAACAGCCTGATGAGTGTGGCCATCTTCATCCCATCACGTTCATCTTCATCCCATCCTTGGGAAGAGCTGGGATACAGAGGGGCACTGCAAACATCCCACTAATTCCACTGCCAAGGAACCATTCCTTGATTTCCCAGTCCCACTCAGGCCCACTTCCCCAGCTCCAAAAGTTTTAACCCTTCCTTCCCTTCTCCAAACCCTCCCTGCTTGGATAAACAGCGCCTCAGCCCCCAGTAATCCCTTTTTTAACATTTAACAAAATCTTTCTCTCCTTCTTAAGGCTTAAGGAGAACAAAAAAAAAAAAAAAAAAAAAAAAAGAAAAAAAGAAAAAATCGCTTTCCCTATTTAGCAACATTCTTGTGATGTTTATTGGAACGGGCTGAAAGAGCTGAGGTTTGAAAATTAGGATCTGGCAAGGAAACAGTGTCCTCAGGGGCCAGAGAACAAACCTCTCTGGGAGGAAAGTGATGGGACCAGCCTTTAAAGGCTGGAAAATTGCAAACCAATGTGCTCAGCAGTATTTTCCTTTATGCAGTTCTTTTATTCTTAAGATGAAAATTGCTCGGGACAAAGGCATCGGTCTCCTACGTGGGACAGTGTGCTCCTTCCTCTCCTCTTCCCTGTGAAAATGTGTGCTGCTTTGAAGAGCAGCGATGTTCAGCACGAAGCAAATGCCAACGTGACCATTTTTAATGCAAATTCACTGCCATCTCTCCCCTCTCCTCTAATGCTGCCTGGGAATGTGTGACAGTGCCTTGGCAGGGCTGTCACTCGGGAGGAACAGGGGCCTGCGGTGCTTTTCCAGGATGAGAAAGTGCCTTGTTGGGTTTCCAGCCTCTGATCCCACCTGGACACGACAGCAAAAGCCTTTTCCAGCCCTCCCTGGGGCTCGCTGCTCAGGCACTGCAAGGTTTTAATGAGTGGGCAAAGCTGGTGCTGGTGGCGCCACAGGGAGGGTGCTCCTGTGGGCAGGGCTAGCAAAGTACCCCTTGCACAGAGGTGTCCCCAGTGCCCCTTGCACAGCTAGGGGTGGGCAGGGGTGTCCCCAGTGCCCTTTGTTTGGGTAGGGATGGACAAAGGTGCCCTCAGTCCCCCTTGCACAGGTAGGGGTGGGCAGAGGTGTCCCAGTGTCCCTGGTTTGGGTAGGAATGGGTAGAGGTATCCCAGTGCCCCATTCTTGGGTAGGGGTGTCCCCAGTGCCCCATTCTTGGGAAGGGATGGACAGAGGTGTCCCCAGTGCCCTGTTCTTGGGCAGGGGCTGTCCCCAGTGTCCCTTTCTTGGGCAGGGGTGGGCAGAGGTGTCCCCAGTGCCCCATTCTTGGGCAGGGGGTATCCCCAGTGCCCCTTTCTTGGGTAAGGATGGACAAAGATGTCCCCAGTGCGTCCTTGCTTGCGTAGGGATGGACAGAGGTGTCCCCGGTGCCCCTTGTACAGGTAGGGGTGGGCAGGGGTGTTGTGAGCAGGGGTGTCCCAGTGTCCCTGGTTTGAGCAGGAATGGGTAGAGGCATCCCAGTGCCCCATTCTTGGGTAGGGGTGTCCCCAGTGCCCCATTCTTGGGAAGGGATGGACAGAGGTGTCCCCAGTGCCCCATTCTTGGGAAGGGATGGACAGGGGTGTCCCCAGTGCATCCTTGCTTGCGTAGGGATGGACAGAGGTGTCCCCAGTGCCCCATTCTTGCGCAGGGGGTATCCCCAGTGTCCCTTTCTTGGGTAGGGATGGACAAAGATGTCCCCATTGCGTCCTTGCTTGCGTAGGGATGGACAGAGGTGTCCCCAGTGCCCCTTGCATAGGTAGGGGTGGGCAGAGGTGTCCCAGGGTCCCTGGTTTGGGTAGAAATGGGTAGAGGCATCCCAGTGCCCCATTCTTGGGTAGGGGTGTCCCCAGTGCCCCTTTCTTGGGCAGGGATAGACAGAGGTGTCCCCAGTGCCCCATTCTTGGGAAGGGATGGACAGAGGTGTCCCCAGTGCCCCATTCTTGGGAAGGGATGGACAGAGGTGTTCCCAGCGCCCCATTCTTGGGAAGGGATAGACAGAGGTCTCCCCAGTGCCCCATTCTTGGGAAGGGATAGACAGAGGTCTCCCCAGTGTCCCATTCTTGGGAAGGGATGGACAGAGGTGTCCCCAGTGCCCCATTCTTGGGAAGGGATGGACAGAGGTGTCCCCAGCGCCCCATTCTTGGGAAGGGATGGACAGAGGTGTCCCCAGTGCCCCTTTCTTTGACAGGGGTGGACGGAAGTGTCCCCAGAGCCCCCTCGCTGTTGTAGGGGCAGGCAGAGGTGTCCCCGTGCCCCTGATTTGTGCCAGGCACACCCCCAGTCACGTCCCGCACCCTCAGTGCGTCCTCCCCATCCCGCACAGGGTTAACCCCGCTCTGCTCTGCTCTGCTCTGCTCGTCCGGGGCTGGGAACTGCGCTGCAGCCGCGGCCCTGCCCCCGTGCCTGCTCCGGGGGGACCCGGCCGTGCCGTTCCCAGCCCTCCTTCCCACACACTGCCGGCGCGGGGCGGCCAGGCCGGAGGTTCCCACAGCCCGCGGGGGAGCGGGGGAAGCGCGGGCCCGGGGCCGGCTCTGGGAGCCACGGCTCGGCACAGCCCCTGCTGGAGACCTTTGTCCATCCCTACCCAAGAAAGGGACGCTGGGGACACCCCTGCCCACCCCCTCCTGTGCAAGGGGCACTGGGGACACTCTGTGCCAGGGGTGCTTTGCCAGCCCTGCCCACAGGAGCACCCTCGCAGTGACGGCGCCACAGATTCCCCACAGAATCCCGGGGATGCCGTGCCCGCTGCTGGGGGGTGCTCGCTGGGGTCCCAGGACGAGGGAAGAGATGAGAATCTTTCTCGGAATTTGGTTGTTAATTGCTGCCCCGAGATGTGCAGGGTGTCTCTGCTTCGGCCCACACGTCCAAAGAACGAGTCAGAGTTCTTCAGTTTTCGGTCTTGAAGTTGTTCATTAATTCTTATCTATAAAATTTTCTTTCTGCCCAGCCGAGATCTGCTCAGCAGGGCAGCCACAGGCACTCTGACCGCCCCTGGGGTGGTGTTGTCCTTTTATACTACAAACTAGGTATAACATATTTACACTTAATTCCCAATACCTATCACCTATGCTAGACAGTGCACTTCTACTCTAAGCCAATCCCAAAGTGCCAACATCACTGCAGAAAATGGAGAACAAGAAGAACAAGAAGAAAGGCTGAACACACCCAAGTTCCTCCATCTTGTCCCCATAATCCCCATACCAAAAATCCTAAAATCTACATTTTCACCCTGTGATAATTTTATTATTATACTATTTAAACTTCTGTGACTTTCATGTCCTCATACAAAGCTGGCAACTTGCTCCATGGGTCAAAATCAAACCCCCAGGTGCTCTGGGCTGTGTGCCAGGGTCTCCGAGCCCCCCAGTGGGGTCCTCAGCAACTCTGGACACCTGGAGGGATGTAGTGAGTTCCAACAAATCTTGACACCCTGTTTAAGTCTATTATTATTTTATGATATATATTATATTAAAAGAAAATGATATATTAAAACTACATTAAAGAAAGAAAAGCAGACATCAGAAGGCTAGCAAAGAATGATAGTAAAATCTTGTGACTGACCAGTGTCGGGACTCAGTACATCCCTCTGGGTGTCCAGTGTTGCCAGGACCCCTGCCAGGGGGCTCAGAGACCCTGGCACACAGCCCAGAACACCTGTGGGTTTGATTATGACCCGTGGAGCAAATTACCAGCTTTGTATGAAGACCTGAAAGCCACAGAAGTTTAAGTAGTGTAATAATAAAATTATCACTAGGTGAAAAAGTAGATTTTGGGATTTTTGGTATGGGGGTTCAGAGGGCAAGATGGAGGGACTTGGGCGTGTCCAACATTTCTTCTTCTTCTCTGTCTCCGTCTTCTGCTATGATGTTGGCACTTTTGGATTGGTTTAGAGTAGAAACTCACTGTCTAACGTAGGTGATAGGAACTGGAAAGTAATTGTAAACATTGTACACGTAGTTTGTAGTATAAAGAGATAACACCACCCCGGGGGCAGTCAGAGTGCCTCGGGCTGTCCTGTTGAGCGGACCTCAGCTGGGCAGGAGAAAAATTTTTATAGATAAGATACAATAAACAACTCTGAGACCGAGAACTGAAGAGCTCCGGCTCATTCTTCAACCGTGCGGGCCGAAACAGAGACTTTTCATGCGTCTCAGGGCTGCAATAAACCGCATCCTTCTGAGAACCAGAGTCCCAACACAGCTGGACCTGTGATTGGTCATCGAGGAGAAACAACTCACGTGGCCCTATCACAGATGCACCTGTTGCATTCCACAGCAGCAGATAACCATTGTTTACATTTCGTTTCTGAGGCCTCTCAGCTTCTCAGGAGAAAAAATCCTGACAAAGGATTTTTCAGAAAATATGTCTGTGACACGCTGCTGCACCCCGGGCAGCTCCCCCTGTGTGTAAATGCACAGAGGGGAGAGTGTCCCTGTGCCTTTTCCACGGAATTCCATGGAATTCCCGCGCTGCTGGGATACTGCTCATGCCCTTTGTGACAGGGGCACTGCCCAGGTGCACACACCTCTCCTGATCGCTGCTCTGGAAAAATCAAATCATGGAATCCCATGGAATGTAATGGAAGGGACATTAAAGCTCATCTCAGTCCCCCTCGTGCCATGGCAGGGACACTTTCCACTGTCCCAGGGTGATCCAAGCCCTCTCTAGCCTGGCCTGGGACACTTCCAGGGACCCAGGAGCAGCCACAGCTGCTCTGGGCATCCTGTGCCAGTGTCACAGCCTGGTCACTGCCAGCTCACTGTTCCTGACACCTTGTGCCAGTGTCACAGCCTGGTCAGTGCCAGGTCACTGTTCCTGTGCCCATAAAGACACCTGAACACCAGTCCTGGCCTGCATCACCTCTTCCATGGGTGACACCACCCCTACAGGAGCTGGAGGAGCCCAGGAGCTCCTGCCCCAGCCTTTGGGGCTCCAGACCACTCTCTGCAAGTCCTTCTCCAGGCCTGCACCCTCCTGCTCCCTGGGGTGACTCCTGTATCACAAAAATGCCCAGGGAACACAGGGCGTGAGGGTTCAGCCAGTGATGGGTCACCATTCCCAAAGCCTGGGAGGATTAACAATTCTTACTCATTAATTAGCCTGTCTGGGCAGCACATGTGCTACAGCAGGCATGGAGGAAAGGTCATTTCCTGCAGATGCCCTTACACCTGGGCTTTGCTGTGGACACAGCATTCCCCAGGCAGGGAAAGGAGGATGGAGAGAAAAGAGCCTGGGAACAGCATCCACTGGTGCTCCAACCAGGAGAGTCCTGCTGTGGCATCAGGAGACCCCACCTCAGACCAGGAGCACCCAAGCTGATTTTCCTACCTGAGGCACACCAGAAGATGGGAGGAGAGCTCCAGGAACCATTCCTGATGCCCAGGGATGATGGGGAGGCCACAGGAAGCTGCTGGCAGAGGCAGCAGGGGGAGAGCAGCCCAGCTGTAATCCCACACCCTTGACTATTTAACGCTGCTTATTGCAGCCCTCAATTCTCCCTCTCCCTGCAAGACAAATGTGATCAGTGCTCCGTGAGCCTGCCCAGCCCTCCCCAGCCCCGCTGCAGCCAGCAGGGAGTTTTGCTGGGGGGCAGGATAAGATTGTGCAGATATAATAACTCCATTCATCACCGGCGAGCGGGGCCGGGCGAGCGGCGCTTTGTAAATGGCTCGGGAAGTTTGGCAGCTCAGATGCCACCAATCTCCCTGACAGGCAATACCAGGGTGCCCTGGAGCCCTGGGGCAGCACAGCCAGGGCAGCCAGAGCTACGGGTACTGTGCCAGCAGGGTCTGTGCTGCCCCATGGGGGGAGGATGGAGGGGAAGGCTCTCCCTGCCTTGAATCCCAGGAAAATGCTCAGAGCAGCAGGAGAACAAGTCTGGAGAGGCTCATTCCCCAGGAATGAGGGGTGGTCTGAGGCCAGAGCACCCACAGCTCCCATGGGACCCATCCTCAGCCTCCCACAGACTCTGGGAGCTTTGCACTTAAAATCACAAAATCACAGAAAACTTGGGTTGGGAGAGAACTTAAATATCTCATCCCACCCCTGCCATGGCAGGGACACCTCCCATTGTCCCAGGGGGCTCCAAGCCCCATACAGCCCAGCCTTGGGCACTGCCAGGGATCCAGGGGCAGCCCCAGCTGCTCTGGGCACCCTGTGCCAGGGCCTGCCCACCCTCCCAGGGAACAATTCCTCATTCCCAATATCCCATCCATCTCTGCCCTCTGGCAGTGGGAGCCATTCCCTGTTTCCTCACAATCCCTCTCTTGGAAATCATCTCTCTCCACCTTCCTTTTCCTCCTTCAGACACTTGGACCCTGGGGATGTGTTGCCTATGGAAAACCTGGATATCCAAGGATTTAGTGCTTTCCCAGCTCACTCACACACAGACACAGTCAGTGCACCCCTCCTGTCCCCTCCTGACTCAGAGAAATATCTTCCATCAGCCAAACTGTAAAGGGAATTATGGATTTTTTTAAAAGAAAAGGTGCTCCAGCTGCATCCCACATTCCTCCTCATTGCCTTCAACCTCTGGGAAGTGCAACCCTGCTGCTGACACGGGACTTGATTCAGGAGCTTTATTAACCCAAATTCCCTGCCCTGATTCCTTCTGCTGATCCAGGACCTGCTGATTTCCATGCCCACCCTACAACCTCCTGCACCCCCCTGAAAATTCCAGCTTTGCACAGACACCATGAAGGACAGGGCTCTTAAACACTGCAGAGATTGTCCATTCCCAACTCAATTTTTTGGCCTACATCCATTTTTCGGGTTTTGGATTCCTTTTCCCAATGTTTAATTATCAACTTGGTACAGAAGGAACATTGAACCCCACTAGTTTTGCTCCTATCTGTGTTTTTCATTAGAAGCCTGGCATCTGTGGATGAAAATCCAAGGAAGACTTTGTCTTTCCTGACACAAAACAGCCTTCCCAGAGCTTAATAGAAATTTGAGTGAGGCTCTTGCTGCCAAGGATGCAAAAAAAATTGATTTTGTGTGTTCAAATTCACGCCTTATATTTTGCAAAATATTTTCCAAGGGTGAAATTTCCCGTGCTTGCTTTCAGCAGAGTTTGCAGGAATGTGCTGAGCTGCTTCTCCATAGAACAGTGATTACCAATGTTCATTTTCAGGATTAAAATAAAAACAACAAACAAACGATTCTTGTCATTCCACAAAGAATTAGGAAACTGTTGCAGCTTCCTACACACACAGTGTAAGGATTTCTCCACAAAATCCTTGGCACACCGAGGCTGGGTTAAAGGCAAAATAAATAAATAAGTGTATGACACAAATAATTATCCAAATGCCTCGGAGCAGCCCATATTTCAGCAGAGTAATGAAGGCAGGTACTCATTGTGCTCTGTCAAACCAAACAACTCACTTTTAGTATTCCTGCAGTGCTTTCTTCCAGGTAAGCACTATATTTACTTCTAGAATGCTATGGAGGCACTATATCTACTTCTATATTCCCCCTGCTTTTTATATTTTAAGGGAATGGCATTAGAGGTGCATTAAATATGGGCATGGAGGAGCATTACTTGGAATATTCAAGGTTCTCCTCATGCTGGGAGCACAGGGTGAAGATCTCCTGTCCAAGGGAGGCCTTCAGGCAGGGAAATCCAAGGGTTTGGATCAGATCCCCCACCCGAACGTGTGGGAAGTCAGAGGGAGAAGAGAGGAGAGGTTTCCAGGCACAGGAGAAGGAACTGGGTACGTTTTTACAAATACTGAGGGGTCACAGATCCCAGAGTGGGTCAGAATCCCTGAGGGACCCCAGGGCTCAGCTGGCATCACCTCCCTGCCCCAGCAGGGCCATGCCAGAGCTCAGGGCACAGCAGGGTGTGCTCACAGCTCTGCAATGGCCCCAGGCAGGGACACCCCACAGCCTCTGCACCATCTGCTCAGGGCTGGCACTGCCCAGGGCAGCAGTTCTGCCTCCTGGGCAGGGGCAGCTCCTGGGCTCAGGCCCTGCCCGTGGCTCTGGGGCCATGGCTGGGCCTGGAGCAGAGCCTGGGGCTGCCCTGAGCCTGCACCAGGGACAGACTGGGGACACGGGGACAGACTGGGACAGACTGGGGACACAGGGACAGACTGGGGACACAGGGACAGACTGGGACAGACTGGGACAGACTGGGACAGACTGGGACAGACTGGGGACACAGGGACAGACTGGGACAGACTGGGACAGACTGGGGACACAGGGACAGACTGGGACAGACTGGGACAGACTGGGACACAGGGACAGACTGGGGACACGGGGACAGACTGGGACAGACAGGGGCAGACTGGGGGACACAGGGACAGACTGGGGGACACAGGGACAGACTGGGACAGACTGGGACAGACTGGGACACAAGGACAGACTGGGACACAGGGACAGACTGGGACAGACTGGGACAGACAGGGACAGACTGGGGGACACAGGGACAGACTGGGGACACAGGGACAGACTGGGACAGACTGGGACAGACAGGGACAGACTGGGGGACACAGGGACAGACTGGGGACACAGGGACAGACTGGGACAGAAGGACAGACTGGGACAGACAGGAACACCCAGGGACACCCAGGGACACTCAGGGACACCCAGGGCCAGCCAGGGCTGAGGCCCCTCTCTCTCCCTGGGGCTCCTCTCCAGGCTGAGCAGCCCCAGCTCCCTCAGCCTTTCCTGGGCACAGAGATGCTCCAGGCCCTTGCTCAGCTCCAGGAGCTCCTGGCCCTGCTGTGCTGAGGATCCAGAGCTGGACACAGCAGCCAGAGGTGTCCCCAGGGCTGGGCACAGGGGCAGGATCCCTGCCTGTCCTGCTGGGAATGCTCTTCCTCAAGCACTCCAGGATCCCATTGTCCTCCTTGGCCAGAATTTATTATTTCTGTGATTTTCCTTGCCTGGAATAGGAGGGAACCACTCATCCTATGCTCCTTCTGAGTAAAACCTTCCATGCCAGGAAGTGCTGGATATCCTTCTCAATCCCAGATGGATTGGGAGTGCAAATGTCCTGCACAAAGGATCAGGGAAGAAATCTCCTGAGACAGAAGGTGACCAGCTGAAGGGGAGCAGTGTAAGGACAGAGCACATGCAGATGGGGCTGGTTTGGACTGGGCAGACTGGGAGGAAGAGCTACAGAGCAGGCAGGGCAGGAGCTGAGCTCTGGGAAATCCAAATGGGAATGGCCACAGGACTGTGCAGAGAGAGCACAGAACAGCAACTCCATAAACGATGGACAGCACCATAAATCAGAACACCAACCGAAAACCCCCCATCCTGTGAGCATCCCTGGAAAGCAGCAATGCACAGCAGGACTCGGGGTCATCAGAGCAAAATTCAAGGACGTTTGGCAGAGAAACTTCATTTTTAAGAAAATTGTTGCTGCTGCATGGAGTGTCCTGTGTGCATTGATTGTTTGGAAAATGAGCCCTTTCTCAAGGGCTGTGGTCTGTTCCTGCTGGGAGCTGCATTCTCATCCCTGTCTTGGAGCCCTGGAGCAGCCCATGAGCATGGGGACAAAAGGAGGAGTCCAAGGGTGTTGTCATCCCCAGGACAGCCTGGGCTGACTCCATTTGTCCTTTGCAATTATTTTTCCTCTCTCCTCTTCCACTGCAGCTTCACTGGAGGTGTGGATGGGGAGACAGAGCAAGTGAACACCTCACATGGAGATCCAGGCCTCCAGTGGCGTCCTCAGCAGCAGGAACAAGCCCTTTTCCTAAAAAATCCAGCCAGGACAACAAGCACCAGCTGGAAGCAGCCTCTGATGGAGAGGATGCAAATGTGAGAGGCTGCACTGCCGTTCTCTGCCAATGACCTAATGAAGCACAAGAAGGTTTGTGAGCGTGGCTGTGGAACAGACATTTACATAATGTTTGTCTGCAGCTCGGCTGCTACGCTGGGATGGCTCTGCAGGAAGGACAGGCTGTCCTCCTGGAGGTGGCACTGAAAAATGTGCTTCCCTCCGAGGCTGGGGGACAGCATTTGTATTCCTTGTTCCCAGGGAAATCGGCAGCCTGGGGAGACACTGCTCAGGTCACCGAGCCTTGGGCCAGCAGGAAGGGGCAGGAGGTACCCAGCACCTTCCCAGGCACATTCCAGCCTGGAATGAGTGGGATCACTGTGCCAGGGTGTTTTAGGTTGCAAGGTGTGGCTGGGTGTGTGTTCTGTCGCCATCTCTCAGAGCTGGGGCAGTTCTCTCTGTTCATGGGGCAGTTTTCTTTATCTCTCCCACAGCCAATCCTCCCTCCAGGAGATCTCTGCTGTCCATGGCCACTGAGTGTCCCTGCAGGGCTGATCCAATTCCAGCATCCCATGGGGAGATGCTGCGCCCAGGGCAGGAGCCAAGCATTCCTACCTGGATCCAATCTGAGCCTGGCACAGCACAGCAGCCTTTGCCCCCTGCATTGCCAGAGGAGCAGCTTTCTGCTGCCCTGCATTGCCAGAGGGAGCCCAGGCCCATCTCCAGCAGCCCTGGAGCTGCAGAGGAAAACTCCCCCCTTGTGCAGGATCCCTGCTCCAGCAGAGCCACAGCTGGCACTGCAGGAGGGCTGAGCCCCCATGGGATGGGGCTGTGCCACCCCCTGACACACAGGGGACAGGGTATGGTCTGACTCTGGCAGGGGTTTGTTTTCTGTTTGTACCATTGCATTTGTATTTTAATGTTCCTAGTAAAGAACTGTTATTCCTATTCCCCTATCTTTGCCTGAGAGTCCCTTAATTTCAAAATGATTACAATTCAGAGGGAGGCATTTCCATTTTCCATTTCAGGGGAGGCTCCTGCCTTCCTTAGCAGACACCTGTCTGTTCAAACCCAGACACAGGGGAGCCGTCAGGGGGCATGGGGTGGCAATCAGGAGCCACCAGCCCAGGGAGGTAAATGGGGACAGGTAGCTCAGGTTCCTTGGAGAATGAAATGGGTATTTCCAAGCTATCCCAGTATAGGGCAGGAAAGGTATTTTCCAGCTGGGTGTTGGGAGCAGGGAGACAGGCAGGAGGTGTCAGGGAAGTGTTGGAGCAGCTGCAATGCTTGCACAGGTCACCAAGGATGGCCAAGCTTGGGACCATGTGGTTTTTGTAGGAAATGATCTTTTGATCCAGTTTTAGTTAATAAAACTGGAGAGAAGCAGCCAGAATGTCACAGTTTGATTGAGGAGTGTAACAGAGAGAGTTAATTACTGATTGCAACCTGAGGCTCAAAAACCAGCCAGAAATCAGGGTTTGAAATGCTGCTCTCACCAGCAAAGCGTGGGAAAAGCCATGGGAATGCCACCAGCCCCATCCTTGGGAAAGGGGCACGTCCATCCCTGAGCTCCACGGGGCTGGAGCCGTGCCCAGTCCCCACTCCCATCTGCTGGACCTGCAGGGGGGCTCAGATTGACAAAACTTCAGCTTCCTCATGGGTTGGAGCAACAAAAATCCAGGAGCTGAGAGAGGACACCAAAATGGACTCTGATTTTAATTTTTCAAAGACTTCTATACTTAGAAGTCTCTTGTTGGCCCTTAAAGTGGACCTGTTACTCTCTGCTCTTCAGATGATTTATTAATTACAGGCAGAGTTACGGCAGAGCTGCAGCTTCCCCAGTCCTGGTGATTTGTGTGAGACTGGGAAAAAAAAAACTTCGCCCTTTGCAGAAATAAACCCCACATGCCCAGGCAAAAAAAAAAAAAAAAAAAAAAAAAAAAAAAAAAAAAAAAAAAAAAAGGAATGTCATCCTTAAAAACTACACCCAAACACACACAAATATCTATTCATATATATATTTATTTATTTATTTATATATAGCTTTTAGTGATGTGTCTCATGCTTCAGGACTGAAGCTATTTTTATGCTTTTCATAAATGACCATGGAAGAGCATTTTGAATGAAGCTCAAAGAATAACATCCTTTTGTTCCCAGGAACAGATACAGCCAGAATGGACTTGGCTGAGAAATAAAATCAGACTTTGAGAGGAGGAGACAGAGCAAAGTTACCTGAATAGCTGCAGACTCAGAACTACTCATCTCCCTGTCACTGCATGAGAGATTTCTTGAGTTTGGAGAAAGCTCTGGGTTCCATCTTAGGAGGGACACAAAGAACAATATAAAGTCTCCTTCAAATTCCCAAAAGAAGCATTTGATGCTCTTTTGGAAGTGGTTTAATGCTGTGAAGGCCCCTGGAGATGTGTTAATTATGGACAACCCAATTCTGGCCTCATGGATGCTCAGCCATGGAAGATATTTCAGGTACAGCACGGCAGACACATTCCAACTCTAATAAATAGGTGGATCCTTTATTAAACTTACAGATAGAGCCAGGATTGGAGGGAAAAGGTTATATTGGTTTGTCCTGAATAAATCAAACAGCAGAGCTCAACTTTATTTCTGCAGGAGAGAAGGTTCAGAAAATCCCAGGCAGGTTTGGGTTGGAAGGAACCTCAGAGCCCATCCAGTGCCACCCCTGCCATGGCAGGGACGCCTCCCACTGTCCCAGGGTGTCCCAATGTCCAGCCTGGCCTTGGGCACTGCCAGGGATCCAGGGGCAGCCCCAGCTGCTCTGGGCACCCTGTGCCAGGGCCTGCCCACCCTCACAGGGAACAATTCCTCATTCCCGATATCCCATCCAGCCCTGTCCCCTGGCAGAGGGAGCCATTCCCTGTGTCCTGTCCCTCCATCCCTTGTCCATTGTCTCTCTCCAGGTTTCCTGGGGCTCCTTCAGGCCCTGCAAGGCCACCCTGAGCTCCCCCCAAAGCTTCTCCTGTGCAGGTGAACAATGGCAGCTGTGCCAGCCTTTGCTGCCAGCAGAGCTGCTCCATCCCTCTGCTCATCCTGGAGCCTCCTCTGGCCTGGCTCCAGCAGCTCCATGCCCCTGCAGTGGGATGAACAACAGGGTTTGTGGTCAGGACAGAGTGCTCTTGGTGGGGACATGAGCATCAAATGGGCTGAAAAAAGGAAAAAGCCGGGATCTGGAATTTTTTGGGGTGGTTGTCCCACATTATTAACCCCCCAGTGGGGTCTGTACTCCCTGACATCCCTTCCCTGCTCCATGTGGGGCTCCTGCAGCCTCAGGGCTCCTCTGCACATGTCTGGGCTCAGGACCTGCTGCTCCAGCTTCATCTGAAGAAACTGCTCCAGATAATGCATCTTTATTTGTTTTGGAGGAATTAGATTTAAATTCCCCCAGAAATTCAATGAAACTCCTTTGTAATAGCACAAAGCCCACGAGCCCACGCTCCGCGTGCCTTCGGAGCAGAACATCCATCTTTGCAGCACTCAGGTAATTCCAAACTGAAGGGAACTTTTTGGGAGAGGGATGCCTGGATTAGAGCCAGGTCTTGAACCAACAAGGACACAGCCTGACCTGTGGCTCCTAAATAAGGCTTTAGAAAATACAGGATTTAGAAAATCCTCACCGAGAAAGCTGCAGTATCCAAAAGGTTTCAATGTGAGATCCGAAGTTAGGATCTGAAATTCCTTTGCAAGAACATCAGCAGGAGAAGGACCAAATAAAAGCTGTCACTGTTATTTTTCTTGTTGTCATTATATGGTTACAAGTGAGAGCAGAATGGGGCTTTTCCATCAGAGGATATAATACAGTCTGTAGGTGTTGGGGAAGAAAAAGAAAGGAAGCAGCACGAGGGGAGGAGGGGAGAACGAGGGGAAAGTTACATAAAACTGCAAAGATGAAGCCATTTTGGGCAAGAAGGTTCTCAGGAAACTGAAAAGCCACGAAGGTGGGAAGGTTTGAGCTGCTGTGCTTGGGGCTTTCCACGTGGGGCTGTCCTGGTGTGGGAATCCTCACAGAGCCACAGGCATCGTGTCCAGTGCGGGCTGAATTTCTGACTTCCCCAGGGGATGAGGAAGAGGATTAATTTCTATTTCCTTCAGGAGATGAAGAAGAGGATGAATTTCTATTTCCCTCAGGGGATGAGGAAGAGGATGATTTTCTGACTTCCTACAAGGATGAAGAGAAATAATTTCTATTTCCTACAGGGAATGATGAAGAGGATGAATTTCTGACTTCCTATAGAGAATGAGGAAGAGTATGAATTTCTATTTCCTACAGGGAATGATGAAGAGGATGAATTTCTGACTTCCTACAAGGGATGCTAAAGAGGATGAGGTCCCCTCAGCTGCCTCCAGGAGCTCCCCAGCCACTGGATCCAGCACAGGCTTTCCAGTGCAGCCCCAAATCCAAAGGGAAAGGGGAGAGCTCCCTTCCCTCTGGGGGAAAATTTCTTGCTGATTCCATCCCCATTGCCAGCTGGAATGTGGTACAAATCCTGCGGGCCCTGTGGTGTCCCTCAGCAGGAATTGCTGCTCTGGGGACACCAGGCCATGGGACAAGTGTCCCTCTCAGGCAGGACAGTCAGGGGGCTCACCCAGGGCCTGGCATTAAGGCAGCAGCAGAGATAAAAACCCAAGTAAAACCACAAAAGTGCAGAGCGTGGCTGAGCCGTGGGGCAGAAGAGAAAAGCACCACACAAGAAATTGATTCCATTAAAAAGTAATCTCAAATTTAATAAAAGTTATGATTTGATTATAGCCGTAGAACCGCAGGGCAGGGGAGGGAGCGCGGGGAGAGCTGGGGGGAGGCACTGGGGAGGGGAGAGCAGCTCTCAGGGCTGGCTCAGCCTCCTGAAGGGCTCTCCCAGCCTGCCTGGGCACGCTGGCTGCTGCCTGGCCACCTCCTGGCCACCTCCTGGCCTGTCCTCTCCAACCCCCTGCACTCCTCAGCCCCCACTCTGGGATCAGGCTTGGGGGGCACAGCAGCGGGGGAGGATGGAGAGGATCACGAGGGAGCTCCTCCAAATAACACCAGCATTTATGAAATCAATGCCTCAACAAGCCTGCACAGATGCAGGGCAGTCCTTCATCATGCCAGGAAACGCTGCTGCTTTTCCAAAGGCTGTGGCACGGGCAAAGCCACTGCTCTGCTCCAGCCTGGCTTCTCCAGCAGGGCACTGCAGCCCCACATCCCCCTGGGCAGGAGTCCCACCTCCCCTCCAGGCTCAGAGGGCTGGGGCAAGACAGACCCCAGGGGAATCTGCCCACCCCAGCAGCAGCAGCAGCAGATGCTGAGCCGAGCCCTGGGGCTGTTGGCCGAGCCCAAATGTTGGAGGAGCTGCCAGGATTGAGCCCTTTGGTGACCAGAGCTGTGACACCTCTGCTGCCTTTGAAAGCTCTCCTTGCTCGGTCCAGGAGCATCCCCTTCCTCCAGCTGGGACACAATTCCTGGTCACAGAGCAGCTGGAGCCTCCCTGGGGGCACAGCTGGGAGGGTGACACCAGCAAAAGGCTGATGGGGATGTGGGGAGGGGCTGGTCCCAGCCTGGAGTTGATCCAGACCCCACATTCTCCTAGGGAATTGTCTTAGGCTGGGGCTGTGTATTCTATTTGCCATCTCTCAGAAGTGGGGCAGTTCTCTCTGTTCATGGGGCAGTTTTTTCTTTATCTCTCCCACAGCCAATCCTCCCTCCAGCAGATCTCTGCTGTCCATGGCCACTGAGTGTCCCTGCAGGGCTGATCCAATTCCAGCATCCCATGGGGAGATGCTGTGCCCAGGGCAGGAGCCAAGCATTCCTACCTGGATCCAATCTGAGCCTGGCACAGCACAGCAGCCTTTGCCCCCTGCATTGCCAGAGGAGCAGCTTTCTGCTGCCCTGCATTGCCAGAGGGAGCCCAGGCCCATCTGCAGCAGCCCTGGAGATGCAGAGGAAAACTCCCCCCTTGTGCAGGATCCCTGCTGCAGCAGAGCCACAGCTGGCACTGCAGGAGGGCTGAGCCCCCATGGGATGGGGCTGTGCCACCCCCTGGCACACAGGGGGCAGGGCATGGTCTGACTCTGGCAGGGGTTTGGTTTCTGTTTGTACTATTGCATTTGTATTTTAATGTTCCTAGTAAAGAACTGTTATTCCTGCTCCCATCTATTTGCCTGAGAGCCCCTTAATTTCAAAATTGTAACAACTCAGAGGGAGGGGTTTACATTTTCCATTTCAGGGGAGGCTCCTGCCTTCCTTAGCAGACACCTGTCTGTTCAAACCCAGACAGGAATTCAAGTGGTTCCTCTCATTTGTGCTGGGAGAGGGATGGGGAATGGCCTGGCAGGGGCAGGAGGAGCAGGCTGGAGAGATGGTTTTCCACTTGAGCCCAAGTTGTGGTGAAGGAGAACTTGCTGGTTCCCAGGAGGGCTTTCCTTGCCTGATTAATCAAAAACCAACCCCCCTAGCTCTGCTGTGCAAAATAGAGAAATAAACACAGATTATTTGCCTTGTTGGAGTAATGCAAAGTTTCTACATTAAAAAAAAAAATGAATGAACGGGTCTGTGAGTGCCATCACACTGGAACCTCTGCTTGTCCCCTCTCCAGTTCCTCTGTTCTCATGGAAAAAATTAGCAGCTGGATGGTCACCAGTGCCTCCACAGTCAATGCACATGAAGGATCTCTGCATTTATTCAATATTGCTCTAGGTAAAGGTAGTCCTTTAAATGCAGGTGACAGGCAGTGGCTGTGAGTGCAGACACCTCTGGAAAGGAGGGAAGAGAAATTAATTAATCCAATCCCAATTATCTAGGCTTTACCTTTTAAGCTGAGCTATTACATTATTTGAAAGTCTAGTTAGGGAAGTAAAGAACAAAAGAAGAAAACAGCCAAGTGTTAGGACTCAAAGAAATCTGATAATAGGAATTAAAAGGGATCTAATGCTGGTGCAAAGCTTGCTGCTAAATGGGAATGATAAAATTGATGGAAGTGTTGCTGAAAAGTTAAATATGTTCCAAAAATATTTCTGCTTAGTAATTAAAAGAAGCCAAAAGGACAGAATATTGCAAGTTTAAGGAGCTAAGGCGTTATTTTTCATTCTTAACTGTAACTGTGGTAGTTATTAAATTGTATTATTGAGGCAAATGCATTTAAATTAGAGATGCTGTGCGCTGGGCTTTGGAGAAACTCCTGGGGAACTTGGGGCTTAATGACACATCCTGTGAAAATGTGGAATACTGGGAAAGCTTCAGTGAGAGGGGAAGACAGGGCTGAAACACAAACCAGAACCACATTGCTGAAGTGAGTTTGCTCCACACTGTTCCTCCATAAAATAGCAGGACAGCTGCTAAAAAGATAGAGCTGATAATTAATTGAGAACATTATTAGAACAGTTTATTACAGCCACTCAGCAGGATTTTCTGAGTGTTTCTGGTGAATTATTGAGGATCAGGCGGGATAACCCTGGGAGGGACTTTCCTGGGTGCCTCCCTGGATCACACCCTGAGCTGGAGGATGGACAAGAGCAACTCTGAAACAGGAATTAATCCAGGGCTTCAGAGGAGCATCCTGGAGCTTCACAAGCCCCAGATAATCCTCCAAGGTGCTTCAAAGCTCTTAATTCCAAGTCTAAAATATCAAAGACTTCAAAAACAAGGAGAGGGAGATTGTAAATGTGCCACTGCTGTGGGCTCCTGCAACTGGAGGGTCTTGGCCTGATAAAAACAGCCAGGAGGCCTTTGAGAGTGCAATCCCATGTCATAAAGAAAGTGGGATACAGGAAGGCATCCCTATGATCCTTGATTTAAGGAAAATCTCCTTCTTGATCCTAAATCTGGTGATCAGGTCAAGATGCATCTTCCCAAACCAAATCTGCCTTTACCTGCAGCTGCTTGTTGGTGTTACAGAAGCGGGAAAAAAAAAAGAAACAAAACAATCCCTAACCCCCAGTAATACATCCAGTGGCAGAAATAGGAATTCTTCCTGATCCCTGAGCCCTCAGGATTATATAGAGCCTACTATGGAATAATAAATACATGTCCTTGTGTCCACTTTAGATAGACCCAGATGTCCTCTCAAGCCTTCATATTCAATCCAGAGGTTCAGAGGAGTATCCAGGAGCTTCACAAGCCACAGATAATCATCCAAGGTACTTTAAAGCTCTTCATTCCAACTCTAAAATACCAAATTCTACAAAATCCAGTGAGTCAGAGGAAGAAAGGAGAGGCTGTGAATGTGTCACTGCTGTGGGCTCTGCAGCAGGAGGGTATCAGCCCAGTCACAGCGTGCAGGTGACAATTCCTCACTGTTTCCTGTCTGGAGGAGAACAAAGGCTGGCATGGGATGCCCTGAGGTGTCTGCAGTGGGGTGTCATGGATTTGGGGCTGCCTGTCCTGGGGCAGCTCTGCCAGCCCCACCTGCAGCCACGGCACCCTGTGAGGGAGCTGGGCTGACTCAGATGGAATCAGGGCTGCTTTCAACAGGAAACCAGACACAGGGACTTGAAAAGCTTCATGCTCTGTGCTGGGAGAGGAGCAGCTGCTTCCTCCTCCTGCTTCCCTCCCTCCCTGATCTGCTGCTCAGAGTGCTCTGACTCAGCCTGTGAGAGGAAAGTGGAGCTGGCTGTGAGCTCCAGCACTGTAATCATAGAATATCCTGAGTAATCACAGAATCCCAGAATATCCTGAGCTGGAAGGGATCCACAAGGATCATGATCCAGCTCCAGACCCCCCAGCAGTCCCCCCTGTGCATCCCTGGTGTCCAAAGGCTCCTGGAGCTCTGGCAGCCTCGGGGCTGTGCCCATTCCCTGGGCAGTGCCAGCACCCTCTGGGGGGAGAAACTTCTCCCAAAATCCAGCCTGGCCCTGCTCCAGCCATTCCTGGGTATCAAATGCTGGGAGCCTCCCACGTAGGGAAAAATTGGCATCTGACTCCATTGATTCAGAATGCTGAATAATTCCTTTATTAAACTATACTAGATTACATTAATACTGTACTATATTAAAGAGATACTATACTACAAAGAATACTAAAGAAAAACTCATGGCTGTCTGAGACAGCCAGGACACAGCTTTAAGCCAATTGGCCAAGGAAATAAAACAATCCTCAGCAAAATCTAATCACCAAATCACTTCAGGTAAATAATCTTCCTAACACGTCCCACATGTGCAAAAACAACAGGCACAGCAAGTAAAGATAAAAATTGTTTCACTTCTTCTCTCTGTGCTTTTCCAGGAAAAATCCTGTGAGAGAGAATTATCTCTCTGTCTGTGAATGCCACACCTGGGTGCTGCCCCTGTCCCCACGCAGAGCTGGGAGCTGTCCCTGCTCTCTTCTCACGAGGAGCTGGGACTGCCCCGTCTGCCCTCAGCCTCCTCCTCCTCCTCAGCTGAAGAAACCAACTCCCCTCAGCTGCTCTATGGAGGAGCTTGACAGCTGGCCTGCAAGCAGAGCTGAGTTAGCAGAAGAAATAACAATTGGTGATTTTCAAGTGTATCCATAGCAAGGAAGAAGACAAGGCCATCAGCATGGAAACAGATTTTAAAAGATCCATGAAAATTTTTGTAAGCTGACTACATGCATAACTAGATGTGTACAGGTGCCTTAAATTTCTGTAAAACTTTTGCCAATTATATTGATGTTAATTGCTTTGCACCAATGAATATAATAAGTTATTGTGATGTAATTAATGACTTAAATCACAATTTGTTAAGAGTATATAAGCTGGAGAACACACAGAATAAAAACTTCTTCTTCTCGGACCCCGATCACGTGTGTGTGTGTCACATCTGACCTAACAGTGCCACTGCTCCTCACAAGGCCCTTCCCCACCCTCACAGCCTCCTCTGGACACTCCCTGATGGCTTTTCTTACACCATGGTGCCCAAACTGCCAACAATATTCCAGGTGAGGCCCCCCCAGCCCAGAGCAGAGCGGGACAGTCCCACCCTGGCCTGATCCTCCAGACACAGCTGAGATTTAATTCAGGGTTTGGTGTGTGGGGAAGGCCAGAAACCAAACTGGCCATGAGGTATCATTGTCACTGCTAGAAATGAAGGGATGGGACTATTTTCAAGTTAAGAATGATTTATTGTTTAGATAAACATCAATCTCAGAGGCCATGAGATTTTAGAGGAGCAAGCAGTCAGCCATAGCTCAAGAGCAGTCACAAGTTTTTTCATTACAAGGTAATATATAACTTTCTAAACCAACAGACAGTTGCCATAGGATTTATTTTGTTTTTCTAACTTATCACCTTTGCTTACTTCGACTGCACTGTGGATACTTTTATCTAATGGGCTTCTAACTCACATCCACACATATGCTTCTGTTATAACTTTTAAACTCTTAATTTATTCTCTACAGCTATACCCTTACATTATAAACCCTTCACCATCTTATCAATGCAGTTTCTCACTTACTTAAGGCATATTCTCACCTACAACTATAGAAACATAAGTTTATGATGTTTTTGCTTACTATCTGTGTATTGTATTTTTACATCCATCTAAACTTCTTCTAAGGCTGTAGATCAAATCTTTCAGTGTCTGTGGAATTTTTTTTTTGTTTTTTCTGGTTCCTTGGGCTGAGAGCTGAGGGTCTGCTGAACCCTCCACACACAGAGCCAGCTCCAGGAACCCTCAGGGATGCTGTCAGAGCAGCACAGCTCCTTCCAAACCTTTGGGACTGGGGGGTTCTGGAATCATGGCAACTGCTCTAGAAACAGCTCCCAATTCTTCCCCTTCTCATCAAGGTTTGCTTTTTTAAAATGTGTTGTTTTTCTCAGCTCACCAGGCACAAGAGTTCTCAGCTTTGTGCAGTGGGTCCTTAGGAGGCTTTTAAGGCAATCCTCATCCAGATGGATTTGCACTTTCTCCTTCTGCTTGGAGCTGAGTCACTGGAACTGCAGACTGTGGTCAGCACAGACACTTGCATCGGTGATTCTGTTTTTATCTGTGAAGCTGATGCCTGCTTTAGAGTTGGGAATGGCACTCTTTAAGTAAAGACCATAATAATTGGGAATTCTGGGATTTAGCTCAGCCCTGGAGCTCAGAGATGAGCAGGACAGAGAGATCTCAGCTCACGGATGTGCTGCTCCATGAACTGAGCTCCATGTTCCTACTGGCCAGAATTAGGTTAGGCCCAAGATTGTCCTCAGAAAATCACAGGAATTTTCTAGAGAAGGAACAGCCCCTGCAGGATCACTCTGTGTTGATGGCTCCAGAAAGATCTGGAACAGCTCTGCTGTTAGGAAAGGCTGGGAGAATTGGGAATATTCAGCATGGAGAGGAGAAGCTTTGGGGTGACCTCACTGTGGCCTTGCAGGGCCTGAAGGGGCCAACAAGAAAAATTGAGAGGGAATATTTACAAGGGATGAGTGACAGGACACGGGGAATGGCTCCCTCTGCCAGAGGGCAGGGATGGATGGGATATTGGGAATGAGGAATTGTTCCCTGGCAGGGTGGGCAGGCCCTGGCACAGGGTGCCCAGAGCAGCTGGGGCTGCCCCTGGATCCCTGGCAGTGCCCAAGGCCAGGCTGGACAGGATTTGGAGCACCTGGGACAGTGGAAGGTGTCTCTGCCATGGCAGGAGGTGGAATGAGATCAGCATTAATCTCCCTCCAACCCAACCCATTCTGGGCTTCCATGATCTTTTTACAGGATTTGTTAACAGGTCACCCAGCTGTAAACTGGAGCAGCTCCTCCCCATGCTGCAACCCTTTTACCCTATGTGTTCCACACAGGCTTTGGAACTCCTATTTCCCATCTCTTCTCCTCATCTCTTTCAGGCAATAAACATTATGGGTTGCTGGGCTGGGGTGCTCAGGATGGGTGGAGGAGTTGAAACTTAGAAATGCAGGAGCTGTGAGTTGAAAATGCCTTTAGCGAGAGACAATTAAACCTTGGAACGTCCCCAAAATGCAGAGAGGAGGAGGGGCTGCACACAGGAGGATTGAGATGGTGAAGGACCAGGGTACCAGGACATCCCATCTCTTCTCCCAGCCCCAAATTCTGCGTGTTGTGAGCAGCAGTGCCACACATCACCAGTACTGAGCTGAGGCTGCTTCCAGGGAATGTGGGACTGGGAGGGAACATTCTCCTGGCCTTGCACCCTTCTCCCAGCAGATTTTGTGCCCAGATGGAGCTGCCCTGGCCCTCAGGACACAGAGTTCACCCCACCCACCCCTGTCTGTGCAATGCTCTGTGCAGGAGAAGGCTTTTTATACAAACTGTGTTGCCAGGCTCTTTGGAGGGGGCGGAATGTGAGTTTTTCTCCCTATTTTCCAGTATCTTTGGAGTCCTGGGGAAATGTGATGTTTTATCAGGCCCTGATTTTGCTGCTGAAGCAAAATCCTGGCTGCCACTCACTTCTGTGCGGGGCTGTCACAACACTGCTTTGGACCTGACTTTTTTTATTCATTATTGATCATGGGAAATTGTTTCCAGAAGAGGGATGTAATTTATTTATCACCGAGGCTTCCAGTGGAATGTGATTTGTGCTGGAGTCCTGTTCCCTGAATTGTGCTCTGGCAAACATGATAAGGCTGGGGAAGTAGGACAGCTTTGATGCTGAGGAGTCACTCTTAACATCCCAAACACTGCTGGGAAAGGGCTGCACCCTCCTCCTCTGCCTCATTCCTGCTGTGCCCGAGGCTCCTCTGGAAATCTCCGCTCCCCCTCTGCCTTTGTAGGCAACTGGGGGGGCCTGGAGCACCCCAGACCCTCTCTTATCTCATCCCATCAATATTATCCCCCTTGAGAAGCTTATGGGAAGTGGTTTAGGCAGAATAAACTTTTTTATGGCAGGAAGTGAGTGAATGGAATTAACTCTGTCATAAAGGTTATTTGCTAGCCAATAAATAGATATTTTTAAGGGCCGAGTCTGGTGTTATTCCATCTGCCAGAGCTATCCCTGACTTTAGGATTCAATATCTTTATATGGCAGTGTGTTTATCCTCACCATGAAGTGAGGGTTGAGGGGGAATCTGGGATTTGAGTACCCCCAGCTGAGCAATACTCACTGGCATCCACTGCTTTGAGGTATCCACAGGAGCCTATTCCAGCTGCAGGCAGATTATGACCTCCACAGATGATGTGAAGAAGGGGGAAAATCCTAGAACTGCTCTTATAATCTATAATAATCTCAGCCTGGCATTGATCCTGTACTTTTTTTACCCAGGGCAATGCCATCCTTTCATTTCTTCTGTTCTCCCTTCACTTCTGATTTCATTCTTCCTCCCCATTAAAGTCTGGAGTGTCCTCCTGCACTCCTGCTGCTGTTGTCCCCAGGATTTTAGTGGGAACATTTGAAAAATAAATAGCAGCCAAGGAGCACATTCCCTTTTATTACAGCTGTTCTGTCTGCATATGCAATGGTGAATTAACTCCATTTCCACAAGACTCTTGATTTTTATGTAGCAGTGGAGAGGAACTCAGGCCATAAAACTTGTTTGATCCTGTCCACATTCGTGTTCTTAAATATCTCAGGACACCCCAGTGGAGCCCATGCTGCTCCTCTCTTTTTGTGCAGCTCTCTTTCAGTGTGTTTCCATCTTGTTTAATTTCCTTTAAAAGCCAGAAAATCTCCCCCAATCTGTTTCTTTGCCTCTTTCTGAGCCTGCCTGTTATTGTTGGGGAGTTCTAGCATGACACTGCCTCAATATAGGCAATTTTCTCCTGCAAACACGTTATCATCACTGCTCCAATCCATTTATTGCTTGAGAACCTCTGGGGCAGTGCCTGCTCTGCTCCACTGAGCACCACAGATAGACCCTGGCTGCTCCTAAAGCTCTCAAATTGGTGCCCTGCTCCACTGGCTGGGGCATTTTGGCCAAACCTGTGGCTGCTAAAGAAACATTTTCCTCTTCCTGGAGCTTTTGTGTCCTGATCCTGCTGTATCCCTGGGTTTATGGTCGTGGATGTGCAGGCTCGAGCTCGGCGCCTCATTTATTGAGTTACTTTTATGGCAGCAGCTTCTATCCTTCTGTCTTAATCTCATTTTATGTCTTTTTTTTCCCCCCCCTCTCCCAGCCTTCACGGCTGTAACTATCTCTGATATTTAAATGCCCACATACATGATCAGTAGATCTTTGGAGTAATATTTTTATTTAGTTAATGCCAGGCCTGGCTCCCTTTCCGAGGAAATCTCACACTCACATCACACGAGCTCTTCTGCAGTAGCCACAATAGCAATAAATAGGTTTATTGCTCTTGTCAGAGACATATGTTTCAAGGCCAGCAGGGCCTTTATGATTATTTGGTTGGAGATTATGGATTGCTCAGAGCAGAACTCAAAGCACTGAGTCAAAATTAATAACGTGGAGGGTTCTTTGCGTGATCCGAATGCCTCGCTTGGGGACACACGGCCCTGATGGAGGTGGCACTTGAGCCTGGCTTGGCTGCACTCCTGGGAGCAGCCAGCCCCCTCCTCTGAGCCCACAGAGCCTTCCCAAAGCTCCCAGAGTGCTGGGGACGAGCAGCCACGTGCTCACAGTTTTCTTTGCACCGTGGAAATGTCAGGGATAATTTGCAGTTTGTGTTCCTGCAGCAGCAGGACCCGGGCAGGACGGGGGCTGCCAGCAAGCTGGCAAAGCCTCCCAAGCATTCCCTGAGTCTCTGCTTCCTTCTGGTCCTGCAGACTCGATATTTTTGCTGGGAACTGCTGTTCCCAGAGATGCCATCTCCAAATGACACAGCTCCCCCAAAAGCTCATTGCTCAGGGGGTCTTTAAAGCCTCTCTGCTGCACTTAGCCCCGCTGAGCTGTGCTGCTGATTATGATGCTCTGCAAAGTTGTTTCACAACTATGATTTTCCAATTACTTAAATCACCTGGAACTGAGGAATAAACCAGAACTCCCTGTTATTTCTCTCCTTTTTTTTCTGCTTGTTTTGAGGGGAGTTTTTGGTCCTGTTTTGCTCCCTGCAGAGAGCACTGCCTGATTCCTGGGGGCTCCCTGGATGCCGGTGTGCATCCCACCCCCTCTCCATCACAGGTGGGCTCCAATTGAAATTCAGGACATTCCTGCAGGGATCCAGGTGTCTGGAGGGCTGTTGCAATGGTCCACAGGGCACGAGGACACATCAGGAAGCTGAATTTCAGAGCCTCATCTCCACCTCAAGCAGATCTGGGTTTCTCCTGTGGGGAGAGGGGGATGTTCCAGCACCTGTCAGACCCATTTCTGGGGGGGAGGTCACAGCCAGAGATTTAGAAAAGTGACCCAAAAGACTAAAAAAGTGACCCACAGGGGCACCTCTGCCTGCTCCAGGCTGCTGGGACACAGATCCAGAGCTGTCCAGAGCTTTGGGATGCATTTCCCCAGACTTCCACCATTCTGAAAAGACTTGCCCTAAATATTAGATGGAGAACACACCAAGAGAGATGGAAAGGGAGCAGATGGGACAGAAGGGAATGTTCCAAAGGGTTAGTAACAGCTCTTCCCATGCCCAGGGTGTCCCTGCAGGCAGATCCTTGATTCCAGACTTGGTTTAGGCAAGTGATGAATGGATTTTGGGACTGCAGCAGCCACTTCTCATCCCAGATCTTCTCACTCTCTCCCAGGCCTGGCTCCTCAGTCCCTGTCTCTCATTGTGGGATCTCTGACAGGTTGGCAGGTTCCAGCCCCAGCATCCCAACCCTGATCCCACCCATCCTGTCCCCTCCAGCTCCTGCTGCCTGGAGCAGGGATTTGCCCTCTCTCCATGGTATCCCACCTGATCCAAACTTCTTTCAGGAAAGGGAGACAGCTGGGAATGTGTCTTTTACCCACGAGGTGCTTCCCACAGGTCCTGGTGACAGCAGAGGGTGGGTGGGTGTGCAGTGGATAAATTCCCATGACAACTACAAATTGTCTGTAGTGGATGGGGAGAGAAAATTGGATACAGATTTAATACAAAGCCACTCAAATCTGCTCAGGAAAGGGAGCCTGGTTATCCAGATTCCATAACTCCCAGCCCTTCTACAGGATACACTCATTAAAGGCAGCTGGAAGTTGGAATTACCTATCCAGAGCAGTTCACCAGATTGTTGCTTCCGTGAGAACAATATGTTATAAACCACATACCAGGGAAGTTGTTTTAATTAACCAATTATCTATTCCTAGTTTCTCGTAGCTCTCTTTATCTCTGTTCTTTAGCTACAGTACAATATGGAAATGAAGGCAAATGAAAGCACTTTATTAGGCAAAACAGAATGAAGCAGGAAAATAAGAAGTTACAATGAATAAAACACAGGCCACCCAAACATGCTTGGAACATGTGAGTTTAACTGTGGCTGTTGAAACGTGGATATAAGGAATTAAATCAGTTAATCCACATTATCCTGCAGCTCCACAGGCAGGCTGAGCTGTGCCGGCAGTGCTGGAGGAGCCTCTGGGAGGGTTCAGGTCCCCCACCATCACCCCAGGGGTTTGTTTCTGGCTGCAGCATTCCAGCTGTGCCTGCCCTGTGCCTCATCCCCTGGCAGTGGGAGCAGCACTGAGGACTCAGGGCTCCATCCCAGGGGGATCAGCCTCATCCCAGTGGGATCCATCAAATCCTGCAGAACACACCTCAGGGGAGGCTCCATCCCAGACCATGGGATTGGAGAATCCCTCAACTCTTGGCTCCACACCTCCTGCAATAACCCTGGGGGCACTTTGGGAGCAAATCCTGCCCTCTGCTCCGGCAGTTCCTCATTCCCTGGATGAGCTTTTTACCAGCAAGCTCCCAGCCAGTGCCTGACAGAGCCCCCACACCCAGGACTGAAGATTTGCCTCTCTCCAGGGGTTTTTTCCTGGTGTGGGATCCTTGTGGGATAACCAGGACCTCTCATCCAGGCCGTGATGGCTCAGCATGGTCACAGCACCATCCCTGTGGCCGCAGGCTGGGGCTTTTTGTGCCAGCAGGGTTTTGCCACTGAGAACAGGGGTGCTGAGCGAGCATTCACAGGGAAATGCAGGCAGACTGAGGGGGGGCTGGCTCCAGGCTGTTCTCCACCTCAGAACTGCTCCCACCCCACAGCAACTCCCCTCCTTGTAAATCCAGGACATCCCCAAGTCCCTCACAAGCTTTTCACTCGGGTAGGAGCTTCCAGAGGAGAATTTGGACACCAAGAGGCATCTTGTCACTGGGTAAAGGAGACACAATGATCAGCTCTGTGTGGGGCTTATCACCTGGAGCCAGCGGGGAGGGAGAGCTCCAGCTCCTGCTGCAGGGGCAGGGGCTGCTTTCCAAGATAAACCAGGAGTGCATTCAAGTATTTTCTCTCCAAGTGATAGGAGAGTCGTTACTCCACACCTTCCAAGGCCGCTCCCTAAACAGGATTGCAGAGGAAGTTAACGGGATGCTGGTTGGGGATGTGATTCAAGGATTGGTGGCTCTCCCCCAGCTCTCCCTGGGATGTTTGGCGCTCCAGGGAGAGGAGAGCAGGACAAGGGACGTGGGTTTAGCCAGCCCCTTCTGGGAAGCACCTCTGGTTCCTGGCACTCACTGATCAGAGGGGTTAAAGGAGGAGATTCCCACCTGGAAGCGCCTCCTGCTCCTCCCCAGGCAGGAACAAAGCCCCTGCTGCATTTTGGCTGCTCTGGGAATGGAAAGGAGGAGCACCCTCAGTTTGGGTGAGAAAGCTCCAGCCGTCTCTGACCTCTAATTAACTGTGCAGCTGGAAGTTCTGCTGGAATGGTGTTAATTGAGGCCCTGGCCATTAATGATTGCTGGGAGGGGCAGCGTCCGGGCCCAGCCACCCCGGGCTGTCCTCAGCCACCCTTCCCTGCCGTGCTCACACATTGTCCTGCCCTGGATTCTCCATTTCAAAGCCATAACAAGATCCCTGAGGATTTTCTCTCCCTGTTTGCAGGGAGCAGGAGCTGTGGCTGCCCCTTCCCCGTGCCTGTCACACCCCAGTTGTTCCATAGGGCTGGAATGGGAGCGTTTCTGTGAGCCAGGGATTTACTGCTGGTCTGATTGGAGCCTGAACAAGTCTAATCAAATGTAACAAACCGTTATTATCCCAGCTCCAATAACACCAGGGCTAGTAATTAATATGGAAAAGGATCATCAATATCAGAGCCATAAAATCCCTGGGATCTGTCTCACCCTTGTGCTGATGCCGATCCTCGAGCAGGAAACGCCTCTGGGTGTCCCAAGGGTCAATGGCAGCTCCAAAACTTCACCAGGGCAGCTGTGAGGGACCCTTCCTGGGGTCACCACCAGCCCCCCAGGGACAAATGGCTGGGAAGGGCTGGTTGGGATGGAATTGGATTTGGCAAAGAGCTTGGAGCAACCTGGGATAGTGGAAGGTGTCCCTACCCATGGAACTGGATGAGCTTGAAGGTCCCTCCCAACCCAAACCAGTCTGGGATTATCCTTTCCTGAATATCCAACACTACTTTGGATGTTCTTCCTTATGCTAATAATAATAATATAATATAATAAAATATAATATTTTATTTCTGTTTAACATTTTATTGCTTCCATTTAATAAGTCATATATTAAAATTAATACTAGCACTTTATTTTCCTGCACTTTTATGGGTTCTCCAACACTAGAGCCAGCAACTTTTTAGAAGATTTTTTTCCCTATCAAAGTGCTATTTTGTCAAAAATTAAGCCTTAACCTGGAGTAGGCTCCTCCTATGCTGCAAGAATTTAATCAAGGAAAGCCACAATGACAATTTTGCTTTCAAAATAACCTTTCCTCTCATAACTTTTTATTCGTGGCCAACAATGACACAAGGACTTTTTTAATACTGAAATTACTTTAGGATGATTTGTTGCAGGTGGTTTAATCCAGTCATCATTGCAGCTTTGAAATGTGGCGGGTACTGATGTCTGAAAGGTGTGAGGACATGGTGGGAACTGCCTTTTGTCTGAAGTTCTTCTGCCTTTGGGCTTTGAGTTTGCTGATGCTCCACAGGGACCGAGCTCGAGCGATTTGCGATAATTGTGAAATCTGAAAGGGCTCCCTGACGCCTCTGCTCTTCCCCTCCTGCTCCAAATGGCTGCAGGAGGGATTAGCTCTGCTCTGGAATTGTCCCCGGCTCCCTGATTTTAGTGCTGGAAAATTACAGAGTCTGGTGCTCCTCAGACTGGGGGCTGGGATTACAAAACTCCCGAAATCGGTGCAGACAGCCCCGTGCGCAGCTCGCTCCGAGCAGAGAGGGGAGAGCTTGTTCTGATAACATATTGCAAGGGTTCACATTACCCAAGCAGCTGCAAACTGCCCTCCATTTTAGGGAAAAATAATGGACTTTTTTCCAGGGAGAAGTGCATGTTTATATCTGCAGGCAGTAATTAGAGGCTGGTGAGTCAAGGCACTGCAGAAGGAACGGGGAACAAACCAAACCTGTGGGGAAAAGGAGCTGAAAACTGCTCGAGTGCTTGTTCTGGGATAAATTTAACCTTCCTGAAACTGATCCAGGTGGAGCTTTTCCCACTCTGGAGAAGCACCACAGGGTTGGCTTTGGCCAGGTTCTGTCCTCCGTGACTTTCCCAGCTGGAGCAGCTGGATGAGGGATCCTGGTGGGCAGCAGCTCCCCAGGGTTGGCATTTCCTTGTCCCTGGAAAAGGGACCCCTCCAGCCCCTCTCAGAGCTCTCAGAAAGGGCTGGGTCGTGTCCAAGGGCCTTTGGAATGTGGGAGACCCCTGGGATGGAGACTCTGAGCCCTTGTTGGGTGGATCCCATCTCCCTGTTCTCTCCCCCACATCAGTTCCAGGTCCGAGGCTGCCCTCAGGCTGTTCCAGGCATTCCCATCCTTCCCTCCTCTCCTTAATATTCCCAAGTTTCACACCAACTTTTAATAGCTGATCCAAAGGGGCTGCAGAAGGCTCCAGAAGGAGCAGCCAGGCTTGACCAGCACTATTAAATAGTGATTTTATCCATGTTCACACAGGTGCAGGAGGAGGGAACGGAGAGTACATAACAGAAATCGGATTTTTTTTCTCGAGTTTACAGGAGTTTGAGATTAAAGAAGTTTGTGGTAGGATAAATGAGATGGGAGCTGCTGAGAGATAACAGGGAGGATTAGTGGGAGCTCAGCAATAATGGAGAGCAGGTCTGGGGTGGGAGTTGTCACCCTGGAAGTTGGGGGGACCTTGGCTCCAAGAGGGCTGACCTGACACTGGGACTGGGGAAAGACCAGTCTAGAAATGACCTCTTTTCTCCATGAGCAGGGATGGCCACTGTGTTTTGCATATCAGTGTGATGGTAACAACCACTGCTCCATTCTGCCACTGGAAATTCCCTTTAAATTTCCCTCAGAGGTGTGGAGTGATCCAGCCAAATCTTGCATAGTAAATTTATAGAGAAATCCAGGAGAGAACATTAATTCTGCATTTCTCCTCTTCATCAGATCACTGCCCTTTAAGCACCCTCATAAACTCATCCTGCTCTTGCATTTCTTTGCAATATCTGCAGAGAGAGGCACTTACACCAAACTATTTCCTTTTCCTGAGCACTTCCCCGCTGCTCTGTGATCATCTGCACATTGAAAAAGGGTTTGTCCCCTTCTCTCTTTGTATTTCACCTTCACACTTGGAAGGGATTTCTCCAGTCCTCTCTTTGCTCCGGAATATTCTTGTTTGGGGCAGAGTTCTCACCAATCCTGCCGAGGTGCAGCCCCTTGGCTGTTCCCATCCTCCTCCTGCTGCCCCCAGACCACACAAATCACTCGGGGCTGTCTCGTAACAGCCTCAGCTCATTTGGGGCTGATTAAATGCAGCTCTGAAGAGCTGCACAGCTCCTCTCCAGGAAAATGTGCCTTTCCCAAAGTGTTTTCCCCCTGACTGTAAGATCTGTGACAAGCAGAGCCATTTCCTGAGGAACACGAGGATGTGCCACAGACCCCCCCGATGCCTCCGGGCTTGCTCGTGGCCTTCAGCGCAGGGACCTACTTATCTGGAGCTGTAGCTGCTTTTAAAAGCACTAAAACACACCAGGAAAATGCAGAGTGCTTGTGTGGACAATTAATTTGTGCTGTACAGTGCCTGAGAGTTCTTCTGAGTGCTGGCAGAGTGACTCAGAGCTGGGCTGGGTGGTGACAGCCCCATCACTGCTGTGATGGAGCAGCTCCCCGGGCTTAGGCCAGCCTTTGATCCTGCCCAGGTTTCTGTCCTTGGCAGGTTGGGTTGTTCTGGACTCAGTGTGTCCAAAGAGCTCAGCACAGCTCAGAGCCAGGCTGGGCTGGAGCCAGGTCCCTCTGGTCAGTGGATGGCCCAAGGGGCTGTGGCCATCCAGGGAAATCAGATGAGAGGAGGTGACAGTGGCACTGCTTCTCCACCCCACCTGCCTGCTCATGGTTCGCCTGCCCTGTGTTCCCCAGGGCTCTTCACTCAATAATTCCCAGAATTCACAGTCCTGCAAGGACCTGTTCCCATGATTCAGGTTTGGGAATCATCTCCACAAGGATGAAAGCAGCCCTGTGGCTTCACCTCTCTGTGCTCCTGTGGTGGAGCCTCTCACCCCCAGCCCTCAGTCTGCCTGGTGATGCACACAGAGGGGACGGGACACAGAAGGGACGGGACAAGGTCCCTGGCAGGGGCTGAACACAGAGACTCTCAGCTGGGGCAGTTTTCAGTGCAAGCTGGAAAATTGGATTTATCCAGAGGGCTGGTTTGGGCATCGAAGACCAGTATGACCAGAGAGTGGTGAGGGTCCTGTCCCAGATTCCCCTTTGCCTCTGGCAGAGAATTTCCACGTCCTGAAGGGCTGGGAGGGCAGAAAGCCCCACTGACAATCAGCACCGGGGTTTGTAGGAGCACCACAGCTCCAGGGCCATGCCCAGATACCAAACCTGGAGTTTTCCACCTCTGCCAGGGCGTGACCCCCACAGGGGCTGCAGGAGACCCCTCAGACCTATCCATGTCTGGGATTAAGGGGGATTCTCCAAATGTCTCCTCCCGGGGCCCCACAGGCACGGCGCCACCTCCTCCTTGGCCTGGCACTGTGTGTGTCTGCAGGACAGGAGCTATTTTGGGTGCTGTCCCTTGACACAGAGCTGTGCCAGAGGAGCTGTTAATTAGCCAGGATCCCGGGAGCAGCGAGGGTGGCTCAGCTCCCTGCACTGACAGCTCCAGCTTTGCTCCCCTGTCCTGCTTTGTTTTCACTGAAACTTCCCGGAGCCCTGGAAAACGCACAATTAGAGGCTGTTAGGTGATTGATTCCTGGGCGAAGGGGCCTTTCCTCCTTGCCTGGAAGGTCTGGCAGGTATTATTTAAAGAGCTAATGAATGTTAATGGGCACATTATTTGCAAATCTTGAAGTGGAATATTAGATCAGGGCTCCTGTGTGTCATGGTAATCAGCTTTCCTTCGCCCGCTCTGGCTCGGGGGTGGGGGGAAACACCCTGCAGTTGCTTTGTTGTGTGCTTTTCAGATTAATATCCTTTTTCCAATCCAGCAGCTTTTCTCGGGGTGTTGGAGTCGGAGAAGCAGATGGTTCACATGCTGCTGTTTGATGGCTGACCCGGGGATTGGCCTGCTCAGAACCGCCCTGCTGCGAGCACAGAGCGAGCTCCTCCCTGCCGGGTCTCTGCTGAGAGGGAAAAGGTGTCTGGGAGGAGGCAGGGCTGGGCTGGACCCTGCACAGCAGCATCCCGGCATGGAGAGCAGCATCTGAGCTGCTCAGAGCCCACCTGCATCCTCCTCGGGATGGGCACCGAGGGGCAGCGCATGGCAAGAGCTCCCTGGTGCTGCTGCTCCAAGCTGCCTTCCCAAATTTCACTTGGCTGCTTCCTCCTGCACTGCCACCCATGGTGATGCCTTGTGAAGGCTGGCCTAGAACAGAGGCTGGACAGAGTTAAAGAATAAAACAGGGATTTATTAAAAGGCCTCAGTGGATACACCTTGGGCACCCAAGATGAACCAAAATGGTCACAAAATGCACAACTGGGCACAGGGTCTCACACTTTGATCAGTTCTGCTCCATTTGCATCTTGCAGTTCATTGTCCAATTCCAGCTCCAGCCCATGCAGTCCCACCTTCTTGTTTTTCTCTCTTCAGCCCACGTTGTTTGTGCTCTGGGGCCTGAGATTTGGATCATTTGTCCTTGGTCCCCAGCTAGAGCAGGAATTGTTTTGTCTCCCTGCTCTGTGCACAGAGCTCACCATCCTATAATATGAAGCTCAGAATTACACATTAAAGCAGCACAGAATCTGAAAAATACAAAAGCTGAAACCTGAGGCATCCACGTACTCCTCCAGATTCCCACATCCCGGCCAGCCCAGACCTCTGGCCAGGCTGGTGGCCCCCATGCCCACGTGCCCTGGATAACTGGCTGCTCCTGGATGCCAAAGGCAAGGTTTGTGTTGTGTTTTCCACAAGAACTCACTGGAAGGTTCATGCCCCAACCTTCCTGGCCACACCTGGATCAGGGAGCGCAGCCTCTGCCAGCTGTGACCCCAAATGCCTGGCACACCTCTGCACAGCACACATGTGGGGTCCCTCAGGAGGGAAAATGAAAGGAAAGATGAAATCCCAGGGGATTTTTCCAAATGTTTTTGCTGGAGCCTTTCCTGAGCATCAGACAGGGAAGTGAAGCTGCTGCACAGAGAGCAGCACAGCCCTGCCCTGGCTCAGGAGGTGCTGTGGGTCCTCCTGGGGCCCAAAGTGAGCCACAAAATGGGGACGTGGGAGGCTGGGAGACCTGTGGGTGACAGGAAGTTTGGGTGACAGTGGATTCAGCTGTTCCCCCGGTGGGATTCAGGTGTTCCACCTGCCAAGTGCTGCTCCCAGGTAGGGGATCCCAGTGGGAACAGCAGCACCAGGAACTGTGTGAGAAAATTCCCCAGGTGCAGCACAGGTGAGGGATGGGGGAAGGCTCTATTCTGCCAAAACAAATTAGCAAATTGAGGATGAAAAAAGATCCATCACCCACTTCTGTATTTCCAGTCTCCTTCTGGGTGAATCCAGCAGATTTGTGCCTCGCAAGGGGAAGATTCCTGCTCTGTCACACACCTGCTCTGCTGCTCCAGACTCCTGAGCATCCACCCATCCTCCTCAGCTCCTTGGTGCCAACCTACTTTGTATTAACAGCGATTCAAATGTTAACAGCTGCTGTCCATGTTCATCAAAAAGCAGCTTAATACAAATATATGATTATTGTATGAGCATTGTATAAAAGATACTTGTGTGTGTCTTAAGCTAAAACAACAATATACACTTTTATCCAATCCTGATACGTTTATAAATATATTTAAATGGGTATAAATATTTATAAATAGTTTCTGTAATCTCCTGTAATTAGGCTCTAAGCTCTGTGACAGACAGCATCTGTTTGATCTGCGGGTGCTCTCCGTGTGTGTGTGGCAGGTCTCTCCAACAACAGTGCTGGAGTCAGGAGATGCCTCTGAAGGGAGCTGGCTCCTTCCCCTGCGAGGGGGAAACCCAGACCTGGAGCAGCTTCAGGTGCAGGCAGAGCTGAGCCCAGCTGGGAGTGTGCAGAGCAGGGGCATGGAAGGATGAACAGCCCAGGGCTGATGCTGGAAATGCTCTGTGAGTTATTGGCAGCTGGAAGCTGGGCTGGGAGGAAGGAGCAGCCAGCGAAGACGTGGTGGGTGGGAAAAGTGATCATAAACCCTTTTTTTATTTCTCCTCATAACTCTCTTTATTTCCTCTCTGTTTGACTGTCGCTTTGAGCTATCTTTGTTCCAGAAGGAGAGGAAGTAACCTAACACAGAGTCAAACAAAATGGGCCCTTTTTGCTCTAAAAGCCTTTTGGGAGTGCTCCCGACACAGAGGAAACAGGGTGGATTTACTCAGGGCTATGGCAAAGGCTGATGAGCTTGGTGGCAGCAGGACAGGACCATCCATGGTCACACAAAGCCACCAGGAGCTCCCACGGGTGGGACTGAGGTCCCAGAGCAGCTGCTGGGCCAGCTGGAGGCCTGTCTGGGCTGCTCCAGGCTCGTCCTTTCCCAGCTCAGGACAGACTGACGTGGCTCAGGAGGTTCCTGGGTATCCCTGAACGCCCCACGGCACAGGGGGACCCTCAGACCACCCCACACAGGGAGCCCACAGGGGTCTGCCAGGACAGAGGGCACCATCCCTTGTGCCAAGGGCTGCTGGGTGTGTCTGGTGAGAGAAACAGAACCTGGGCACTGCAGAAGCTCCATGGGGACAGCCTTGTTGGCTGGAGAAGGGTTTTTGGGGTGATGCTGCTCAGGGGGCACCAGTGAGATGGGGAGGAGGAGGAGGGGGAGAGGCAGAGTTTGCGTGCTCCAGTGGTGGGTCTTGATCCAGTTCAGCTGCTGATGAGCCAGGCTCTGTCCCTGGCACTGCAGAGATGCCCTGGCTCCCATGGGCACCGCTCTGTGCCCCCACTGCCCACTCTGGGGGTGGTAGATGTGTCCCCTGCCCTTTGCCCAACCAGCCTGTGGAGGTTTCAGTTTGAAATGGGTAGAAACACTGATTTTGTGTAGTGGTTTTGGTTTGTTAATTTGATATTTTACTAAGTTTGAGATTTTTCTGGTTAATTTTGAGATTTTTTTGGTTAATGTATTAATGTACTTACTTCTTGGTGTGAGACAGGAAGATAGGATTAGGAGAAAGATGAAGTAGATTTTTCAAACTATGACACAGCCCCACTGTGTTCCTGCTTCAGGTGTGTGAGGAGAGCCTGTTGTGCCTGTGGGATGGGGGGAAAACCCTGCTGGAGGAGATGGAGGCATCTGTGCTTCCTGCAGGCTGAGGCAGAGGATGTGGAGAGCCATGGAGAGAGGTTTGGCTGTGTGGGATGGAGACAATTGCTGGGAATGGCAGGGAAAGGGAAAGTGGAGCAGAGCAGAACAAAGGCAGACTGAAGCAGGAGCCTGGGGCTGTATAGAGAGTGGGAGAGCATCCAGCAGAGCTGGACTGGCTGTGCCAAAACCCTGGGAATTGTTCTGACTGCACTCTGGCTCTCCATGTTGAGCCCTGCTCCTGAGCTGGGCACTGTGCTGCTCTGTGGCAGATGATTGTCATCCCCAATTTCTGTGTTTAACAATGCAGGAGAACAGACTGAAAGAAAAATAATCAAATTGCCAAGTGCAAAGTTGCAGAGTGATCTTTGCTTTGCAGCTTTGACTTGGGCCCCGGCTGTGTATCTTTAATCTTCCAGAAGTCTTTAATCAGAAGAAAATCTGGCTTATCCCTAAAGCCCAGGGTCTGAGCCTGTGCAGTGCAAACAGAATCCTCAGAGCCTCCGGGAGGGGATGGAGCAGACCCAAGTGGGGATGTGGCTGTGGCTGCCCCCTGATTGCAGCAGGGCAGTGCCCAGCAGCACCGGAGGCAGGGCAGGAGAGGAGATGCTCGAGGCAAGAACGGGGGGACAAAACGAAACTGTGACAGCTGTGAATGAATAAACAGGCTGGGGGTTTAACAGGGAAACAGGGAAATGTTGGGAAATGTTGTCTGCGCTCACCTGGAGTGAAACCTGCTGGGTTTTGTAAGCCTGGATTTATCACAGAGGTACAGCTGGGAAGGGACACTAAAGCTCATCCCATTCCACCCTGGCATGGGCAGGGACACGTGCCACTGTCCCAGGGTGATCCAGCCTGGCCTTGGGCACTTCCAGGGATCCAGGGACAGCCACAGCTGCTCTGGGCAAGCAGAGGAAACCCCACTGATTTAGGGGTGATGCTGAGGATTTGGGGTTTTTTAGAAATAGTGACCTCCTACCAGTTTACAACAGATGATAAAGAACCAAGAGGAAATAGGAGAATCCAGCAGAGCCTGTGCTGCTCCTGGAACAGGAGCAAAGCCAGCCCTGCCTTTCCTTTAGAGCTCAGGGCATCTGCCTCCAACTTCAGGACAGATTTTTCTGGCATGGACAAGGCTTTTCCCACTGTCTTTAAGGAGAGCAGACTCGCTTTCCAAGTGTTTGCAGGCAGGCCCAGCCAGGGTGGGCGGCTGCTCCTGGGTCTCCCTTTCCTCCCCGTGCTGAGTGTTCCTGGCAGTTTTCAGCTGTGCTAAAAACCTCAGAGGAAATGGTGGGACTTGGGAACAATGCTGCTCCCAGGCTTAAACCTGGCAGAGGGGAAGGTGCTGGGATTGTCACCACCTTCCTCGGGGTGGTCACACATTTTCAATAATTCCTTGCTCAGCACCACTAAATGGCTCCTTCCTGCGCCACATCCTTTGGGCTCTGGGGTGAATTCCAGGTGCTCCTTGGAATATCTTCAATTTCCCCTTTTTGCTCCCCCACCTCCTCAAAGGCTGCTGATTTTGGGATGGCAAATGTTGGAATAATTCCTTCTTTGGGAAGAGTTTTGGGGCATGTCGGAGGCTGAGAGCTCTCCTTAAACTCTGTCATTATCAGCATAAACTTCCCATTGCTAAAATGAGTTATTTGGTGTTGTTTTCGCATGCAGATTTATTTGGCAGCACACACAAAGGCAGGTAAAGCTGGATGTGTCCATTCTCAGGAGCAACAATCCCAGCTGGAGTGGGAAATTGTCGAGGGAAAGGGGGATCCTGGATGTCCCTTTTGGCCAGGGTGGGATCTGGTGAGGTTTTATCCCAGCTTCTGGGTTTTCTGTGCAAATCAGAGGGACAAGGCCCCAACCCATGAGAGCCAGGACAGAAAGCAGCAGTGGGGCAAGTGCAGGGGAGAGCTGGGCATTAATTAATGCAATGAACAATTAATAAACAATCAATACTGGGAAATAATTCACTCTGTGAGTTTAAATTCATAACCAAAGCAAAAGGTTGAGGCCACACCAGCACCCACCTGCCCAGGTGACTCTTACCATAAAAGTCATCAAGAATCTGGGGCCCAGGGGGTGCAAACCAGCCCAGAACTGGGGAAAATTCCAAAAACTCCATGGAAAAATGGATAGAGACAACCCAGGAGAGAATTCCTCCTTGGGACAGCCAGGAGAAGCAGTGCCAGATTTCATCCTGAGCAGGCCACAGGGCGGATTTTAAATGCTGCTGTTGAAGGGTTGCTCTGTAAAAGTGTCTCAATGTACTTAAACTCAGTAACATTGTAGGGAATTTAAAAATAAACCCACAAAAGTTCATCACAACTTCATTTCAAAAAGGCTCTCCACATAAAAGGGGAGAGGCTTGTTAAAAAGAAATTAAAAGCAGCCACCAGAAGGGTGACATTTTTCCAGGGGACACAGACATTGTTTAAAGATCTTCTATTAGAGGATGAGAGCAAACCTATACAATTATCAAAAGAGACCTTAAAAGGGCAAAAAATTAGCAGTTCTCATTAAAGAGCAGACCAAAGGAGGCTGTCAGAGGTAAAACAGTATCCTTCAAAAAGTGGAAGTCATGTTCAAAGGAGAAAAATGAGAAAAGGAGTGGGAGAAGACAAAGCTGTGACAGCAGAGACAAACCCTTTTTTGAGGAGTTGTAAAAATCTAATGTGAAACCTTAGTAAATCTAAAAGCAAACCTTAATAAATCTTATTAAAATATAATATGAATACATATATAATATATAAAAATATATTTCAGAAACATATATAAAATATATATACTATTATGAATAATAATAAACCCTTTTTGTCAACCCCCTCAGCAGCTGTGGAGCCCCCCCAGTGGAGGGTCCATCCCAAAATCAGCAGCCTTTGAGGAGGTGGGGGAGCAAAATGGGGAACTTGAAAATATTCCAAGGAGCACCTGGAATTCACCCAACAGATGTGGCGCAGGAAGGAGCCATTTAGTGGTGCTGAGCAAGGAATTATTAAAAATAAGGTGGTTCTGGAGGAGCTGCAGGTGGGAAATGCAGGGATGCTTCCAGCAGCAATGCAGGGATGGCTCAGCCCAGCTCTGAGCTCAGGGAAATCTAACAGAGGCCTCAGGAGCACAGGAATAAATCTGGAATAGTGGGGAAGAGTCACTGCACCCAGAGCTCTTCTCCATGAATTTCCAGAGCAGGGGTGCATGTGGGAAAAGCTTTGGGAAAGTCCTCAACAGAGACTCTTCTAGGAGTCAAAAGTGCAGTGTAAAAGTGTGGTGATAAAGAGAAAATTCTGCTCTGCCTCATAACTGTGCAGGAAACACAGTTCAGGAACAAATCTGCAAAGTGCCAGGAGAAGCACCTGTGGTGGAGCAGCACCTCCAGGTCAGGAGAAGGAAAGGAAAGCAGCTAAACCATGGAGCTGCTGATAATTCCTCAATATTCTGAGTTTCTGGTGCAAAGCCATGGCAGGAGCTCCCAGCAGGCCAGGAAAACAGGAGCAAAATGTGCCAGATCCTGTGGGAAGGTGAAAGAGTCCTGTGGGAAGGGCTGGGACTGCCCAGCCTGGAGAAGAGAGGGGAGTGTGGAGACCTCAGATCCTCTGCCAGTGTCTGGATGGGTTAAAGGGAAACTGGAGAAGGATTTGTGTCAGGAACTGGAGAGCCAGGACAAGGAGAATGGGTTAAAACTTAAAGAGGGGGATTTTAGATGGGATATTGGGAATGAGGAATTGTTCCCCAGGGTGGGCAGGCCCTGGCACAGGGTGCCCAGAGCAGCTGGGGCTGCCCCTGGATCCCTGGCAGTGCCCAAGGCCAGGCTGGACACTGGGGCTGGGAGCAGCCTGGGATGGTGGAAGGTGTCTCTGCCATGGGGTAGAATGAAATAGTCCCATGAAATAATCTTTAAGGTCCTTTCCAACCCAAACCATCCTGGGATTCTGGGATTTGAGCTGAACCAGTCACAAGCCTTAACCAAGCTATAACTGCTCAGGAAATGGGATTTTTTTTCCTTACATGCCCACGTTGCAGATACAGTTAGGTGAAAAAAAAAATCGCCTCAGTGATCTGTGATAGCCTAAAAGTAAATTGAGTGTGGAAATTTTTCGGGGGGAAAATGTTAAACAAAACAGAAGAGATCAATTTGTCATTGCACAGATCAATATTTCACCTGCTACTTAACTACTGTTTGCAGATCTGTTCCCTCCACTGGAGGAGAAAAAAAAAAAAGACAGGGGAAAAAAAAGCCCTAGGAAGGAGAAAAGATGGAGAGAGAAGTGGGGAAGATAAGGGTTGAGGAATGTCTCTGCAGGCAGAGAGATTTCGTGGATTGAGACTCTTCACTCTGAGCAAAGTGTGAGTGATGGGCAGGGGTGGCACAGGGGAGATAATTCAGTTCCTGCAGCTCAGAAATTGGGATATCACACGGATCAGGACATTCCACAGGGGCAGGAAGAACCTGCCTTGTTCAGATTTTGTGTCCCTAAACTTCTTCCCCAGAGGATTTGGTCAGGTCTGTGTGGGCTGCAGGACAACCAAACCCTCCAGGGAGATGCAGAGGTTGGTCTGGGCCTCCCTGGTCTCCCCACACCCAGCCAGGTTTGCTCCCCTTAATTCTCCTCCTTGTTTGGAAGCTTCAGCTGGGAATTCTTCAGGAATCTCCTGTAATGGGCTGGGCTGAGCTCTCACTTGAGTGCCTGTGCTCAGCTGGGGCTGGGCTCTTTCTCCAGCAGCACTGACACAACCAGAGCACACAGCCTCCAGCTGCACCAAGGGAAATTCAGGTTGGATATCAGGAAAAGTTTTTCAAGGAAAGAGTGATAAGTTCTGGAATGGCTGCCCAGGGAGGTGGTGGAGTCCCCATCCCTGGCTGTGTTTAACAAAGCCTGGATGTGGCACTGGGTGCCAGGGTTGAGCTGAGGTGTTGGGGCTGGGTTGGACTCAATGGTCTTGGAGGTCTCTTCCAGCCTGGTCATCCTGTGAATTCTGTGATTCTGTGATTCTGTGAATTCTGTGAATTCTGTGAACCAGCAGCTCATGGTGACACAGGCAGGGCCCTCCCAGCCTGTCCCACAACTTCCCAAAATAAACAAATCGGGATGGGATGGGATGGGATGGGATGGGATGGGATGGGATGGGATGGGATGGGATGGGATGGGATGGGATGGGATAGGATAGAATAGAATAGAATAGAATAGAATAGAATAGAATAGAATAGAATAGAATAGAATAGAATAGAATAGAATAGAATAGAATAGAATGGAATAAAATGGAATGGAATGGAATGGAATGGAATGGAATGGAATGGAATAGAATAGAATAGAATAGAATAGAATAGAATAGAATAGAATAGAATAGAATAGAATAGAATAGTTTTCAGTTCAAAGGGACCTAATAGAGCAGAATAGAATAAAATATTGTATTTTCAGTTCAAAGGGACCTACAAGCACCATCCTGCCCAACTTCCTGACCAATTCAGGACTAACACAAGTTTAGAGCCTGTGAATTCTGTGAGGATGAGGATGGGGTCTCATGAACAGGTCTCTGTTTATCTAATCCCAACTGGGAACAGAATCTGCCTCAGTCTCAGGTGGAAAAGGATTTTCCTTATGGAACAGACATTCAGCTGCTTTTCCAGGAGCATTCCTCACTGCACATCAGCTCACTTTCCACCACTGTGAGGGCAGAAACGAGCTCATGGCTTAAATTCTTCAACAGCCTTGGAGGAAAATGATTTCAAATTCACCTCACGCTCCAGGAGAGCTGCAGGCCTGGAGCAGAGGAGCCCTGCTGGAGCTGCACCCAAGGAGGCATCTCTGGGATCACCACCGTGGATCCCGTGTGGAGCAGAGGGCTGGCAGGTCATCAAACACAGCCAGGGCCAGCAAACAACAGGCCACGGCTTCAAAGAACATTTCTAAACCCCAGCAGGACTCAAAGCACATTTCCACTGCAGCACTGGGGGGAAGAAATAAATATATTTTGTATTTTGCTTTCAGTTCTGCCACGTTCAGGTTGAAACCACGGAGCAGTGGAGCAGAAAGGCAGAGGCAGAATTTGTCATTCCACTGTCCTGAAAATGGTTAAAGCAGCATTTGTTCAAGGTTAAACAACCCAGCAAAAGTTCTTCTTGTGCTGAGTAGAAATAGGCAGATTTTCTGCATGAAAAGGGAAATACATAAAGTTGTGAACGCCTCGCATTGGAATGGAAATGCTGAGCTGCCAATGAGGGGCTGGAATGGGGAATCAGCGCCGGGAGCGGCCCAGGCCCGAAAATAATTTATTTTCTGCAGTGAATTTATTTCATGAAAAGTCATTATTCCAAAATCAATGTAAACAAACCAAGGGGCAGCCAGAGCAGCACTGCAGCTGGGGATGGCACAGAGCTCCAGGGAAAAGCTCTGCCTGGCTCCTCCTGCCTTGGGGGACACTAAAAACCACATTTTTCCCAGATTTCACCCCCTGTCCTGAGCCCCCACAATTCCAGCCCTGCTCCAGGCAGGGAGATCATGGAAAAGCTTGGGATGGAAGGGATCTTAGAGCCTCCATGGGCAGGGACGCCTCCCACCACCCCAGGCTGCTCCAAGCCCTATCCAGCCTGGCCAGGGATCCAGGGGCAGCCGCGGCTGCTCTGGGAAATCCATCCCAGGGCCTCTCCATCCTCCAGGGAGGAATTCTTTCCCAATATCCCATCTGAAGCTCTCTTTTTCCAGCTTAAAGCCATTAAAGATACAGAGTCCTGTTACGCATCCACCCCTGCAGGACAATATTAATTTAGATTTATGGATTTCAAAGCACTGTAAATCATGATGGAGGAAACTGAGGGGATTTTGGGGGCTGAGAGCAGGCCAGGGTGCAGAGCAGCTCCTGCCATGTGCCACAGAGATCCCAAAGATTAAAAACCCCATTTGGATGCAGGAATCAGGATGAAGCCCGTGGCAAAATCTGCTGGGCCATCCTCACACACGCAGCAATTGTTAAAGGTCTCTCCACTGCCTCACTGGAAAGCAGAAATTGCTCAGATTCTCCCTGAAAAAACTGGCTTTTGTTTCCCTTCCTTCTTGACAGGAGTATTTATGGTGATCACAAAGGAAAGATCACAACACATCCTGGCAAAAAAAAAAAAAAAAAAAAAAAGCCAGAGGAAAGAGCCGGCCTACAGATAATAAGTAACAAATCAGGAAAAGGGGGAAGATAATGGCTGTGATTAAAAATTAGACAGTGGGAAATAAAGAACAATGGATGTGAGAAGTAAAAGTATCCATTAAAAAAAAATCCATATCCAAATGTGTTATGGACAACAAGAAAACATTTTAGATTAGGCTGGAACAAAAGAAATTCCAGCAAAATTGCTGTGTTATAGATCCAGGTTTTGATAGGGGCAGGAATGCCATCAATAATGATGCAGATGATGCAGAAAAGCCCAAAAATCTGCTCTGGGAAACAATGAAGGGAACAGATTTCCAGCTCTCATCCCCCAACATTTTCCATCCCAACGGCAGCAGCTCCCAAATTGTTCACAGCTTAAAAATCTGTGAGGCTGCAAGCTTAATTAAGCGAAATAATTATTAATTTTTAAAAGCTTGCAATTAATTTTTAAACCAGTTTTCACCTGCAAGATCAGCCAAGTTGTTTGGAAATTTGTGGAGGGAAATCACTAAATATTTTACAAGAATAAAGCTGGTGTCGAGGTGGTGGTGAAAATGGGTGAAAAAAAAATGGGTGAAAAAGAGGGTGAAAAATGGGGCTGGGGTTTGTCACCAGCCCTCAGCTGGAAGTGCCACTGTCCCCTAAAGCTTCTCCTTCTCCTCCCTCCTCCCCTTTATCTTAGGCTGGGTCTATTCCATAAACCCCCCCTCCTTTGTTTTCCCCTTGGCATCAAACATATTTTTTTTATAAGCTGGGGAATAAAAATTGTTTCCAAAAGCATCTTGTGATCCTGGGGGTTCTCTCTGCTGCTGAAGTTGATTGTCCTTGTTATTCCAGGAAAAGTTTGGAGCTGTTTAATTTGTTGGCTCCCAGCAGGTGGAAGGTTTGATGCAGGATTTGTGAGATTAAGGGTGATTTGAGACGTTCAGGGGTTTGCTCCGAGTGAAATCACCACAGCTCCAGCAGAATATCAGCAAAATAAAGTTGCAGTGTCCTTAATTAAGTGCCCTTAATTTTATTATAAATCTTGAGGCCTTACAAGTGAATTGATGTTTAATCAGGGAAATGATGATTCTGCCTCTGTCTGTGAAACCAGAGGGAGCCAAAGGGAAATCCAGGGGATTTGGGCTCAAAACCACTTTTTGTTTTTGAGGAATAATTCCCTTGAGCTTTCGTGGAACACCAGAATGGTTTGGGTTGGAGGGACCATAAAAGTCATTGAGATCCACCCCTGCCATGGCAGGGACACCTCCCGCTGCCCCAGTGTCCAGCCTGGCCTTGGGCACTGCCAGGGATCCAGGGGCAGCCCCAGCTGCTCTGGGCACCCTGTGCCAGGGCCTGCCCACCCTGCCAGGGAACAATTCCTAATTCCCAATATCCCATCCATCCCTGCCCTCTGGCACTGGGAGCCATTCCCTGTGTCCTGTCCCTCCATCCCTTGTCCCCAGTCCCTCTCCAGCTCTCCTGGAGCCCCTTCAGGCCCTGGAAGGGGCTCTGAGCTCTCCCTGGATCCTTCTCCTCTCCAGGTGAGCACCCCCAGCTCTCCCAGCCTGGCTCCAGGGCAGAGGGGCTCCATGGCCTCTCTGGATTTGCTCCAGCAGCTCCAGGTCCTTCCTGTGCTGCAGCCCCCCAGAGCTGGAAGCAGGAATCCAGGTGGGATCTCTTTTCCAAGCATGTCCTTCCTCTTAGCACAGCACTTCCATCATTCCTTGGCCAGGCTGGGAATGCTTTGCTCCAGGATAGGGATGAGAAATTGCTGGCAGGATTTGCTTTGTTGGGAGCTTATCTGTGTGGGAAGGAACATTTTACAATCCTGGACCTTCCTGATACAACCTCAGTGTGATCAGCTGGAGCCCAGCTCCCAGAAGTTATTTAAGCTTTGCTTAATCCCAGCCCAGTTGTGCAGTGACCTGGCCTGGAAGGTCCCTGCTCTGCTGGAGAAGGGATTGACCCTGCTGGCAGCACAGCCTGGAGCTGGAGGATTTGGCATTGCTGCCCTGTGCTCCCTGGGCTGTGCACAGCAGTGGCCTGGCAGGAATGGAATGGAATGGAATGGAATGGAATGGAATGGAATGGAATGGAACACCATGGAATGGAACTGAACACCATGGAATGGAATGGAACACCATGGAATGGAACTGAACACCATGGAATGGAATGGAACACCATGGAATGGAACTGAACACCATGGAATGGAATGGAATGGAACACCATGGAATGATGGGGATGGCTGGAGGGACATCAAACACCCCCAGGGCAAAGCCAGGGCTGCAGGAGGGAGCTTTAAGCTGGGAACACTGTGCCCTCTGCTCCTGCTGCTCAGGAACCATGTGAAATTCTGTGATTTTCAAGGTGTTTGGCAGTGGTGATTGTTGCAGGCTGCTTTCAGATTTTTGGGAACAGTCTAGTTCCAGATCCAGCCTGAGCCACCTCTGGCTGTGCTCCCCGTTTGCTGGATTTGAAGCACCAAAGGAGGCAGATCTCAGGTTGTGGAGTTGGGATGGGAAACTGCAGCTTCTGCCACAGCTCTGGATAAACCCCACAGCGAGAGGGGCTCTGCTCCAGGCTCGGATTTGGGCAGAAGGAGCTTCAGTCCAGTGTAAGCCCCAGTACCCCATAGCCTGGGGTTTGGGGTGCAGGTGGAGCCAGGGACAGTCTGCCTGTCTGGAAGTGCTGACAGCAGTCCTGGGGTGGAGGCAGGAGGAACTTTATCCCCCCATTCCCATTCCCAGGAGCTGCAGCTGCATCTCCCACCCCATGGCTCCAGGACTCTCAAGGGCAGGATGAAGGAAACACCCCAAAAATGTCAGTAACACCTTGCTGGGGAGAGGAAAAGCAAAGGGTGAATTTGCTGCAGTCAGGGTTTAACAGAGAAGGGATTCAAGTTAGAGGCAGGTATAAAGAAATACAAGGAATCAATTGTTTAATGGATTTGCCTGTGCTTTAGACTGGTTCCAAAAAGCTTGGAGTAATCCGGGGAGCAAAGTAATAAATTGTTGATATATTTGTAGTGCTGAACAGGGCTGAGGTCTGGTGAAATCCTTGGCTTGGGAGGGGAGGAATCCTGCAGAGAAGCTCCCATTTCTTCCTTCGTGGTTATCATCAAATTCAGATTATTTTTTTCCCCAAGGTTTCCCATTATTTCTAACTCAGTGTTTATTCTCTAGGGTATCTGCCCTGCTCCAAAGGCAGGAAAGACTTTTCCTGGAGGTTTTTCCTTGGGGGGTTCCAAGACTGAAAGCCAACCTGAGGGAAAGGTCCATCCTGCTGGGAAAGATCATTTCTTTCTGTCTCACTCTGGATTTTCTCTAATTGACGAGGTTCAGGTGCTCTGATAACCCCAAACCCCCAATTCTGGGCTCTCCCCATGGGGTTTGCAGTTGGGAACAGGCGCAGAAACCCTGGGAGTGAAACATCTCTGGGGCCTGCAGGCTTTGCTGCTCCTCCAGCCCCCCAAGGGAAATTACTGCAGTGCCAACATTGAGCAGGGGCTGTTTGAGAGCGTGGAGGCTGCAGCTCATCACAGGTCAGGTTTGATGGATTTTGGCCAACTGGAAGTTCCCTGTGGTTGCATCTCCCCCTGGGAGTTCATGTTTTCCTGCTTTCTGTGCCAGTGTCAGCAGAGGCCAAAACTTCCTGGGATTTTGGCTGTTTGAGGGGGATCCTTCCCACCCCTCTGCCCTGGGCTGGAAATAGGACACCCTGAACCCCAAGCCTTTCCCAGCTTCCAGGATGGAGAAACCTGGATCCAAACCTCAGGTAGAGCAAAACTATTTAAAACAAGCAGGAAAACCCCATTTTATGGACAGATCCCTGAGGGCAGCAGGAATTCCTCCCATCTCTCTTCCATGGTGTGCCTGGCTGGTTGTGCATGTGCAGCCAAAGCCCCCAGGCACCCAGAGGAGGGGATTTTCAGCAGCCACGATGGTCCTGCATGTTCCCAGCATGTTTCCAGCCCTGGGAAATGCTGGATTTGTTCCTGTAACCTGAAAACAACAGGTTTAGGTCCTGCCAGGGAAGTCAGTGCTCTGAATGACAGGAAAACACCACAAGGTGTTTTTCCATGTCCTCAGGAGTGATAGCAGAGCTAAAGCAGATGGATCAGAAGCCTTTCCAGCTGAACAGTTTGGTTTCCAAGCTTTGGACTTCAGATTTATTTTAAAAATCCCTGTCTGAGGGGAGGCAGGAGTATTTCCAGTTCAGTGTTGTCCAAACCAGGAATTCTCCATGTAAAATAACCACACAGACCCTCTGGAGCGGCCCTGCTGTGCTCCCTCCTTGCAGGAATTGCCAGGACACCTGGGAATCCAAACACTGGATTGGGATTGGGAAACCACTTCTCCATCTCCACTGAGGCTCTTTTCCCAGCTCAGGTTCTTGTCAGGCCCTGTTTGTATCCCTTCTTTTCTGCCCAGTGATTGTTGCTGTCAGCTTGCTCTTATCCCATTTCTTATATAGGTTGCTTTATTTGGTTTTATTGCTTCTTTCACCTCCTATCTCATCAAGGTGCATTTCTTCATTGCTTCTGTGATCAGTGTGGGTTTTAGGAACACATTTAGGGGCATTTTTTAAGAGTCTTCAACAACTCCAAATTAATCACCCCAATCATTCTGATGATTTTCCTGCCAGTCCCTCAATGTTTCCAGCAGGGCCTTTCTCCACAGGTATCCAAACCCAGGCAGGGATTGTGTTTGGGCAGAGAAATAAAAGCAGGGCCTGGTGGATGACAAAGGGTTTTGTTTGGTGATCAGTTCATCCCAATCTGTGGGAAAAGGGGCTGAACCAGCAAGATTGGGAAGGTAAGGAATAGTTTGAGCTGGAAAGCAATCAGGGCATGTGTGAAAAGCTTTGAGGATGGTGGTGAGGAGCCACCCACGATGCCCCAGGAGCTCTGCCTGGAGCCACCACAGCTTGGAGTCTCCTTATCCCCCTCCAGCTACAGCAAAGCTGAAGTCAATCCCTCTCCATCTCCTTGGGTACACCTGGGGATGAGGGAAATCCTGCTCCTTTGGAAGAGGTCCCCAAAAAGCCCAGCCCATGGGTGCAGGTGGAGGAGCAGTGTCAGGAGATGCTGGGGTCTGGTCCTGCCTCTTTCTTGGAGGGCGAAGAAACCCTCAATTCCCTTGTTTCCATTCCCAATAAAGCTGCAGGTTGGCTATGGATCTGCCATGGTGCCGTGCTCCTGGAGTGTCTGGAGCCAGTGAATGCTGGCTCTGGGCTCCAGGCTGACACTGCAGGGCTCTCTGGTTGTTTTCCTACCACTCCATCATGTTCCCAGAGCATCATCATGAAGAGAAACATGAAAGCAGACAATTTATAATAATAAAAATAAATAAAAGGCATAATAATGTAAATTATGCACATCATTAACCCCAACTGTTGCTCTAAAATGGACAGAGATTCTGCAGGAAAATCATATTGAGGTTGTGCCGTGACAATTTTCCCTGAATGAAGGGAATCTGTGGTGGCCACAGACCTGTGGTGGCCAGGAACCAGTGGTGGCCATGGATCTGTGGTAGACACAGACCTGTGGTGGCCATGGATCTGTGGTGGCCATGGACCTGTGGTGGCCATGGATCTGTGGTGGACACTGACCTGTGGTGGCCATGGAACTGTGCTGGCCACAGACCTGTGGTGGCCAAGGATCTGTGGTGGCCATGGATCTGTGGTAGACACGGACCTGTGGATAGGAAACAGTAGTGGACACAGATCTGTGGTGGACACAGACTGGTGGTGGACACAGAGCTGTGGTGGCCAGGAACCAGTGGTGGCCATGGACCTGTGGTGGCCATGGATCTGTGTTGGACACAGACTTGTGGATAGGAAACAGTAGTGGACACAGATCTGTGGTGGACACAGACTGGTGGTGGACATGGACCTGTGGTGGCCAGGAACCAGTGGTGGCCATGGATCTGTGGTGGCCATGGACCTGTGGTGGCCATGGATCTGTGGTGGCCATGGACCTGCCACCCTCAGCTCATCTGCTTGAGGCAGATGAACTCTTTGCACAACTCATCTCCTGCAGCAGGTGCCAGATGAGGGCAGGGGAGCTCCACTCCTCCCCAGAGTGCCCCTTGTCCCCTCTGGCCACAGAGGAACCCCACAAGTCCAGCTCAGGTCCCTCACTTTGCTGTCCAGTGTTTCCAAGGGGAATCCCAGGGCCACAAGGATTTTTTATTCTTGATTTTTGAGGAATATAAAGGAGGGGATTGGGAGGGAACTGGTGTTGGATGTCTCCTCCCTTCCAATTCCTCCCTTTTCCTCCTGCTCACTCTTTTCCCTTTTCAAAGAAGACAGAGTCACTTTAAACTCTTTCATCAGCTCACCCTCATCAAAGGCAAGTGGGCTCAGCCTGAGTGGGATTTCCCAGCCCCCTCCCATCTCCCAGATTCCTAAAGCTGCTTTAAAGCGCCTTAAACCCTTCCTGCATAGAATTTTTCCTTGCAAAAATTAGACCTCATGAAAATAAATAATTCCCAGAGGAAATTTCAATTTGATTACAAATATTGACTTGCTTGAGGAAAGCTTTTTTTAAACAAAAATCCATTTGGAATCAACATTTTCAAATTAAACATGTATGTTCGCTCTGTCAGAGTACTTAACTTGGAAAAATACCAATTTTCTTTCCAGTGGTTGGGGATTTTAGGAGTTTCTCCCACCCATAGGTTTTTTTTTTGGCGAGAGCCGAACAAAAGCAAGGCCTTGAAATCGGGCGAAGACGGAAGAAGATTTGTTTTCATTTCAAGGGATTAAAAAAATGCAATGTGAAATGTTGTAAATCATTTTCATGCTTCTAAAAAAAAAAACCTACAAATGCAGAAATATGGGGATTAAAGCTGGAGCTCCAGGAGATGCCTGAGCTGGAGGAACACCAGGCAGAGCTGACACAGCGGGTGCTGCAACTCCAGTGTCACTTGGATGGTCCCCATGAGCCCACAGCTCCCAGTTCCAGCAGTTTGGGAGGGATTTTGCAGGGACTGGCAGCCAGGAGATGTGGGAGAGGAGCAGACAGGTGGGAAGAACTTGGTGGTTTGGCAGCTGAGTGGTGACATCAAGCTGTGCACGGTTCTCCATCTTTTTGGGCTAAATCCAGAGGACCCATCAGCATCCCACAGATGTTTATGGTTGCTGAAGCAGGGACTCCCAGAATGGTTTGGATTGGGAGGGACCTTTAAAATCCTCTCATTCCAGCCCTGCCACACCAGGGACACCTCCCACTGTCCCAGGTGCTCCCAGCCCCAGTGTCCAGCCTGGCCTTGGGCCCTGCCAGGGATCCAGGGGCAGCAACAGCTGCTCTGGGCACCCTGTGCCAGGGCCTGCCCACCCTCACAGGGAGGAATTCCTTCCCATATATCCAACCTAATTTTCCCTTTTGATTTGAACCCCAAATTCTCAGTTCAGTGACCAGTATGGCCAGTATGAGTTACTGAACCCAGCTTAGGCTCCACACCCCACCAAAGCAGCACTTCAGGCCCCTTCTGGTGTCCAGCCCCACTTAACAAAGCTAAACCCACCTGCTCGAAATGTGAATCTTTGTTGTGCTCTCCCCCAGACTCTTCCTGTGCTTTCTGTGATCCCTCTGCTCCTGGAAACAGTGGAGTTGAACTGAAACATTTGGGAAACCTCCCCCAGCTCAGGACAGGGAGCACTCAGGTCTGAATGTGCTGCTTTTGCCAGTTTATAGATTAAAAAAGGCAAGAATATATCAACTTAACTTTGTGCAATGTAGGAGCTGTGTCACGGGAGAGGGTAATTTTGTTTTAGTGCAGGAACCTGGTGTCCTGCTGATTTCGGGAGGGGAAGGAAGAAGAAGGAGCTGGAGGAACAGCAACTTTCTGATGTAGACAAGATTTCCACACACTTGTCCTGGGAGAGGTCCTGAGGGGGCTCAGCCTTCAGCCATTGCCCCTGCCAAAACAAAACACATCCATTAACTAAAATAAATCAACATCAGCATCATAAGTGACCCTGGCAAGAGCTGGGGGCTCTCCTGGAGCCTGAATCAGAGGGCAGAGGGGTGGGGGGTCCCCAGCAGCTGCAGTTTGTCAGGACCCCGCTGAGCTGAGGCAGCTCCAGCAGAGACTCTGCTCACCGGAGGCATCCAGGCATCAGCCAGGAATGACTCCAGACCCTGGAGGAGCTTTTAAGGAGCACTTTGTTAATGAATGCGCATGAGAAATGGCTGGTGACAAACACCAGGCTGCCAGGCCCAGGCAGTGCCCCCACAGCCATTAGGCCCAGCGGGAGCTCCAGGAGCCGTGTTCCCGCCAGGAGAGCCCCACTCCCACATTAAAGCAGGAAGACAAATGCTGAACTGTCCTCTGCACAAGCCCATCACCTTCCCAGCCACATCTCAGCAGGTCCAGCAGTGCCTGGGCCTGGTTTACCCCACAGGGGCCCAGCAAAGCCTGAGGAGCTGCTGTGACCCCCATGGTTGGTGCTGGCCCCTCTCTGCCCAGAGGTTGCTTGAGCCTTTTCCCAAATAATTGTGCTTAAACAGCCCATGCAGCCATGCTGAAGCTGTTCAGGACAGTGAATGTTGCCAATGAGGACAACTTCTCTTAAAGTTAATTAATCATTTGTAAACCGACCTTTGAGGGGATGAATTATTCATCAGTGCTCCTCAACCAACACGACACAGAAATTTCATCCAGCGTTTTTTTGGTCAAAGTTTTCCACTTTTCTATATCTGAGGGACAGGGAGAGCCATGCCCCTGCCTGTCACCTCTGTGTGGGATGCTCCTGCTTGCCCAGCATTTAAACCACAGCCAGGCTTAGGCTGGACCAAAGCCCAAGCACTGCTGCTCTTCCCTACCTGTATTTCTTCCTTAAAGCCTGACTGACCTTAAATTCTCTCGAAGACTCCTCTCCAGGAGCTTGACATTTAAAAGTGCAGTGACAGAAAATAACTTCTTCTAAAAATATGTGTAACTTATTTACCAGCAACCAGGAGAGGAGGAGAGGAATTCAAATGAAGACACACATCGACACCACACTGCTGGTTGTGACTTCTCCTGGGGGCAAAGCTGCTCCCTGTGCATTCCAGGCCTTTCTCCACATCCAAACCTGGAAATGGCTGAGCAGGAGCCAGGGATCAGGAGAAAAGGGATCCATCCCCATTTACCTGTCCCCCACATCCAAACCTGGAAGTGCCTGAGGAGGAACTTAGGAGAAAACTTAGCAGAAACTTAGCAGGAATAAGGAGAAAAGGGATTCCTCTGTACCTTCCCAGGCTGCAGGGAGGGGAGGGGCAAGGCTCCAGTTTTGGGGGAGACAAGGAGCAGATTTAAGATCCTACAGCCTCCAAAAGTGGGAGGCAGGAAAAGACAAGCCACTGTTTATTGGGAAAACATCTCATGCATCATTCTTTGTCAGGTTGCAGAAATGAAGGAATAAAAAAGAGAGAAAAAATAAATCAAAGACAAAACACAGCACAAATATGAGTGCTCACTACTTGGAAAACTGCTCATTCCCATAGGGAAAAGCCTTCTCCACCCCACGTCCCCCAGGAGAAAGCAGCTCCTGCCCAAACAGGCTCCTCACCCCCTTCCCCACCCAAAACTCCAGCACAACCCTGGGGGATTCTCCTGAACGTGAGGCGTTCATGTATCTTTAATTATTGTTTCAGCCACATAAATCCATGCAGAATTAAAATTCATGATGGTTCTAGGGTACAAGTGCAAACAATTTGTTCGGTAAACTTTGCTCTAATTGGCATTCTGAAAATTTCCTGTTAATCAAGCCCCCTGGGCTCGGTTTACCAGTGTAGCTGTGCCTGGGAACGTCGGTGCTTGGAGGGTGCACGCGCCAGCGCCGCTTTCAAGGGTCTTTAGATGATATTAACTCACACACTTTGTCCTCACGTTAATTTGCAAGTCATTTTTTGACAACCTTCCGTGGCCCTGCCTTTTATCTCGCTGCTTCGTTACTCGAGGCGAGCAAGCGAGAGGGAGAGTCTCGTTAAACCTGAGACTAAGTCACACCCGTTGAACCTGAGACTAAGTCACATCCAGAGCCCAGCGTGTGACATCCCCAGGGCACCTGGAACTCCTCCCTCCCGGAGATGCCTTTCCAGTGGCTCTTGACTCCAAGTGGCCACAGGAGACACAAAGAGATGTTTGGGCCAGTGTGGAAACCTCAGGAGCGTGAGGCAGGGACCCCAAAAACAGGAATGTGGAGGTGGGGACACTTTGGGCCTCTTGAGCCGAGGATGTGAAGGTCCTGAAGATCCAGGGCATGGGCAGGGCTGCTTTTCCATCCCATCCCATGTGCAGGGAGAACAACAGGAGATGCCAGGCTCTGGCACTTCCCACATGCAATCCAGCATGGAAAAATCGGCCAATTCTGGATCTCTTTCCCCCAGGGAACACCTTCCCCTCTCAGGGTCACCACCAGGATTTCAGGAGCTTTCAGCCATCCCCTCCCCTCAGTTTTGCAGCATTATCAGGCCAGTCCTTAACTCTCATCCCAAGAGATTTGGGAATAGGAGAAGTTTTGGATCACCTGAGCGTCTCTTCCCAGCGGCACAGTGAGGCAGGATGATAGAAATAACAAAATAACAAGCAGCTGCCAGAGATCAGGGCTGTGCTAGAGGAGCTCTCCTGGATGGGAATGTGCAAGAAGGAAACGCAGGAGAACTGGCAGCTCCCAGAAGACAAAAAAGATGGTGCACAACAACAAACTGCTTCCCGGGAAAGCTGATAAGGAGCATAATTAGATGGAATTATGGCAGCAGCGGCGTCTGGGAGCTGGAAAAAAATCGTGTGGAGAGTGGGAACAGACACATTCCTAGGGGAAAAAATAAGGATAATACAGGTTCATACAGTGGGAGCTGCTCACAAGGTTTTGGAGGCAACCAGAAGGGGCCACAAATAAATCAGATGTAAAACAAGAACAGGAAGATGTGGAGAGCCCTGAATGTCTGGGGAGGGTGAACAGACTGAGCATTCCAGGCAGGGATTTGTCCCATCTCCATTGCTTCAGTCTTTATCCAAAGGTTAATTGTGGATGAAAGGTAATGAAACAGCTTTGAGGGGAATAGGGGGGAAGGCCAGAGGAAGGGAAGGAGTTTGGAGCCATTTGGATGTGTCAGATGTATTCAAAATGAGAGGATCTGATGAAAAACACCCTGGAACGAACATTGAACCCTTGGTGGTTATCTTCAAAACTGATGAAGGTGCAGAGGTCCCTGGAGATGAGAGAAGCACCTCTCTTTGAAGAGGATACTTAAAATTAAAAAAAAAGAAAGGTTAGAAAAAAATCTGAATAATCATCTTAGTCTAAATTCCCTGAAAGAGGCTGGAGGAAAGGCTTAAATGAGTAACTTGTAAAAGGATGAATAAAATCAAAGAACATGGGTTTGTCAAGAGCCAGTCGTGTCAACCCCATTTAATTTCCTTCTTTGATAAGGGAACAGGAGGACCTGGTGATGGGGAGCAGCAAACACATGAGTGAGGAGGACTTTTGCATTTTCCCACTAAAAAAACACCCTCAAAATCCAATCAGAGCTCAACGGCAGAGAAACCACTCCTGAAGAGGAGGGATCAGGGGACAAGGAGATTCCCCAGCCCCCACCTTGGCTCTAGAGGAGGGGATGTCACCCTCCCTCTCCATCCTGCCTTTCTCCAGCTTGGCAATCCCCAGCTTTGCCCAGGAAAATGGAGACTGAACCTTTGTTGTGCTGATTTTTAACCTCCCATGTTGGTTTATCCTTCATTTCCCCACAACATCAGCATCCCCACGAGCGTTCCAGCAGAACCACCTTGATGTGGCATTATCCCATATTAACCTGGCATGCTGGCAAGGAGCAGGAAAGACGCTTTTGGTGGAGCTTCAGTGACTCCAACCCTTTTGGAGAAGGTGCAAATGCCTACAAAACCAGCCTGGGAAACCTGAGTGGGAGCGTGGATGCTCCAGAGCTCCAGTGCTGGAGGGACAGATGGACTGAGGGATGGGGACTCCTGCCCGCCCCAGCCAGGGACTTTGGGAGCTGCAGGAATGGCTGCTGCAGGATGGCAGGAGTGGAAGCTTTTGATATAGTTTCAAACAATGTGTAATTATCAGGTACCTGAAAATTAGCCCATCTGTGCCTCGGGAGAAGACAATGGGAAGTTGTGTGTTACTAATGGCTGAAAAGCGCTGGCAGCACAAGACAGGAAATTCTCAGGCAACTTTTTTCTGCAGGTAATGTAATTACACGGCATAATCCCCAAATCTCCTGACTTTTTGGTGGGGTTTGATAAAGCTTAGGAGGTCTTCATCTCCCTTTCTGTTTCCTCTCCTTGCTGCAGCAGCACAGCTCTGGGGATAGCAGGCCCGCCTGGGCAGCAGCAGATGTGGGTGACATAAAACTGCCTTTAAACACCCAGCTAAAGACAATCTGAGCTTTTGCTAAAGCAGATGATTGTAAATTCCCACCTGCCTTTGCCACAGCCTCACTCTCTGAATGCAAAGCACAGAGCTTGTAACATTATTTTGGATAAAATTTTCTTGCTGGTAGAGTCGGTCAGAGCCTGATCCAGGTCAGTGCACACACAAGCAGCAGCTTGGGTCAGATTTAGGACCTCTTTTGTTTTCTCTGCTTTTGGGCCTTGCTGATGCAAAAAAAAAAAAAAATCCCCAAAAGACCCTTGATTTCTTGAAATGCCTCGAGGATCTGGTGATGAGGTCTTTGAGGGTCGGTGAAGCAAAGCTGGAATGGCACAAACCTCATGCAAACAGTCCAGGCAGGGTAAATAGCCGATGATTTTTTATATTCATACTTTTGTCTGAGGAATAACTAGGAGCAAATTGCTTTTCCCTTGCCTAGTTGGAATTATTCAGAGCGCTTTTTTTTTTCTGCTGATTTTTGCTATTCTCCCTTTCGAGAGGTTTGCTCCTGAAGATGGCTCAGCCCTGAATGGAAAGCAAACGTTGCCTTCACCTTCAGTGAACTTTGAAGCGATTGATTTTCACCGGGCATGAAAGAAAAGCTGAGAAGTGACAGCTCGTGGACTTTGGGGAGGGTGAACGCTGCCATTTCACGCCTGTTGGTGCAGGAGGACTCGGGGCAGTGTCCCAGCACACTCTGGCAGAGGCTCCTTGGGCTCATCCAGCCCCAGCCTCTGCACACGGGGGGTCCTGGCCCGGCCCAGAGCAGGGAGGGCTCGGAGGAAAACGATTCTTGCTGGCTTTTGTCTGGTAATCTGAGGTCAGGAAAACAAAGTGCTTCCTCCCAGCTCTCCCCAGCGCCGTGGTGGGAAATGCAGCCAAGCTCCAGCACCGAGAACAAAGCCAGAGCTGGCACAAACACAGCAACTCCTTAAATGAGTTTGCCATTAGCCGGAAGGGCTGCAAATTGAAGCGAAGATAAGCCCCTTAGCATTTCCCTTCTTTAATCCCAGCCTCATAAAAGCAGAGATGTGTTCCTATTCAGTGGGCTTTATACAGAGGCAGGTATTTCATTTACCCAAAAAAACCCCTGGATCGGATAAATTATTAATGTTATTTATAAAGGCAATTCTGCCATTCAGCAACTTCTTTTGGATCCCTCTGCTTAATCTCGCTGCTTAGCATAAGATACACTCCAGTTAAAAGGCAAAATCACATTCCCTTACAAGGCCTGCAAAATAAGGGAGCGCTGAGGTGCCTGGAAAAGGGTTGTAGTTGAAATTCTGCTCTAAAGATTAATACATTTATCAGTGGCAAACATAAGCCCTGATTTCCACTTGCTTGTACCCTCCCTGCGTGAGGATGGGGCCTCACTCACACGCAGCAAGAGCTGGTTAAGCTGCTCAGAGACACGTTGGTGCTTCCAGAGCCTCTGTGAGGCTGCCTGGGGGCTGGGTGGAGCCCTAGGGGGAGAATTTCAGAATTTCCAACCCCACTGAGGTTGGAAAAGGCCTCTAGGATCAAAGACTCCCAGCTGTGCCTGATCCTCTCCTTGTCCCCAGCTCAGAGCACTGAGTGCCACCTCCAGCCCTTCCTGGGCACCTCCAGGGATGGGGACTCCAAACCCCCCTGGGCAGCCCCTCCCAATCCCTGAGCCCCCTTTCCATGGGGAAATTCCTCCTGGTGCCCACCCTGAGCCTGCCCTGGCCCAGCCTGAGGCCGTTCCCTCTGCTCCTGTCCCTGTTCCCTGGAGCACAGCCCGACCCCCCGGCTGTGCCCTCCTGGCAGGAGCTGTGCAGAGCCACAAGGGCCCCCTGAGCCTCCTTTGCTCCAGGCTGAGCCCCTTCCCAGCTCCCTCAGCCTCTCCTGGGGCTCCAGCCCCTTCCCAGCTCCGTTCCCTGCCCTGGACACGCTCCAGCCCCTCCAGGGCTCTCTGGCCATGAGGGCCCAGAGCAGGACACAGCCCTCAGGAGGCCTCACCTGTGCCCAACAATCATTCCCTGGTCCTGTTCCCAGCCCCTCTGGCCCAGCCTGGAGCACTCCTGGGGCTGTGTGACCCAGGAGCAGGAGCCAGCAAAGCAGCCCTGTCCCCTCCTGTGGTGTGTCCTGCAGCATGTCCCCCTCTGGGACAGCCAGAGCCACAAATTCAGCTCTGCAGGGTCAGCCCTGCACCCACCCCATGGACCAAGCCATGCCAAGGGCAGCCAGGCACCAGAAGGAACATCCAGGAGGTGTAGGGATGCTCAGAGTCCCAAAACAGGTGCTCAGATCCTCCAGGAGAGCTGCCATGGTGGCACTGGGGATCTCAGCCCAGCAGGAGCAGCGTGGCACAGGGCCATGAGGAACAATGGGATAAACATGAGAAACTGGGAGTTCTGCTCAACATCCCCACTCCAGCTCCAGCAGTGGCACAGGATGGAGCAGCTCCCACATCCTCCTCCCACCAGCAGGCCAGCAATGGCTGGTTTGGGGTTAAACACCCACAATGGGGAAAAGCAAAGCCAGCAGCTCCCATGGGAGATGTGCTCCAGCCTCTGAGAGGGGAACTACATCTCCTTGTTCCCACATCAGGTAATTCCCCTGGGAACCACCTCTATCCCACCCCATGACCCCAAGAACATCCTGGGAGTTGCCACAAGCCACCCCCCAAATCTGAGGGCAGCACTTGTGGGGTTTGCAGGGAGCTTTGGAAAAATCCCTCATGGAATGTCTCCTTCTCCAAATGCTTTCTCCAGCATTTCCCTCTCCCAGGGCTGCACAAGAAATGGAGCAGCCAGCTCTGGCTGAGGTTTTGTTGCAGCACAATTTGAACCCAGGCAGAACATTTCTGTTTGCTAAACTCGCCCAACCTTTTCACAGGAGGGTTCTGACAGCAGTGTGTGTTTTCCATGTGTTTTCCATGGATTTCCCATGCTGTTTCCCCAGCCCTGGGGATGTTCAGGATGTGTTTTTCCTCCTGGGCTGTGTGTGGGGACAAGTAGGGGCCCACACGTGGCACCTTTGATCATTCCCTGGCACCGAGGGCTCCTGCAGCTGCACTTGGAGCTGGAGATGTCTCAGCTCTGGGCACCACAGAGAAGCTCACTTTTATGTCAAAATGCCTCCTAATAAGATTTTAAGTTTGTTCAGGGAGCTGGAATGAAATATTTAACCACGGCATCACAGCAGCATTTTATTCTCATGAAAATGCTGAGATGCCATTTGCAAATCAGAAATGTTTTCAAATTTTGCTTTGAAATTGCAGCGTCTTTGTGCAACTGTTTTGTGTGGGGTTTTTTTTATTATTATTTTTCTTTCCAGGAAGAAACAAATCATGGGGAAAAATATCTGAGATCTCAGGCATTTCTTCCCAAATCAGGTGTCTGCTCTTGAGTATGCCCTGGTGAGGCTCTTTGGAGCCATCATTCCCACTTGGAGCAGGGAGAAGCAGCCCCTGTTGTTGCATCCAGCATTCGAATTCCATTATCTTTGTTTCTTGCACTGACAACGAGACATTTAGGTTGGAGAACTCCACTGGGCATTAGTGCTGCTCTGAAGGGTTTGCATGATTTGAGATAAATGTCATAAAAGAAATAGCAAGTTCTGCTAGAAAAGCACAGCTGTCCTACTTTTTTATTATTATTATTGGGGCAGTTTTCCCTTTTTTTTTTTTTTTTTGGTACAGTTTATTCCCTTGCAGTTCTTTATCTCCCTATATATAAATTATATCTTGTTAAATACAAGAATCCAGCTTGCTTCAATCCCTCCTTCAAGACTTGGATACTTCCTTATCCCACTCCTTTCCCTGCTTCAGGCAGGTACCCAGAGCCATCCAAAATCTCTGGGTCTGGGTGATGTTTGGTCTGTGAGTGGCTGAATTTTGCAGCATGAATTAAACTATTTCCAAAAGGAAAAGCAGTTTTTTAAGCAGTTCTGGCCATACACAGTATTTGAGGTTCAAACTGTTCTTAAGAAAGGGTTATTCTATAATAGTGACCAAAATATCCTTGAATTCAGCATCTTAGGATCAAAAAGCCCCAAATCCCCTAAGATGTCGCCCAACTTAAAAAAAAAAAGAAAAAAAAAGCCCTTGTGATTTGTGCACAGTTTATTCATGGGGGTTTTTAATACAAAATTCAAAGAACTGCAAGGAGAAAATGTTGGCAAGCAGCATAAAAAACTGCTTAAAAATAACATATGAACGTGTCAGAAGGAATGTGTATCATTTATCCAAAACACTGAGGATCCAAAATAGCTGAGAGAGGAGGGGAGCAGGAACCCGAAAAATCCTCCCCAGCCCAAGGCAGGTCTGAACACAGAGAGGAGCCAGGGCTTGTCCTGGCCACTCCATGCACAGTGAGGATGCCAGAGTGATCCTACAAGATTTTAGGGCACAGAAGGTGTGGCAAGGACAGAGCTGGGAGTTGTCTGATTCTGGGAGAAGCTGTTGTGGTCCTGGAGGGTTCTCCTTGGATCGAGCTGCTCCATGCAGAACCAACTTTTAGGAAGGCAGCAAATCTGCAGCCTGCAAACACTGCTCTTCCAAATCCTCCCTGAGATGTGGGCCAAACCAAGCATTGGGAGGCCTCTCAGGAGTTGGAAATGCATTGGAAAATCAGGAAATCAGGAAAACCAGCTCCTTTCAGCAGTGCCATGACCAGGAGCTCGTGCTGGCTCCAGCTGATCCCGATTTCCCCCTTTCACCAGTCCCCTGGTGTTTCAGGTTCTGCTCTGCTGCTGCTGGAGCTCCCACAGCCCCTTCCAGCACCCAAAGGTGCCCCAGCCCCTCCTGCTGCTTCTTCCAGAGCCACCTGCACCACAGATCAGGGGGTGCAAGGGAATTCAGTCTGGAGAAGAGAAGGATTTAGGGACCTTGTAGCAGCATTTCAGTCCCTCCAGGGAGCTCCCCAAAAAGATGGAGAGGGCCTGGACACAGGGAATGGCTTCCCACTGCCAGAGGGCAGGGATGGATGGGACATTGGGAAGGAATTCCTCCCTGAGGGGGTGAGGCCCTGGAATGGATTTCCCAGAGCAGCTGCCCCTGGATCCCTGGAAGAGTCCAAGGCCAGGCTGAATGGGGTTTGGAGTAACCTGGGATAGTGGAAGGTGTCCCTGCCCATGGGACTAACCTTTAATGTCCCTTCCAACCCAAACCCATGATCCCATGAAATCTGGCTGGGATTTCTTCCCCCCTAAAAGCAGGTCCTGCTCCATGATGTTCCCACCGTCCAGAGGGATCAGCACTTCCAAGGCAGCCAATGCCTGGAAAGCTGCTCCCAGCTGCTGCCTTCCCCCTCCCCGAGTGCTGCAGCCCCAGCAGGGAGGCAAAGCCCCTGGAGCACCGTGGCTGCCTGCAGGGGGAACTGAGGGGGAATTGCAGTGCTGAGGCTGCAGCTCCTGCCTGGCTCCTGGGAAGCTGCCAGGGAAGGGAAGTACAGGCACAAAATGAATAGCAGAAGAGATTGCAGGTAATTATGTTTCTTAAGCTGTTAACAGGATTGGCCATTTGATAAATGAGAGGATTTGGGAATGTTTTGTCACTGACAAGGCATTGTGAGATGCGGGTGGGAACAGGAGCGCTGCTCTCCCACGAGCAGGAAATTCTCCCGGGACGCTCACGCACCGTGAAATCCATCTGAAACCTGGATGCCAGCACATGGAGGGAAGAGGACAGATCCAGGACTCAGGCTGAAAAAATCCCACCAGGTCTCTCACATATGGAATTCATTTGGGTTTGGTGCCCCTCCCGTGTCCCCAGAGGCTTCTGCTCTTTGATGGTGATCCCCCATGTGCTTCCATATGGATTTTGGTGCCACCAGGGCCCCTCAAATCCCTCCATCTGCTTTTCTGTGCTCTCAATCCCTCTGGCTCCCTCTGCTTCCCTCAGCTCTTGCTTTGCTTTTGTGTTCCCTTGATGGAAAGGGAAGAGGAGAGGCAAGAGGGACCCCAGCCCTGCTGTTTGTCCTGCTCCAACTGTGCCCCTCAAGAGGATTTGGATACCCCTGGAGCCCCTCTGTTTCTTTTGCAGTGCCCACAGAGGCCTTGATGGGATTTTCAGGGTGTCCCAGTGCTCTCAAGCTGATTTTCCCTGGAAATCTGTGCTTTGGTGGCCTCAGGAGCTCTGCCCGTGTGCTCTGTGGCCCTCGGGAGCCTCGGTCCCATCCCACAGCAGCGAGGCTGTTTGGGGCAGGACCCAAAGCAGCAGAGTTTCTGCTCTCCCAAAGCTCCCCCACGGCTTCTCATTTCTTTGTTTTGGATGTCTGTTAGCACCAGGCTGCTGCAGGAGCTGTGGGACAGGCTGAGGATGAGGAGCAGGAGGGCAAGGCCTGCTCCAGAGATCTGTTACAAGCAGGTAACGCATTAAATAAACCACAAATCAGCTTGTCTCAGTCTGTGGCTCGCTCCATTTTTGATTATTTCCAAGAGGAAAACTATCCCAACATGGCTGGCTCCTCCTCAGGCCTCCTGAGTGTGACTCCCCAGCAAGGAGCTGCCTTTCCCCCCTGGGGCAGCTCCTTCAGGGGGAAATGGAGGCAAAATCCAGCTCCTGCTCCTTTGAGGAAGCTCTCTGGAAAACAAGGTGTGCAGCTCCGGCTGAATTCTAAAATGCTGGCCCCAAGCAGCTTGGAGGGTGGGCAGGAGGTGAAGCAGCAGCTAATTCTTAGCAATGAACACCTAGGAAAAGAGAAATACCAGCAAAAACACTCTGGGAGCTTTTCCTTTACAAACAATAAGACTGAAAGCTCTGTTTTCACCCAGCCAGGGCAGATGTGAATGTGGATTTGTGGATGTGCCCCTTTGCTCCAGCACCCTCAGCCCAGCCCAGGCTTCCCTTCTTCAGCAGGACACAGAGCTCCAGCCCAGCTGGGCAAGGCAAAATCTGGGCCAAAGCTCAGCCCAAAGCCCAGGGCAGCCACAGGGGCACCACGGGCACCTTCAGGGGGCTCTGGTTCCAGCACAGAGACATTTGTTCCTGGCAGCCCCCCCAGAAAAGGAAGATGGGTTTTCAACCCACTGCTGTGGATGGGTGAGAAGGATCCCAAAGGCCTGAGCCCCAGGGGCAGCCTGGCCCTTCATTAATGCCCCAATTAACTGTCCTGGGAGCAGCTCTGTGTGATGGGCAGGATGAGACAGGAGAGAATTCCAATTTAATGGAATCATGGAATGCTTTGGGTTGGAAGGAAAGTTACAGCCCAGCCCATCCCATGGGCAGGGACACCTCCACTATCCCAGGGTGCTCCAGCCTGGCCTTGGGCACTGCCAGGGATCCAGGGCAGCCCCAGCTGCTCTGGGCACCCTGTGCCAGGGCCTGCCCACCCTCACAGGGAACAATTCCTCATTCCCAATATCCCATCCAGCCCTGCCCTCTGGCAGTGGGAGCCATTCCCTGTGTCCTGTCCCTCCATCCCTTGTCCCCAGTCCCTCTCCAGCTCTCCTGGATCCCCTTCAGGCCCTGGAAGGGCTCTGAGCTCTCCCTGGAGCTTCTCCTGTCCAGGTGAGCACCCCCAGCTCTCCCAGGCTCCACAGGAGCAGTGTTGGTGCTCTCCAAACACTAGCCCTACTCTTCAGCCAAGGCTGGGGAGGACAGGACCATCCTTGGGCACCACAGCACTTGACAGAACAACTGAGAATTCCTGGTTAATCTACCGGAAAGAATTTTGGAGCAAGGGGAAGGAAGGCACATGAATATGCAGCAAATGCAGGGGGAAGCTGCTGGCTGCTGCAATGGCTCATTAGAGCTGCACAGCCCCAGCCCAGCAGCGCTGCAGCTCCCTCTGAACGTGGCAGGATGTGTCACCCCAGATGGGTTTGCCTGGAGAGGCTGTTTCACAGGATGGGCCTCACGTTTCCATGGAATTTCCATATTCCCCAGCAGCCACCTCATGTGCAGGGGACTCGCAATTAAAAATGGATTACAGGAAAATAATCATGGAGTTCAGATTGGAGAAGAAGGATGCCTGAAATGTTCTCCCTGGAATCAGGTTAGAGCATCTCTAGCTTTCCACAGGATTTTTTAATGGTGAGTGTCACTCACAAAATAATTTGATGTACCTGAATAAAATTAATCAAAACCAGTGGAAGAAAAGCAGCACAAGATTAAATATCCAGAAAATAAACCCAGAGACCTCTTGGCAGGAAGGATGGGAGGGAAGAACTGGGACTCACACTCCATCGGCTAATAATAAAAATGAAGAGACACAGTGGTGGGAGAACAAGGAAAGGTTCACTAAGGAAAAGCCCTGCAGATTGGAAGTGCTGCAAGTGGAGCTGTAAGAAAAGAAAGCCGGGGGCTTTCAGGTGCAAAAAACACAAAATTCCTCCTGCTCAGACAAAGCAGAGGACCAGGGGCTCTCCCTGCTCACATTCCGTGGCCTGTAGTGAGTGCTGTGGGAAAGCCTGACAGAGAGGACCAATAAACACACTGCTCCTGGCTAATTGTCTGAGTATCAGTTCCTGGCCTGTGGCCACCAACACTTCCAGCCCAAAGCAAACAGCAGTGAAGGGAGGGAGAGCACAGGGCTCTGCTGGGCCATGGAGGAGCAGCTGCACACATGGATCTGTCCAGGCAGGAATTCTGCCCACCCACCCCAGGGACAGCACAGGGAACCAGCCAGGCCAGGGGGCACAGGAGCACCCTGGGCTAGGGCAGGTGTCCTTCCCATGGCAGAGGGTGGCACTGGAGGAGCTTTAAGGTGCCTCCAACCCAAAACATTCTGGAATTCTGCGACTCCATGAGGAGGCTGCTGGGAAGAGAAGATAAGAGCTCTGATAAGGGAATGAAATTTGATAAAGGATCTCTGACAGCTGGGGATGGAGGACAAGGCACAGGAGAACCTGGGGAGCGTGGAAAGGTTTGGAAAGGGATCACCTGAACATCAGGGATGATCTCCTGTACCTGCAGCCCTGCTGGGGATGGATCAGGATGCCAGGGGCAGAGCACAGGCAGCCCTGAGCTCTTCCCCACACGCTGCTGAGGAGGAAAACAGCACTGCAGTATCCTCATCCCCTTCTGTGGCCTGGGACGTACAAATAAAGGGGGTTCTGAGATCAACAGGAGGTTGCCACCCTTGATAACGGCTTTCACTTGGCCGAATCTGGAGGCACAGGATGATGCTGGGCTCCATCCCACCCTCTCAACAGGCACCACACGTGGAAAAGCACCAATTTTCCACCTCTGTGCTGCAGATTTTCCCTGGTCCCACCTGTGCCTCTCCAGCTATTTCTGTTTGTCTTCCTACCTTACATATGTTTATCTTCTAAATGCTCCCTCCTGCCTTGGCTGAGGGCTCTGCTGGCGCATCCCAGCTCCTGTGCTCTGCCCTGCAGGGCAGGGCTGCTCCTGCCTCCAGCCAGGAACTGCTGCACAGGGGCTCTGTGGATCCAGAGCTGAACATCCACAGCCTCCCACAGAGAGAGCCTCAGAATTGGCACATTTCAGAGGAAAAGGAAAAAAAAAATGCACATTTTTCACTGGGGTTATTCCTTTCCTGAATTTCAAGCCTTTAAATGTTAAGACTGTGGCTTGGCAAATTTGGCATTGATATTGGGGGGGTTATTTACATAATAAATGTAAATAAATCTATTAAAAATGGAATCACAGAATCCCTGAGTGGTTTGGGCTGTAAGGGACTTTTAAGCCCATCCAGTGCCACCCCTGCCATGGACAGGAACACCTTCCACTATCGCAGGTTGCTCCAAGCCCAATCCAGCCTGGCCTTGGACACTTCCAGGGATGGGGCAGCCACAGCTGCTCTGTGCCAGGACCTCCCCACCCTCTCAGGGAACAATTCTTCCATATATCCTACCTAAATTTCCCCTCTTTTAGGCTGGACCCTTGTCCTATCACTGCAGCTCCTGATGGATAGCACATAATAACACATTATACAGAGATAGATATGTATCAAAAACACTGGGAAAATGGTGTCTTTTCCCTAATCCTCTTGCCATTTCACCTGACACTTCAAAAAATATCACAGAGTCAAACACTCAGCGTGAAACCTTAAAAAAATTGACTGGCGTGGTCAAAGTTTGGTGGTGACATCAGCAAAGGAAAACAAAGCCCCTAAATGTCAAACACTGCTATGACACAACACAGCTATCGAGCTGGTTGTAAATCAATCGCCAGGAAAAACTCCTGACCTACATGAACAGAAGCAGGAAACAAAGAAACCTCAGAATAAAATCCATGGCTGACAGAGCTTAGCACAGGGAAGTTGTGTTTGCAGAAGAAATCCTAGCAACAGTACGGGGTCACTGCTCGGTGCAGACAGGAGAATTGGGAAGGATTATGCAGAAAATGCAGAAGGGTTCAAACAGACTTTTAGTCGGTATTTGGAAAGAAGGATGATTTGCTTTCATTGCTGGAAGATGATGAAATACTTTCCAGTCTATTAGGAGCTGAGAGGGATGTGAGGATCTCTCAGCAATGAGGAGGCTGAAACCAGCACCACTGGCAGAGCAGCTCGGGCCCTGCTGATGCTGAATGGGAACAGCAGCAGATCTGGAAATGCCCAACTTATCAAAATCTGTTCAAGCAGAAGGGAAGCAGCAGGAATCAATGAACCATGGGAGGAAGGAGCAGCTCTGGGTCACAGCAAGGGAGGGTTTGTTCCAGCCTGTCTGTCATTAGCACGGGCAAGGGGAGCTTGGAGCCACATGGAATCAGGGAATCACAGGTGGGGAAGGCAGGGAGGGACCACAGGGCTGACCTGATCCCCTGCTCCAGCAGGGTGCCCCCAGAGCACACAGCACAGCACTGAGCCCAGAAGGTTCTGGAGTGTCTCCAGTGAGGGTCCAGCTCTCCTGACAAACCGGAGCCACCCTCTTTCCCAGGCTGGTGGCTCTGAGGTACAAGGATGTCACCTGGCACTCACTCAGACCAAAGTTTTCTTCTCCATGACAAAACCTTGAATTCTTGGCCAGCTCAAAACTTTCTGCTGGAGGTAAGAGTCAAACAAAAAAAGCCCTGGGCTCAAGATGTGCTCTGTTCTTGCCCACGTGCAGGAGCAGGAGTTTCAAACCAGGATTTTTGTGAAGCTGTTCCTTGGCTGCACACTGGTCCCAGTGACTGTGCAAAGCTGGTCTGTGGCCATGAAATGTCCCAAAATGGGCACACAGAGAGCCAGCAGTGCTGTGCTGTGGCTCTCAGAGCCAGGAGCCCTCCCTCTCCCAAACCCACACCTCTGCTGGCTCCAAGTGCCAGCACCAGAGCTGCTCCAAACAAGTTTAACTCCTGTTTTCTCCAGCAAGGAGGGAAGTGAATTAAATCACTGTTCACTTTACACCCCTGCGTAAGCTCCAAAGAGCTGAGGGGACTGGAAAGATTTAAGAGATAAATCTCTTCTGCTTCAGGGTAGCACCGAAGACCACTCAAACCCAAACATTTTGGGCACAAAACTTCCCCTTTGCAACTCCCTGGTGTTTTGGACCCCCCCAAAAAGCGTTGCCCTAAACAAGACTGTGCAGAGTGGAAGTTGTAAAACACTGTTGGATCTCCCATTAACGTAATGAGGCTTCACCAAAAACAGAGGAGCAGGAAAAAAAGATTAATCAAAACCCTCCGTGAATTTATTTATGGATCACAAAAAATGTTTCCAGAATATCCAAGACATGGTCGAGGGATAAAGTTAGATGAAGTTCGGATTTATCTCGATTACCTAACCTGGCATTAAAATCCTTTCCACTGATCAGCAAACAGAGGGATAAAAAGATTTTAGAGACATTATGTAGGTCTGGAATAATTCCCAGTACGAGTTCCTATAAGAAGAGGAATTGTGGGAGGAATACAAATATTAATCAGAAGAAAAGGTTCTAAATTGGGAAACTGCTCTGGCAATGAGACAAAAGTCTAAGTCATTAGTGTAACAACCTCTAATCCCTATCAGAGCAGCCAGTCTCATGACAGAGATGGACGTGAAATGGCTTTCTCCATAAATATTTCAGGTTTGATTAATTCTAACTTTCTATGTCTGGACGTAACAAATATGTTGTGAAACATATCATGAAAAAGCAGAGACATTTGGCTGAACAATCCAAAACCGTGTAGAAACTTCATTTTCTAGGAAATGGAGAAACACATTTTAAAGCTGTTTTCCTCTTAACTCCATGCAGAAAATTCCCCAGTGTCCAACTCTTTAAAATAACTTCTCCCCAAAAGCAGCAGCCTATCTAATTAAGTCCAGAACCATGCTACCAGTTTGACCCCGATTTCAATTGGCAACTCCCTGGCAGGCACCAAAATACCTTATTAAATTTTTTCGAGGGATAGCAGTTCTGATTTATAGGAAAAGAAAAAAAAAAAAAAAAGAAGTAAATATTTTCTAGGTCAGGAAAGGCGAGAAATGCCAGGCACGGTCCTGCAGTGCCAGGATTCACACGGAGCATCAGGCAGTAAGCTCAGAGTCCTGCTTTGGTGACAAGTCCTCATGTAAAGCAGATCATCCCTACCCAGAGACTGAAGCACATCCATATGCATAGCAAAGCTCTGAGATTACTCCCAGCACTCCCTTTTTTTCCCTGTAATTACAAATCTTTTCCTTTCAGAGGCTGTCGAAGAAATATTCTTCAGTGTAAGAGGCTCCCCGACACCCCCACGGTTGTGACAGTTCTGCTGTGTTGGGGCTACAGCAGATCAGGGTGGATCCCACCCATTTTGGGGGGAAAAGGACTTTTTGGGCAGCTCCATCTGTCCCAGGCTCCTGGGCAGCCTCGTCATGGTCAAAGGGGAACTGGGCACAGAGCGAAAACCTTGAGTCTCATCCTGCAGTGGGAGACAGGGACCTGTGATGGTGGTCTTTGGATGATAAATAAAACAGAAATAAATAAATATTCCTTAACAAAGCAGGAATTTCCTGTGTGACAAGGAAGCTGCAGTGTTTTCCTACCAGGCTCGTGGCCATGGGGTGTTCTGGGAGAGGTTGGTACCTCCTCCATCAGCACCAGCACAATGTACAGGAACTTTACCTTTGAGCTGATGGATAGGATCCCAGAATCCCAGAATATCCTGAGTCAGAAAGGACCCACAAGGATCATCCAAGTCCAGCTCCTGGCCCTGCAAAGGACAACCCCAAGAATGCCACAACGAATAATTCCTGACTTTGAAAAAAAGAAATACTCAAAGTACTGAAGGATTTTGCAAAAGCAGAGGGACAGCTCTGAGCTCTGCTCCCTGGGACAGGGACAGCACCCAGGGAATGGCTGGGGCTGGGCCAGGGCAGGGCCAGGCTGGATTTTGGGAGAAGTTTCTCCCCCCAGAGGGTGCTGGCACTGCCCAGGGAATGTGCACAGCCCCGAGGCTGCCAGAGCTCCAGGAGCCTTTGGTCACCAGGGATGCACAGGGGACACTGCTGGGCAGAGCCAGGGGTTGGACTGGACCATCCTTGGGGTTGGATCATCCTTGGGGTCCCTTCCAGCTGAGGATATTCCCTCATCCTGTGGGTTTAGCATGTTGCAGTTTGACCTACTTTAAAATAAAGTTGCCATCCAATTTCCCTTCATTTAAAGGTTTCCACTTCTGATGTTATAATGGGCTCCTTATGTAACACTGGAGTGCAGTTTAAAGGCAGCTGTATTAGATCCCAATTTTGCTTTTAAGTAGTGCTCCCAAACTAATTAAATCATCATTCCCTGAGTTTGCACCCTGCAGATGAGGAATCCTGCTTCCCAGAGCACTCCATGTCCTTCCCAGCTCCCCGAGCCAAAGCTGCGGCTGCCCAAGCACACAGCAAATACCTGCAACCATTTCTGAGCAGGTGGAAACACCCCGGGGACAGCTGGCACAGAAACTCCAAACAGGAACAAGTGTTCCTCTAAAGCATGAAATGAAGGATGAAAATACAGCCGAACAACATGGAAAATGAAAGCAGGATGGAAAGAGGGAAGTTTGGGATCACTAAACACAGTTTTAGACTGAACCAGCTGAGCCACAGTTGCAGCCACATCCATAATTGAGGTCTCCCCCATGTGGAGGAGCTGGAGATGTTCTCCAGCCTTGCTCTCCAGAGCCCTGCACAACTTGATAGCTGCTCCTCTGAGCCAATCCATCTAAAATCTCTGTGTTTGGATCATTCTGGATTGTACTCAGGTTCCCTTCAGTGACAGGAGCTTTGGGACAGGGGTCCCTGTTCCTGGCAGGGTTCAAAGAATGAGGAGATGTGGCACTTGGTGATGAGGGCATGTGGGAGTTCAACCAAAGGCTGGACTTGATGACCTTGGGGGTCCCTTCTGACCTTTATGATTGTGTGATTCTCTGATAATGAAACTCTGCTCTCCAGAGAAACAGGGAGCTTGGAGAGAGGGAGACAAACTGGGCTGAACATGGGTTTGAGCAATCTCAGGCTTCAAAAGGCACCTGGCAAAGCCCAGAGTCAGCAGGTGAGTTCCAGGCTGGGAATCCCTGGGAAGAGCTGCACTGCTCCTGGATGGTCTCAGTCCAGGCAGCCCCACGGTGCTGAAATCCTGGCTGCAAACACTCCTGATCCCACATTCAGACATTCCTTCTGCAAGGAATGCTGCTTTATGGCTGCCGTTGGTCTTCCCTCCTTTTCTAAAACCTCTCCACAGGATTCCTCTCGCTGCTTTTCCCTCTCCTTCCCCAAGGCCATGCTGGAGCATCCCACACTTCCTGCTCCCGAGATCCCAGGTGCCCCACTGCCAGTGGGATGCTCCCCAGCTCCTCCCTCACAGTGCCTGATCTACCCCAAAAATTGCCTTTATTGTCCTCCTCACCTGCTCCAAGCCCTTTCCAGGTCCCTCTGCTTGGCTTTTGACAGCTGAAGGAGCCTCCCTAATTCTCTTTGGCAGGACAGTGAGTCCCCATCAGCCTCCCAGGAATTCCTAATTCATTTCTACTTTTGACCTACACAGCAGCCCGAGGCAGTACAATTTATTAATCAGTTATATGAGAACATCTGACTTTCTGATTTAGACCTGATGCCTCATAATTTCATGGGGTATCCTGAACTTTTCTTATTTTAACTTTTCCCATTGCCTCTTATTTTTTTCCTATCTAGGAGACCTTAAGGTTTCTGTCCCATGCCTGACTATTTCCTGTCCTGCTCCAAAACCATTCTGTTCTCACTTACTTTTTATGGGTGGAATTCAGATTTAAAAGCTTCGATTTCCTCTTGGAGTTACTCTACCTCATAGATTGACACCTCCAGGTAGAAACCTAAATTTAGGACTCTCAATCTCTGAGCTAAAGAACTCCCACCCATCCTTTTTAGCTCTGTTTTATTCTTTATGGAGACAGGATGAAGAGAACTGCAGATATTAATCAATAGGTGGGTTTGCCAAACATTTATACAGTGACATGATCACATAATCATGTTTTCCTTTTTTTTCCCCTTTGCTGATTTTTTTTTTCTCATTCAGCTGGAATATTTTAGTGCTGGGGCCACTGCTCCAATGTTTTCATGGAGTTTTCCTACAGCAGCTCTATTTCAGAGTGATAATAATGCTCTTAAATTAAGTATAAAATAGAATTGAATAGACAAACTATTCTGCATTTCTTAGCTCTGACTTCCACCTGCTGCTCCTGAGAGCCACAGGTACCATTTGCTGCTCTTTCCAGGGTCACCCTGGACTGTCCCAGCTGATTCTGTGTCACCCCCAAACTTTGCCAGCACCACCTTCACTCTCCTCCCAAATCGCTGATGAGTTCCTAACCATGGCCAGGCTGCAGGGCTCCTTTCTCTGGGAAAACCCAGCTTTGATCCCACTTTTTTGTCCCATTTTATCTCAATCTTATTTCCTTACAGAGGACATCTGATTACCTCAGCTTAACCACTTGAAGAGTCTTTAGAGAAAGACTTATTGGCATTTGTTTGGGAGTCCATGTGCACTTTATCAGCTGCACCAGCCTTACCTACGAGCTGGGTGACATCTCCAAAGAGCTCCAAGAGATTGATGAGACACGGCCTCCTTCTGCAAGAACTGTAATGACTTCTTCCAAATAAATCACATTTATGAAATTGCCTCCTGGTTCTCTTCTTTATTATTGTAGTTTTTACCCACTTATTCAGGCTGAAGGGAGATTTACTGATCCCTGCTTTTCCCCATTTGTTCTGGAGACCTTTTCCTCAAGGCTGAAGACACATTTGCCACTGTCCATCCCTCTTGCAGTGTGGTCAACTCCAGTGACACTTTTCATGCTACATTTAGCTTTCTCTTAATCTACTGTTTGAGGTCTTTCAGAGCTCCTGATCAAGTATCATCTTATCTTGTTGCTTTCTGACTGCTCCTTTTATTGATTTGTTCCAAAATGTCCTCTGCTGGAACTTCATTTAGGGACAATTCCTCATGCCCTCCACTGCTTCACCACTAATGCACCCCTTCCCAGCCTTCCTCTGTAATTTGTTCCCTATTATTACGGTTTCCTACCCTTCTGCCAAGTTTCTGAGGCATTTATTATGTCAATAATTTCCTTTAAAATCAGTCTAGTTCACCTCTTAGGAGCTCCAGAGTTACAGCATTTGTATAGATATATTTTTACATTTTTTATTGATCTCATTGCCCATTTTTCATGGGACCTGCTTAGCTGGGACTTTAATTGCTGGGCCCATTCTTTGCTATTTCCTTCCTTGATGTTATTGATTTCAGCTCCTTCCCTTTTTCTAAATCACATGAATTTTCTTCTTTCTCTTGAAGAGGGGCTGTGATCTGGAGCCATGTGCAGTTGTTTATTTGGTGAGTTTCCACAACTGCCAGCTATAAAAATCCCTCCTTGCTCCGGAATGTTAAAACCTAGTTTGCAATGTTGATTTATATAGCTTATCTCCCCTGTAAAAACTACCTCACCAACGACTCAGAATCTGCCTGTCTGCTGCTGTGACAATTTATAACTCAGTGATTTCACTTCCAAGTCCCTTTCCTACTCACTGCTGACGTTGGTACCCACATCACTCACACCACCAGCTCCCTCTAGCACCAAGTGTGGACACAGAAGTCCAGCAGAGCTCAAAGCACTGCAGAAAATGAAGCTTTTTTCCCCCCATGTTTCAGTAATACATTTCATTAACACCTCCTGGTTTGAGACTTTGGTGATTGCTCACTCTTGTTAAATTTTTTATTTTCTCTAATTCCCATGTCTGTTCCTGGCACGCTTCAGGCAGGCAGTTGGATCTTATTTTATATATTTTGGTATCTGCTTCCTCTTTCATAAATGTGGTACAAAGTGCTTGTTTCTATTTATCTGTTGATTTTTTGATCACTTTCTTCTCCAGGTTATAAAATCTGATCCTGACCTTCAAAGTGCATCCTGCTTTTACCACAGCCTTGAGCGAGCTCTTTGTAAAATCACATCGATGATTAATTAAACAACTGAACAGAACCCCAGGACACAGCAGCAGGATCCCAGCCCAAACTCCAGCCCGACAGGGCACCCACATTACAATAAAAACCTCTGCATGAGGAACTGCCAGCTCTGAGCTGCCAGGACGAGGGATTTGGCCGGATCCAGGGCTGCCAGAGGGGCTGCTGTGGGCAAGGGCTGGCCAGCCCTGCCTTGCTGGGAGCCCACCCAGTGGCTCTGCTCATGGACCTGCCCTCCCCAAAGCAATAAATCTGTGCCCCAGGCCCGTCCCTGTGCCTGCACGAGGCGCTGCCATCCATCAGAGCAGGGGCTGCAGCAGATGGGCTCTGCCTCACACAGAAACAAGGTAAGTGGCTGGCCCAGCCAGAAATGCTGGGCACACTGATCCAGACCATATTTCTTTAGTCTGCTTCTCAGAGAATCATGTGGAACAGTTTCAAAAGCTTTCCTAAAGCAAAATATGTCCCATCTGCTGCCTCCTCTTCATCTCCTAGACATTATTTTCTCAAGGAAAGAAATTACAGTGAGCTCGCATGATTAATTCTTGCTAAATCTATGTCTTTGCCTTTCTATCTCCTATTTCCTTTAAATTGATCATGTAATTTTTTTTTTTTTTTTTTGTCAGACCTTTTTCTGGGAAGAGCAGTCCCTCCTTCCATGGTTTGTCTTTTTCAAAGGAGTGGAGTGTGTTTGCCTTTGGACAGAGCTCAGTGATCTCACCTGCCTTGCAGGAGCTTCCAGGGCAGCCACTAATGCTTCAATAATTGCTGCAGCTCCTGCCTGCCCTGCCCACGTGGCTCTGGCAGCACAGCCCCAGAGCAGTGTGAGGCCAGAGCTGCTAATCTGGAAAGACAAAGAGAGAACAAATCTAAAGCACAAATCTAAAGCACAAACCCAGAGTAAAAGGACGAGAGGGACGAGGCCTCGCTCGCCCTCTGCTCTCCTCTCACAATAAATAGTTTAGCCCAGTGCACAATCATGCAATGGTTGGGTTGGGAGGACCTTAAAGTTCATCTTGTTCCACTCCCTGCCACGGTTCCAGCCCTTCCAGGCGGCTCCAAGCCCTGTCCAACCTTGGGCACTCCCAGGGACGGGACAGCCACGGCACAAGGTGTCAAATTAGCAGGAAGCTGCCTTCCAGCTGAGGAGAAGCAGGCTGCCAGCTCCAGGAAGGCTCTGGCTGAAAATCTATTTGAAATTGAGAATTTTTGGTCGGCTGTGCTGCCGGGGATTGAAACACCAGGAGCAGGGAGCAGCTGCACAAGCGCTGACAGATCTGCTGACTTCCAGAGAGCACAAAGGGGCCTCTCCTGAGACACCCAGGTGGGAAATGCTGGGGAGGAGCACCAGGTCCTGCTGCATGGCACGGATCCCAAAGGGAAATGCAAGTGAAGGGTCCTGGGTGGCAGAGTCAGGCTGCTGGCTGAAGATTTAGCCCCAGGGTGCTGTTGGCAGCTTCTCTGAAACGCTCCCAGTTCCACACGCAGCTCCAATTAGGCACAGGGGGAGGAGATGCTCTCCGGAGGTGATGGGCTCCATCAGAACTCCACAGAAATCAGACTTTGGGAAATCAGGCTCGGGAAAACGTAGAGGATGTGTTTAATTAAGTGGGAGCTGGGGGAAATCTGTCATGAGCTAAGGGTAAACAGATTGCTGAGGGTTGGTACAGCACAAGTACTCAGTGTATTGAGCCAGAGCAGAGAAAGAGCTCAGTACACATAATGGGTGAAAGTTTTTAGTTCAAAATGGACTAAAAAGCTAAACAAAGCTGCCCCCTTAATTAAGAACTATAAATACATGTATATAAAAATGGGGCGGTGTTAAATTAAAGGGAAAAGAAACGAAACTAGATGAAATCAAAAGCAGGTAATAAAATCAGCAGCAAACAGCAAATCCCAGTGACAAACCTAACAGAGTGCTAAAATATATGGCCATAAACTACAGAAAAGTGAGTATAAGTCATAAAAGTGAAAGATTCTTTTTTTATATCAAAGAGAATGTTTTAAGGAATCTAGTCAGACTGAAATTCTTACTGGAAAAGACCATACACTGAAAGTGTCTGGCAGTGAGAATGTAAATATATGAGCAGAGCTACCCCATCAGTCACCAGAGAAAGGAGACTGAGTGCTTAATGCTGAGAGGTGAAATACCAAACATGGGCCCCTCTATTATTCATAAAATAAATGGATATAATGGCACAAAGGGAAAAAAAGGTTAGAGCAGCAATTTCCAGGAGCAGAGGCTGCTGCAGAGCTCGAGCAGGCACCGAGGGGCTGCTCCTGCTTCATCTCCTGCCAGCTGCAAGAGGAGCCGGTTCAAGAAGAGGCAGGGGATGAACTCGGGCTGCTCTTGGAGCACAAAACTCCTCCTGGAGTGCAGACCTCCGAGGTCTCAGCAGGCACAGAGCTCCCCACAATTCAAGGTGAAGCGAGATGAAATGGGAGGAAGGGTCAGAAATACGGAATTCACTCCCCCCAGCAGCACTGAAACAGAATCCCACAGAATCAGAGAATTCACTGAGACCATCGAGTCCAGCAATGAAAGCCCCAGTACATCCAATTCTGGTGTTCCCATTGAACAATGTGGGAAGATTGGATTGGGGGCAGAAAAGAGCCATAAAAAGGATATGAGGAGAGGAGAATGTGTAGCTGGGAAGCTTAAACAGCTCAATTGTGGGGCAATTCCATAAGAACTTTCACAAGGGGGAAATATCAACCAAGGCTTTTTAATCTTGCCGAGACAGAAGAAAGACTGAGGACTGAAAAATGAAAGTGATTCAAAGCAGAAATGAAACCCACATTTTTTAACGGCAGTGATGATTAAATTTGGGAACAAACTACCACCTGAAGTGATGGATTTTTCAACTCTTGACATCTGGAACATATGTTCCTGTGAAAAGTTCAAGTTTTGATAAATAAGGATTTTTTTCTTCCCTGAAAAATAATTTTGTCAGAAAATTCTTTGCCACAGTTCGGGTTTCTTGTCTACTTAAAAAAGATAAAAGATGAGACAGAGAAACAGCTTTGTATGTTGAAAGTTGGTCAAAATGATAATAAAAGCAGAATAATGGAATTCCTAGATAAGGAGTGTGATATGGCAGGAGTTAATTATCACAGCCACTGTAATGAAAATTTTGCATCACTAATATTCCAGAACTATTTGAACATTCCTTTATAATCATGATCAAAAGGGAACTGCTTGACATAATCTACTTGAGCACTCGAGAGCCTTCAGATAGTGTTTTTCAGGCAGGGCTAATCCCGAGGAATCCTGAAATTGTGGATGCTCCCAAGTGCAAAGCACAGACAGGGCACCAGGCAGAGCCCTGATGTCACAAACTGGAATTTCCTCCCAGCCCGGGCTCCTCTGGAAGGTGTTAAGTGGCATCGTTCCAAGGATCATTTTTAATTGCAATCAAGGCACCAAGAACTCTTGCACAAGTGCTTTTAATACACTACAGGAATGAAAAATGACACATGCGGCGCTGACAAGTTGTGGAGCATCATTAACCACACCACAGCCATTAACAAATGCGCCGAGGCAGGCTGGTACAGCTGCGTGGAATGCAGGAGTTGGGCTCCACATCCTTGGAGGTTTTTTTTAGTCAAATACTTCAGAAGAGTGAAGCTCATCCTGAATCAATAGGATGTGAAGCATCACTGAAAAAAAGAGAACACCCGCATCCTCTGGGGATTTTTTATTGGCCTGAGAATTGTGGCACTCCTCAGTAAATGTCAGGCTTATCAGCGTTGTGAGTAAGCATCAGTTAGCTCTCAAACGAGCTGACTCTGTTCATTTTTCTCAGAACTGTGTGTAATATTCTCTTGGCAAGGAACAGCTCTTTTAGTAGACTGCAGCACAAATTTGTAAAAGGAGCTTGTCTCAGCTCTGATCCAAAAACCAAAAGAGATCCAGATTAGATGCCTGTGGAAAGAGCTGCTTTTTGACTACAAAGCCCAGATCATTTGGAGTTAAAGCGATGCAAGAAGTACAAATTTCTCCTTTTCAGATCACAACAGATGCACCAATTGTAGGAAAACTTTCTTCCCTAGACTTGTTTACCTACTTCAAATTACATCAGTAGCTTCAAGTGTATTTTTGACCCGTGAGTGGTTAATGACATCAATCTCTCCAATACATATTCATCCCTTTCTAAAGACCCTCTCGTTATTTCTCCCGTGTAGCTTTCCTCTTTCTAGTGCTCGCTGAGCCCCAGCAGCCTCGTGGTGAGATCTTCATTAGCATTCAAATAAAAATTCATTGTTTGCCTGTGTAGTGGGGAGAGGAACCATCACAAGTGTTTACATTGCGAGACGTGTTCCATTTGCTCCTGACAGAACACAACAAAGCCCAGCAAAGGCTGCGCTGGGTCGGGGAAGGTTCCCCTGCTCCAGCAGCAGTTTCCAATGCAGATGCTCAGGGAAGGGGTGTAAGAGCACACCAGGAATGTTATTGTGTTTCCCAACAATGTGTGTCTTGGGACTTTGCGAGTCACAATCCTTGGTTTTACTGTTGAACAGGTTCTGCTTTAACTTCCCTCCATTAACTTCTGCCGCTACCCCCGGAGCACAAGTAAACTCCGAGCATCCGTAATATCCCGAGGCAAGGGATTTTACAGCTCCATCACAAGGTTTGTCAAGAACCATCAACCACATTATGCTGATTTTCAGTTGTTCCTTTGCAAGAGACACTAAAGGGGCTCCTCAGCTTGGAGAGAGCAGGAGGATGTGAGTGAGACTTGTAAAATGATGGTGAGGCCACCACTCCTGTCCCGTGTCCAGGTCTGGGCACCAACCAGAGAGCCCTGGAGGGGCTGGAGCGTGTCCAGGGCAGGGAACGGAGCTGGGAAGGGGCTGGAGCCCCAGCAGAGGCTGAGGGAGCTGGGAAGGGGCTCAGCCTGGAGCAAAGGAGGCTCAGGGGGCCCTTGTGGCTCTGCACAGCTCCTGCCAGGAGGGCACAGCCGGGGGGTCGGGCTGTGCCCCAGGGAACAGGGACAGGAGCAGAGGGAACGGCCTCAGGCTGGGCCAGGGCAGGCTCAGGGTGGGCACCAGGAGGAATTTCCCCATGGAAAGGGGGCTCAGGGATTGGGAGGGGCTGCCCAGGGGGGTTTGGAATCCCCATCCCTGGAGGTGTCCCAGGAAGGGCTGGAGGTGGCGCTCAGTGAAATAAACAGGGCAGGAGACTTTTTCTCCTTTTAATGCCTTGATTAAAAGCGATCAGCTCAAGATTGGGAAGCCCACGGGTCTGCAGGCTCCGTCGTGTCTCCCAGGGTGACTCAGAGGAGGAGGAGGAGGAGGAGATCTGCAGCTTTGTCCGCTGGGGGCAGAGCCGGGGGTCCAGGCCTCATGGGAGCCTTTTGGGCCTGACCCAGATCTCAATCTCCACAGCTTCTCTCTCTCACTTCCAGTTTGAGAGGATTTTTGCTGAGGGTGAGGGGCAACGAAGGTTTTCAGCATCCCTGCAGGCTCAGCACTCTGTTCTTCCCGTCCAGACATCACTCTAATTTCTTAACTCTACATTGCCTCGTTGTTTTGGGGGTCTTTTCAGTAAGTTTGGAGTAGTAGCTTCTCATGGCATGCTGGTCCTGAGGTTATTGTGCATGGCCCCCTCCTATCTCTCGTTTCTTCTCCTCACTGTCTGGGGAGATCCCCTCCCTTCTCTCTCTGTGGAGAAGAGCCATTAACTCAGCCCTAGCCAGGGCCTTTACTGATACAAAAAAGAACTATTAACGACAATGACTTCTAATTATCATAACAAACAGGTAGCACCTTAGCAGCAACACTGGTCTGACGGGTTTTGTAACCTTTTTCCCACCAAAAAAAAAAAAAAAAAAGGCATATTTTTGTTTATAACACTGAGTGCTCTGGGCTGGGGACAAGGTGGGGATCAGGCACAGCTGGGACTCAGTCTTGCAGGTAGGTCTCTTCCAACCTCAGCAGTTCTGGGATTCTCTGGTCATATCTGGGACAGGTGGACAGCGCAGGCAGAGGAAGCATGGTCTCACCCATGAGATCATTTCTTGAGTAGTTCTGAGTAGGTCCTTTAGTGCCCTTTCAGGACCCTTTCACAAACTTGTGAATTGTGGTTACTCGCAAGAAAAAAGTTCCCAAATACATTGGGGCTTATCCATTTATTCTGTTTTTTCCTTATCATTTCTCCTGCCTTACTCAGCACAGCCTCCACCGTGCCCATCTGCAGTTCTGCATTCACTCCTGGGGACCTTCTCCAGGATTGTTGTGACATCTCCCAACTTCCATCCCTCCTGCAGGGAAACTGATTTAAGTGACAGGTTACACACTGTTGTAGCTCTATAATTGCATATTTGTTTTCCTCCAGAGCTCTTGAGTGATTACCAGATGGTCTTGGTAATTTCTGACTCTTCATCTTATCAATTAGTCCTAAAATGAATTTTATTGTCATTTAATTTGAGACGGTTCCTTACACTTGTCCCCATAAGTTTGGTTCTCATGGGAGAACAACCTCCCTCAACTACAGACAGCACCAACACAAACTCACTTTGCTTTCCTCTCCTACAGGAAATCCTATTAGAGACTGCTCATCTGTTTACCCAACCTCTGGAAAAATAGGATTTGGGCAATTTTGAATATATTTTTACAATATTTTTATGATTCCTTTAGTGAGTTTGCACCTTAAAATTTTCCCTTGCCTGCCCTACAGGTTTAGCTTCACAGTTAATGGGTTTTGGGGTTTTTTTGTTTTGTTTTGTTTTGTTTTGGGTTTTTTTTCTCCCATAGTTTCTTTATTTGCTCAGAAACCCCCGGTTTTGAATACTCTCTTTCCACTCTGCTGTTAGAATATTGCCTTTTTGGTCCCTGGTAGAATTATTTCACTTAGTGATATATTGCTCTGAGCTTCAGATGGGGTGGGTTTATCTCCTTTCTCATCTCCTGCATCCTTAGAGCAGCTGCTTTTAATTTCCTTTTAGGAAGCTCCTGCACTTTTGAATAGGTCTCATTTTTAAGTTACGTGGTACTGTGAGGGAGTTGGGGGGGAATCAAATATTCCTCAGATAACATCACAAATCCCTCTGGAAAGAGAGAGGGGGATCCACCAGGGCTTCCAAAGGAGGGAGCTGGGGAGGAAAGGATGTGCAGCAGATCGGGGAAGGGAAGGATGGGGAGGACCCTGCCCTGGCACTGCAGGGACCTGGGGGCTGGGAGAGGAGGGCAAAGGAACTCCCAGCACCAACATCCAGAAGGGCCTGGTGAAAGACAGGGAGGGAATTCAGAGAAGCAATTCCCAAAGAAAAATCCCTGTTCAAAAGCAGGGGTACAGCTGTGTCAGCAGGATGGTGTGAGCTCCACGTTCAGCTGGAAGGATCTCCTGTAGCTCCACAGAGGTGTCACTGAGAGGGGCAGAGCTGCACACGTGGCCTTCCCTCAGCATTCCAGCTCTGGCTTTAACAGCAGGATCTGGGGGGGCTGTGGGGAGCTTGGGGTGAGAGCCTGTGTGCACCCCCACACCCCAGTGCTCAGGAATTATGGTTTACAGGAACCCAGAGCTGCTGCAGAAGCACCCCTGGATCTTTCCTGGGTGATTGGCATCCAGTTCCCCTGGAAAAAAACAATCTCCCAGCAGCAAGAGAGGGGATGCAGTGTGGGCCATGCCCTGCTCTCCTGGAGCCTGGATGTGACAGCAGCTGGCCACACTCAGAGCACCCGGCATCCTGGCACTTCTGGAGTGTTTGACACCACGTGGGGAGGAAGTGTGTGTATATTTAAATGGAAATACAATAAAAGATGTGTCCAGGCGGTTTTGCCCAGACAGGCTCCCCCCTCCTGCAGACCAGGTTCCGAGCTGCAGTGGCCATGGAATAGCAAGCAGGCAGCTGGCAGATCCCACAAACAAACCTGCCAGATGTTCAGCCCCACAAGGGAGCCACTCTCCTGTCCTGCTGCAGGGGCTGTGCTGTGCCTCCTGGTGGGTTGGCTCCTTGCAAAGAACACTGGAACGGGGCTGGCTTGACAGCTCCTCAAAATTGGTGCTACCACGGGTTTGTGGAGTGAGCAAACATCAACAAGGAATAAATCAGAGCTGGGAGAAAGGCTGCTCTCCACTCTCCCTCCAGCGTGGCTTGTTTACACTCTGCACTGCAATCTGAAAAATGCCATCTCTAATGAATACTAAATAGTGGGAGGCTTCTCCTCAGCAGCCTGGTGCTGAGGCTGATTGCTGTGCAGGAGAATGTGCTGCTGAGAGTGGGGGCTTGGCTGTGGCTCTGTTTCATGCAGTCATAGAAACTGTCAAGCTCAGGTGCCTCTGTGATCTGCAGGCAGCCACTCTCCCTGCACCCTTTCCTGGCTACCCATTTATTTTTAAAACGTTCCATTGTTACTGTCTCTCAGGTCTTGCAGCCAATTTTCATGTCATTATTATTTCTGTCGCTTTAAAATTTATCTACTTATGCAATTTTAATCCTTTCCCCCCCCCCCCCCCCCCAAACCAATTCACAGTAATATGTTAACAGCTGCCTTGTAGTGGAAGTCACTGGGAGTTAACACTCCCGAGCCCTCTCTGGTAAGAACTGACTCACCTCAGTGTTATAAATCTGTTCTACACTGCCTTGTACCCCTCTCCTCAGAACATTCACATGGATCTGCTTCGTCACCAGGAACATTCCCAACCCTGCCTGTGCAGGGGACATTAAAAAAACAGAATAGCAGCAAGCAAGAGCACTTCTCCACACACAAATGGCATCTAAAATACTTCTGCAGCTCCTGAAGCTGTGAGGATGGAGAAGCAGAAGGGGATCTCTATTGCAGAAGATGGGGGATACAAAAGGAAGCATCGTCACAGAGCCCCTGCTCACATTTCAGTATTCCTGCATGGAATAAACTGCCTGTCTTTGGGGAGTTTGATGACATTTTGGGGTTTTCTCCTCCACCAACAATTCCATCTTCCCTGTGAGGGTGGGAGGCACTGAGGGTGCCCAGAGCAGCTGGGGCTGCCCCTGGATCCCTGGCAGTGCCCAAGGCCAGGCTGGACACTGGGGCTGGGAGCACCTGGGACAGTGGGAGGTGTCCCTGCCATGGCAGGGGTGGCACTGGGTGAGGTCCCTTCCACCCCAAACCAGTCTGGCATTGTGGGGTTATTCCAAACAAGGCATTCCCATGGTGATAATTTCACATAACAAAAAATGCAGAGCAGAAAAGGCACTGACCCAAAGGCTTGTTAATGCACACAAAGCTAAGAGTTTGTTGGGTGATATTTTTTTTGTAAAATACCAAATTCAGGCAAAATCAGTGTTTCTGGTTAACAGCAAATCGTTCATCCCAACTGTAATGGTTATTCTTTCTTCCTGCACTCATCTGCTGGAGTGTTCACATAAATATGCATGCACTTCCCACCCACACAGTATCAAACACTCCACAAGTGCTCCAGAGCCCAGGATAATCCGTTGTTTTGGAGGGATCAAACCTGCAGCCACGTGTGAGCAGTGAGCAGGAGATTCTAAAGCCCAGCACAGGGGCACTTCTCACTGAGCTGTGCAAAGGTCACCCTGTGCTGTGATTAAGCTCCTGTCAACACTGAGCCTGTAGGAGAGTTCAGAAAACACTCTGCAAACAAGAGCCAGGCTCTCTGGGTTAAAAGGTTATGAAACTTAGTCTAATCTAAGTTCTGTTTTCTTACATGTTCACTACCAATCTATTATAAAAAAGTCAGTGCACCCCAAAATTGGGTTTCACAGCTTCTTCTTTCACAACTTCTTCTTTTACATGACCCTGGCCATATTTATTGTAGAGCCCCAGACTGGTTTGGGTTGAAGGAGCCTTAAAAAATCACCTCATTCCACTCCCTGCCATGGGCAGGAAAACCTTCCACTGTCCCAGGTTGCTCCAAGCACCAATTTCCAACCTGGCCTTGGGCACTTCCAGGGATCCAGGGGCAGCCCCAGCTGCTCTGGGAAATCCATTCCAGGGTCTCACCACCCTCACAGGGAAGAATTTCCTCCCAATTTCTAATCTACCAGACAATTTCTACAAGGCTGCTCAGATTTGCAGTTCAAACTGTTCAGAATTCTCTCAAGACTCCCTTGAAATCTCTTTTTTTAAGTCATGCTGATTTGCATCATCATTTCTCAGACTGAAATGAAATAATTTCTTTTTGTCAAAACATTCCTTCCACCACTCTCTTGAAAACCACTTGTGACTCTGTGAATTATCACAGGAATTTCACATTTGGCACAGCATTTCTCCCAGTGAGAGGTTTGGATCTGTTGCCTTCCCAACTGTCCACAAAGTTCTCACACTTTCAAACACTGGGAGCTGTCCACAAATCAAACAGGACATGTAAGATATCAAAAGATTTAACACCCGGGAAAAGTAAAACAGCAGAATAATCAGAATGTTTTCTAAGCGTGCAGAAACTAACGGGGAGATGAGTCCTTGTCTACATGAATCCCTCAGGAACAAAACAAGCTGATGCAATCCAATTGTGCTCTCCAGTGGATGAGACTTTGTGGATAAGGAGGAAGCAGCAGATCCCACACACCTGAGGCTCCTGACACAGTCCCACGTGACATCCACAAGTGATGGATGCCTTGGCTGGAGTCCTGACACAAATCTGGTTGGAATCTGCAGTCTGAGAGCAGTTTCCAATGGCTCACTGTGAAATGCAAAGGACAAATTGAATGGTTACTCAGCTGCTCAGAAGATCCATTCAATATTTTATTGATAGCCTGGATGAGGGAATGGACTGTGTGTTTATTAAATCTGCCAAGATTAAATCTGTGAAGAGAGGCTGCAAATACATGGGGGAGAGCAGTATTAAAAACTTTTGACAACTTGGACAAGTCTATAAATACAGAAGGCATCTCCCTGGTAAAAAGCAGAGTGGTTTCACTTGGGCAGGAGTAAAGTGCACAAATACAGGACAGACACCAGCTGGCAGAAAGCAGTCTGGAAAAACAAACAGTCTGAAGGTTCTGCTGGATCACAGGCTGTCCAGGGTTATTATCCTGAGCAGAGAGAGAGGTTATTATCCTGAGCAGGTCTATAAGCAGAATTACCTGCCAGACAGCTCACAGGTCCTCTGCTGTCCTCTGAAACACCTGAGTGCAGAGGCATGGCCAGGTTTGGGTGCTGCTCCTCAGGAAAGGCACAGCAGCAGGACAAGGAAAACATGACCTGAATCCAGAGACTGAGAACAGGAGGCGCTCAACAGGGAGCAGAGCAGGGTTGGTGCAGGAACAGCCCTGACAGTGCATGGTTGGTGTAGGAACAGCCCTGACAGTGCAGGGAGAGGGACAGGAACAGCCCTGGAAGAGCAGGGTTGGGGCAGGAACAGCCTTGACAGTGCAGGGTTGGTGTAGGAACAGCCTTGACAGTGCAGGGTTGGGGCAGGAACAGCCCTGACAGAGCAGGGTTGGGGCAGGAACAGCCCTGACAGTGCAGGGAGAGGGACAGGAACAGCCCTGACAGTGCAGGGTTGGTGTAGGAACAGCCCTGACAGAGCAGGGTTGGGGCAGGAACAGCCCTGACAGTGCAGGGTTGGGGCAGGAACAGCCCTGACAGTGCAAGGTTGGTGCAGGAACAGCCCTGGAAGAGCAGGGTTGGGGCAGGAACAGCCCTGACAGTGCAGGGTTGGTGCAGGAACAGCCTTGACAGTGCAGGGCTGGGGCAGGAACAGCCCTGACAGAGCAGGGTTGGGGCAGGAACAGCCCTGACAGTGCAGGGTTGGTGCAGGAACAGCCTTGACAGTGCAGGGCTGGGGCAGGAACAGCCCTGACAGAGCAGGGTTGGGGCAGGAACAGCCCTGACAGTGCAGGGTTGGTGTAGGAACAGCCCTGACAGAGCAGGGTTGGGGCAGGAACAGCCCTGACAGTGCAGGGTTGGGGCAGGCACAGCCCTGTGCCAGGTCACAGTCTGCTAAAAATGCAACTGAAACAACTGCTCAGCACAAACAGCTCTGATCTGCTGTGGAAGGAGGGGATGGACTGAGTGATCAGCTGAGAGCTCATCCAGCTTCACTTTTCAAGGGTTCTGTGCCCAGCTGAGGCTGATCAGAGTTTGTCTGCCCCCAGTTTGCCCAGATGTACCCCAGCAGCTTCACACAGCATTTGTATCATTTCTGCATTAACATCAGCATTAAGGTTAGTGGTTTATGCTCATCTTACCATCTTAGGACTCCCTGTCTCACAAACACCTTATCAAAATGCTATTTGCCAGACCAGCATGACTCACAGCTCATCCATCAAAAGCCATTTTAATAATTAGTCCTCAAATACTAATTCAATAAAATCTTTGGACCTTGATTTTCCTTCCCAAGCAGTGCAATGAGCAAAAGGACTCGTCATCCTTGGCACTGCTCCTCTCAGACTCACAGGATGCAGATCAGAGCTGCTGGTGCCAGCCTCCCATCCCACTGACAGCCTTTTAGAAACAACTACAATTTTAGCAGACATTGTAGGCACTTGGGTGTCTCAGCTGCAGATTGTCACAGAGACACGAGGTCACTGCTGCTGCCTCCAGCACCCAGACCAATCCCTGGCACAAAGGCAGGACCAGCTCTCCCTGTGTCCATTCTGACATCAGAAGAAATCTTCAAGCACTTTAATCTTCCCCAGATTACCCCTTTCAGTGATTCTACATCCTACATCAGCCATGTATCCCTGTTGTTAGTGCAGTTCAGCCTGTTTTCTCCAGCCATTTTCCCATGGAAAGCAGTTCTAGCTGCAGTGGCCAGGCTGACTAACACAACACCTTCTGAGCCAGATGAATTCTCAGGGTGTCAGGGAAAGCAGTCCTGCTTTATCAAACAATTATAATCAATTACCAATATTGATCAGAAGCAGCTACAGCTGAGCTTCCTGCAAGATCCATTGAATTAAATGGCTGTGCTGGAAGAAGAGCAAAGATCCCTGTGAAATTGTGCAGGTTCTGAGATTTATGAAAGCACAGCTCGATTTCATTGGCATTCCATCAGTTAAACCAACATTATATAAACCCTTATATATAGGGGTTCTTATATAAAAGAAATCATGCAAGTCACAGACCTCGTTAGCTCTGTGTACCCTTCTACCACTGCTAAATTGAGTTGATATGTCAGAGAGTAGAAACCCAAAAGATTCCTGATTTATCATCTTAATTCTTTACATCTCCTCTCAAGAATTCACAGTGCTGTCATTCTCTCCTCCATTCCCATTACCTTCTTTGTAACATATTGGCCTTCTTACTTTTACTGAATAATTCCTGGTCTATTATATCTATAATTATACTAATAATTAAGCATGCCTTTTCATCAGCTAGCAGCTAATTACTTCTGTTCCTACCCAGCTTGCTCAGAAAACAGTCAATTCATCTGTATCCCCATCACTCTCCCCGTTGCTAAGCACTCAGTGCCACTCAGCAGTGCCACTGTCACGGTGTGGGGTGGCTCAAGGTGCTCTGCAGTCCCTGGTGCTGCTGCCTTTCCCCCTCACAGGGTTCCTCACCTGAGAGAAGCCTTTCCTCACTGGCCTGCCACTGCTGCTGAGCCCAGACAGCTCTGGAGCTGCCCACCAGCAGCTCCTGCTTTCTGCAAGGAGCAGTCACTGCAGAGAGAAAAAGAATTGGATTCCAAATCATCTTGTAGCAGCCTGTGGGTCAGAGCATACTCAAGGTTCTGTTAGATGGGAACTGAAGTCATGAAGTCTAAACTCTTGATTATTTGGACTTCTCTGAAGCTTTTGGCGTACTCAGAGGAATGGAGCACTTCTCCCATGAGGAAAGGCTGAGGGATTGTTCAGCCTGGAGAGGAGAAGCTTTGGGGTGAGCTCACTGTGGCCTTGCAGGGCCTGAAGGAGCTACAGGAAAAATGAAGAGAGGCAATTCCCAAGGGATGGAGGGACAGGACACAGGGAATGGCTCCCACTGCCAGAGGGCAGGGCTGGATGGGATATTGGGAATGAGGAATTGTTCCCTGGGAGGGTGGGCAGGCCCTGGCACAGGGTGCCCAGAGCAGCTGGGCTGCCCCTGGATCCCTGGCAGTGCCCAAGGCCAGGCTGGACACTGGGGCTGGGAGCACCTGGGACAGTGGGAGGTGTCCCTGCCATGGCAGGGGTGGCACTGGATGGGCTTTAGGGTCCCTCCAACCCAAACCAGTCTGGGATTCCATGGTTCTGTGATTCTCTGGTGTGAAGAACCTCTTGTTCTCACCCTGGATCATTCCTGATCTGCTGATGTGACAGCTGGACATTGTCATCGTGCCTCTGCTCCTTACTCTGCCTCCCACCAACACCCTGCCCCAAATCACACCAGTTAGTATCAAACTTCAGTGATGTGGTGATAAATCAGCTCAGATTGGTTTTATTTCCCCAATTTTCTGTCATTTGGTCTGTTGTAGGCTCCAGACAGAAGTGGATGTTCCAGGGCAGGAATTTTCACCATCACCAGCTTTGGCAAGCTGCTTCTTTGCCTGCTCCTCAGGTAATGAAATCAGGGAAATTACCATTAGTGAAATGGTAATTGGCTGGTATTTCCAGCTTTCCCAGAGACTGGGTTAGGCTGAACCCTTAATCCTTTTATCTGACTCATGACTGCATCCTCTGAAATGAAGCAACGCTGGCAAATGAAGTGGTTGTGCCTGATTCCAGCAAAAGGAAAATTGGAAAATGAGGGAATTTGTTACAGAAAACACTCAGAGTGGCAGCCAGAAAGGTAAAATGTTTTCAGATGGCAGGTAGACTATTTTAGGATTTTATATTGGAGGCTCAAAGCAAATGCATATAACCTGTCAAAAAAAAAGACTTGAGAGGAAAACAAAAAGCTTGCATCATAAAACAGCAGGATCAGGGAGGCTCTTGGAAGTTAAAAGGTATCCTGCAAAAAGCTGAAGTTGTGTCTGAAAAAGGAAATCTAAAAAGAACATAAATTCTGGCAGACTAAATGTAAAAGCACAATAACATAGATGGAAGAAAGAGTTTAGAAGCAGTTTGCTAAAGACATAGAAAGAATGTTATAAATCCTTCTTGAACACGTCAGGAACAAGGAGCTTGCAAGAGCCACACAGGTGTGGAAGGAGCACTTGGAAAACACGATGCAATCATAAAAAATCCCAAAAAATTCTTGGGGTTTTTTTCAAACCTCTGTTCACCTGGAGAATCCTGGAAACTCTAGAACCAGGGTCTTGTTTATAAGGCCTTCACAGAAGGCTTGTCTTAATTTAAGGGTGTTAAGTGGAGATTATAAAGCAGATAAAAAGAATAACAACATTTCACCAGGCGCCCGATGGAATTCACCCAAAGTTTTTATAGAATGTTAAATATGAATCATCACTGAGCTAATACCCTGAGTACGTAACCTTTTGCTGAAAATTGCTGTGATTATCAAAGGACTGGAAGGTAACTAATAAGAAATCAGGTTTTTAAAATAAATCCAGTGGCGATTCAAGAAGCCTCAGACCACTAAGCCCAATGTCCATATTGTCATGTTGGTCATGTTGGCTGAAGCTCCAGTAAAGAACAGAATTAGTGAATACATGAATAAAAGTAACATGTTAAGGAAAAGTAAACATGACTTTTGTAAAAGGAATCCAAGCCTTCTAAATCTGCTGGAATTCTTTGAAGGAGTCAAAAGCATGTAAATAGCAGAGCTCCAGCTGAGAATTTTTCCCTGCATTTCCAACTCACCCCAAGCTTCCAGAAACCTCATGCATAGAAGGTCTCATCAAAGACTTTTAAATAAACTAAAACAGCCAGGGACTACAGGTAAGGACCTCACAGAGTTACAATTTAGCATTGGAAAAAGAAGATTATCCTAAAGGATGAGTTTTCACAGTGGAAGATGATCAGCAGTGGAGTCCCCTGGGGATTAAGGTCCACAGTGTTCAATGTGCTCAGAAATGATTTGACAAGTTGGGGGAAAAGTGAAGAAGTTTTCTGATAAAAACTAAATTAATTAGGATAATATTTACTGCAAAAAGTTCAAGATGCCACAACACTGAGCAAGCCTCATGACAAAGTGGAAGATAAATTTCAACCCTGACAACTATAATCTGGTTATCCACAAAAAGCAACACTTTACATGCAGAGTGATGGGCTCTGAGCTAGTTTGCACAATTTAGGAAATGTATCTCAACATTATAACAGCTGTTCTATGAATATATGACCCCATTGCTCAAGAAGAGGCAAAAAAAAAAATCCCAAAGTTTCAAATTCCTAGGAGAGAAAAGTACAGCCCTGCTCCTGTTTGCATCCACGGCAGCTCTGCTTCTCCAACAGCCAGCGCGCCTCTGGTACCCTCACCTGAGACAAAAAGAAACTGTAACAGCAAAAAGAAAAGCTACATGGCAGGATGACAAACATGGGGAGTACCAAAGTGCTTTCATGTGAGACACAGAGTTAGCTTGAATGAGAGGCTGAGCAGGAAGGGCTGGCTTGGCATTTGTCGTTGCCAATTGTGCCGAGCAGGCCAGGTGCCAGCGAGGGGAGACGGACACCGAACACGAGCTCTGTCGTGTGCCGCTTTGTTCAGCTGCTGAAGCCTTCATATCCTGTCAGGCAACAATTCTCAGGGCTCTGGCAGGACTGTGACAGCTCCGTTTCCTACATAATCCCAGCGTGCTTGCAGGGAGATGTAAGGGAAAAGGAGGAATGAAAGGCTTGCAGTGCTTTTTGTGCCCATTACCTCGAAATCGTTGCTCATTAGAGGTCTGCACTTCCTTTCCCAGCTGTCCTCCCCCATCACAATTTCAGAATTAAAATAAATAAAAGTAACAAGCCCCACACACACACTTAGGCTGTGTTTACTAACATCTGCCTATGGTGACCCAGCTGTTTCTTGCCAGCCCCTTCAGGGATGCGTTTTAACACGGCTCCTCTCACCTTTTCACTCTTCCCTCATTTCCCAGCTCCTCTGAGCACTGTGGGTTCAGGCTGTTAACTCAGCTCTGCCTTTCAGTCACTTGTGCACTGACTTGTACCAGTTGGTCCCAAGCCTGGTAACAGCCTCCAACTCCTGGCAAGCCATTAATAATACACCACCAATTATTTTAATTGCAGATGGGTGTCTGGAATTTTGGAGCTGCATGCAGAGTTCCTTCTCCCCACAATATTATTGTCCCATTGTGCATTTTGGAGTTTAGCTCTCATTAAAAGTAATAGAGGGAAATAGTCTGTGGCAAAGTGAATGTGTTTGTTTTCACAGTTCACCTCCTGCTCCTCTGCACTCAAACACACTCTCTCTCAGTGACAAGACCACAGCTGCTGCCATCGTTTACTTACCTGAGGAGTGCAATATTTAGCTGGAGGGACACTGGAGTTTTCTGTTTGTTAGTTATCAGGTCAACAACTCTCACCTTATCACTTCAGTTTCCATTCTGTTGATAAAACCTGTCAGCCTTCCTTGAGTGGTTCCAGGCCCTCAGAAGAAATCACATTAAATTGGCACAACCAAGTAAATCTGTAAGAGATGTGCTCCTGCCTAACCAAAGGGAAGGGGGGAGGGCTTGGATTTCTTTCCCTCTTCCTCCTTGCACGGTTCCAATGTCCGAGTGCTTGGAGCTGTGTTGAAATCCTCCCTGAGGATTCAGCAGTTCAAGTCAGATCAGGTCTTTGACTATGGCCCAGAGGAGATGTCTGCAGAGCCGAAACTGATATGTTTAAGTGCAAGAGACAATAATCATTTCTTCAAGTAGAAACTAAAAATACCCACAAGAAAGTGGAATTCATAATGGAGATTTTAAAGATCTGTGACACACCAGAGCCTGCACAGGGGTTTTAATGAGAGAGAGGTCAATTTAATTGGTCAGGGCCAGCTGTGCTTGGCTGGGTGAGGGGCTCTGAGGTCTCACACTCGCGGTGAACGCCCGGAGCGTCCCTGGACGAGCCGGTGTCACAGCACAGCCGTGTCACAGCCAGGGACAACCTCTGTCACCAACATCACATGGCCCAGCCACAAGGAGGGGGCACTAAAAAGAGGAGGCAGAAGCTGACAATGAACGTTCCTAAAGGTAATTGCAGGACTGACCATCTCCATGTGCAGTTTGTTTCATTATAGCTCTGGGAATGCAGCTAAAGCAGCCCGTTAAGTTTTAAAGTCTGTTAGGGCTGACTTAACAAGGACTTGCTGAGCACCTCAGCCTGAATTCACACCCCTCCCCTGTGCAAACTCCTCCTGGAGTGTTTGTGGAAACCCAGAAATAACTTCCATGGACCATTCAATTACAGACAATCACCACCCAGAGCTCCCTGTCCTCGTGGCACGGCTCATCAATCAGGTTTGCTGTCACCGTGTCTCTTCTCATAGCAGTCACCAGAAGGCTCTGAGCTCCCTCTGAATCCATGTGACATTTACTGTCAGGGGCTGTCAACACCAAGAGATTCTCCCAGGGCCTCCGAGTTCATCACAAAGCAACGAGATCCATGCCCAAAGCTGCTCCCAGTCCCAGCTCTGGATTACAGTGACTGACTGAGGGGCTTTGCAGCATGCCAGGAACAGGGAAGCAGCAGAATGAGCCACAGCTTATGTCCAAACACCTTTATTTCTTGTTCTCTTCTCTTTTCTTATTGTACAACTGCTTAAGAGGGGTCTCAGGTGTGTGATTAATTAGCCTTCCTCAAAAACATCCCTTATAAACTTCTTAAGAGAAAGCTGAGATTGTTTACTTGGAAATTTTGCCTTCCCATCTTTAGCATTGATCCTGCCTTCACTCTCTGTTTAACAACATAGTGACCTAGTGGAAAAAAATTATAAAACTTAATAAATTGCAGTTGGCATTATTGACAGAGTGTGTATATGCACATTTGGGTTTGTATGAACGTATTATAAGAAATCTAATAAAGTCAAACAAACACATTTGCTTTGTCTGTGAGCTGTGAAACGAGATATCCCCTGTAATTACACTGTTTGAAGTATATTTGGTCAAAGGGGGATGGCGAGATTTTTGGTCATAAATTTCTGGGTTTAGTTTAAAATAACAACTATTATCTATCAAAGCTTACATGGTCCACTAAGTTACTTTGCTCAAGATGCAGAAAAATAAAAATGCAGATGAAACCTTAAGTTAACAGGAGGCCACTATAAGACAAGAGGAACTAACTCCAGAGAATAAAGTTCAAGTGCCAAATGTGCCTCAAAAAAATAATCAAAACCTTGGAAATACATTCATTTTTTCTGCACTTTGAGAGGGAATGGGGATTAGTGACTGTCCAAACCAGTGACTGAAAGAGTGATTTCAACTGCAAAGGTTTTTAAAAGAACTCACAATGTGTGTAACCTTCTAGAACTTCCATGTCTATTTTTAGCCTGCTTTCCACAACCAGCCTGGTTCCCTCTTCCAACCAAAATAAATATATTTCTTAAGGAGCACAGTATTTATTTCCCTCAGGAGCAAAGTATTTATTTTCCTAAAATTATCATGATAACAAGCAGAGTTTTCTCAGCCCCTTCTGGTATGCTCTGTGTGCTGCTAACCCTCTGCTGACCAGCAGCTGAGCCCAGCAATCCAGGCTGCTTTCAATCCAATTTAGAGCCCATTTACCCTCCACACCTCACACACCAGGCTGGTAAAATCACACCTTTGTGGTAGTGTCGCAGACATCTTTTCATTAAAAATCCTTTCTTAGGATTTTTTTTCCTTCTGAGAAGCTGAGAGGCCTCAGGAACAAAATGTAAACAATGGTTATCTGCTGCTGTGGAATGCAACAGGTGGATCCGTGATTGGTCTCTGTAGATGTTTGGATTCAGTGACCAGTCAGGGCAGAGCTGGCTCTCCTCTCTGTCTGAGCCAGCTGCTTTTGTTATCATTCTTTCTATTCTATTCTTAGCTAGCCTTCTGAGAGGAAACCTTTCCTTCTATTCTTTTTAGTTAGTTATAATGTAATATATATATATCATAAAATAATAAATCAAGCCTTCTGAACATGGAGTCAACATTCTCATCTCTCCCCTCATCCAAGAACCCCTGTGCCCACTGTCCCATGGTAGAGTCCAGTAAACAACACCCATTGCTCTCCCCTTATGCTCTGAGCCAATCTCATCACTGAGGCAATCGGGTTCCTTTGGCATCACTGTCCTTAAATCCATCCTGCCTGTTCCCCATCACCATCTTGCTTAAAACAGCTTCCAGGAGAAAGCTCTCCATCACCTTCTCAAGAGTCAGGTTAAATCAAATGTTTTACAATTGTCCAATCCTTCTTCTTACACTTCTTATAAAATCCTAGAATGGTTTGTGTTGGAAGGGATCTTAAAGATCACCCAGTGCCACCCTGCCTAGCCTGGGACACCTTCCACCATCCCAGGCTGCTCCAAGCCCCAGTGTCCAACCTGGCCTGGGACACTGCCAGGGATCCAGGGGCAGCCACGGCTCCTCCAGGGCCTCGCTCCCCTCCCAGGGAAGAATTCTTCACTGAGTGTTTGCTGCTTGCCCTTCCTCAGTCAGCAGAATCTCTCCTGATTGCTGTGACCTTGCCAAGGGGCCCTGCAATGACATTGGCCACGTCCCCCCACCGCCCCTGGGTGCACAGAACAAAATCCCAGCACCAGCAGGCAGGAAAGCTGCAGTAAGACACTGCACCTGCAGCAGCTCCTCAGGGCTGGTCACCTCCTGCTCCTCAATGTCCTTTCCACTCTGCCTTCAAGGACACAGACAGGCTGAGCTGGGCAACCCCAGCAGCAGAACCTCAGGTGGAAGAGTCTGAACATTCTCCTGCCTCAGCCTGGGCCTCTCTCTCTTCAACATTTCCTCCTTCAGCCACGTTCCTGCACAGCAGCCCCAGCTCTGAGCTCTGCCAGCTCAGCCTTGCCTGGCTCTGGACAGGTCCCTTCAGAATCCAGAGTGGGTCAGAATCCCTGAGGGGACCCCAGGGCTCAGCTGGCATCACCTCCCTGCCCCAGCAGGGCCATGCCAGAGCTCAGGGCACAGCAGGGTGTGCTCACAGCTCTGCAATGGCCCCAGGCAGGGACACCCCACAGCCTCTGCACCATCTGCTCAGGGCTGGCACTGCCCAGGGCAGCAGTTCTGCCTCCTGGGCAGGGGCAGCTCCTGGGCTCAGGCCCTGCCCGTGGCTCTGGGGCCATGGCTGGGCCTGGAGCAGAGCCTGGGGCTGCCCTGAGCCTGCACCAGGGACAGACTGGGGACACGGGGACAGACTGGGACAGACTGGGACAGACTGGGGACACAGGGACAGACTGGGACAGACTGGGACAGACTGGGACAGACTGGGACAGACTGGGGACATGGGGACAGACTGGGACAGACTGGGACAGACTGGGGACACAGGGACAGACTGGGGACACAGGGACAGACTGGGACAGACTGGGACAGACTGGGACACAGGGACAGACTGGGACAGACTGGGACAGACTGGGGACATGGGGACAGACTGGGACAGACTGGGACAGACTGGGGACACAGGGACAGACTGGGGACACAGGGACAGACTGGGACAGACTGGGACAGACTGGGACACAGGGACAGACTGGGACAGACTGGGACAGACTGGGGACATGGGGACAGACTGGGACAGACTGGGACAGACTGGGGACACAGGGACAGACTGGGGACACAGGGACACACAGGGACAGACAGACAGAGACACACAGGGACACCCAGGGACACTCAGGGACACCCAGGGCCAGCCAGGGCTGAGGCCCCTCTCTCTCCCTGGGGCTCCTCTCCAGGCTGAGCAGCCCCAGCTCCCTCAGCCTTTCCTGGGCACAGAGATGCTCCAGGCCCTTGCTCAGCTCCAGGAGCTCCTGGCCCTGCTGTGCTGAGGATCCAGAGCTGGACACAGCAGCCAGAGGTGTCCCCAGGGCTGGGCACAGGGGCAGGATCACCCCAGAGGTGTCCCCAGGGCTGGGCACAGGGGCAGGATCACCCCAGAGGTGTCCCCAGGGCTGGGCACAGGGGCAGGATCCCTGCCTGTCCTGCTGGAAAAGCACCCCAGGATCCCACTGGCCTCCTTGGCTCCTCCTTGGTCCTTCCCTGCAGAGCTGTTTCCTCATCCCTCAGTATCCCCTCACCTTCATTCCCTCGCCTTCAGCCAGTGATTTTCCTCCTCCAGGGTCAGACACCAACCCACAGCTGCACCATGAACACTGCAGCTCCTGGGGAATCCCCACAACAGGAATCCAAACAGAGCAGCTCTGCTCATGCCTTGCCAGGCACAGAAAATCAGAGTATCCCTCAACACCTGGCTGGGGACTTGAAAGGAAACCAGGACCAAAGCATTAAAAATTCAATGATCAGCGGAGAAGATTGCGGATGAACCAATACCAACAAATGCAGGTTCAGTTTTTGGAGCATTAATTAGTGGTATCAACCTGATGAGCAAGAAAATTAAGGCAAGATTATGGAGTGGAGATGCTGATATTTCTATTTTGCATGTAATTTTCATCCCCAAACAAACTGTAGTAGCTTAGCAAACACCAGTCTACTAACATGAGACAATTACAGACACATTTAGTGAAACAGGCAACTAAATGACTTTGTAATTACACTATTAAGCCAAATCTGGGGTGAAAAGGATAAAGGATTTGTGTCCCATATGACACTACCAAAAAAAAAAAAAAAAGGCTGTGGAACACCAAGAGAAATTTGGTAATTTAGAGCAAGTGTTTAGGTTGATGAAGGAGAGCAATTATGGATCTTCCACAGTTGGAATTAAACCTGCAGCCATTCAAGCATAAACTACAGCTAATACTGAACAAGAATTCTAAGCTCATAACAGGAATTACCAGCACAGAAAGCATCACATTCCAGAAAGAGACCAAGCTGGAATGACCAAGAATTTCTGTGCTTATGGAACAAAGAAATAAATGAAAGTGTTTAGCTGGAATGAGCGGGGCAATATTCTTACTCCTGGTGGAAATCCAGGGTGAGGAGGACATGAAGCTGTTTTTTTCTCAGGCTGGCATGGTATGGTCTCTGTTGGGTGCAGCTCTGGGTAAGGAAAAGGCACTTTATCCAGTTTATAGTGCAATAACAGGAATCCTTCAGCACTCCCCACTATTGAGGTGGTTCCTATATTTTGTTACCCCCAGGGCTCAGGGAGTGCTCACACACACCACAAAGCCACAGGAACAGCCTGGGTGTGACAAGCCTGGGGTGTGTCCCTATCCATGCTCTGCTGGCAGGAGTTGCCCCCCACCCCACACAACAGCAGATCCCCAGGGACTCCCTGTTAGCCCAAAACAGGTTCTTTCCTCTGTGCAAGAGGCTGATCCACACGAAGCTGAGGCGTTTGATTTATTTAGTTTACATTTTAGCAAACAAAGGCATCAGTGTTCACTGGCTACATGTCACCTAGTTCTCCTATTAATTAGTATTCTATCTTCTATTGGTTAATGAGTCTCTCGCTTCTCATGCTAATTAGTCCCAGGCTCAGTCCCTTCTCCTCTTTTGGGTCAGTGGTTTCTTGGGCCATGGGTCAGTGGTTGTGACCTGCCCCTGCTGGAATTACCTCCTACCCAATCGGAGCTGACTTCAGCCCAGCTGCTGAGTTGGCTTTATCACATTCTTCCTTATCTGGTGAGCTCTGCCAAATGTCCTTGTGTCTATAAATTCTGCCTTGTGTCCACCATCAGTGGTACATCCTTCTTTACAAGCCTCCTGAGCCTCCCTGGGGTCTGAGGTCATCGAAATGTGTCCAGCCCTGAACCTTAGCAAGGCAATTCCAAGTAATTTGTCCTTCTAACACTTGGACATCACTTAGAGCTTGTTAGGTGCTATTTGTTCCAGGGACTAAATCTCCCTGCTTGTTGATGTGGCTTGAAAGCATACAAAGATCAAGCACCAAAGAACATCCTTCCTTAATTTTAATTTATTCCGCATTCTGCAACAAAAAGGCAGCACCCTGTTCCATAACCCCCTTCTCATTCCGTGTTACACTCTGGACAAATTGTTAACTATTTCTGACTCTTGAAATGTCAGCGTCATTTGCAAGGTGACTCTACCGACAAGCAATCGGTCTTTGGAACACCTGGACATCGCTTAGAGCTCGCGAGCTGCTGTTTCACGGACACCATAACCCTTCCTGCTGATTAGGCTGGAAAGCACACAGAGACCAAGCCCCGGTGAACACATTTTCTTCAGGATGTTTCACACATTCCACATTTCGCGGAGCGGGACCCCCCGCGCCCTCAGCGCCCACACGGGGCCTCCCGGCGGGGCGGCGCTCTGCGCGCGCTCCGTGCCGCGGGGCCGCTCTACCCGCGCTCTATGGTGCTGCCGCCGCTCTGTCCCCGCTCCGTGCCGCCCGTGCCGCTGGATCCCCTCTCCGCAGCGGTGCTGCCGTTCCGCCCGCCCTCCCCGTAGCCGCCCGTGTCCCCGCTGTCCCCTGCGTGCCCGCCGTGCCCGCAGCCCCGGCCCGCCATGCCCCCGCCGTGCCCGGCCGCCCGCCCGTCTCTGTGGCCCGCGCGTTCCGGCGGGGCGGGCGGGATGTGGCGGCTGCTGCTGCTGCTGGGCCGGGGCCGCTGCGCGCCCACCCCCGCCCGCCCCGCCTGTGCCCCCGGGCTGGGCAGCGGCCGCGGCCGCAGCCCCGAGCGGTGAGTGCGGCTCGGGGGTCCCCCGTCCCGGGGCCGGCGGCGAGGCCCGGCCTCACGGCGCCCGTGTGTGTGCGGTTGTTGCAGGGCGCCCGCGTGTCAGGATGGCCCGGAGCGAGGAGGACGGCGGCAGCCGCTGCCCGGCCTGGTGCCCCGCTACTCCGTGCGGGAGGCCGTCACCTGGGTGAGGAGCGGCGCGGGGACACCTCGGGGGATCCCCGAGCAGAGCCGGGGGAAGGGGCCGGGCAGGAGCAGGAGCAGGAGCGGGGCTGCTCCCTGACCGTGTCCGCTCTCCGCAGGGAGCTGTGGGCGCGCTGCTGCTGCAGCTGCTCCGGCAGATCGCGGGGCTCCGCTCGCTGCAGGACGCCCGGACAGAGCGAAGGCTTCCCTGGCGCTCCCCGCTGCCCCCCCGAGCCCGCAGGTCAGCGGCTGGGCCCGGGAGGGCGGCGGGGGGCGGCCGGATGGGATTCCTGCTTCGGGCTGCGCTCAGTGAGGCTGGGAGAGAGCTGGGAGAGGCTGAGGGCCGCTCTCGGGCCCTGGGGAGAGTGTCAGGAGAATCTCTGATTCTTAGTGGTTTGGTGCAATGCCACTCTGTGTGCCCTTACCTTTGTTTTCCGTTCTGGATTCTGCTGCACGAACTTTCCTCCTGCTTGTCTGTGTGGTCAGAGGACACTGAGTGCATGCACAGCCCGCTGTTGTCACCTGGAGCAGACACTGTGCTCTGTGTTACAGTGGGGACTGAAGCCTCAAGCAGCAGTCCTGGCGAGCAGCCGGGCCCCCAGTTCCTGCAGAAAGCACGTCCAGAGGCTGTAGCAGAGAATTCATCCTCAGGCATCCCCTCGGGGCAAGGAGAGAGGCAGCCCTGGGCTGAAGCAGGTACGTGCCATGTGCTGCCGGGCAGGATACTCGTGGCAGAAGGACCTGGGAGTTCCTCCAAAGCAAGCTCAGAGCCAAAGAGTGTGTAGCCATTTATTGACATTACAGGAGGCAGGTGAGAGTGGAAAGGCAAATTTCAGTGAGATGAATCAGAGTCCAGAGACAGGAGGAAAAAGCCTCCTGAAGACAGAGACCAGGCTGTGCTGTAACCGCAGGTGACAACAGCTTTCCCAACAGTACTCTGCCTTAGCAGACTGATTGCAGCATCCAGTCCTGTTCTTTTACTCTGGACAGATGTTTGCAGCCAGAAGGATTCAGGAGGGTGCTGCACCATTGATCTGGGAGACTGGTGTACATGGTGTGAAACTGGAGGAATTATTCTCTTCCTGCAAGATGAGGATGCATTTCTGAGCTCTTATGCCATAGATAAGACAGTGGAAGGAGGTATCAAAGACATTATTAAAATGAGTTTTATAAAAATAGAAAGATAGACTCCAACAAAATTGAAGTCTCGCCCAGGAAAGCGTGTCCTACATAGGGAATTTAAAGTCACACCAAGGAAGATCAGATGAGGCCTACAGCTCACTAGATATAGAAACACTGATAATGGCCTCAGGAAGGCTGTTGGAAGCAGGAAGCCTGCTGGAACAGGTGGCCAGGGGACAACATTCAGTAGTGGTGTAGAAGAGGCACATCAGGAAACCAACCACAGATGTTGGCTAAATCACAGATCACAGACTGGTTTGGGTTGAGAAGGACCTGAAAGCTCTTCTTGTTCCCTGCCATGGGCAGAGACACCTTTCATTATCCCAGGCTGTTCCAAGCCCTGTCCAGCCTGGCCTTGGACACTTCCAGGGATCCAGGGGCAGCCCACAGCTGCTCTGTGCCAGGGCCTCAGCACCTCACAGGGGAGAATTTAAATAATGAAGGTGCTGCAGAAAAGGTTGGAGCTGTTTCCCATTTTCTGCTTGCTTTCACAATTTTGGCTTCCTTCTGTGCTGATTTCAGCTACTGCCCATCACTGCTTATCAAACCTTCTCCTGCCAGAGGTTACCATTCCCATCAGTTGGCAAATGGAGCATTTTGTTTCCATGTCTCCTAATTAACTCCAGGAAAACAGCCAGGTTAATTTACCTAAACTGCCAATTAGACTGTTTAACCCATCTGCTTTAGCCTGGAGCATATTAAGAAGCACTCCAGCACTGGCAGGTGACTGGACATGGACCTCTGGGAGGAGTGGTGGGAAGTAGTGGAGACAGCAGTGCCTGCAGTTGGCACAGCTGCACGTCCTGGAGTGCCTGTGTGTCTGACAAACAGCTCCTGCTGAGAGTCAACAGGAAGAGCTTTTGGGCAAACTGATAAATTGAACAGTGACAAGTCACTAAGGCCACGTGGTCTTTGTTCAGATGTTCTTCAGAAGCTGGGAGATCACTGAGCCTCCAAGAACGATCTGTAATCCCATGCTCAAACCTGCTCCGTGGCCAGGGGAATGAGCACTCACAGATTGCACAGCTTGGCTTTTAAAAAGGGGTGGGTGGCTGCTAGTTTAAGGCACAGAACTGCAAAAAAGGTGATTCTAATTTGATAGAAACTCTGTTACAGGATAGAGGTGTCAGATGCTGGGATGAGTGGGCTGTATCAAAGGTCTTGGAAGGATTTAGGAAGCCATTTCTCAGGCCAGCTTGCTCCCTTGCAGAGACTTGAGAGTTGTAAATCTATTAAGGCTTCTTTGGAGAAGTCAACAGGCATGTGGAGCAAGATAATCCAGCTTTTAGCTTTCTGAAAATCATCCGGACAGGACCTAAACCAAAGCTATCGAAAGAATTAAAGCTGGTATGAGGGAACATGGAGGGGTTACACTTGGGCTGGTAACTCCTTAAAGCACAAGAAAGTTTTCACAGTGGAGAGCCATTCCTGTAGGATTCCCCTGTCCTTTGTTAAACCTGTTCTGCTCAGCACAGTCACCAGTGCTTTGGAAAAAAAGAGGTGATGAACGAGGCAGCAGAAGCAGCAAATGGTACAAAATTCTTCAGGACAGTCAAATCTGAAAGTCACAGGCAAAGGTTGCACAGAACCAAAGCCAGGGTAATCCCCAGGTGGGTTAAACGAGTGTGCACAGGGGAGTGTGGCTGTAAATACACACACAGAGTGAGGAGTGTCAAATTAATAATTGTCTTGCAGAGGGAACATTTAAAGTCACTGTGGATGTGCTTTTGATAAGGTTAAGTCAGTGCTCGGCAGCAGTGAGGCCAATTAAATGTTAATTATGGTGAAGGAAGGAGCTGAGGACAAGGCAGTGCTGTGGGTTCATGTGAGTCTGGGATGCAGCCATGTCTTGAGCACTTAAGGAAAAGACAGTGCCTGAAAAACAGGGACAAAACTGCAGAGAAGAAATGACAGGGAGACAATTACATCCAAACACAGACTGACTCTTCAGCTTAAAAAAAGAAGTGGCAGAGAATGTGCTGGTGCTCTGTGAAACCAAAAGTGTTGAGAGAAAGTGAATAGGAACAGGCTTTTTCATAATGCTGATATTAAAAGGCAGCACAGAAGGGTCAGGTGGCAGGTTTGGAAAAAAGCAAAAGGCATTTTGTGTTTGGCCAGTGCTCAGGTAAATTGTGGAACTCGCTGCTACGGGCCAGAAATACAAGTGGGTTCCAAGAAGTGATTAGGTGAAATTACACATTGAAATGAGACTTAATTGGTCCAGCCAAGCCTCCTGCTCAGATCACAGAACAGCTGATTGCTGGAAAGTTCTGCCAGGGAGAGCATGACTTTATAATCCCTGCTCCTCACCCTTTCTGCCCAAGCATCTCCAACTGTCACTTGTCAGAGATAATATATGTCAGAAATAATTTGATTTTGCTCCATACATAAGTCCTCGGGTTACATTCCACATTTTGTTGTGCCTCCATTTTGTGGGAATTTATGGAAAAAAGTCAGAGGGAAGAGATTTGGTAATCTGCACTGAAGAGCCTGAAAAAATGCAGGGTTTTGTCGTGTGAGAAGTCCTGGGAATCTTTCCACAGAAAGTGAAGCTTGATGATGCCTTTCTTTCACTACATTTTGCTTTCTACAGAAAAACCTGTCTGAGGTACAGGATTTTTTTCCCTGGTGTTTAGCTACTGAAAAAGGATGAGGCTGGCAAAATGAGGATGCAGCAGGAAGCTGGGGAGAGCAGAAGGAGGGGAAGGACAGACGCCTGGCAGATGATGCAGGGGAATCTGGTAGCAAAGCCTTGCCATGAGAGAGCAGAGCTCAGAGTGCAGCAGAATGTACCCTGGCTGCTGCCAGCAATGGCAAGGGATCTTCTGGAGAGAATTCCATGTCCTTCCCCTTTCTCTGGGTGTTTCAGTTCATTTCCACACTTGCTGGTGGTGCTGGTGTCCCTGTGCAGTGACAATCTGCTGTTGTGGCAGAGATCTGTGGGACGGGTCCCAACACCTCAGCTTTCCACAAGAGCCACTCCAATTTTATTGGAGCACAATAGGATCAAAATCTATTCCTTTGTTTAAAAAGCAAACTTGAGGAAATTAACTTAAAACTTGCTTTAAGTAGCATTCCAGATATTGCTACCAGCAAGTCCTCAGCTCTGCTTTCACATCTTATTTTTTTCCATGCAATTTCTGCCTCACTCAGAGGCTTTTTGCTGGGAGTTAAAGGCACAGAGTGAGCAAGCAGGTGATTACAGCCAGTCTCAGTGTTACAGCAGCTGAATGATGCCCTGGGGAGTTGTATTTTACCCCTGGCAGAACTGTAAAATTCGTTATTTCAATTCCGAGATTACAGACATTGCAAAAGTGTGTTTTCATTTCAAAGCACAATGAAACCAATTGGAAACAGTGAAATTTTCCATGAGGCAGAAATGCTGGATTTTGGCCAGCTCTTGTTGTGACTTCGTTCTCCTGGATGTTTTGGGATGAGCAATCTAGGCTGTCTAGGAGAAGATTATTAATTCCTCATTTGGAGCTAGCTGTGAGCAACACTTGATTGGTCCAGGATGAACAGTGAAGAGAGACAAAAATATTTATGAACTGCTGAAGATGTGAGCATTGGGCATCCAGAACACTGAAAGCTGCAAGACTGCATGGAAAAAAAGAACGTGCAGTCATGTTGCATCATAGCATGGGTTTGAAGAAGTAGAAATAGAGTTGCACAGAAAATTCCAACTGTGATATTCCCATCTTTTAAATATAACCTGAAGAATAATTTAGCTTGCCCAGCCTCAAAGGTGATTCTGAGGGTATTCAAGTCCCCCAGAGCAGCTGTGGCTGCCCCTGGATCTCTGCAAATGTCCAAGTCAGGTTAGACAGGGCTTGGAGCAGCCTGGGCTGGTGGGAGGTGTCCCTGCCATGGCAGGGGTGGCACTGGGTGAGCTTTAAGTTCCCTTCCAGCCCAAACCATCCTGGGACTCTCTGATCCTTCAGGCTGGGGCTGAGTGTCAGGATAGGTTGGTCCCTGTGCTTTTTTCCAGATGTTGTGTGGGATTGGTAACCCTGATCTGTGGAGATTTGAGTGAGGAGGGGTTTCTCTTGTAGAGGTGCACAGGATGCTTCTGCAGGCTGACAGAATTCAGAATTAGTGCTGTTTATTTTTCATGGTTCAGTGGTTTGTCCAAATTACAACATTTTCACAGTAAATGAGGAGTCTCTGATTTAGGAGTAGACACCCATGCAAAATGTACAGTTTCTTTAAAGTGTGGATGTACTAATGCTGTTTAAACAAGTAGTGAGAGAATTCTTAATATGGACCATTTTTTTTTCCATGGGATTTGCAGTTGTTTGTGTGGCAAAAACTCAAATTACATCACAAGGGAGATACACGATAGAGCCTTACAGTGAGAAATATCAGATAATTTGATGCCTGCTCTGCAAAGAAACAGAAAGCACAACTAATAAATTCACAGATTATACTACTTTAGGTGGAATGCTGCATAGAAGTCATGTTTGCCACAGCGATGTTGCTTGTTGGGCGAGTGGGGCCTGTTCAGATAACACACATTTGAATACAGCCAGGGGGGAATTGTTTGTCTGGGGATAATGAGGCTGCAGCTGGCACACAGGCCATGGCTCCCTGCATGCTGTACAGCACAGGCACTGCAAGGAGCACTCCTGCCTGCTGCACACCTCATTGCTGCTGCTCCTGGAGCCAAACAGTGCCAGGAGTCCAGGAATCAGGCCCTAAAAGGACATTTTGTTTCACTTGTGTTGGCTCTCACACAGCTTGAGAGGGAGGCACAGGGAGGGCACAGCTCTGGCTCAGAGTGGTCCAGGCTCCAGCGCCTGGAGTTCAATGTCCTGTGGGATCCAGCTGCTTGTGGTGAGCCAGGTTAAAAATCCTTGGCCTCAGGCTGTCTCCTCTTTGTGGAGATCACTGTCCTCTTGGCAGGAGTGATGCCACTGTGACCACTCTGAGCAAGGTGCCTGGAGATGCTCTGTGAGATAATTCTGATTGGAGCTGGTGGCTGTCCCAGTGTGCCTGAGAGGGCTGATCACCCCCTGGCTCAGGAGCAGGGCTGTACCCTGCAGAGAAATGACCTGGAGAAGGACATGGGGAGGCAGCACCTCAGCTGAGGCTTGGTGGTGATGCCCTGGGCAAGCTGGGAGCTGCAGCAGTTCTGATCCAGGCAAACTGGGCATGAGGAGGCAATGTCACCCCTCCTGTGACACTGCTGAGAGGGGCTGCACCTCAGGAACCCCGCTGGAAATTCAGGAATAGTAGCAAAAAGTCATAAAATTAACCAAGGCTGGCAGAAAAGTGCTGCAGTTGAAAGATGTGAATGGTGCAGTCTTTTTAGAATCACAGACAGGAATCAAGAGGGGCTGATTAGTTGTGTCAGGACTTTCAAAAGGAGGAATTGGCTTTTTAGTAAAGAAGAAAAAAGCAAGAAGAGTCAGTGCCTGGAAGCAGAAACCCAGAGTAGGAGTACTTTAATTTGAAATGAAGCACAGGGGTTTAAAGCAGTGATTGCAAGTTACTGGAACATTTAGGGAAAGCAGAAGATTCTCTACTTACGGTGTCTTCAGATCAAAACCAGGGGCCTTTCTGGAGGAGCTGCAGCCACAGGGCTGATTCCAGAGCTTGCTTTTGCTCCAGAGGTCAGATTGCTTGGGATTCCTTCTGTTCCTGATGTCTCTGACTGAATGGGAGATCAGACCTTTAGCAAAGAGCTATGGAATAGAGAGGATGAGAAGAGGCAGAGATGCAGCGCTGCTAAACTTTGCTTTTTTGTTGGATTTTTTTTTTTAATGCAGGGGAGTTCCAAATCCCTGTGAGCTCCAGGGCAGGGCCAGTTCTCCACAGTGCAAAGGTAAGGGTAAGGTTTCATTTTCCACCCCCTCTGTCTGCACTTTCTCTGCAGGAACACATCCCAGAGCTACCCTGAGCACAGCCTGAGCAACACTCACACAGAAGACTGGGGAAAAAGGGGAGATGGGATATATTGACCTCTGCTATAGCCAGAAAATTCCAGGATTTACAAACTGCCATGCCCATCCTTTGATGTATCTGTGTAACAGGGCTGCTGGCAGGGAAGCACTGAAAGAAAATGGTGAGAAACACCAAACCAAGCAACCAAACAAAAAAATAAATTCAGCAGCACCAGTGTGTTGCTGTGTATATGCATTTTGATGCAATCTTTCACTAGGTGATTACATGCTGTTGCTATTTTGGTGTTTACCAGACAACCCATGACTGGGGAAGGTGGTGTCACTCCAAATGCTGCAAATCAGGGCTGGCTCTTGTCTGGTAAAGAGGGAAGCACTTGGGGCTTGAAGAGAGTGCATCAGCTCGAGAGTCACAAGGCCATAAATTATATTATTGTTCTCGTTGTGATTAAACCTGCCAATTTTTTGTAATTCACATCTTAGATGCAAATAATTCCATTTTTAAGATAATCACTCGGCTGAGCAATCGCTCAAGGACACTGTGAGCAGAGTGAGGTAAATTCAGCTTTTAGCAGAGTGAGTTCTTGCAAAAGGCACCAAGGAGGAATTTGCTTGATCTGCTGAGGGGGTGAGCATGGATCTCTCCATGCTGGGAGGTGCCCCTTGTGCAGGGCTGGAGGAAGAGCCTGCAGCTGGGTCATGGAGCAGCTCAGGGAGGGGCCTTGGACCTGTCTCAGCCCCTTGAGAGTAGCCCTGAGCCAAGGGGCATTTTCCAGATTCCCTGTGTGCACTGAGCTCTGCTGCCACTCGATGTCACAGGGGTGTGGAGCTGGGCTGGGCTGAGCCTTCTCCCATGTCCCAGGCTGTTCATTGCCCAGGAGAAAAGGATTTGCTGTGCCCTGCAGGGTTTCAGCGGCACTGGGCAGTGCTCAGTGCAGCTGAGGGGGCAGCTCAGCTGGAACTGGGTAAAGCAAAGGTGTGAGGGTGTTTTGGCAGGGACTCTACTCTGGGCACAGTGTGGTAGAGGGAACAAGGGCTAATATTATTTTTGGAGGGGGGAGTTATCTTAGAGTCATGGAATATCCTGATTTGGAAGGGATCCATGCAGATCATCAGTCCCAGCCCTGCCCAGACACCCCAACAATCCCTGGCAGTGCTGTCCAAAGGCTCCTGGAGCTCTGGCAGCCTCAGGGCTGTGCCCATTCCCTGGGCAGCCTGGGCAGGGCCCAGCACCCTCTGGGGGAAGAACCTTCTCCCAAAATCCAGCCTGGCCCTGCCCTGGCCCAGCCCCAGCCCTCCCTGGGTGCTGTCCCTGTCCCAGAGCAGAGCTCAGAGCTGTCCCTGCACTGCCCCTCCAGAGGAGCTGCAGACTGCTGAGTAGGATGAGGTATTTGCTGAATTCTGAAAGGTCTCCTGGTGCCTGAGAGGCTGCACCAAGCTCCCTGGCCAGGGGCAGAGGAGCAGTGTCCATACAGCTTCCCCAACGAGGTGGCTGTGTAGGTCAGGGAGGGTTTTCTGTGTACACATGACCTCACCCTCCTTATGACTGAACTACCATACAAACAGGTCTCACTGCTTGGTTTCCAAGCCAGCATCTCCTCTAGGGTTTATATGATTTAGCTCTCTTTAATAGCTTTTTTCTCTGACTCCTCAGGGTGACCCAGCTCAGCGAGGGCATTTAGAGGAAGCCGCTTTCCAATTGCAGCAGATTTTCCGAATTGATATTTCCATTGCATTGAATATCCTTGGTAATGTGGAGTTGGTTTTGTTTTGCCCTTAAACCACAGGTTCCTCATTTTGGAGGACCTCCAAATGGTTGCAGGTCTTGTGAGAAGGCAGGGATGGCAAATACCCAAGCTGAAGCCTCCTTTCAGCAATTTTAACTGTGCTTGGAGAGATTTATTGCCCTTTGTCCCATCGTGCCACCTGATTTATCTCAGCATATTTCAATCCAGGCTTGCTTGAAGCCTGCACTGTTGTCCTGACATCTGTAGCTGGAAATTAAGCCATCTCTGTCTTTTTTGCAACACAAGATGTCATATCCTTGTATCCTTCTTTTATTGTCTGAGCTCACGGTTTTCCTGGCAAGCTGAAAAAGCAATTGCAGGATTGCAACTCTAAGAAAAGCAGAAGGAAGATGCAATGAGCTAAGAAAAGTCCCTGCCCTATATACACCACTAGTTGCAGCACTGAAAAGCAAGTTGTTTCTGTGTGAGCCATACGTTGTGTTAGCCTGCGATCCCTCTCTGCCACGAGCCCAGAAAAATCCCTAAAATGCAGTGTTGCCATTTTTCTTATGGAAACTGTGGAAGGAGGGTTGGTGAGCCAGCTGGAAGTGGCCCAGAGCACTTGGTGTGAGCCAAGGAAGGCCCAGTGGCTGTGGGGGAGGTTGCTGCATTGGAGGCTGGGTTGTGGCTGTGTGCTTTTCCCTGTTTTCCATGCTTTGGGCTGTGTTTTCCTCAGGGATCGAGAGCATGAGGGCGGGGCACTGCCGGGTGGCCTTCACCTGCTTCAAGCTGGCAGCAGATCGGGGCTACAGCAAAGCCCAGTTCAACGTGGGGCTGTGCTACGAGCACGGCAGGGGCACAGAAAAGGACTTGGAGAAGGTATCCAGGGCCTGCCTGGGGGTGGGTGTGGGAGCACACATCAGGAGGGGGATCTGTGCTGGGTGCTTGGAGCTTTGTTCCTTTTACATGGCTGGGAAAGTCGTGGAATGTCCTGAGCTGGAGGGAACCCCCAGGGATCTCTGATCCAGCTCCTGGCCCTGCACAGACACCCCAGCAATCCCCCCTGTGCATCCCTGGCAGTGCTGTCCAAAGGCTCCTGGAGCTCTGGCGGCCTCAGGGCTGTGCCCTTTCCCTCGGGAGCCTGGAAGAGCCCAGGCTCTGAAGACTCAGTAGAAAATGCTGGAAATAATAAAAGTTGCAGCTTTGCAGAGCTGCTTTCAGTGTCACCAATCCCCTCAGAGAGGTGCTCTGAGATCCCTTTCCCACAGCTTCTGAGGGTTCTCCAGGTGCACAGGCTGTGCTACCAGCACCCAGCGGGGTTCCAAGGAGAAACCTGTCATGTTGCTGTATTTAAGACACCACTGCACATCCCAGGGCTTCTCAGATCTCCGCTTTGGCTCCTGTAACTCCAGCCTGCCACCTAGTGCAAGCTGGCCAGCAGCTGCTGGAGCTGGGAAGAGCTGCAAAGGCAGCTTGGTTTGAGTCATGGTTGGCCCAGTGCCACCCCCTTCAGCTCGGGCAGGGTGGTTCCAGGGCTCTGGGGTACTCACTGTCCCACCTGACCCAGCTGATGTTCTGCTGTGGGAGGGTCTTGCCAGAGGGGTGAAGCTTGAAGGGAGCCATGTCATGTTCAGGGCATGCATCAGCTGGCTCTCTCTCTCTCTCTCTCTCTCTCAGGCAGGTTTTTATTACTGCCAGGCAGCCAGCAGCCGTCACCCCATGGCCCAGTACCGCTACGCCAGGTACCTGCTCCAGCACGGCCCTGGCAGCCCCTGGGACAGGCAGCACAAGGCTGTGGCACTCCTGGAGCAAGCAGCAAGGGCTGGCATCACAGAGGTTGGTGTCCATAGGTCAGAGAGCCAGCAGAGAGCCCTGACTGAAGGGCTGGAGCCACATCCTAGACAGCACTGCAAGGGAAAGCCTTCCAGTGTGTTTATCCCTGCTCACAGCATGGGGGTTGGAACTAGAGGATCTTTAAGGTCCCTTCTGAGCCAAACCATTCTCTGATTCTCTGTGTATATTCCTGAGAGTGTCTGGGAGACAGCCCTGCCTGCAGACAGAGCCACTGTGCCACACGTTGGTTGGCTGTTGTCAGTGGGGCTCTTAAATTAAATCTTTGCCTGGGAGAGCTCACCTGTGCTTGAAAACACAGCTCAGTTTTCATCTCCTCTCAATTCCAAGAGTACAGGTCACTGTACTGGAGGAACTTCCAGTGCTTGAAGCAAGAACAGATCCTCATTTTGTATCTGTGACTTTCTGAGATGACTCATATGTGCAGATCTGTCTCCTGCCGTCTTTTCCCACTCCAGGAGATGCATCTAGGCATGTGCCATCTCACCCAGGCTGGCAGTGCCTGTGGCCTCGTGGAGCTCAGTGGCCAAGGGGTGCATCTGCTGGATCTTGGGGACAGGACATGAGTGGGAACCATTCCCTGGCTCTGACTCCCACAGGGAATTTGAAATGATACTCTGGCTCTCAAATGTGAATTCTTTGTGTTTACCGAGTCATGCTGATTTTTCTTAGGGCAGCCCTGGCTCTCCCAAGAGCCCCTGCACAGGCTGGGGTGTTCATTACCACACTGCCAAAGTAACCCCAGCAGCTTGAAAAATCAGTAAAAAAACTGAATAATTAAAATCCTGGCTGATCTGGACCACGTGGTTTTGTTGCAGGCACAGGCTTATCTTGGAGTGTTCTACATGAGGGGGCTGAAGCCTCAGGAGAAGAGAGGTCTGAAATACCTGCTGCAGGCAGCAAACAGTGGGGTAGGTAATCCTTCTGCCAGGGATTGTCCTCAGCTTGGGATCTGCAGGTGGAGGATTTCTGGGTTTCTTGGAAACAGGAGCGAGTGTCAGGATTTTACTGCCCAGTGTGAAGGGACAGAGTGGAGCCTTGGTGCCTTTTGGAGAGGAGACAGGCCCTGGGCACAGACCCTACAGAGACAGCCCTGTTGGGCTGGAGGAGTTCCTACAGCACCAGGGCGTGTATCCAGCTTCCAGCATTGTACAGCTTTCCCATTATGGAGCATCTACACCCTCTTCAGTCAAAATCTTTCACTACTGCAGCACTCGGAGAACTTCATTGTGTTTATCTCAAATCTGTTCTTCAAAATTGGCCCATTGTTTCTCTTCTTTTATACAGAGGATGGAAAGACTGATTCTGGATTTATTTTTAAATTCAGGCACCTTTAACATATTGAAACACTTGAATCTCCATTCAGCCTTCCCCCATTGTTGCTGTTTCTCTTCACAGCTTATGTTAGATCCCCAAGAATCTTCTTGCATGCACTTTCCTCAAGTGGCCCAGGCTTCTCTTTCTTGAAGGGCAGTGCCACAATGTGGGGACAGCACTCTCCTGAACCCCCACCAGCATTTAGAGGAGCAGAAGTGTGGATGCCATGTCTTGCAGCCAGGTTTGTGCATCCCACAATTCTGATTCTTGCCATTGTCCCCTTGTTTTCAGCTGCATTGTAATGGCCAGGTTTTTTTTTTTTTTCCTGAAGAACTTGTTCATTTTAACTGCAGTTCCCACAGCTTTTGTGCAATGGAAAATAATGAACAGCTATTGCCTCTTCTGCTGGCTAATAGTTGTGGTTGTGGTGCCCTTTAGTGTGTCCTCTCTGAGTCATTTCTTTTGCAGGCTGCAGTGCTGGTTTAGTTTGTATGTAGTTAAGCTATTCTACTTTGCTTGTCAGTCTTCTGTCTATTTTTCTAATTCTCCTTTGACCATTTTAAGATGCTTGGACTAAAAGTGGACTCAGGATGGAGGTATGCCATGGATCTCACATAATGAGCTCCTCTGCTTTGTTCTGCATTCCCTTCCAATAATTCCTAGCCCTGCTTGCCCTTTGCCTGGCACTGAGCAGTGATGAGATGGTCTCAGGGAACCATCACACTGTGATACCCAAATTTCTTCCTATCAGCACTACTTTGCATTTGGCAGTACTGTTTCCTTCGTGATTATGTTGCCCATTCCTTAGGTGTGTGAGATCTTTAATTAATTCTTTATAGTAAGTTTTGAATGGTCCATTTTGAATGGTCATTTTTACATCATTGTAAACTTTGCCACTTGGGTTTTTACCCTCTTTCCAGCATGGAGACACTCTCAGTCTGCTGGGACAAGGCCTGACTTGCCACAGCAGCTCAGACATCACAGTACACAGCATTTAGTTTGAAATCTCCTAAAGATCTCTCCTAAGCTTCATCCTTGGCTCCTTTTTTCCAGCCTGGAGACAGAGGTTTATGCTGAACAGTATCACATTGAGTTACCCCATTAAACAGATGATTGGCGTTTACTGGTAATGCCTTAACAACACAAAATCTGTCAGGTAACTGCAGGTCCTCAGGTGCACCCCTGGCATGTTTTGATCAGAGTTTCAGACCCCAAGCATCCTTCTCCATCTCTGCTGCTCAGCAGATGCTGTGGATGCTTCAGGGCCTCAGCCTTGAGGGCAGGCTGATGATGGGCTCCCTGGGATGGGATGTCCCCATTTTCCTGGGAGAAGGGCTCCATGGACAGGTTGACTTCCCATTACCCTGCAGTTGGAATTGATGTATAGTTGGCTGAAAGAACTCTTAGCATGGATGAAGCAAGGACAGCATAGTTTAGTACAAATCCAGAAAAAGGAAAACAGCACAAAAAGTCACAGATTCAGCATTTCTCTGGTTGTTCTCTCTGCTAGAGCTGAGCTGAGAACTCTGACAAGTGTTCTTCCAACACAAGAACTGTGTTCTACTTTGTTGCCCACTTTTTATCCTCCCTGATTTCCTACATGCAGCCACAGAATACAAACCCCTAATTAAGAGTTCTGTTGGAGTACTGGGCCTGACCTGCAGATTTCCAGGGGTGTCAGTCACTCCTGCCATGCTAATTCGGGGCTCTCCCCTCGCTGCAGGCTTGGCTCTGAGGTGTTCATCCTGTGAGAGATGGTGGTGCAGCTCTCCTGACTGAACCCTATCTCTTGTCACAGCTGAAGTGCCAATCCTTCAACGTGTTTATCTCATCTCTAAAGGAGTTTATTGCTGTCATAAGCTGAGACTTGCAACATTTTGCAAAGCACCCACTCACTGAGTTCTTCACTTGCCTCTACCAGCTACATCCTAGACAGCAACACTTGCAATATGTTCTTTTCTAGTGGCTTTATTAAACTTGCTACTTACTTGGGATTTTTTTTCTTTTTCTTCCTTTTTTTTCCCCAAAGCCTTCTTTAGCTCATGTTTCTGGCAGTCACACTCTTCAGGCTGTGCTGCTGGCTTTGTTGCTGGAAAGGTCTGTGTGACCACAAGTCTGTGCAGTCTTTTTAATGTCTTCAGGAGTGTCATCCAGCTTCCCTGCTCTCTGAGACCCTTTGCCTCCCATTGGATCTCAAAGATAAAATGCACAGCTGACACATAAACATGTCATGGGTTTGCATTTGGCTTCACTGCAGTGCCAACCTTTGCTTTCCAGTTTGTTCCCAGCAGTTACATATGTCTGAGTGGTTCAGGTGCTTTTTCTCTAGTGCATATTTGCTTCATTTACTTCATTTCTGCTGCCTGAGATTTCTTCTGGAATAGAATGAGGTGAGGCTGAGCAGGAGAGTGCTGCACTCTTGTGTTAAAGGGGAATTTCCCAACCCTTGGCAGCAAGTACCTCTGTGCCATTTGTGATGTTTTTACAAGACTTGGGCTTGAACTCTCTTAGGGCAGTCCCAGGGCGTGCTCAGAGTTTGGGTGGGATCAGGATGTGGCACAGTCACGGCTGCCCAAGACACCTCAGCTCTGACCTCTGAGACAACTGGGATGCTCTGCAGAGCCAGCTGCTCCTTTGTTCCCCTGCCACAGCCCTGGGTGTTAAAGGGAAATCAGTGAATTTAATTGGAAAGGGATAGGAAGGAGCAGAACCAGACATTATGTTTCTCTCCAGGGGACTAAACTACTGAAGATAGAGCCTAAGGGATGGAGCAGTAAACTTAGCAAGGTGACCAAAGATAGAGCAGTAAACTCTGAAGAAGGTGCTAAAGAGTCTCTGTTTCCTTTGCTGTGTGATTGCTGTGCCAGGATGCCCAGAGCAGGTTCCACGTGGGCGTTTGCTACGAGCAGGGCCTGGGAGTGCAGCGGGACCTGGCGGAGGCGCTGAGGCACTACCGGCAGTCGGCAGCCATGGGGAACAGGCAGGCCCGGGACAGGCTGCGGGCATGGCAGCAGGAGCTGCAAGGTACCAGGGGCTGGGGCACTGCATGGGCAGGGGGCCCCGTGGAGGTGAGGCCTGTATTGCCTGAGGAGGGCTCCCACAGGGCCACGGCACAAAAGAGTTCTTTGTGCTGAAGGGAAGGCGCCACTTTTCCTCCTCGGTTCTTTGCAGAAGCTGTTCCCATAGTATGACGGGTCACAGAATCACTTCTGTTGAAAAGACCAACTGTGTCCTGGGGGACACCAGGCCCAGCATCACCAGCTGGGCCAGGAGGGGCTTGTCCTGCTCTGCTCTGCACTGGGGCAGCCTCACTTCCAGTCCTGAGGGCAGTTTTGGGCACCACAGTATAAAAAAGGCATTAAACCATTAGAGAGTGTTCAAAGGAGGCCACGGGGATGGGGAAGGGTCTGGAGGAGAAACCTTGTGAGGAGCAGCTGAGGGCACTTGGTTTGTTCATCTGGAGAAGAGGAGACTGAGGGCAGAGCTCATTGTGATTTTCAGTGTCCCCCTGAGGTGCAGCACAGGGCTCCAGTGTCTGCTCCCTGTGACCAGGGACAGGACCTGAGGGAATGGCTGAGCTATGTCAGGGGAGGTTCAGAGGTTTTTCACCCAGAAAGTGGTTGAGCAGTGGAACAAGCTCCCCAGGGCAGTGGGTACAGCACCAAACCTGTCTGAGTTCAAGAAGCATTTAGACAACAGTCTCAGGCACAGGGTGGGATTGTTGAGGTGTCTGTGCAGGAGTTGGACTTGATGATCCTTAAGGGTCTCTTCCAACTCTGGATATTTGGTTGTATGATCAAGCCCAGCCTTTGCCAGTGTCATTAATACCTTGTTTTTCTGTACTTTCAGATGTGCACACAAAGCATCCCTTCCCTTCAGGATTAAGAGCCTCCTCCTCCAGCCCTGATTTCTGGACTATTGAGCCTGTGTCTGCAGGTCTGCACAGCAGCCAGCCAGGACAGTGTGGCCTCACCCTGCCCCACTCCTGGAGCACAGGCACACTGCACATGATGCTGCTCAGCAGTGCAGGGTGGAGCTGTGCCTTCAGAGCCAGGACAGTGCCACTGGAGCTGCAGGGCTGGGAGCCCCAGCACTGCTGGCAGTGAGTGACACCAGCAGGCAGAGGGCAAGGCAGCCCTTGGTATGGGCTGGAACCAGGCTGGCAGTGAAAGGAAAGAGAAAGCTTCTCTGTTCATGGAACAGGAGGCATTTTAAAATACCTGGGCTTTGAGAATAAACTTTGTGGTATCTCCTGCACCACCAAGTACTCCACCTTCCACACAGGGATGTTGCTTCTGCACCTGCATTTCTGTATTAGAGCCAAGCTGTGGCTGCCCCTGGCTCTCTGAAGTATCCAAGATGAGGTTGGACATGGCTTGGAGCAATCTGGGATAGTGGAAAGTGTCCCTGACATGGAACAAGATGAGCTTTAAGGTCCTTCCAGCCCAAAGCATTCTGTGGTTCTGCACCATAGTGACATGATCTGGGGTTCTAATTCCAGTAGCCCTGCATGTCTTGCTCATGGTCCCCCAGGGAGGTTTACAAGCCACCATATGGAGACGTTGGCAACTAACCCGGGGATTGTCCTGGTCCACACCCTCTGAGGCAATTTTCTCTCTCTCCAAGGCAAGTCCCCACAGTGCCCCTGCTACCAGCACAGTGTAGGCTGGCTCTGTGTTGCCATTGTGGCAGTTTAATCTGCTTTCAGACCTGGGCAAGCAAGAGAGGGAATTCTGATCATTGGGCAGAGTTTTTTATGGGAAGTGACAGATCCACCTGTAGCAGTGAGGTGACAGCTGTCCCCAGCCATCCTGCACCATGTCAGTGTCCTTCTGTCCCCCCTCCTGCTCCTGCGGCCCTGGCAGGGAACTGCTCCCACCTCTCTAAGACACAAGGAGCAAGGTTTGTTTCAAAATCTATCATGTCCCTGTTTGCTGAGCACGCCAGCTCATTTTCAGCAGAGTGGATAAGGGATGCTCCCAGCGGGAAGGCACCGCTGGCAGGCAGCAGCAGCAGGCAGCTGGTGTGATAATTTCCTCCACTGGGGCAGCTGAATCCGGAAAAAGGCATTTGTTCACACCAGTTTAAACTGGTTCAAGGGCATCTGTGCAAGCTGCCCAGCTTCCTGTGGCCCTGGTGCTCCGTGTAGATCAGGTTCTGCAAAACAAAGGCAATGGCCCCATCCTGAACTTCTCCATGCAGCAAGGGAGGGGCACAGCCAGTCCTCAACACATCTGATTGTTCTTCTGGCCTGCTCTCTCCTTCTGCTCAGACCAACCTTTCTTAGACCATTTCCTTTATCAAGCAGGATACAAGGAGCAGGAAATTCCTGGGGTGGATTTCCTATGCTGTGATAATCCCGAGCACGCTTACGCATCGGTCAGGATGGGAGAGGGGCTGGGGGGGCTGAAAGCAATTTGCAGAATCAGGAAATTGAAGCAAGAGGGAGGAATTTGTCTCCTTTTAAACCTGCTTGTTATTAGGTATTTTTGTGTAAGGACTTTCTTCTGACAGGGACATCAAAGCAACTTTGCAGAGGGAGATGTGAGGTTGTGCTGGCTGTTTGTCCCTCTGCCTGTGCTCCCAAGGTGCAGAGGAATCCCACAGGGCTCAGTCACAAATGCCTCCCTCATGGTTTGCACAGCTGCATCTCAGTTAGAATCTGGCTCTCTGACATTGTTTTGGTGCAAGAACTTGTTCTGTTTGTAAAACAAACCAGCAAGAGATTTGTGTTAGCAGAGCAGCAGCACGAGCAGGCCAGGCCAAACCCATCCATGGATGGATGCCAGACATGGGCTCATCTGTACAAGCATTTTGGAGACTTGAAATAAAACAACATTTTGGATATTAAAAAGTCCACCTGGGGAAATCTCAGTCTATTGTTCTTGTCATTTAGCCCCTAGAGCAACAGAAAGGGCTAAATTTCTCATTTACTCTGCTTTAAATGGTCTGTGTGATTGTCTGGTGCTGTGGCTCGGGTGTGTACACAGCTGAAGCTGGGAATGTCACCTCCAGGTACACGGAAAAGAGGGGTAGGTACCTGAGATGGTCCAGGAGAGCCCAGAAGCCCTTACCTGCCATCCTCACACTGCTGCATGAGCCCGTGGGTCAGCACCACCCTTCCCTTCTCCAGGAGTGCAGAGACACAGACACCTGTGTGCTTCTTCCTTTGTCACCAATACCTTGGTTTCCCCACCCATGCTATTATCCCAAAACTGTCTTACAGCTCCCAGACTGACAGATCAAAGTGAAAATCCATAAAAAGGGTGAAGCTTGTGACTGAGTATTTCAAAACAGTGTTTTCACACTTCCTTTTTCCCAGGTTACCTTTGGCAGACTCCAGCCATCTGGTGTCTGCTTTTGGATAAGAACTGTGCTCCAAAATCCAATGGCCTCAAAGGAGAGAACAGAATAGAATGGAATCATTAGGGCTGCAAAAGACCTCTGAGAACATCAAGTCCAACCTGTGATTGATCCTCACCTTGTCACCCAGCTCAGAGCACTGAGTGCCACATCCAGTCCTTATGGAGAAGGAAGTGGTGGGCACTTGGAGCAGCCATAGGAGAGATGCCAGTGCTGATTTTGGGGGCTTTTAAAAAATGCCAACTTCCCAGTGGCAGAACCACAGAAGCTGGAAGGACCCGTGGGAGACAACAGGCTCATCTCCCCTTCCCCAGCTGCCACTTCAGGCTTTCTGCACATATATTATGTCAGCTCCACTGCTGACAGAGAGGATAGTGTTAGAAAAAAACAGTTTTATTTAAATAACTGAAACCCTGGAGCCCAGCTGCAGCAGTGTCCATGACAGGTATTTTCACAGTCTGTGATCACATGGATGTATCTCACTGTGCTGTGGTTGTTCTCACAACCCCCTTGCCTGGGCCTGTCCTGGGAGGAAAGGCCCTCCTGCTGCTGGGTGGGATGGGAGGCTGGCAGAGCACTGGGAGAGCAGGGTGGGAGAGGAGGAAGGCAAGGACAGGCAGCTGGAGGGGAACTAAAGGTGAAATCAGTTGTGGAGAAATTCAATGGGGCGAGACAAGGGAAGGAATACACCTGTCTAGGCATGGGTCATACAGTGACCCTGCTGGGGCTGGGGATAGTGTTGGACACCCCAAATCTCTGACTGTTCTCTCCCTGCCACAGCCACCGAGCTGCTACAGCCCTGGAGCAGCATCCCCCAGGCCGAGGCTGTGCCCGCGGGCCGACAGCTGCCGCAGCAGCCCCGCGCCCGCCTCGCTGTGCTCCTGCACCTTCTGGGACAGGATCATCTCAAACAGGGTGCTCATCTCCGACAGGAAGGTGCTGGCCAGCCTCGTCCCACTGCCACCAGGGTCAGCCCCAGCACCTTTGCCAAAGGTCTCAAAGGTCCTCGGTTTCTCCTGCCTTGCAGCTTCCTCATCCTCGGGGGAGCGCGGCGAGTCGGGGCAGAAGACGTTGTCCTTGTAGCTGCTGGTGAGGGGCAGGGACAGACGGGCCACCCACGCTGGGTCTGCAGCTGTCAGCCTCTTGAGGGCCAGCTCTGGGGAGGGACAGCACAGCAGAGCAGAGGGGAGGAAAAGAAATTGATAAAAATATTGATAAATAAAAATATCTAAAATCAGCTGAGAGACATGACTGAAAACAGATCACCGGTGACACTGTGCAAACCAACAGCTCAAAAAAGCCACAAGAGAACTGGTTGGAAACTATTGGGGGTTTTGTTTTGTTTTTAATATAATAGCCATTAGAATCACTGTGCATTCTCATTTGTTGCAGTCTCAATTGGCACTTCACTAAATTGTTAGCAAAGCCTGAGAGAGGGAGGGTTCAGGACTGGCTGAAGGGGAGCAGACAATGAAAAGCTTTCCAGGGGAAGTGTTGGACACAAAGATAGTGGACTTCCCTTCAGGGTCACTCCAGGGTGGGAATTTGCTGCTAAGGAGGCAGATTGAGACCGAAAAGAAATGGGTTACTGTGAAAACAATAACACCAGAATGAAATTCTGGATTATAAAATGCACAGCTGGATGGTTGGAGACTGGGACTGAACAATTGAGCTCTAAAGTAGTTGTTCCTCGATTGGAAACAGCTGAGGAGCAGGGGAGCCTGGGCTGGGGGCTGGGGCAGGCTCGTTAGTGCAGCAGTAATTTGATTGTGGCCCACAATGGGCAACTGGAATCACACAGAGGACTCGGGGTATTCCCTGCTGGCAGGGAGGCACAGCCAGGGTGGATTGTTACTGGGTCTGATTAGGGGAATTACACACAAATCTGATTATCCATCTGTGGGAGAGGGAGCTGAAACCACACCAGCAGGGAAAACTCTGGGGATGAAACCAGGAGTGATCCAGGCTGACACAATGGAGACCCCAAGAGCTGGGGGTTGCTGCTCCTAAGGAAGCAAGTGCTCTCCAGGGATCTGACTGCAACCTGCCATTATTCTGAGGAGATATGCGCCAACAGAGGAAATCTTTATGCTTAAAATAGTGCTGGCAAGAGAAGAAGTGATTATAGATGTCCATGAATAAACATCTCCTGGAAAATAAAGGAAGGACCCCATAGCAGGGAGAGCCTGGAATAGTTTCCTCGTCAGACAGCAGGAAGAGGAACAGGGATTCTTGTTTTGTGAGGTTGCTGGTAAACAAGAGTCCGTGCTGTGGTGCACAGAGGCTGCATTCCAGCCCCTTATTGTTCCTTCCCACATCCCAGAACCTCAGGGGAGTTCAGAGCAACCAGTCAGTTTAGGAAAGGTGTTGGGAGCAGCAAAACCTCACTGGTAACAAAACCCAGCAGTCCCAGGGTGGCAAGAACTGGTGTCACTGAAGTAATAATAATTGTGTGCCTCTGACTAAAAAGTGGCATCTGAAAGGAGGGTCCCCATTCCAATGCTCTTATCCTGCTAATTCCAGAGGGTGCTCAATACCCTGCCACAGCTGGGACCTGGGATCTGCAGTCAGTGACTGAGACAAGGCTCCTTCCTCAGCCAGCCAAGCAATTGCTCCTTTTTCTCTGGAAAACAACTGCCCTGCCATGGGCTGGGGGAGTGAACTGGACTCCAGCCTGGTAAGGAGAGAAGGGCAGGTACAGCCCTTAGATTTTTGTTTCAGCTGGAGCCCCAAAATTCTTTTGGGTTGCTTCACATCCAGGGTTTCTTTCTGCAATCTCAGTATTTGAGTTGCAGTGACTGTTCCTTGAGACATCACCCAAGTGTGCTGCAGGTTTTGCTGTAAAATATGCAGTTTTCTCCTCCCAGTCTGCAAGAAGCCACCTCATTCCCTGAATATTTGGCTGCCTCAGCTCTGGAGCAGGGCACAACTGGTCTGCTCTCTGCAGGGAGAGCTGAGCTGACGGTCCCATGGCCATGAAAACCTCATAATTAGGTATGTTTAATTTGACCAATAACTCTTTACTGCCTTGTTTTAATGGTGTTTGGGGAGCAGGGGTTGTTTTTATCATCCATAAAGTTCTATCTCTCATCTGCTGCTGGGAGTGCTGTGCTGGGCTGCTGGGGGATCAGAGCTAACAGACGGTGCTGCGAGTTCATCCCACAACATCAACAATCCCAGAGCTGCCCGGGATTGCAGTCCCCCCGCTGGGAACAGCACAAAGGCCCAGGCAGCCTCAGCCAGCTGTTAGGATGCTCCTGAGCACCAGCAGTGCTTCCTTCCTCCCTCTCAGGATGCAAGTCCACGGCTCTGTTTGTGTCTGGGAGAGGAGGAAGGAGCCCAGTAGCTGCGGCAGCCGCGCTCGGCCGCCTGTGCGGGCAGCTCTGGGCTCCTGGGGCAGCTCTGGGCTCCTGGGGCAGCTCTGGGCTCCTGGGGCAGCTCTGGGCTCCTGGGGAAGGTTTGCAGCTCTGGGCTCCTGGGGAAGGTTTGCAGGACTGGAACAGATCAGCCTCTGGGCATGGCCAGCAGGAATCCACACAGCCTCAGCATTCCCTGCTGGAATGGAGCACACTGCCCAGGGAAGTGGTGGGATCATCATCCCAGGAATGGGGATGTGGCACTGGGGACACAGGTCACTGGTGGACATGGCAGTGCTGGGGAACAATGGTCTGGGAGGGCTTTTCCAGCCCTAATGATCCTATGGAATTCCAGGACTTTAGCCAAAAGGATGATTGTCCTGTCAGATCCAAGAAACATGGGAGATGACGCTTCATGGATCAGCCTCACCATAGCTCTGATTTTCTATCCTTGTGTGGGCAGGACTGCATCCAGAGCTGCTGGGCAGCTCCCCCAGTCCCTTTTCTGGGATCACAATGTGTCAGTGCACCTGGGATGGAGCTGGGCTCCTCTTTGCTCCCTGCTCTTGGTTGCAGGACCTCAGAATCCAAGGAAACTTTTAGGTCTCAGCCTTTCCTTTGTTTGCTCCTTACTGGAATAAAAGAGCAGGGAGGCAAAGGGTGAGAAGCAGCAGGTTCTGCCTCAAAGGAAGAGCACCAGAAATGCCCAGCTCTGGAATTCAAACCACCCCAGCAGCAAAGCTCAGTGAGTTTCTCTTCTGTGGAGGAGCACAGAGGCTCCACAATGAAATTTCTGCTACAGGACATGAGTCAGCCCAACTCTTTCAAATTGAAATGCCAAGAGAGGAGATTTTTAGAACAAATCAATAAAAGGAACATGTAGAAAATGTCAGGCCCAGATGGTATTCACCCCGGAGTGCCAGAGGAACTCAGTTATGAAATTGCCTGGTTTATTAGCTGCTGTTCATTAACTACTGCTTCAAATGAATGCGGGATCAGAGGGAGGGGAAGTGGAAATGGTGACAGGAGTTTTTAAGTATGTGAAGGTGAAGCCAGCCCAGGCAGATTCAGAGAAATCCTTCTGTGCAAGGCTCAGCAGAGAGAGCCATGGAGCTGCTGCTCCCAGACGAACCACCTGACATTGTCACATGAGGAACTGTGCTCTGGGAATTTGGAAGGGTCTGGAGTGCCAGGACAAGGCAATGAGCCAGAGGGCAGGGCTGGATGGGATACTGGGAATTAGGAATTGTTCCCTGTGAGGGTGGGCAGGCCCTGGCACAGGGTGCCCAGAGCAGCTGGGGCTGCCCCTGGGTCCCTGGGCCAGGCTGGACAGGGCTGGGAGCAGCCTGGGACAGTAGGAGGTGTCCCTGCCATGGCAGGGGGTGGAATGGGATGGAATTTAAGGTCCCTTCCAACCCAAACTGTTCCAGAATTCAATTCTGTGAAGGCAGAGGTCACCTGAGCTGATGGAACAGCACCAGCCAGGCTTGCAGGGGACCTGAGCTGTGCCTGAATTTACAGCCAGGTTCTGTAGGGACTAATATGTGTTAAAAGCTGGGAAGTGAGGGTAGGAATAATTAATCTTCCTCACCAAGGGAGGTCATTAGCAGAGTCCCAGAGTATCTGCTCAAACACAGTGATAAATGATATGGCAAGGGGACAATGTTGGTGTTGACTCCACTAAAACACCCAAAAGCAGAGGGTTGCTGAAGGACCTGATAATGCTGACTGCCATGAGCAAAATGTGGCTGGTGAATTTCTGTGTCAGCAACTGTCAGATAATTGTCACAGGGAACAACAACCTGTCATGTTTTGATGGCTCTCCCTCCATGCAGAGGAGGGATTTGGGAGCCACAACAAACAGGGCTCAGCGTGGAGCTTGGGCAGGACAGGAATTAGGAACACACCAGAAAACCTCCTTGTACCCCCAGTGGATCCTAAACATTGCACGACAATTCTGATCACACATCTCAAAAAAGATAAAATTAGCAGCAGGTTGGTCACAGGAGATGAAGAGGAAAGAGGACCCTGTGGGGTTCTGAGGGCAGGTAACATCTTGAGGGGTTTGACAAGTGTCCACCTTTCTCACTCTGCATGGACCAGGAGACCACGAAGGGAGGGCTCAGACCAGTGTGGGAAGCAGTTCACCAGCTGCAATGTGCAACTGGACCTCACCCCTCAGCAATGACAGAGGCCAAGCTCACACATCACTAAACCCTAAACCTCAGCAGACACATCCATGGGAGGGAAGAGCAGCCATAAACACATGGAAAGATCCAATGTGAAGCTCAGCAAATCCCTTGGCCTGCTACCAAAAGCCTGGGATGGCCCAGATGTGGTGCCTCAAGCAGTGCCCCTGCCAGAGCCACTCTGGGAGGAACGATGTGCCCTGGCTGCTGCAGGCCAGCAGGACCTCCTGGGTGGGGTTAGTGTGGGTTACCTGAGGAGATCCCACTGCTGGAGCCCCCCCAGCCCCAGCCAGTCCCAGCAGCGAGGTCACCTCACCTGCCTGTGGCTCCAGGAGGGTCTCCAGCTCCTCTCCCACGAGCTGCTGCACGGAGAGCTCGAAGGCGCTGTCGCAGTCGCGGTCCCCGGCCTCGCTCTCGCCGTGCCCGCTGTCCTTGGTGCTCAGGCAGTCCGTGTCCAGCCCTGTGTCCAGCCCTGTGTCCAGCCCCGTGTCCAGCCCCGCAGCCCTGCCAGGGGTCACAACACCTGGGTCACTTCAGCCCCAATGAGCCCTTGGAAGGGTCTCTATCTCCCCAAAATGCCCCAGAGAGGGGCTCTGGGCACCCTCCCCACGCACCGCTCACAGAACAAAGGCATTTTGAGTGCCCATCAGTTAATGAGGTTTGGGGGGTTACTCCGCATTTTTTGCCTGAAAGGGTTTTTGTCCTTCTGCAGCAAGATCAAAGAACCACAGAAGGGTTGGAAGGGACCTTAAAGCCCATCTCATTCCACGCCTGCCACGAGTAGGGACGCCCTCCACAATCCCAGGTTGCTCCAAGCCCCACCCAACCTGGTCTGGAACATTTCCAGGGATCTAAGGGCATATCCTGAGCAAACAGGGACTTGCTGCCTCCTCCCCATTAAATCAGAGGAGCTTTCCCCTGCAGGACCAGGTGAGGAGCACCCCAGATACCCTGAAGCTGCTCTCCCTCCCTCTCCATCCTCTGCAGCTGCAGGTGAGAAAGGTGGAGAAAGCTGTGTCTGCCCATGGCCTGGCCAGGTGGGGACAGGGGGACGTGGCAAGGCAGCGATGAAGACTCAGCATCCTCAGGAGTGTGCACCCAGAGCACACAGTATAATTTAATGGGAACAGTATAATTTAATGGGAACACCGTGAAGTTTGGGGATATCTTTGGCACAGAGCTGGGATATCTCAGTGCCTCCAGGCCTGCTGCAGTTCCTCACTCATCTGCCCCCTGGCACAGGGTCAGGTGCCCCAAACTCATGTTGACAGGCACTAAGTGTCCAGAGCCATAAGAACACTCATCCATGTGCTGCTGCCTCCAGAGCTGGGCCCCTCTGTGCTCCTGAGCACCCAGAACCATTGGAATTCTTGGCAAGGGATGGCTCGTGGCCATGGAAGAGGTCAGGTGAGTATGGAGGGACCTGCCAAAGGTACCCCAGGAAGGAGGCAAAGAGCAGGTGGATACCACCAGGACCCAGGACCAGAGGAGTACAACCTGCCCCTGAAGGGAGAACCTCCAAACTCAGGAGATGAGGGCTTTTCCTCGCGTGTCTCTGCCCTCTGAGGCTTTGGCCTGGTGGGGCTGGGGCAGGGGAAGGGGGTGTGGGGAAGGGAAGTGCTGGGAGCCAGCCTTACCTGCTGCCGTTCTTGGCCGTGTACTTGTTTCCCCTGTAGTTTGTTTTGGGCTGGAACTGGCCTTGGTGCAGCAGGGAGAGCAGCTGGGAGATTTGCTGCAAGGCAGGAAAAGCCTGTTGAGCCCCGGGCCGGCCACTCAAGCTGCTTCCTGCCAGGACGTCCCTCCGAGCCCCCCGGCCTTTTAATAGCGTTTCCTCCTCCCGCAGATGGCTCAGCATCCTCACACCGGGGGAAAAACAAGCGCTGGGCAGCCCACCTGGGCCCGAGCTTCCCCTGCCGCCCTCCTGCTGTCCCTGTCCCTGCGATTGTCCCCTTGTCACACGCTGGGACAGCCCCGCTCCCACCTGCCCTGCTGGGGTGGCCCTGCTGGGTGGGGGGGTGTTCATCCCACCCAGGCCTGGGGAAGAGACCAAGCAAAGACCCTCAGGCTGCGCAGGGCGGGCACGGCCCAGGCAAGGAAGGGCTGGGGGTGCCCACACGCCGGGAACGCCCGGAGCGGCTCCTACCTGCACTGGGGGCGACTCCATGGCGAACTCCCCGGTCGGGCTCTGCTCCGCCAGGGCCACCAGCGACAGCCGGACCAGGCTCCTGAGGATCTGCTGGTGCGGCTGGGGCTGCCCGGGTCCCCCCGCACCCACGGGCTGCTCGGCTGGCACTCGGGGCTCTCCCATGGGTGGCTTCACCAAGCTCTTGCCGTGCGGCGGTGCCTCGGCGGGGCCCGCAGCCTCCCTCACGGCGTGCTTGGCTCTGTGCGGCGGGCAGGGCCGGCGCTGCAGGACGGGCAGCTCCAAGGTGCCCTGCTGCTCCTCCGAGCCCTTTTGTGTCCTCTGATTCCTCAGAGTCCTGTAGAGAGTGGGGGTGAGGTGGAGAGGAGCCTGCGGGGACCCCTCGGCCGCAGGAGTGGCTGTGTCGGGCTGCTCCTCCTGGCAGGCCCGGGGGGGCTCCGGCTCCCGGGGGCGGCCTCGGAGCAGTGGCACCAGGTGGATGTCGGCTTTCTGGATCTGCCTGTGCGGCTTCTTGAGCTGCTGCTGCCTGCGGGCGTCCTCTGCCTCCCGGCAGTTGTAGGCCATGCCGTCCTTCTTGTCCTTCTTGCGCAGGGACAGGGTGAGCGCCAGCAGCAGCACGCAGCCGCCCAGCAGAGCGGCCAGGCAGATGAGCAGCAGCACGGAGAGGCTGGGCCAGCCGGGATCCCGCGCTGACATCTTGGAGAAGGCCCCGTGCCGCCGGAACAGCAAGCGGAGCCGGGCCAGGGTGTGCAGGGGGGCGTCCCCCTGGTCACTCACCCGCACCAGCAGCTCCCGCTGGCTGCCGGCCAGGCTGCTGGCATTGCTGGCGTTGAGGGACACCTGCCCCAGGAGCGGGTCCAGGATGAAGAGCCCGGCATCATCCCCACCCACCAGATCATACCGGAGAGCCCCGTTGGTGCCGGAGTCCGCATCCCGGGCCACGATGGTGAAGAGGAGGGGGTTGGCAGGGCATGACACGAGTGTGGAATTGGTTACTGCCACAGCCCCCTGGGTGCTCCCATTCCCAGGGACCACCCAGCAGCAGCCGGTGTCCACATTGACCAGGACAGAGAGCGTGGCCACCCCTCCCACCAGCGCTGGCGTGGTGATGATGGGTGCATTGTCGTTCCGGTCAAGCACAGCCAGCCTGATGGAGATGTTGGATGCCAGCTTGGGATGCCCTCCATCCTCTGCTGTCACCAGGAACTCCAGGCTCCTCACCTGCTCATAATCAAAAGCTTGGAGGGCAAAAATGTCTCCAGTGATGGGGTCGACTGAGACCAGCCCCAAAGCAGAGGGGTCCAGGATCCTGTAGGTGACTTTCCCGTTGGAGCCCAGGTCAGGGTCGGTGGCACGGACAGTGAGCAGGAAGGCAGGTGCTTCACCGTTCTCAGCGACAGCAGCCTCGTAGGCGGCCTTCTCGAAGGCTGGGGCATTGTCATTGACATCGCTAATGCAGATGGTGAGGTGTTTCAGCACAGCCAGGGACAGGTCCCCCATGTCCCGCACCACCAGCGTCAGGTTGTACTCGGCGCGCCGCTCGCGGTCCAGCGAGGCGTTGGTCAGCAGTGCAAAGCTGTGGCTGTTGGTCCTCTTCAGCCTGAAGTGCTCGTAGCCCTGGCTGAGGGAGCAGAGCACTTGTCCGTTGCTTCCCGAGTCAGGGTCGCTGGCTGTCACCAGGGCCACAAAGCTGTCCTTGGGGAGGGCCTCAGACAGCACGGGCTCCCGCGCGGCCCAGGTGACGTGGACGTCGGGAGCGTTGTCGTTGACATCCAGGACCTTGACCAGGACCTTGCAGTGTGCCGGGATGGGGTTGGCACCCAGGTCCCGCGCCTGCACGTCCAGCTCGTAGGCGTGGGTCTCCTCATAGTCCAGAGGGAGCCTCAGGAGGATGCTGCCCGTGCGGGCGTCGATGCTGAAGGTGCTCAGCACCTCAGGGGGCGCGTGCCTGCTCAGGCTGTACTCGATCTCCCCGTTGGGACCCTGGTCGGGGTCAGTGGCCGTGACTGTCACGAGGAGGGTCCCGGGCTGGGCGTCCTCCCGAACCTCCACTGTCAGGGAGCTCTCCGCAAACACGGGGCTGTTGTCATTAGAGTCAAGGACAATGACTTTAATCAAAGCAGTACCTGATTTTGGTGGCTCCCCGTGATCAGTGGCCGTCAGCACAAGGTCGAAGGAGGAGTGCAGCTCCCGGTCCACCTCCTTAACCACGACAAGCTCCGCGTGCCTCGTCCCGTCAGAGCTGGAGACGACCTCCAGAGCAAAGTGCTCACTGGGGGAGAGGGCGTAGGAACAGCGGGCATTGGGGCCAGCATCAGCATCCAGGGCTCGATCCAGCGGGATCCGCGTACGCAGGGATGCGCTCTCCGAGATCTCCAGCTCCAGCTCGGGCGTGGGGAACCGTGGCGCATTGTCGTTGACATCCATCACCTGAACCTCCACGTGGATCAGGGCTGGGTTCTGGGCGGCCAGCACGTCGAAGGACACCCAGCAGGGATCACTGTGGCGGCACAGCTGCTCCCTGTCCACCCGCCCGGCCGTGCTGAGCACCCCATCCCCGCTGCCCACGTGCAGCGGGAACCTGCCGGGCGTCTCCATCAGTTGGAAGGTCTCGGCCGCCTCTCCGCTCTCGCCGCCCTCAAAGTGCTCAGCCAGGCTCCCTATGACAGTTCCCGGGGGGCACCTCCTCCAGCACCCGGTACTGCACCGTGAACGTGGCCACCTCCTGGGCATCGGCGCTCAGGAACAGGTACCACCACCACAGCGCCGGCAGCCGCAGCGCCGAGCGGCTCAGCCCCAGCACGCTGCTGGCAGAGCCCCCGCGGCCCCGCCGCGCTGCCATGGGCTGTCCCGCCGGCCACCGCATCCCCGGAGAGTCCTCAGGGCCACCGCAGGGCCTCGGCATCCTCTCCCATCTCCGAGAGCCGTGGGCTCCAGCCAGAGCTTGGAAAGGAGGGGAAATCACAAGCAGGGCTGGTGGCTGTTCCCCGCGCTGCCATCACCGGGGCTCCCCGGGCCGGGACAGCCCGGAGCGGAGGGACCGTCCCCGGAGCAGCCACCGGCCGGCTGGCCGGGCTGGGGATGGAGCGGCAGACATCCTATGGAAACCCCACCTACAGGAAAAGGGAGGACCGGGCTGGTACAATGCCGGGGCGGGGTGGGGGCTCGTGGGGCGGCACGGGCCCGGCAGCGAGAGGGTGTGGAAGTGCCCTCCGATCCCAGCCTGGGGGGACCGTCACCACTGTCACCTGCAAAGCACGCTCCCCAGAAGGTGGGATTCCTGCAGGCCCTGACCCACCACAAACCTCATGTGCTTCAGGAAGAGGTGATGGACTCCTGCTCCTGCATTGACCCAAAGCCTTGTTCTCCACACTTCTACATCTCAGACTTTGACATATTCTCATTTTACCTAAATCCAAGTGCAATCCCTGCTCCCTGCTCTGCCTTTGGAGGGCGATGTGCCCGGGTCACCTTTCCCATCATCACAAAGGTGATGATGTCACCAGTTCCAGCTGGACGCACCAAAATGAGCTGATGAATCAGCAGGAGCGTGGCCACACCAAACACAGCCGGGAGGGCACAGGGAAGGAGGGAGGCGCTGGCAGACACCGCCTGTGTCCGTTCAGGCCTCTCCCCATCCCTGCATCCGGCTGTCCTGGCTGCTCCCTCTCTTGGCACGTGCTCCATCCCAGCCTGGCTCAGCACTGATTTCCCTGGCGTCACTCTTGCACCATCAAGTCCTTTCTTGGCCTTATTTCAGCGCCTCACCCTGAGCCCTCACCTTCAGGCTGCCCAGCTGTTGCCCCGGTATCACCACAGCTGGCCAGCTGTGCACACACAGGTAGCACAGCCTGAAGGTGTTCCAGGTATTCCTCCTGAGCCTGCAGAGCCCCCAGACCCAGGCTGGGCTTGCTTTGGTCTCGAGGTGACAGAAGGCATTCAGGACAGGGAAGGTCATGTGCAGCTTGCTTTGGCTGTTATGGAGCATCCTCAAGGTGTGGTTGGAGCCCCACCAGCCACAGCATCTTTGTGTCTCCACAGGCTACCTTCCAGGCAGCCTTCAGCAGCCTTTGGTGTCCTGTGTCCACCTCTCCCTCTCCTCCTGCTTTTCCAGCCTTGATGGGCACCCCTTTCCCCCCCAGCCTATTCCCATCCCTCCCAGCTTCCCTCACTGCTCTGGATTTCCCAGGTGAGGCTCCGCTATCATCACTTTTCTTTGCCGTGGTGAATTTTGGTGCCCAAAGAGCAGCAAAACCAAATCCACCCCAGTGCCACGAGCTGTGCCCTCAGCAGAGCGGGAGGGAGGGACGGTGCTGCGGGGGGTGGCCGGAGCCCGGTGCTATTCCTGGGCTCGGCCCCAGCTCCAGGTGACCTTTGCCAAGTCATTTCCCTGCTTTGTGCTCGCTCTTCCTCCTGCGCAGCCCGGGGCTCTCCCGGAGGGATGATCCCGCCCGCTCCCGCTGCCCGCGGAGCTCCGGCTGGAGAAGCGGATGTCTCACAGCCCGTGCCCGATTTTGGGAGGGGAGGGGAGGTGGGAACGCCACTTCCTTCTGCTGGGACTGTTATCCCTCCACCTCGCGGTTTTTTAATGCTTTTCCTTTTCAGGGATGGAGCAGAACAGAAGAACCACGCTGGAACATCACAAGGGAAAGGAAATAAATATTACCCCCCCAGGACTGTGAGAGTTCCCCACAGAGCCCTGCCTGGGGTTTCCTTGTCCCATCACTTCCCATTCCCACTGCAGAACAAGCCACTCTCCTCCAGTGCCCGTGTTTAACCCATCATTGACAGCGCAGGAGGTGAATTACCCTGACTCCAGCACTCACCTGCCAGACCCCACTTGCTGCCATGCCCACCCCTCAGCTGGGAGGATTCCAAACCTCCAAACCGCTCATTTTTCTCCCCAAAGACAGGGACCAGGTGGGATTTTGAGTCCCAGTTTGCTCAGGGAAAGGCTGGGAAGAAAGTCACTGTCACCAGGCTGTGAGCCCTCTGAGCACTGTCCCCAGCCTGGCTGTACAGATCCCGACACTGGTGACAGGTCTGGCCTGCCCGGGAGGAGCTGGAGGAGCTCCTGCATGAATTATTGATGATTCTTCAGGAATAAACCCCTACAGACCAGGCCTGTGACCCTCAGCCAGCAGAACATTCCCAGCTGGCAGGAGGATGCTGCAAAAGCATGGCTGAGCTGCAAATCAGTGCCGTGGAGGGAGATGGACAAAGTAAAGCTGCAAGAAAATAGGAAAGAAAAACGGGGTCGAGCTGAGACTTGCCATAAGCACAGGCAGGGAAATGAGATCTGGTGCTAAAAACAAAACGTGTCTCCTCCTGTTTCCTGTTCACACCCCAGCAGGCTCCCGACGTGCTTCAGGACCTCCGTGGCCACTGTGGTGGCTACAAACACAAAATCCCCCCTCTAAGGTTTAGACTGCACCTGAACCCTTTCATTTAAAGCTCAGGAAGAGCCTCAGCTACATTGAATTCTTCCAGCGCTTCATGCATTCGCTGGTGTGCAATGCTTCCCTCAGCTCCTGCCCGATGTTGTCAGTGCCCCAGAGCAGCTGGAAATGCCATTTGCAGGAGTGCCAGCCTGGCTCTCTGCAGCTCAGCTGCCCTCCGGGCTCCAGAGCAGGGCACAGGCACACCCTGCGCTCCCAGGGGTGCAGAGCTGTGCTGGAGGCACCGCTCTCCCTGTCCATCACCTGGCAGAGAGCAGCACCACCAGGTTATTTCGAGCTCCGCTGCACAGCTGGAGATCTTCAGACTTTGTCATTTTGGGCTGACACGGTGCTAGCCTGGGACCAGGAGCTGTGCCATAACACAGCAGGGAGCAGAGGGCAGCTCGAAATGAGAGTGAATAGGCTTTTTCACATCTAATAATTTCCTCTGATGAAGGCAGGCTGAGAGCTGGGGATGTTCACCCTGGACAAGAGGAGGCTCCAGGCAGACTTTGAAGCCCCTTTCCAGTGCCCAAGGCCTCAGAGCTCCAGGAGGGTTTGGGGCACCTCTCCCAGGGATGCCCAGGGTGGGACTGTTGGGGTGTCTGTGCAGGGCCAGGAGCTGGACAGGCTGATCCTTGTGGGCCCCTTCTAACTGTGGCTATTCCGCAAATCCATGAATTTTCAGCCCTTCAAAGGCAGCCTTTGCTCCTCTAGAAATGTCACTCCCTTCTCAGCGGGCCAGCAAATCCCTCCCGGAGCATGAGGTGTGTGAGGAGCAGCTGCACAAGGCAGCCCAGAACCTTCCCCATCCCCAGCTGCCTGCAGGGACCTGTGAGGCTCCCGGGGGCCCTTTCTCAGGAGGAAGGACGGGATTCCCCTCACACCAGGCACGGAGCTCCGCAGGAGGTGCAGGGACCTTCCCTTGGGGTGGCCCAGCTCTCCCTGAGCTCATCTCCGTACAACCAGCAGGTGACCTCGGCTGAAGGTGACCCCCGGCTGAAGGCGACCCCTGGCTGAAGGTGACCTCGGCTGAAAGTGACCTCGGCTGAAGGTGACCCCGGCTGAAGGCGACCCTGGCTGAAGGTGACATTCCCGCGCCACCCGCTCCAGCCTGGGCAGGGCTGCTCATCCTCCCCCTCCATCACCAACCCCCGGGGGTCCTTGCGGGCTCCTGCAGCGCTGCCTGCCCGGGGCTCCCGGTGCCTGCCGAGGCCGGGCCGGGCCGGGGAAGGCGCAGCCCCGGCGGTGCCTGCGCTGTGCAGTTGGATCGCTCCACCACGAGAGCCCACTGCTGCTCCGCGCTGGGCTGCGCCGCTGTCCCGCCTGTCCCCGGCGCCGCCCGAGGGGCTGGGGGTGCTGAGCCCCCCAAACTCTCCCCACAGTGGGGCTGCGATCACCCTGCCCCGACCGTCCCGGGGGGCTCGCGCCGCCCCCAGCCCTGCCCCCTGTCAGCCTTGGGCGATGCTGCGGCTGCTTCCCCTCCATCCTCAGCGGGTGCTCTGGCCTGCCTCCCTGTTTGGCATGGGTTTCGGGTGTTTCCCTTCGTTTCACAGAATTTTAGGGTGTTTCCCCGGTTTTGCACAGTTTCGGGGTTGTTTCCCTCGCTTTCACACGATTTTAGGGCGTTTCCCTGGGTTTTACACGATTTTAGGGCAGCAGAGTCTCCCCCAAACCCCACTGTACCCCCACTAAATCCTCCTTTGGGGGGGGTTATAGGAGGTGCCTCCCTTCCTGCAGGGCAACACCTTAATTAGGGGGGAAATAAAAGGGGGTGCGGGCGATCCCTGATGAGGACAGAGTTAATTATGGATGTAGCAGCTCCTGAAAGCTTCCCCAGGCAAAAACCTAATTTTGAGCAAAGTAGCTCCTGCCTGCCGGGCTCCAGGAGCTGCCCTGCACAGAGGGGACGATAAGGAGAGTTATTGTTGCTCCATGCTCATAAAAGGATTATTATTAAGGAGGGGAAGAAAGTTGTAAGTGAAGTAAATTGGGCCAGGCTGGGTGTTTGAATAGACAGGAATAATGTTATGGTAATGTCATGCACGGCTCTGCTGCTCCAGGACCCTGACGTGTTTTATAAAGCCCGGTGCTACAAAAAGCAATTCTGTGAGCAGAGAGAGGGAGAGCTGGCCAAAGAGAAACGAGGAGAAGCTGTAAAAATGATGTTTTATTGTGTGGGAGAAAGCAATGAGTTGAGATCTAACCCTTGATGTCCTTCTGGAGGAGAAAGCTGGCAGCATATTGTCGCTCGCTTGTATGATTTTAATTTGCTATTCTAAGTCTTACAGTAATTTCTTTCCTGTGCTCCAAAAGCTTGTATCTAAATTTCTGTTTGCAAATGAAACATTGGAAGAGCTCCCCAAGGCTGGGGCTTCAGAGCTGGATCTTCCCAGAGTGCAGGGGGCTGCTGACAGGACGGGGGCAGGGGGCACCCAGCAGCACCACCTTCCACTGCCACTTTGATTTGATTTTAGTTTGACAACCCAAAACACCTGAGCGCCAGCCCGGGGTGGGCTCCCTGTGCTGCACAGGGTAAGTGATGGATCCGGGCTGTGACATCAATCAGACCTTTACGAGTCCCCAGCGGCTGCAAATCAATAAGTGCCAGCAATAATTACCCATTTTGTCTTTCTCTTTATTAATATTTAGACGTTTTTAATCTTTTCTCTCTAAACATGACGTTTCCCTGCTGTGGGTGTCCTTCAGAGGGAGCTGTCAGGAAAGCTCCTGTTCCTCTAATTACAGGCTTTGTGCTGGATGGAGCTGCTCACTGAGCAGGAATGACACAGCCACCAAAGCTGGCGACGACTCTGCTGCCTCCGCCTGGGCAGGTGGCACTGGCTGATGTCCCCAGCAGGAGGGTGCAGCCTCTCTGGGTGTCACAGTGCAGATCTTGTGATGGTCACAAGGGGTCATCTTGTGATGCTCTCCAGCTCTTGGTGGGGGTGACCACAACCCACAGATGTCATTTAAAGAGATCATGGAATGGTTTTGGTTTGAAAGGACCTTCGATCCCATCCAGTGCCACCCCCTGCCATGGGCAGGGACACCTTCCACTGTCCCAGGCTGTTCCAAACCCTGTCCAACCTGGCTTTGGGCACTGCCAGGGATCCAGGGGGCAGCCACAGCTGCTCTGGGCACCCTGTGCCAGGGCTCCCCACTCTTACAGAGAGGATTTCTTAATTAGGAGAAGTCCCCGGAGGTGATTATCTCCTCAGGGGTGCTGTTAGGGATGTAGACATTGCAAACAAAGCCTTCTTTTGACATGGAAAGGGGAGCAGGACTCCACGATTTTCAATGGAAATGACAGCCCTTATCTCCTCTAACATGGGTGTGAGAGAGCTGATAATGCCCTATCAGCCCTGGAAAACAAATGGGAACAAAATCGAAACAGAAAACAACCCTCCCAAAAAGTAATATAAATTATGTTTTTATGGAGACAAAAAGTTTCCAGCAAGTCCAGCTTTAAAGCAAAAGAAGGGCTGGAAATAAGTGAGAGGAGGGATCCTGAAGCATCTGGCACATCGGGAATACCTCCAGCTCCTGGAAGAACACGTGAAGCCATTTCTTGTTCAGCTGTGCCCACAGGGATCTGTGCCAGGGATCTGAGGGCACACACAGACGTGGCTTTTCCAGCGTGGGAGAGGTGAAGCTGTATCCTGACTTCTGGGGCTGTCCAGCAGAATAAGTCCTCGGGGGGATCTCAGAGGCTGCTCCCTCCCCAGGCACTGCAGACACCGAGGGCCTGTGCCCACCACGGCAGGAGAAACTGGGGCTGCAGAGACCCCAGGGCTGAACAGGGACCGTGCTCTGACAGCCCCAGGAGCCTGCAGGGCTCCGCTTTCACCTCTCCTGATCCCTCTGTGCCACCTCAACAAGGTTCTCCCCGGGGTGACAGAGCCACCTCAGCATCACCCCACTGAGGGTGACAGTGCCAACCCCACCATCGCTCCCTCCTTGGGACAGCACTCAGGGATGGGGACAGACAGATGCCCACAGCGAGGGTGACCACAGCGGGGGTGACCTCAGCGGGGGTGACCTCAGGTCTCCCCATCCCTTTGCACAGAGATGCTGCAGGCTCTGCCCAGAGTGACCTGAGCTTCCCCTCTGGTGTCAGCACCTCCAGATGTTCAGCCAGCTGTGATGTGCCATTATCACCTCTTGCCTCTGCTGTGTCACTGCTCTTCTCTCACCCACCTCCACTGGGGACAGGACACGTGTCCCTTGTCACTGGCTCCACCCAACCCGGGATCAGGAGCTGCATCCTCTGCCCTCCTCTGCTCTGGCTGTTTGCCCGAGGGGCTGGGGGGGCTGGCAGGGGCAGGACCGTGTTCCAGCCCCCAGTGTGGGAAAAGGGGCCGTGGCATGAGGCAAAGAGGGGCTGGAAGCTCCTCTGTGCCATATAAACAGTGTAATGAGGACACCGTGAGTGTGGAAATATCTTTCACTGGAAATTCCAGATGATGCAACTTCCAGCTACTGCCAGGGGACTGAGCACAGCTCCAGAGCTCCCCGGCTGGGGCAAGGACCAAGGCAGCTCTGCTGGCCACTCCCAGGCAGTGTGGGACAGGTAAAACCAGGGCAGGTAAAACCAGAAGAGATGCTAAAGCTGTCCCACGCAGGCTGAGGCAGCCCCAGAGCCCAGGCTGGGACCCAGCTCCTGCCTGGGGACAGTGACACCCCTGAGCTGGACTGCTGGGGGCTGGAGATGGGTCTTGAGCCTCCTGGCTGAGCATTCCTGGGGCCAGACACGGGTCTGGGGAGGTGCAGCCTCTGTGAGTGGGCAGCAGTGAGTCCCAGGATACCCGAACATCCCGCCCCAGCTTTTCCAGTGGGACACGTCCCTCGAGCCCTGCCCGGCTGGCCCCGGGCCGTGTCACAGGTAGGTGATCTCGATGACATTGGGCTCAGCACTCCCGAGGGGAAGGTGGTGGCTGCAGGAGCAGTGGCAGGTCACTCCAGCCGAGCCCATCTTGCCGTGGGCATCCAGGTGCCTCCAGCGGGTGAGGAGCACGGTGTCCATGTGCTGGGCCATGGGCTCGTGGTGCAGCGTGACCTGCACCGTGCGCAGCTGGGGGCCGTAGTGCACCAGCAGCACGATGAACACGGCCAGCAGCACGAAGAGCACCACGATCACCGAGATCACCGGCAGCGCGTCCGATTTCTTGCTCACGCTCCTGACGATGGACACGGGGGTGAAGGCGGCCACGTCCTGGGGCTCGGGCTGTCTCAGCTGGCTGCCGGCCACCGAGGCGTTCATGGCTCAGCGGGGTGACCTGGCACGGGGACAGGGCGGTGACCACCGAGCCCAGCCCGGCCCTGGCCTCATCTCCTGCCCTCGAGCCCGCAGCTCCTGCTGCACGTGCAGCTGCCAGGGAATGGTTCGATCCCGTGAGCGTCCCCTCCCTCGGGCTCGCAGCACGGGGGAAGTTTTGGTGGTGAGGTCTGGGGCTCGCACGATGAGGCAATCCCTGCATCCCCCCGTTAGCCCGGGCGCCTTTGGACACTACACCCGGCTCTGTGGGGATCCCTCCCCTCTCCGCCCCCAGCCTCACGGTGCTGATCCAGGACCAAACCCCACGGACACCTCCCAGGGGGACCCAACCCCGTCAGGTGTTCCTCGGCAGAGACAGGACCCCCGTGGAGCCAGCACCCAACCCCGTCAGGTGTTCCTCGGCAGAGACAGGACCCCGTGGAGCCAGCACGGGTGGGAGCAATGGGCAAGGAAGGAAGGAAGGAGAGCCCTGGCAGCCCCCCGGGGTACCTGGGCGTCCCTGCTGCCTGGGGATCATCATCTCCGGCGGCGGGGCTGGGAGGTGCCGGCGGGGCGAGCAGCACGGGCTGCGGGCTGGCGCTCCGGGAAGGTGCAGCCGGACTCACCTCGGAAGTTGCCACGTCACGGCCCGGCCCGGCCCGGCCCCGCCGGGACTCCCCGGGGCACGCGGGGAGCGCCGCTCATCCCGCGGGCAGCGCTGCCCCGTCCGTCCCGCCGCCGCCACATCAGCGCTGCCCCGTCCGTCCTGCCGCCGCACCAGCGCTGCCCCGCGACCCCCCTGTCCCCGCGGCGGGACAAGGGCCCTCTGTCTGGGGAGAAGCGCCTTCCCTCCCCCCTTCGGCTGCAGGAAACCTCCCTGCTGCCACCGGCGGGGCGTGAAAATTGAATGCGGTGAAGGGATGGGTGTAAAAAATCCCCTCGGGCATGTGAGCTGTTTGCAGAGCCCGGCACACCCACGCTGTGCTCCGGGCTGGAAGGGCTCTGTCCCCAGAGATGGCACAGCCCCGGGGAGGAGGGTCCCCCGCCAGGGTCCCACTGCTGCAGAATTTGCCCATTTGCCTGCACGGCTGTGGGGTGAGTCCATGGGGAGCTCTGGATGCTTTGGCCCTCCAGTTCAATGGTTGGACTCAATGATTTTGGAGGCTTTTCCAAGCGAAAGGATTGTGTGAGCTGCTGGGGGTCACAGGCAGGAGGCAGAGCCAGGTCAGGGCTGCACATCCCTCCCCTCACAGGTGTCCCCACTCTGCACACAGGTACATCCCCTGGCCCAGGGGTGCCCTGTGTCACAGCCTCTGCCCCAGCAGTGACCTTGAGCACATCTCAGAGCAGAAAATATGGATCCCTCGGAGTTTCAGCCATTACAAAACACATCTTCCCATCCTTCCCCCCCAAAACACCACTGCTCTTACCTGCAGGCTCTCAGCAGACAGGCTGGGGTGAATATTTGGGCTCTGTCTTTTCTGCACGTGGGGAGGACACGGTGGGAAATGCCTTTTCCCATCCAGCCGAGCATCCAGAAGAGATTCAACTGCGTGTGAGCTTCTGGGTATTTGCACTCATTTCAGGATTCAGTAAAACCTTAATCTACAGCATAATCTCTGAGCGTCACATCTGTGCAAGGGACAAAAGGGTGGGGGGGCTGCTGGCAGAGGGTTTGTCCCAGCCAGGCTGCTGTGGAGGCCGCCAGCCTTGGGCCTGCTGGTTTTCCTGGAGGTTGGAGGGGTTGGAAGAGACCCACGGAATGTGAGGAGCTGTGCCACGCACAGGGGATGATTCCCTCCAGTGCTGCTGCTGTCTGCCAGCTGTGGGAACCAGGATCCTGCTGGCAGCATAGGACACCCTTGATGCCCTCCATGCAGTAAAGGAGAATCTCCTTGGCCTTTGGGGGCTGTGGGAGGGGGCTGGAGCAGCCCCTCAGACCAGCAGACAGAATCCTCTGGCTTTGCATCCTGAACACCCACACAGGCCTCTGAGAAGGACACAGGAGCCTCTCCTAGGTGGGAACACTAAAATGCTTCTCCTCCTGCAAACACCACTGGCATCCAGCTCAGGATAAACCAGAACCTCTGGGGCTCCCACTGTGACAGGCAGGACCTGCACGGAGCAGCACAACACAAGGTCAGGGCCAAGAAACCAAATGCCTGAGCCCCTTGGGCTGGAGAGGGCCCAGTTTTCCAGTTCCTGCCCTTCTCCAGGAACTGGGAATGGGGTAGGTCCAAGCCCAGCATGTGCTTTATGTCCTGCAGGGTGCTGCCTGAAGAGGAGCATCCCAAAGCCACCATGCCAAAGCCAGCATGCCAAGGCCACCATCCCAAAGCCCTCATGCCAAGGCCACTATCCTAAGGCCACCATGCCAAAGCTGGCATGTCCCAGTGCCCGGACTCACTGGAGCTGCCCAGGGAGGCACAGGGCACAGGGCAGGCCCAGGTGCTGAGCCACCTGGCCCCACAAGGAGCAGTTATCCCTAAATTCCACACGGATGTGTAAGAACCCCCCTCTCAGGTGGCGGGGAGGCTCCTCCAGCAGCTCTGACCCCAGGGAGGCTGATGTGGGGAGATGGACCTGGGGCACATCGCCCCACACATAAAACACCTCCCAAAAAGCCCCGGCCCCTCACGGGAGCCGCCGGGCCCGGAGCAGGGCATCCCTCCGAGCGGGACCGAGCCCCGGCAGAGCCCGGCGAGGTTTCCTCCGCCGCCGGTGAGCGATGGCTCACATCCTCCCCGGCCATAATGGGCTGAAAAACACAGTTCCCCTGCGGATTGAGCCCGTTTCCTGCTATTCTTTAACAGGAAGCTGAGCGAGAGTCAGCCCAGGCAGGCGGATCGCGGCTCCGGTCCCTCCCGGGATGGCCAGAGCTGCGCCAGGCTCCGAGCAGCGCGGAGATGCCGCTGCCGCCGCTCCGCGCTCTGCTCGGGCTCCTCCTGCTGCTCCCAGGTGAGAGCCCGGGGGGATTTGGGGGGCCCGGCCTCGCGGGGGGCTCCGAAGGCTCGGCTGGGAGCTGCCACGGGAAAGCTGAGCCCCGCAGCTCGGGGGTGGCAGCGGCCGGGCTGCCGGGGACATCGCGGCTTTGTCAGGTTTGCAGGGTTTGTTTGGCACTGCTGGAATACGAGGATTTGTTTGCAGCTTAACGAAAGGAGTGTTTCTGCTGAGGCGTTGGGAGTAAGTGACTTTTGTCAAGTAAGAGTCAAGGTGGAATGTTTCAATGTGCAGGACATTGTTTTCCTCAAAAATACTTTTTATTTGCACTTTTTGCTCTCATTAGTATCAATACAAAGCCCACGTGCAAGGCTCGTGCAGAGCACATCTCGTCCTTGCTATAATAATTCTGCTGCTTTGGGGTAATTATTCTTTAACTTCTCTTTCCCATCTGAGTGGAGGTGTGGGATGAAGGAGCTGGTTTCCTGCTCCAAAGGATGACAGGTTGCTTTTCCCTGCATTGTCAGGCCCCTCTTCCCTTGCTGACAGCTGTAGTAGCTGGGAGCTGGAATACATTCAAAGGAATATAAAATAATGTGTCTCCAACTCGAGGTTTTATCATTAAACCATAGAAGCTGCCTCGGGTTACAGCCACTGTGCTGGTAATAATGGGATTTTTAAAAGGCAGAGAATCATAGAATGGTTTGTGTTGGAAAGGAAAGATCATCTCATTCTGCAGAATATAGAAAGCAATTCGGTTTGTAGCTGTATAATTCCAAGAAATAAGAGCACATGGATTGGAAATTTTCTCTCTTCATTAGAGGCCAACACTGCTGCCTTCAGCAGAGGGGGATTTGTGTCTGGGATCAGAGCAAGGATCACACCAGGGGGCTTTGAGCGCCTTGGCCTCCCTGTGACACCCCTTAATGCCCACCCAGAACACTGCTTTTCCTTTTAAAACTGCTCAGAAGGGCTTTTATGGGACAGCAGTGGCACAGAGGGGGTCAGGCCCCTTCCCTGGCTGGGCTGCACCATGCCAAGGTCCATGGAGTGGGAATCCCAGAGGCACTGCCCAGAATCCCAGAATCCCAGAATCCCAGAATCCCAGAATCCCAGCTCCCAGGAGCACCTGGTGCTGCAGCAGGGGTGGAAGGGATGCCACCCCCATCCTTCAGTCTCGACAGCATCGCTCTGTCCTCTCAAAGCCACCTGTCTAAAACCAGGGGCAGGGACCATCCCCCTGCATGGTCACAGCGCTGTCACACCTCTCCCACCAAACCAGCCTGCCCTGGAATGCCCTGCCTCCCTCTTCTGCACTGATCCAACAGCCCCAAAATGGCTTTTTCATTTCATTTTTGATTTTACAGCAAGTCCCAAAGGTGCTGCAGCCCCTGGGGAAGCTTCTGCACAAGGCAAAGCAGCAGCTTAGGAGAGGGGCAGTCAGGCTTCCGCTGGTTTCCCGGCACACCAGCAGCTGGAAAAGGGAATTAGGGGCTCTGGAACAAGGCTCCTTGCCCTGGGGGAGATGGATGTAACCTTGAGGAGACACAGAATTTGCTTAGGCTGGACACTAACACCTGCCTGGTCCCACACAGGCCTTTCTCGCTTTTGCTTGGTGCAAATTCAGTATTTTATTAATTTAGCATTTCCTAAATTAAATTTCTCCATTCTCCTGGTTATTTCTGAAGGGAGGTTCAAATAAGGGAATTTCAAACTGTTATTTTGAAATTGCTGAGTTGGGAAGGTCTGGCACATTTCCAATTTGGTTTTCCTCCCCTAGAAACACTTAGCAGAAAATTTATCCAAACAAACCTCTTCCTATAGACCCTTTCCATTACAATGGGCAGGCGTTTCCCAGACAAAAGATTTCCACTGCAAAAATTCCTCCTCAAAGCTGATGAAAACCCAGCAGGATTTCCCACTGTTGTTGTTCCATCCACTGCTCTCCTTATCAGTGCCACAGCCTGTGGATGGATAATGCCATGAGAAATGTGGTATTCCAAAAGCAGACATGTGTTTTGAGATATACTTTTGATATAATCAAAAAGATGGGGTGCAGCTATAGGACAGGCACCCAGATTCCAGACTTGCATCCTCAAAGCAGAGCATCCTACAGCAGATTTCTCAGCCAAGGGCGAGGCCAGCCCAGCCCTGAGGTGCTGAACAAGGAAGAGAAAGCAGGAGGTGGTTTGGAGAAATGTTTGCTCACACAACAAACTGCTCCCTTCGGTAAGGCGAAACCCCTCGGTGACTCTGCGGCTCTGACTGCAGCAGCTTCCAGGAATTCTGTCCCATTTACAATAGGTGAGTCAACAACAGGTGTCCTTGCAGGAGGTGCTGCTGGTGTCCCAAAGGCAGGAACGCTCCTGCTGGGAAGCCAGGCTGGGGAAGGGAGCTGGGGCTTCTGCAGCAGCAGCAAAGTCCCAGCTGGGAGCTCTCCTGGCCCCAGTTGCCAGAGGAGCCCACCCCGCACGACCCAGCCACCTCAGCAGGGGAGAAGCTCCCACCTGATCCAGAGCAGGCACCAGCATGGGCAGAGGGATGGAGCAGCTCTGCCCTGGAGCCAGGCTGGGAGAGCTGGGGGTGCTCACCTGGAGAAGGAAAAGCTCCAGGGAGAGCTCAGAGCCCCTTCCAGGGCTCAAAGGGACTCCAGTAGAGCTGGAGAGGAACTGGGGACAAGGGATGGAGGGGCAGGACAAGGGGGAATGTCCTTAAACTGAAGGAGGGCAGCTCTGCAGGTGGGGTCTCAGCCGAGCAGGGCAGAGGGGCAGAACCCCCCCCTGCCCTGCTGCCCACACTGTGGGGATATGAGATGTGGGGATACATGAACAGTTAGGAAATGTGGGAGTAAAACCTGGGTCATTCACCCAAAATCTGGACTCAGAGGAATTGTCAGGCCAAGATCCTTTACCTGGCCTGTGGCTGTTGCTTCTGTGAGTCTGGAACCTCTTCCAGGCAGGGTTATCCTTCAAGGGCTCCCCTGGCACTCAAGCCAGGACACTCAAGAAAAGCAGGTGGAAAGAACAGGAATGATGAATTATTATTCTCTCTCAACAATGTCTGTCCTATTCCATAGCATTTCTAAGTCAGCATTTCTTATCTCAAAGTTCACATACAGATGCATACTATGTAAACCTTTTATCCAACTTTGAAAATTCTCTACAAATCCATTTCCCACAAAATCCCTTAGACACCAGCCCCTTTCACACCTTGTCTCCTGAACCTGTCCCAGCAGATCACATTCCTGCTTGGTGGTTCATAAACCTAGGGAATCCCAGAATCATTGGAAATAATCAGTTTGGGAAGAAACTTGGAAAGTCTCCTCTGTAAAGTGTTTTGAGCTTGCTAATAAATAATATTATTAAAATACTGTAGGTAGGCAAACAGCACAGGCTGGGCTCTGGGTCCCATCAAGCCTGGATTGGTGGTGCCCCCATTTTTCATTTGCCCTGGGCAGGGAGTGATTTCCCCTCCAAAATCCCAGACCCAGCTCCAAACCTGAGGAGCAGCAGGGCCAGGAGAAGGACAGGACCCACATCACCAGGAGCAAACCCAGAGCTCTAAAATAAACAGCTGGGAAGGTGATGGAGCAGCAGCCTGGTGGAGCAGGGGTGGTGCAGCCAGGAGAAAAGCCAGGCTGCTTTTCCTTCCCTTCACATGGAAAAAGCAGCCCTGGGCAGCACAGGGGTGCAGCAGAGCCGCTCCGTGCTCCCTGCTTCCCCACATTGTTTGTCTCCCGGCTTGTTTCTACATCCAAGTGGGGTTTAATTGCCTCCCACTAAGATCTGCTTCCAGACTGGCTCACCAGAGAGGAGCAGGGAATGTGGTGCTGGGAGAGGATGCCCAGGCCCAGCCCTTGAGGACGGGCAGAGGAAGGCAACGATTAATTTTAATTGCTGATGAGATCCGGGATTCATTCCCGGCTCTCTAAACTTTCCATAACACTTTGACTGAGTCATTACAATTCAGAACAACTTGGCAGCCAGTTGCCAACCCCCCCATGCCATGTGGGAATTAGGCACTTGAACACTTCTGTGGATCTGGCCCTGATTTGGGCTGTCAGTTATCCACCCTGCAAAACAACACTTTTCCTCTCTCTCCTCCACAATTCCCACCCCACCTGTTCTGCTGTGAGATCCTCAAGGCAGAGACACCTTATTTAGGCACTTAATAAAACAGGGCCTAGGCTTTGGCAGGACTCTCTGCTTTCCAGGTTTCCTAACAGAGGTTTTTTTTCCATGTGGAAGTCCTAAGAACTGGGTGTTGCTCACTGCTGCTGTGTTTCACCCAGGAAACAGCTGCACCTGTGTTAAGTAGTTGGTTTTGGTTTGGGTTTTTTTTTTTTTTTTGTTTTGGGTCATCTGACAGAAGTGCCAATATCTGAGTTGCAAAGCCTTTTAGCTTGCTTTTTTTTTCTTTCCTGAAAGTGTTTTCAAGCACAGGGTGACACAGAGGTGCAGTCCTGCCCTGTGGGCTCTGCAGGTGGGACATCCCCCAGAACTGCCAGGGAAGGGAAGAGTCCAGGGTTCCTTGTCACTGGGAATAGATGCTCCCTTGCCATCAGCAGTTCTGAGTGGACAGGACCAGTCACTGTGACTCCACACCAGTGCCAGAGGTCCTCTCCAGTGACTCCAGCCCTCTATGAACACAGGCTGGACACCACAAGCCTGTCTTGAGCAATCTAAACCCTGCTGAAGCCTTTCCAACAGCTGGCTCAGGTCTCTATAGGAGGCCCTGGCAAAATCTGGGAGGTTTAAAGTAGTCCCTCTCTTTGGTCAGCAGCTGGAAAAAAACATGCTTTAAATATCTACAAATGCCAAAAACAATACCAAAGCATAAATACCTAAAATTCACCTGTCTTCTGGTTGACATCACGCTCTTTGTGCTGAGGAGTGAGTGGGGTGAGCTGCTGGCTTTGGGAATATCTCAGCTGCCATGAGAGAAGGCTCCAGGTCAGTCTAGACACACCTAGCCCCACAGAAAAACAACTGCCAAGAACAGAAATCCAAAATTTTCCTGTTTACCCCTTGGAAAAATTACCGGGAAAGCAGCGAGTGCCGCGAGCAAAGTGCAGCTGCAGCCCCGACGTGCTCCTGTGCAGCCCTGCAGCTCCCGTGGCTAACTGGGACTTTCCCATGACAGCACGAGCACAAAGCCCTATTTCCCATGGTAAATCCCTCAGCCAGCTCCCAGTCTCCACCCAGGGCTGCACAATCCAGCTGTAAATCCTTTGCACCCAAACACGCAACGAACTCCTTGGCAGTGCTTGCCCTTTTGGAGGGGCTTTGATGTTTATTGCGCTTCCAGCTGCTGTCCTGATTATTGCTGGGAGCTGTTTCTGCAGCCAGGCCTCTCTGTGCTGGCAGCAGCCCTGGGAGGGAATTGTTTCCAGCTCCAGGATCCCCTGGGATATCTGCAGGGGGCTGTGACACGTGGCGCGTGGTGTTCACCCCATCCTGCTGCCCAACCCCGCAACGGGAGCTCGGTCTCATCCTGCCTTGCACAGATCCATCCTGCTCCTGTGGGACCGGGGATGCTGAGCAACCTCCCCAAAAGAAAACACCCACTAGAACAGGGCTTTTGCTTATTTGAGTTGGCAGGGAAGGCACAACAAGCAGCAGCAGCCAGAGGCCGGAGCCAGGCCGGCTGCGCTTTGCAGGGAAGTGTGGATGTGTTTGGAGAAGTCCCGGCCGTTTATTCCGGAGCACAATGCCAGAAGGGAGCTCCAGCCCTCAGCCTCTCCAGAGCAGGGCAAGCATCAGTCCAGCCTCAGGAGCTCTGGGAACTGAGCAGTGGGAAAAACTTGCTTTTTCATCTTCTTTACAATAACCACGAGGTTTAGGCTTGCAGAGAACTTGAGAAGGTCTCCAGTGTGACCCTCAGTGACAGGATGAGCTGCAGTGAAGAAAGTGTTGAGTACAGTAATTTCCTCCTGTCTAAGGGATGCTGGAGCTGGCCCATGGATTGTCCCATCAGGGATGGCAGAGCAGGGCAATGTCACCTCCCTCGCCCTCAGTTTCCTCCCATCCCCAGAGACTCTGTTCAAGCTCTCAGATTTCTCCTCATCTGCACCAAAAAGGGTGGAATAAATGTCCAGCTGAGCATCTTCATTTTCCCTTTCCCTTTGGCAAAGGCTGAGTGCAGACAGCAGCTCTTTTCCAGCAATTCTGGGTGCTTCTACCATGTCCATGAAAAAGTACCTGGGAGCATTTCCATAAGTGTGCCTCAGCTACTTCTCCCCTCAAGAAAACATTACAATGGGTCCTGCAAGGGAATTTTGGAGAAAGGGGAGCTATTTGAGTCTGGCAGCTGCTAGAAATTATATTGACCCCCAGGACAATCTCAGCACTTTATTTTTTGTGCTGAATGTAGAGAGTATCTTAAGGCATTTGCAAACCAATGTCCAGAATCATCCTCCTTCCTCAAAAGAAGCATCTCTACCTCTTGAGGAAGGGCAAACATGTGCCTAAAACATTTTTTTCCCATTATATTAATTTATTTAGTAGGTGATGGTACAGCTGCCCATAACCCTGTCTCTTACTGCCCTGATGTCTTGTGCAGGCTGCCCTAGAACAGAGGCTGGACAGAGTTAAAGAATAAAGCTGGGGAGGCCTCAATGGATCCACCTTGGGCAGCACAAGAGCCCAGCCAGGGCTGCACCCAAAATGAACCAAAATGGTCACAAAATGCACGACTGGGCATGGGGTGTCTCACTGTGATCAGTTCTGCTCCATTTGCATCTTGCAGTTCATTGTCCAATTCCAGCTTTAGCTCATGCAGTCCCATCCTGCTTGTTTTTCTCTCTCCAGCCCACGTTGTTTGTGCTCTTGGGCCTGAGATTTGGATCATTTGTCCTTGGTCCCCAGCTAGAGAAGGAATTGTTTTGTCTCCCTGCTCTGTGCAGAGCTCACCATGCCCTTACGTGAAGCTCAGACCCACACACAAAAGCCGCACAGAACCTGAAAATATAAAAGCTGAAACCTGAGGCATTACCCTGATGCTCTTCAAAACCCCCAGGGAAGGATATCCCACAAATTCTCCAACACAATCACTCCTAGCACCTCACTAGCCCTGTGCTAAGGCAGGTTCCCATTTCCCAGCCTCCCTTTTCCTCGCTGCACATAAAGGTCCTTAGTTCCTGATCCTGCTCCAAATGGAGTTAGAAAATCAACCAGTCCCTTCCTTTCTGTGTGATTAAAGACCTGATCCTGTCTTCTCTTTCATGGATTGAACAGGACAGTTTTCTCAGCCTGCTGCCCAGTAAATCAGAAGAGAAAAACATGGAAAAGGTCTGAAAAGTCCAGTCTGATTTTCACAGCCAAGCCATGTCTGGGAATAAACCACATTTTATTATGTGTTCACCATGGTTTACACACTTCCTGTCTGGCTGGGATCATTGTCATAAAGCCTCAGACACAAAAACAATTACAGCTCCAGAGCAATTCCATGAGGAAAATGAGATCAATCAGGAACTCGCTACACCCAGAGGGTGCTGAGGGTGAGCTCTGAGCCAGAACCACTCTCAGTGCTCAGGGTCTCCTTCCAGACACCCCTCCCTGCCCAGGCCCTCAGCCTCCCCAGGCACCAGCAGCTCATGGACCTGCCCCTGGGCTCATCTACACCACCCCTACAGCTCCTGGCATCAAATCCTGGAATCACAGAGTGGGTTGGGCTGAGAGGGACCCTAAAGCCCATCTCATCCCACCCCTGCCATGGCAGGGACACCTCCCACTGTCCCAGGCTGCTCCAAGCCCTGTCCAGCCTGGCCTTGGACACTCCAGGGATCCAGGGGCAGCCCCAGCTGCTCTGGGCACCCTGTGCCAGGGCCTGCCCACCCTCCCAGGGAGAATTTCCTTCCAGGACAGCAGGTTCTGGCTGAAACGGGCACTGCTGTGCCCTGGCTGGTGCTGCCCCAGGTGGACCCCCCTGCACCCCCTGCAAAGGCACTGCTCCACCACAGAGCCCTGAGGCAGCAGGAGGGCACAGTGTGCTGGAAGGATTCAACCTTCCCTGCTGTCCCTTTCTCCCAAAATCCCTTTTTTCCTGTGGGACTCTGGTGAGATGGATCACCAGGGCAGTCAGATTCAGCTGCTTTCTGTACCTGTAGTGTCATTTCTATCATTAAACTTAACCACAGAGAGCACCAGGGTCACCAGCAATAACCATTTGAAAATCCCAATTAGGATGTGCATTCCAGCAATGACAGACTCAAAGTCACCTTCCCAAAGTTAAACCAGCTGGGTTGGATTTGAGCATTTAAAGTGCATTTACATTTTTCAGGTCTTGTCCTCGAGTGTGGGACATTTCTTTCTCCCATTTTCAAGGGCAGCATTTTTAATTGCCATCTCATCTAACCCTTGGGGTTGGACTAGGTGACCTTGAAAGTTCCCTTCCAAACTAAACTCCTCTGCTCTGTGACTCCATGAGCACTGGACCCTGGGAGCTGGGGATTTACAGGAAAACATTATGGATGCTGAGAGTAGGAAATGTGAGGGATTGAGGCAGGGATGCTTTGTCATGAATCCAAGAGAAAAACAAACAAATAAACCAAACAAAATTCCCTTTTAGCTGAGGAACTGGGGATCCAGTGAACACCTACAACCTTCTGTGGACCTACAGGGAAGGCAGCTCCTGAGGGCTGCAGCTCCCTCCAGACTCATTTTCCCAGGACACACAGGATAGGAAGGAGAACAGTCCCACCAGTTCCTGGAAGCCTTTACAAACCTCATCCCTCCATTCCTTAAGATCTCAAGGGAACAAAATGTGCCAGGGCTGGGCTGAGGCAAACAGCTCACAGGGAGGCAATGACCCCATGGATTTCTGTGGCCCCCCAAAGGGGAGGAGGACATTTATCCTGGCTGGATAAACTCCACTACTAATTTACTCAGAGCCTGATAGTTTTACACTCAATAAAACTTCTTTGCTACTACTTCTCTGCTAATGCTTTTGGGGCAATCCCTTATTCCCAAGTCATTCCGACAGAAGATGAAGAAAACCCAAACCCCACAAGGAACAAGAACAGCAGTGTGTTAGTGACCACCACAGATCAGCATCACTCACCCTCTGCTCTTTCCTTTCAGGTTCCACAGCTCCCACAAACTCCTCCACCCCTGCTGGAACAGGTACCTCTGCTTGTGATGTGCTTTATGTGTCTGTTTGGATGTGGATGCATGTGGAAATGGGGGGATGCAGAAGCCCCAAATGGGACCTTGATTCCAAACTCCCATCTGTGGAGGGGTCTTCTCCCAGGATCCTGCCCCATCCATCAGCAGCCACCCCCAGACCTCCAGGGGACATGGAGGGCACTGTGCCCCAGGGGTGACCTGCCTTGGCTCCCTTTTGTCCAGAATGGAGCGAGGCTGTGTCCCAGGAAGCCTGGGGAAAGCAGAGGGATCCTGCCTGCTCTTTGCTCCCTGTTCCCAGCTGCTCCCTAGCAGCAGTGGATCCATGGAGCTGGTCCCTACAGCCACACCAGGGACAAACCCTCTCCTCAGCATCTCTTGTTCCCCTCACCCTTTCTGCTCTCCTTGGCTACCATGGCCCCTTACTGATCCATCCTCCAACCCTCCCTGTGGGATCCCACCAGCCTGGAAATGTCACCTCTGTGCCTCTGCTTGCGTTTCAGGTCCATCCCAACCAACAGCACCCAGCCCTGAAGCCAAGAGCCACAGCTCAGGTAATGCTCAGCTGGAGAGTGGCTTGGGGACATCCCAGTGGGGAACTGGTCTGACCTCAGTCCAGATGGGCCACCCCACAGTCACTGGGGCTGTGCAGGGGACACTGGTGAGGAGGAAGGAAATTCTGTGGTGTCTGGGCTTCAGATCCAGCCAACTCACCCCACAGGGATCAAAGCACAGGTGTGAGCAAAAGCAGGGGCAAAAAAAATCACCAAATTGAATAGGGAGAATGAGATGATCATAGAGTGGTTTGGGTTGGAAGAGACTTTAAAGCTCATCCCATTCCCCATGGGCAGGGACACCTTCCACTATCCCAGGCTGCTCCAAGGCCTGTCCAAGCTGGCTGATCTTTAAGATCCCTTCTAACACAAGCCTTCCTATAATTTTTTATATGTACAGAAAACCAATTACACAAGAAATTATCTCTGCAGCTCCATGTCTGTGTGTCCACTTGGATCTTTAGAGACAAGTCTCTTCCTGCTATGTGTCAGGAAAAAAAAAATCTAAGCATAGCTACTCTTCCAGGAGGACCCCAAAAATATCAAGGAATAAAATCTCAAAAAGATCTCTGCTTCTGCTTCCAAGCCTTGCAAAAAAAAAAAAAAAAAAAAAAAAAAAAAAAAAAAAAAAAAAGAGAAAGAGAGAAACTTAAAGTTTACCCTAAATTTTAATATTTCACTGAAACATTTGGATAAAGTGGAAAAAAACCCACCACACTAACCTTGAAACCATTTCACCATTTTCTCAATTTATTGGAAAGCCAAGAGCAGCAAGGAAGTTACCTATAAATTCCCAGCTGGTGATCCACTGTTCCTTGCAGAGGGATTATTGAAAGCTTTCCCCCTCACATCTTGCTCTGGATCAGGGGCAGTTTGGAGCAGGCTGAGGCAGAGGATGGAGCCTGCAGACCACTTCAAGAGCTGAATTATTTGTGCTTGGGGACTCTCAGTGAAATGAAAGGTGGAAGTTGGCATTTCAGAGCGCCAGGAAATCATCACGTGGTGCCAGGCAGCTGCAGGCAGGTCAAGTGTCTGGTGACAAAAACACCTTCACTTTTCACAGCAGGGAAAGGAGCAGTGGCAGACCCTGACTTTCTCCTCGTGTGTGCTGAGCTCTGCCAGCTCAGCATCTCCTCACAGTGAAAAGAGCAAAAGGAAATTCCAAAGTACAAGAGCTCCTTGACTCTGAGCAGGATGAAGGCTATTTCCATGCTTCCCCTAGCAGATGATTCCTAACTCTCAAGAAATTTGAGGGCTCTGCAATAGCTGTGCCCTCTCCAAGCTGTTTCTGAGCTGAACCTTTTGAAGTAACACCACAATTTCTCTACAGAGCCATCAGTAAAAGCAACACCACTGACGAAGCTGAGCCTCACCTCTGTGGGTCAAACTACTGCAGCCAAACCCTCCCCCACCGCCACAACAACTCTGACAGCAACCACTGTGCGAGGTAAGGATGGAAAAATCAAATATTTGCTCAGGCAGGACCTGTTTTTGCCTCCCTCCTTATCCAAGCCAAACTGCAGGCATCAAAATACTGGACCTAGTCCACACTGTGTTGGTTATTCAGCAATTCTGCAAATATTGAATTTCTCAGAGTTTTTTTTTTGCTGAAAGAGCAGCTCATTCCAGCTCCCCAGATGGACACAGCCAGGCCAAGCCCATATGAGAAAATCCAGATCATGGTTTATCAAATATTGGAGCAGCTCCAGTCTCCCCAGGCTCCCTCTCCCAAGCTCACCCATCAGGTGCACTCTGAGCTGACTCCACCCCAGCTACCTGGGCATTCTGATGTCTGGAGGGACAAATGCAAATAAAGATTTTTACTCCATGGACACCCAGCAGCTCTCCACAGTGGAATCTGTAGTGGCTTCCCAAGTTAATTGTCCTTTCCCACGTTTTCTTTGTCTAGATGATAAGTCCAGTGGAAACAGAAGCACGGCAGCTCCTTCTCCAGCACCTCAAGGTACTTTGTCCTTTTAGAGGCTAACAATAAATTCAGATAATTTGATGGCAATCATTGGCACAGGTTCTCTAAGCATGTCTCTTTTTTGGGGGGTGAGCCATCCAAAATCACACCTGGTGTTTCTATAAGCAGTGATATAACATGAGATAAATGCTCTTAACATCCTCTGCTGGGATGAACTTGAGCAGCCAAACAGTGGATCTGTGTTTAGGAGAGGAGAGCCCTTTGAAAATCTTTTAAAATAAATATAATTTTGCTTTTGACAGTTTGCTTAACCCAATCTGTAAGTTCAAATTAGAGAATTCAGTAAGAGTTTTCTCAGAATAAGGGCAGAATCCAAGTGACTGGAAGACTGAAATCTGACAGCTGAGCTGACTCTCCATTAAAAATTCCGCCCCAAAAATCTGCAGTGGTCAAGAAAGTGCTCTGCCTCTCCAAGTACCTCTCAGATCTCCAACACAAGCAAGCTGAGGAAGCTGTGGTCAGCTGTGCCCACACAGATGCCCACCCAGCACGGCTGTGCCCAGCTAAGCCAGGAGCCCTTTGCTCAGAGCAGATTGCTGTCCATTCCAGCCCTCATTTACCACTGAGAAGCTCCACGCGTCTTTGAATAAAGATGCTGATGCTTCCAAAAGCCAGGTCTCCCATTGTGTGAGACCCAACATTTCCCAGGGATGAGGTATCTGTGCCAGGCTCAGCAAACCACAGCTTCTGCCTATGGCTAGAAGAACAATTTCAAAATTAAACAAAGAATTTGATGAGTGGGCAAAAATTGTACAGCAGCAGACCCTGCTTCTCCAGACTGTTCTGCTCCTTGTGAAATGGCTGGGTTCATTATTTCATGCCTTTTCCTCTTTTTCTTCTTTTGGCAAAATGCCATTCCAAATCAGGGATGTTTGCTGTGGGACAGGACCTGGGTTCAGCAGGTCCCCAGGCAGTGCCAGGAGCTGTGCACACCTCTCCAGGCACCACAAACCCTTGGCCAGCGCCGCTGCTGGGAGCCTGGGCATGGGAAAGCAGGGAAGAAGATCCTGCTTGACCTACAGACGATCTTGTGAAGCTCTGAAGTATCACTTTGAGTCTCCTGACAGGGCCTGTAGCTGCTCATTAAGGTTGATGCAGACACTCTGGCTGTTCAACAACAGCCTGGAGGCAGCAAAGAATGTTTTTTCTCTGTACAAGTAAAACACATGAGCTGGCTTCACATTTCCTTGCACAGACACTGGAAGCAGCTGTCACAAACCAAGCAGCTTCACACAAGCCAGTTTATCCCACTGAGAACTGGAGTCCTTGCTGGGACAATCCTCTGTGCCTCCACATGTGGCTAGACTACATCTGGTGTACAAGTTAGCCCAACTCAAACAGGTTTAATTACTTCTAGATAACCCAGTATAGCAAATCCACTCATTTCAAGTCCAGGGACAAGCCAAACACTCAATCCATACCCAAATTCTGCAATATTTTTTCCCCTAATCAGACTTATTTTAAAGTCTCAATGTTCATGACCTACAGCACATCTATAACCTTCCCAGCTCAGTCTTCCAGCCTTGCCTTGCTGTTTCTGCCCCAAACCTGTAACTGGGACTGCAGACCCTAAAGAGTTCACAAAAGGGTATTTGAATTTTGGTTCCCTAGGTTTCCATTTGGACATGGAAAATGGAACAAAATATGTTTGGTGGGAAGCTTTTAGTATGGAGGTGGGAATATTAATTTCAGGTTTCCCCAGATACCACTGGCACTATTGTGAATCCATTCTCCTCTCCATCAATTCCTTTGGTTCTTGAATGTCACTGGAGGTCAAGGCTCACATTCTGTGTCTCTCTGTGCAGGTCAGGATCCCGTGAGGAATGAGAGCACCACAACATCAGCGATTCAAGGTGCTTCCTCCTCACAGACAGGTGATTCCCGCTCCATGTTTTATATTCCTCTGCACAGCCAGCAGCAAGGCCATCACACAGCTGTCTTCAAGGCAGCATGGACACCAAGGATTTCCTGAGGGGTGATGAACATCCCATCCAGTCCTTGAAAAGCCTGTAAAGCTCTGCAGAACAGCACTTCAGGGCAACCTCTTGAGCCTGGGAACAGCAGGAAAGGTGCCATTATGGCAAAAGGTTGTAAAAGCAGGAAGGCTGGACAAATTCCCTCCTCAAACACAGTGCCAGCGCTGACTCTGACCTTTCCCCACTGGGGTGCCAGAAGGAAACCCTGTGGGTGCTCTCAGCTTGTCCATTAAAGGGGCCCCACCAAGGCAATGATTCCATACAGGTCTCACTCACTTTGCTGTTCATATTGATGGGCCTGGCCGGGATCCAAACTTGGTCTCTTCATCAAGTGCAAGTGAGAGTTAAGGCCTCTAGGATTGCTAGGAATCCTCTTCCCAGCCGTGGAAGAATGACTTTTATGTAAATCTACCTTTCTCCCCTCTGCAGGCACCTCAAAACCCATCACCCCAGCACCCAACTCCTCAGGCCAATTGCCCGAGCCCACCCCGACAGACGAGAAATCACCTCTGACAGTGGCAGCCTTTGGTAAGGTCTTGTGTCACCTGGGGGGAGGAGGGGTTCTCTTTCACCAAGTGTCCTGGTTTAGGGCAGTTTTGGGAGAAAAAATGCTGGTTTGGACACCCAACTCCATGAGGCCCTGGCACAGGGTGCCCAGAGCAGCTGGGGCTGCCCCTGGATCCCTGGCAGTGCCCAAGGCCAGGCTGGACAGGGCTTGGAGCAGCCTGGGACAGTGGGAGGTGTCTCTGCCATGGCAGGGGTGGGATGAGATGGGCTTTAGGGTCCCTCCCAACCCAAACCATTCCATGATTCCAGGATTCTAAGTCCAAGGGATTCTTAGCAGGACAAATTTCCTGTGCAAAGAGTTGTTTGATTTATTGAGGCCTGATGTCAGTATCAAATCCACACTTGATTTAAAGTGTCTAAAGATGGTTTATGGGACAGATAACATCACCCACAGCTCTAGCTTGTCTCTCCCTGTTACATTACTTATTTATCTGGCTTTACACACTTTTGGGATAAGATTTACCGACTGTAGCAGGAACATATGGACTCTTATCAATCCCCAGTGTAATCAGCTGACTTCTGCCTTCCTGGCACTGCCTTACCAATTAATTATTTATTGATTAAGTATTCATAGCAGCCTTTTGAGGTTAAAACACAGGAGGATAAAGCTATTTGTTCTAACAACTGTTTGCTTCTCTGCCTATTACAAACCATGCTCACATTAATGAAAATATTGATTTCCTAGCCAAGTTTTGATGTCAGAGTCTCTCTGCTGCTCAGACAGTTCTTTCCTCCATCCCCAGGTGTCATCAGCTTTGTCGTTATCCTGATAGTGGTGGTCATCATCCTGGTCAGCGTGGTCAGCCTGAGGTTCAAGTGCAACCACTCCAAGGACTCTGAAGGTATCTGTCTGGGGGAATCTGTGCTTCCCTAATCAACAACTCACCAGTTTCCACGTGGATCTGGCAATTCCTAAAAGATGCATTTGAAAAGCTTACACGGTGGTGGGGAGGTTTGGAAGCCAGACTGGAACATGGATTGAGCAGTCAGGAATGCAGCGTGACCTCCTCACTAGAGCCCCAGCCCAGCCTCATCTGGATGTGGTCTCAAATTTCCTGCAGCTCAAATTCCAAGAGGTGGGCAGCTCTTCCAGCAAAAATCATGGAGTTTGACACTCCTTTTCCTTAGGAATCCCATTTTCCACAAAGCAGTGCCCAGCAGAGGGCAAAGCTGCCCTGCAGCAAGGCAGAATCCTTCCTAAAGCCAGCAGGTCCTGCCTGTACATCCCCTTAGCTGAAGGGTTTTCTCTAATCAACTCCCAAGTTTCCCCCACAGTGTCTCCAATCTCATTCAGATTTCATTTATAGTCCTGCATGAAGTAATTCAGAATAGAGCTGACTTATTTTATGATTTCTCACCTCTACATCACCACCTGCTTTTCTCCCCCCAGACAAACAGAAACCAGGAACCTCCATGGTATCAGAGAGGTAAGGCTGCTCCTGCCACCCACATCTGATTGAGAGTGCCTGTTTTATCCCAGAGCTAATTTTAGCAAGGAAAAGAATCTGCTTTGGTTATTTCAGGTGGAAGGAACCTTGTCAAGGCATCTTTGAGAGAGCTAGAAAAGCAAAATCAGCTTTTTTGCTAGAAAAGCAAAATCACCTCATGCTCTGATAGAGACATAAATAGATCAATATTTAGGGGTCTGATCTCAAAGCTGCACTGAGAGAAGACTCCCCACCTTCCCAAAGCAGATTGCCTTCCTTTCCTAGCTAGAGCCTTGAGGTCTAAACTCGAGTTTCTGGATCTCAGAGCAGTCTCAGATACCTCCCAAGATGCCATTACTGTTTCCCAGTGAGAGCAGGACAAAGGAGTCCCAGTTCAGAGACTCTTGGAAGAGAAGCATCAAGCGGAGAATGGTCCATAAGAACCCCATGGTCCATCACTGCTATTCCAGAGGAGAGGCTGAATGTGGGAAAACAGCAGGAAACAAGAGCTAGAAGAGACCAAAACATATTGCTGCTGTTTTTCCATCTGATAGTTTCCTAAACCCTGGAAAGGGACACAGGGAGCAAAGTCTGTGAGTATTTAGGTACCAAATTTGCATCAGCATCAGTGCTCACTAAATACCCCTAACGATCACAATCCAAGGGATCTGAAGCCACTGAGGCAGAACATGCCAGAAAATAGGACAGTGCCTAAGGTTCCCTGACCCCCAAAGTCATCCAGCCTCCACTGGCAAGGAATGTACATCCCAGCCCTCAAGGCAGGAAAAAAGGGGAATTTTCCCAAGCCTTGTAACTCCCTATAGATGGGCCTGAATCAGGACAGCAGCTCAGTGGGTGGTGGAAACCAAACCTGGTCCCTCACACCAGCCTCGGCCTTGCCTGTTTGTCTCCAGCTCTCTGCAAAGAAATTTTGTCCCTGGAGGTGTCTAAGGAACACCTGGACATGGCACTCAGTGCTCTGGTCTGCTTGACCAGGGGGTGATTGCTCAAAGGTTGGACTCGATGATCTTGGAGGTCTTTTCCAGCCTCAGTGACTCTGTGATTCTGTGGTTCCTTCTCTTGTTTCCCAGAGTAATTAATTGCTTCCTTTCCTTGGCAGCTGCTCAGCAGACACGAGCCTGAAGGGGAACAGCATCACTCTGATCTCCATGAAGAACATCAACACCAACAACAGCATGAGCTACCCCCCATCAGAAAAGGTTTCCTTCTTCAGCCTTGCTTTTTAGGGAATCAGCTGGAGATCATGTCTCTGGCTAGATAAGAGCATAAGAGCATGCCTTGAGGTATTTCTTTGCTCTTTTATTCCTTCAGAAATATGACAAAAACCAGCTGCCACCAAATTTCTAATGGTCCAAACTGCTTCCAGTGACCCTGGTGAAAAGTTTGAGTGCCCATCTCAGGTTTACCTGGGCTGGCTGAACTCGAGGTGCCAAGTTTACCTCATGTACACAGGTGACATCACCCATGGCCAGCTGCAAAGCTGGAGGGGTTTGTCATTAAATGGAGAGGTCTGTGAGAAATCGAGGTCTCACCCTCCAGCCCAGCTTATCCACTCCTGCCCCTCAGGTGGCTGAAGCACATCCCCATCAGGGCTCTCAGGTCCATCCCACATGAGGAATTCTTATCATTTTCAGTTGTTTCAAAGCTGGGACTGGGTTTGGGAGAATGCATTGCTCTACTGCCTTTGTCAGCCCAGCCAGGCCACTGATGACCACGTTTTGTTCTTTTGGCAGGTGCTATGAAGCCAAGAGCCCGGAGCTTGAAGCTGACACGTGACAACCAGCAATGGCTTTCTAGGTTCTTTTTATTTTTCCTTCGGGGAAAGAGCAAGGGTGGACTTTATATATAAATTATTATGTCCTTTCTGATCAGTTCATTTACAGTAGTGTCCTACATAGCTTCCCCACCTGGGGCCTAAGGGCTTTCTCCAGTTACAGCCTGCCACACTCGGTGGTTGATATCTAACTCTATTTTTGATATGCCTTCAAACACTCAGATAATTCCAGCAGCAAGAAGCACCAAGGCACCATGCACTGCACTAATAAACCTCTGCCTTAGATGAATGGCCTTTATAGTCTGTGCCAGGCAGTCAGGGGCTCGTTAATCAGCATAGCCCCACGTGGAGCCAGACCCGTGCCTGGGAAAGCCTGATCCGAAGCTGAAGGCCTGATGGGACTGAAATGCCCAAGTTCTGGGTCAAATCCCAGCACGACTGCTCCAAGCCCCTTATCCCTGGTGCCCTCATTGTCCCCACAGCAGTGGGATGGTCACATCACATCCCCCTACCTCACAGGGCTGTTGTGAGGCCTCGTTAATCCCTGTCTGTAAAGCGTTTTGAAAGCCATGAATTAAAGGTGCTGCTGAAATGCAAATTGCCATCTTAAACACTTCATTATTATGATTATTATTCATAACAACGGAGCTTCAGGAAGGCAGATCGTTATCTCCCCACGTGCTCAGCTGAAGTGTAAGGAACAAAGGATTCCCAGCATAGATCAGGGTTTATCTCAGTGTAAAATGAATGGCCACAAGCAAAATGCTGAGCTCCTTCAGCTCCTGGAGTGTGGCAGCCCAAGTTTGCCAGGAGAGCTTCCAAGGGAAATATAGGGTGGATATTAGGAAAAAGTTTTTCACACAAAGAGTGATAAAGTTCTGGAATGGCCTGCCCGGGGAGGTGGTAGAGTCACCATCCCTGGATATCTTTAAAAAAAGCCTGGATGTGGCACTCGGTGCCATGGTGTAGCTGAGGTGTTGGGGCTGGGTTGGACTCGATGATCTTGAAGGTCTCTTCCAACCCAGTGATTCTGTGAATTCTGTGTGATCTCCACCACTGCTTCCCCAAAGCTTCCTGGGACCAGGAAGAGCAGCATCCCCTTGTGCAATCCAAGAGGCAGCTGTGCTTTGCAGCTGGCAAGAAAATGTTCAGAAAAACAAAACAAAACAAAACAAAAAACCAAACCCCCCCCCCCAAAAAAAACCCACCCAACAAACCCCCCACATTTTCAAAGCTCCTGGTGAGAGCCAACACACTTTTAACCTCTGACATCTTCACTGGGTACTTTGATAAGTTGTTTCTTAATAAATTGCACTTTTCTGGTAACATTCATGAAAAGTAAAATGTCACTCGGCCAGACTCCACCAGACTGGTGAACTTCCTTAACACAGAGTCCCAGATAATTCCCAATTGGATGGACTCAGACAGCTCCAGTTCCCAGAGACCTGGGACTCCACACATCAAGTAGAACAAATAGATTTGTAGTGAAAGTAAAGCTTTAACAAACCTCCCCAGACCTCTGAGATTCCATAGGATCTCACCACTGCTTTAGTTTTTCTTCCTTTGACCTCCTTCTTCCCACAGGCCCTTTAAGGTCTTAAAATGAGGCTGGGCAGGCCCTGGCACAGGGTGCCCAGAGCAGCTGTGGCTGCCCCTGGATCCCTGGCCAGGCTGGACGGGGCTTGGAGCAGCCTGCGCTGGTGGAAGGGGCCCCTGGCAGGTGGGATGAGGGGAAACCACCAACAGCACGGGCAGTGATGGAGGCACCCAGGAAATGTCTGGTAGTGAGGGGCCAGAGCAGGACACAGCCCCTGAAGTGCCCCAGCAGTGCCAGCACAGGGGACAGGCCCTGCCCTGCTGCCACCCCAGGGCTGCACAGCCCAGCAGCCTTTGGCCTCTTGCCCAGCTTGGGCTCACGTTCAGCTGCTGTCACCGGTGTCCCCAAGGCCTTTCTGAAGCTGCTCCAGAGTGCCCAAAGGAGGGGCCGGGGCTGGGGAAGCTCTGCAGGGGCCACCCGAGGAGGGCTGAGGGCCCTGGGCTGCTTCAGCTGCAGAGAGGAGCCCAGGGCAGAGCTCAGGGAAGGAGGGAACGGCTGCAGGGGAGCTTTGGGATGGACACCAGGGAAAGGTTCCTCCCCCAGAGGGTGCTGGCACTGCCCAGGGAATGGGCACGGCCCGAGGCTGCCAGAGCTCCAGGAGCCTTTGGACACCAGGGATGCTCAGGGGGGACTGCTGGGGGGTCTGGGCAGGGCCAGGAGCTGGACTGGGTGATCCTGGTGGATCCCTTCCTGCTCGGGACATTCCACAATTCCATGACATTCCATAATTCCACCATTCCACCATTCCATGACCTCCCGCGCCATTCAGAGCCCCCCTCGTGACGTCACAGCTTTTTTTTCCGTGACGTCACGCGCCGCCGGCGCCGCCGGGCCCGCTCCCAGCAGCCCCCGCGCACAAGATGGCGGCGCGGGGCGGCGGGCGGTGAGCGAGGGGCGGCGGCGGCCGCGGGCCGACATGACCTACACGGCCGAGCAGCTGGACGGGGTGCAGCGGTGAGCGGGGCCCGCGGGAGCACGGGGGGCGGCGGGGAGGGGCGGGGTGAGCCCGGGGAAAGGCGGGGAGCGGGCCCGGGGCGCCCCGGGATAACCCCGTGTGCGCCCTCAGGATCAAGCGGTGCCGGGATTACTACGAGATCCTGGGCGTGAGCCGGGACGCCGGCGAGGAGGAGCTGAAGCGGGCGTACCGCAGGCTGGCCCTCAAGTTCCACCCCGACAAGAACCGCGCGCCCGGAGCCACCGAGGCCTTCAAAGGTGAGGGGGCCCGGGGGGCGCCGTGAGGGCAGCGCCGCTGCAGAGGGGCCCGCGGAGCCCGGAGGGGTTACGGACACACAGAACCCTGCTGCGGCTCGGCAGGGTTGGCATTTCTGTCTGCGAAATACACGTCTCCCTTAGAAACGATGGGAAGTGCATCCCAGGTGTCATTCCCAGATACATCTGAGGAGCTTTACAAGGGTCTGGAGGGACAGGACACAGGGAATGGCCTCTACACTGTCAGAGGGCAGGGATGGATGGGATATTAGGAAGAAATTCTTCCCTGTGAGGGTGCTGAGGCCCTGGCACGGGGTGCCCAGAGCAGATGCGGCTGCCCCTGGATCCCTGCAAGTGTCCAAGGCCAACTTGGATGGGGCTTGGAACAACCTCAAGTGGGAGCTGTCCCTGCTGATGGCAGGGGATTGGAATGAGGTGATGTTCATGGTTCCTTCCAACCCATTCTGGGATTGCATGATACTGGAGGAGGTTCAGAACTTGGAACTGACTCTGGCCACGCAGGAGAATTGGGTGTTTGTCATCAATAACTATTCCTTGTCATGAATAAATTTTTTTAATATATATATATGGGAATGTGCAATTGAATCCAGCGTGCTGTGTCTGGAGTTCCCAGTTATGCTGCAGTGTTACTGTCTGAACTCATACATTATTTCCCCTTTCCATGCAGCCCAGCATGAGGAAAGCCAGTGACTCATTCAGTCTGTTACAACAAGGAGCTTCTGGAGAGCTGTCCTTTATTTGTTTGTGTTTGGCTTGGATTTGTCTATGAACTTGTTCTGTCAAAGATCAAAGAACAAGATGAGCAAACCAACCCTCCTGAGTGGTTGGATGTGAGGTGTGAAATAGATGTGTCACACAGCTTCAGGAGCATCTCAGCCAGCAGGAAAAACTTGGGATAGCCCTATGCATTTTAATTGGTGCCTGCAGTTATTAACTTTGTGTTAATTGTATGTGGGATATGGAGGTGCACTCAGACCAAACTTGCATTTGGCTTGAGCTGATAAAATGCTCAGTTCTCACCAATTTCTTGGCTGAAATGAACTCTCATGTCAGTTTTACAAATATTTCAAGTCTCTCCATAAACTTGGACACTTTTGTGTTTCTGCTGGCATCAGTGACAGCAGGAAGTGGTTTCCATCACAGGTAATGGCAGGGCTGTTACACATCTTTTGTAGAAGTAGCTCAATCTTTGGTCAAGCACAAATTTCCTAGGCTTGTTTGGGCTTTTTTTGCTGCTCCACTTGCAGAAGTGTGAACTCTGGGAATGTAACTCTGGTTTTAATTCCCTCTCCAGCAATAGGCAATGCTTTTGCAGTTCTGAGCAACCCTGAGAAGCGGCTCCGCTACGATGAACTCGGGAGTGACCACGAGCACGTCAGCTCTGGCCAGGCCAGGCACTACAATTACTACACAGAGTTCGAAGCAGACATCACACCAGAAGAAATATTCAATGTGTTTTTTGGTGGGCACTTCCCTACAGGTCAGTACCTGGCTGCAGTGGTTTCAAAGGGCAGTGGACTGACTAACCCTGAGGGAATGGCTGGGGCTGGGCCAGGACAGGGCCAGGCTGGATTTTGGGAGAAGTTTCTCCCTCCAGAGGGTGCTGGGCACTGCCCAGGGAATGGGCACGGCCCCGAGGCTGCCAGAGCTCCAGGAGCCTTTGGACACCAGGGATGCACAGGGGGATTGGTGGGGTGTCTGCAGGGCCAGGGGCTGGATGATGCCTTCCAACTCAGCATATTCTGTGATTCTGTAAACCATGAGGAAGTTCAGCTTCCCTTGGGACTGCTCAGGGAGTTGATGATACATCTGAAAAGAGCAGAAACCTTTTCACATTGGATTTCTGCCTCTCTTTTATTCCCTCCATCATCTGAAGGCAGTAATGGTATGGGGGGTCACACAGTGAATGAGAAGGGATCAGAGTTGTTTTCCATGATGATTGGACTCAGTGACCTCAGAGGTCTTTTCCAACATGAATGGTTCCATGCCTGGGTTGTACTTGAGGCACCTGACAGCATTCCAGGCCAGCAGGGCCCAGCTCCTGGAGCTGTGCTCTCAGGAGAAGCAGGAGCTCCTGTGCTTCACAGCAGCCAGTGCTGTAATGGAATCACAGCCTGGGAGCTTAGCAAGTGCTGCCTGCCAGGATCCAGGGGCTGTGCAGGATCCCAGGGCTGTGCAGGATGCCAGGGCTGTGCAGGATCCCAGGGGCTGTGCAGGATCCAGGGGTGTACAGGATCCCAGGGGCTGTACAGGATCCCAGGGCTGTGCAGGATGCAGGAGCTGTGCAGGATCCAGGGGCTGTGCAGGATCCCAGGAGCTGTGCAGGATCCAGGGGCTGTGCAGGATCCCAGGGGCTGTGCAGGATCCCAGGGGCTGTGCAGGATCCCAGGGCTGTGCAGGATCCCAGGGGCTGTGCAGGATCCCAGGGCTGTGCCAGGATCCCAGGGCTGTACAGGATCCCAGGGGCTGTGCAGGATCCAGGGGCTGTGCAGGATCCAGGGGCTGTACAGGATCCAGGAACTGTGCAGGATGCAGGAGCTGTGCAGGATCCCAGGGGCTGTGCAGGATCCCAGGGGCTGTACAGGATCCCAGGGGCTGTACAGGATCCAGGGCTGTACAGGATCCCAGGGGGTGTACAGGATCCCAGGGGCTGTGCAGGATCCAGGGCTGTGCAGGATCCCAGGGCTGTGCAGGATCCAGGGGTGTACAGGATCCAGGGCTGTGCAGGATCCCAGGGCTGTGCAGGATCCCAGGGGCTGTGCAGGATCCCAGGGCTGTGCATCCCATCCATCAATGACACAGCAATGGGAGCTGCCCCTGGAGTAGCTCTGTGCATGTCTCAGCCCAGCCTTGGTTTTTGGATTTGTAGGAAAAATAGAAAGATCCTGTAAGATCAGTGGATTAAAAGGAAATCTGAAAGTTGCACCAGTGGATCTGCAAAACCAACCCCAGCATGGTGTAATTCCAGCTGGAGTCTGCAAGTTTTCCATCTCTGACTGTGCAAGGAATTGCACCTGGATGTGCCCTGTGTGGGACATCACCCTTGTGGAATGGGCCTGGGTGGGGACAGGGATGCTTGGAGTTGAGGACAGGAGATTGAGGAGCTGTGTGAAGAGTTTGGGTACAGGGCACGGCAGGTTTATCAGGGAGACTGGCATGAAGGAGCAAATGGGAATTTTTGGCAAAGCAGCAAAGAGTAAGAAAATAAAACTATAATTTTGTAGTAGTGGGTGTTGGTAGTAAACAAGAGTTTCCTCACTGGGCTTTTGAGGGCAGATTTATGGCTTTATTTTTACTGAGCAGTTTTCCTCTCTGGATATTCCATGGAAAATAGTTAAATTTAAAATGTTAAATGTGATAAAATTCAAAGGAGACTCCACTTGGCAGAGTGTTGCAGTTGTAATGAAGAGAGGCTACAAGTTCTTCACATAAAAAATAAATGCACATGGAACAAAAGAAACTGCAGCAGAAATCCTTGGAGAAACTTAAAATTTGGGAAAACTTTTTTTTTCTAGGCATCCCTATAAAAGCCATTCTTCTTTTCTCACATTGGCTGCTTCTTTTCACAGCTTGATAAAATCCTGTCTGAGCAATGTTGAAGGATGGAAATACACTTTCTTTTTTCCCAAAAGAAACTTTCCTCCTTGGAGCCAACCTGGCTTGGCTCACTGTTGGAGCTCTGACTGCACACATGCCTGGAGCTTGGAAAATCTTTGAACAAGCAATGGAACAGAGGTTTTGACACAACAGCAGAGGTCACCTTTGCCCAGGTTTCTTGCAGAATTCTCTGGGAAACTCAAAAAAAGAACAGGATAAGAGTATAAAATAATGTGACATCTTTCCCAGGGCTTAAAAATAGTTTTGCATTTCTGTTGTGATGATAAGCCACAGATTTCAATTCTCTAACACAAAGATATTCTGAATTTCAAAAGAGGAGAGCACAGCTATTATTAAGATATTCATATGGTGATAAGATCAGATTCTGAGCTTCAAATTGAAGCAGCAAATGCAATTCTCCCCTCATTTTAGATTTTTTAAAAATAAATCAACCACATTCCATGTGCAAGAAAGAAAATCCTGAATGGTTCTACTTTTTTACTCTTTTTAAAATCTCATTCTTTATTATAAAATAATTAAGTGAAATTATTAATGGCTTGAAGGCAGAGGAATTAGAAATGAGGGTAGAAGACCACATTCAGTAATTATGGGATGGGAGACCATAATTCACAGCCTGAGCCTGGTGAAGCAAATTCATTTTCCTGCCACAGCCTTGCAAGTGAATGTGACACGAACAGCATTAAAATAGGAGATACAATCATACAAATCAGAACATGTTTCTGCAGCTTGATTCAAATTAAGATGGATTGGAGCACACTACAATTTCTCTGGTAGGCTTGCTGGAATAACATTGTGCTGGTGTTTAATTCTGAGGTGGTTTGTGCTTTTAACTCTGCGATCTCCCAGCTGTAATTCAGGCTGTAGAGTATAAGCCTGGAGAATTCAACAGAGAGAGACATGAGTCTGTGCTGGTTTCTTTGCAGGGAATATCCACATGTTCTCCAATGTAGCCAGAGATGCTCACTATTACCCACGGAGGCACCGGGCCGAGAGGGCGTGGACACAGGAGCCAGAGGAGGAGGAGCACAGGCCACAGGTAGCCAGGAGCAGAGATCTCCTCAGCTTAAATAATTAAACAGCTCAGCAGGGTGAGGGATCCCCTTCCAAAGCCAGGACAAACCCTCCCATGCTGGAGTGCTCAGAGTTTATCTTTAAGGGCTGCAGCCACAGTGGATGTTTTCTTTGTCACTGGGTTGGCTTTTATGAACCACTGCTGTAAAGATTCATGGTATTTACAGCATCTCAGGCCCTCCAGTTTCTGTCACTGAGGGTTTTGCTGCTGCTTGCTTTTTGCAAGGTCCAGTGCTTGGTAATCCAACAAGGAGTCCAAATGAGGACTGATGATGGATGTGGAAGTAGTGGCTTGTCCTCAAGGTGTATTTAATCCTTCAGTAAATGAGCACCCAGGGGCTGCACAGGCCTCTTCCAGCTGGGGACAGGATGGGCCTGGGACACATTTCTGCCTACTGAGACTTCCCAGATGAGACACAAGGTGTCCTTTGTTGTCAGTGCACCTACACACCTGCCACCTGCCTTGGCAGGATCTTCCTCTGGAGGCAGTCTGTTAACCTCCAGGGATCATTCTCCAAGGAAGATGAGTTTTGCCTTGTGAGTCTCAGGCTCAAAAAAAACCCCTGGTACAGCTGACAGACAGCTAAGCTGGGGGAAGTGAATCCAGCCCCTCATTTCAGGGAAGACACTGAGGGGCTGGAGCGTGTCCAGGGCAGGGAACGGAGCTGGGAAGGGGCTGGAGCCCCAGGAGAGGCTGAGGGAGCTGGGAAGGGGCTCAGCCTGGAGCAAAGGAGGCTCAGGGGGCCCTTGTGGCTCTGCACAGCTCCTGCCAGGAGGGCACAGCCGGGGGGTCGGGCTGTGCTCCAGGGAACAGGGACAGGAGCAGAGGGAACGGCCTCAGGCTGGGCCAGGGCAGGCTCAGGGTGGGCACCAGGAGGAATTTCCCCATGGAAAGGGGGCTCAGGGATTGGGAGGGGCTGCCCAGGGGGGTTTGGAGTCCCCATCCCTGGAGGTGGCACTGAGTGCTCTGAGCTGGGGACAGGGAGGGGATCAAGCACAGCTGGGACTCCATGGTCTGGGACAGCTTTTCCAACCTCAGTGATGCTGGGATCCTGTGAATCCCACCTACTGCTGCATCAGGAATCCTTGTTGCTATCCCAGGCCAGAGGGCAAAGGCCAAAGAGCTGCATATTTTATTTTCCTCTGCATAAGAAAAGGCATTTTAGAAGCCAGTTTAGAAAGAAATGGAAGAGCAGAAGGAAGCATCAGTGTTTTCTCTTTGATAGTGTTTCCACTCTTTTGTTTTGCCAAATGAATCCAATCAAAAGCCCCAGTGTTTGCATCCTGTCTGAAGTTACACTGCATGGGAGCTCTTAACCCTTTACTGCTCAGGCATTAAATGCAGGGCTTGGGCAGAGGCTGAGATCTTTACAATGGGGAGCAAATTCAGAGGCTGCAGGAAAGCTGTAGGCACACAGGAATTGCAGGGTGTTCCTGCAGGCTGGATTGGACACTGACAGGTACAGTAGTGCTGTGGGCACTGTGAAGGAAGGGGCAGGGGAAAAGATCATGGAAAGAAAATTGTGTTCAGGAGTGTTCTGATATTGATAATAAAGGTTATTTAGAAATTACAAAGTCTCCCCTCTCAAAATCCCAAAGTACTTCCTCTTTTTTCTTCAAAGTTTACATGTAACACATTGTTGCTCTGTGATTGATAGCCTGGCTTCTGTGAACAGATGCCTTTTTCCATCTCTGTATTTTCTTAACTGCTAATCCTTGTACTTTTCAGAATTCATACTCTGCATTTATCCAGTTGATGCCAGTTTTCATCATCATAATAGTGTCAGTTATAACCCAGCTGATGGCCACCAACCCACCCTACAGCTTATTCTACAAATCGTAAGTCCTTTAAAACCACATTTTGCTGCTGCTGCTGTTTGCAGGATGGAGGCTGATGGAAGTTGGGTTTGATAACAAAATGCACATTAATGTTCTGCTCTTTATAGAAAATGTTACCAGTTTGTAAATAAGGAAATACCAACCGCCTGCACTGGTGAGTTCTAAGCACTGTGAAGTTACCTGTGGGGAGCTTCAGTGCACAGGGTGCTGAACTGTGAGGGTCAGAAACCTTCCTCAGCTGGTGTGGAATGGTTTTGCACAGTGATACAGGATGAGGAGTGTGGATGTAGATCAGACTCTCATCCGACCAGCCCCCAGGATCTGTGGATCACCCCTGAGGTTCCTCTGGAAAGAAACTAAAACATGAAACCTATGGTTTGCAGTATAAATCCAAATCTTTTCTGGAGCATGAATTCCACTGGAAGCTCAACAAATCATTAAAGCCTTGAAATGCCCTGGTTTAACCTCTCCAGAGAAACAGGGCCCTGGGGGCTGGTGGGCTCTGGGAGCAGCAGGACCCCACCGGAGCTGCTGTCCTGGGAGCTTGTGGGGCAGAGGAAAAGCCACATGCTGCTTTCAGCTTCCAGGGCTGGAGGAGGGAAAGAGTTGACCTGGGCTGGCCCTTACTGAGAGAAAAGTGGGATTGGCAGGTTTGGGTCAGCCAGCAGAGTGCTCCCAATAGTCCCCTTGTTCCCTTCTGGGAGCAAAACTGCTCAGGTCCTGCCTTCCCCTCCTCCTCTGCCAGAGCAGCCCAGCCCCCTCGTTGTTTTACCACACGATGTCAGTGTGAGGCTCTCAGAAAAGAGCAGGAGGGTGGATGTTTTTAGGGTGGCTTTTTTCTTCCCAGGGAGTGTTTTTGCTATCTGCCAGTGCCATGTGAAACCTCCCACGCTGCCCCCACAGCAGCTGAGCTGCTTTTCTTCACCACCTCCCCTTCTCCTGGTGATGGGAGATAGTCAGGCCTGAGCTTGGTTCACAGTTAGGCTGCTTATCTAAATCATAGCCTTAAAACACTGAACAGCCTAAAAACCAAAAGAAACTGGGGACACCTCTGAGACACAGGGAGGAGAAGGAAAAGAGGAGTCCAGGAAAAAGGGGCAAACAGGATTCTTTTGAGTGTAACCTTTGTGTTCTGGCTGCCTGCCTCTCTCTGTGAGCAGTGATTTGAGCAGAGGCCTTGGGTATCTGCTCAAATAAGGAAATTCACTCCAGGAGTGTGGTTTAACCCAGTGACTATGTCAGAGGGACTGATTCTTCCTACAGGGTATTTTCCAGCTTGTTCCATGCCTCACTTTGCTTACTTATGATTATAAAACCCTGAAAAAAGTGTAACTAGAATCCCCTCTGCTAAGTTTTATTTCTACTAAAGAATCAAAAAAAAAAAAGGAAAATCCAGATCCAACTGCGTTGTTCCCTAAGTTTTTATAGACTCTGGGATATTTTCCTATGTTTGTAGCAGGAGGGTAGATTCTGTTTGTACTGCACAGCTTGCTGTCCCTGAGATTGTAATTTCCTGACTGGATGGTTGAGGGAGCCATAATCCTGCAGAAATGAACTGTAAAAATACTGCTGTAAATATTTTCCTCTGGAAATGCTAATATGGAGAAACAGCTCTTGATTTTTTGAGGTCTGAACTGCTGAAACATGTGATTTCTCCCTGCTGCTCACACAGGTCCATAGGCCACGTTGTGAGCAGAGAAACAGAGAACTTGCAGGTGCCTTACTATGTTGATAAAAACTTTGAAAAGAATTATCAAGGAGCAGAACTTCAAGAGCTTGAGAAAACAGTTGAGAAAGATTACATAGACTATATTCAGACCAGCTGCTGGAAGGAGAAACAGCAAAGTAAGTTATTTCTGTCCCAAGGGTGTTTCAGGGGCTGGGGGGTGGCTGTGCTTCACAAAGCTCTGCTGGTTTTAGCCTCAATTTCCAATCCTTGTAACATCTCAGCCTTGCACCGGGTTTAAAGTGTCTCACATCTGCTCTTAACATTGAATTTGCTATTCTTGAGATCTGTCAAAATCCATTTTAAGTGATTCTGAAAGATGAGTGGAAAGTAGACTTCACCATTTGAGACACTTTTTTCCGCTCAGGTTTTATGCTTGAATAACCCTTAGTGATGGTTTAAACATACAACCCACCTCATTTATCTAGCCCTGACAGATTGCTAGGCTGAAAAAATCTTGAGACATCACCTATTCCATGTTTCCTTTGCTGGAGCAGAATCAGTTTTGCTTTGACTGTCTCCACAAGAAGTTTCTATAACTTTTTCCTTAAAATTTCTCCAAGAGAGTCCAGAGTGTGTCCAGGTGCTCTTGGCTCCCTTGCAGTGGGCTGTGTTCCTGGTATCAGTTTTCAGAGCATGCTTCCGTGGTTTGGGTGTTATTTGCATTTTCTATCTTTAGCTGAGTTGGAGATCATGTTTTTCACCATTTTCAAGTCTTTCAAAACCAAGAATTAAATGCAGAAAGAAAGAACACAGATGTGAGCGTTCAAAATTGTTATTCTCACTCAGCCCCGAGTGGATCAGTGGCACAAATAAAGGCATGTTAGCCCCATATTATATTGCTTGTTAATTGCTACTAATCAGGTTTGTTGAAGAGACAGCAAATCCCTGCTGTTTGCACAATGGTAAGAAATAACAGAAATCAAATCCCAAGGAGTAGCTTAGGCTGGGATGTTGTGACTGGTTTTAATCACTGATTTTATTCACCTAAAGAGCTCATCACCTTCAAATGAGTCAACACCAAGTAGTGCTGTGTGTAAAGGAAGCTGGGACAAGTTGTGTGAGTGTTCAGTAGCAGCAGAAAAGCTGCTTTCACACCCTGGTGGGGGCTTTTAATTGCTCCGTGCAGAACAGTCCTCAGCTCACTGCTAAAAGGTGTCTTTGCACTTGTTTTCAGTTTCTTTACCAATTTATCTAAAGAAGACTCATTTAATCCTAAAGGAGAGGTAACAGGAGTGTTGCTGACTCCAGGCTCTTTACAGGTGTTTGATGGGAAGGCTTCTTTTGGCTTATTTTACATAAAAGTTACCAATCCTGCTTTTAAAGAGAAATTAAAAGATGTAGGCTCTGAAGTGAAAAAGGAAAAGAACATATAATATAAGACCATAAAAGCCCTGAAGTTTTTGGTGTGTTTGATTTGTGAGCTTTGAGTGTCTGTGGCTGGCAGCAGCAGCCTCCAGGGATAATGTGGATGTTCATCCTCATAAATGTAGACTTGCTAAAGGGGAGAGTTTCTTTCCTACAGAAAAATCCCTTTAATTGACCTTGTGCAACTGAGAGTCATCACATTGTCTCTTCCACAGAGAGCTGGAGCTGAGGAGAGCCCAGCCCCAAAGAGGGAACAGGGTTTGTGAGTCTGAGGGAGCCCAGGAGGCAGAGAGGGGAGATGATCCAGCCTGGAATGCCAAGTGCCTGCCAAGCCGGGCTCCTCCAGAGCTTTGTGCACTCAGGGGCTGTGTTAGTCACCAGCTGCAAATACATTCACAGCAGCCACAGTTAGCACAGCCTGAGGCCACTGCTGTCATTAAAAACTCACCGTTTTCAGAGTGCTTCCCATCCTGGCCATAGCTGAGACTGGGCTGACCTTAGGACAGTCATGTATGTAAAAATAAACTCTGAATACAGGATGGAGTGCTGGGGGAAAGTTCTGCAGATGCTGAGGCAGTTCTTAGTCAGCTGTTGCTGCAGTGTTGGTCCCTTAATCCTTGCTGAAGTGTTGGAATTGGTGTGATGAGCTTCTTGTCAGTTGATTGTCTATTTATAGTACATTTGTTGTGTTTACTGAGGGCACGTTTCCCTTGAGCACCAGCAAAACAGACAGAGATGAGTAGTTCAGGAACAGCTTGGGTTTTAAAGTCCTTGATTTTAAGACTCAAAAAGCATTACCTGGTGTCCAACAACCTTAAGGAAAACATTTAAAATAATGGATTGGTTGTACATTGTTCAGCCAGTCAGTTTTGTAGTGCTGCAGCAGACTCTCAGCAGAGCAGTGTGTGAAAGTTGGGTGTGCTGTGGGTTTGGGTCTTCTGAAATCTGGGGCACAGTTGGGTTCAAAAAGCACGTGCCAGGTTTTACAGGAGATGGCTCAGTTGTAAAGTGAGGCTGCAGAGAGCTTGGGGTCACAAAGAGGCAACTGAAAAACAAGTCAGGATAAGTATCACAGAATCATGGAATGGTTGGATTGAAGAGGGCCTTAAAGCTCATCCAGTTCCACCCCTGCCATGGCAGGGACACCTCCCACTGTCCCAGGCTGCTCCAGCCTGGCCTTGGGCACTGCCAGGGATCCAGGGGCAGCCCCAGCTGCTCTGGGCACCCTGTGCCAGGACCTCCTCACCCGCCCAGGGGGAATTTCTTCTGTATATCCATTGAAATAGAGTTGGAATTCAATATTTCAGAATCTCCTTGAAGAAAAGGCTTCAGAAGAGCCACTCTGTGACAGATTGAAACCCACAAGGAGCAAATGTGATGGAATGAACACTGTCAAAAGCGCAGGGAATAATTTTCCTCAATTGGATAAGTGTAAACTGAGATTCTCCACTACACAACTCCAGGGACTCTGGGCTCAGGGACAATTACCTGAGCCTGGTTTTTACTGGAGGCTTGACAAGGCTGTGCCCAGCACTGCTTGAGTGGCATTTTGGTTATAAACCTGTAAATGGATTCCTGCTCTAAAATGAGCTGTTCCTGCCTGTCAGTTTGTGAAGCTTTTCAGTGAGTGGGAGGAGGCTTAAATGGCTTTAAATTTCAGTGGGACAGGGACAGAGGACGTAAGGCATGAAAGGATCTATTGAAGTTCTTTCCACTCTGAATAATTTTGTAAAATGAGGGGCTTGTAAGGTGTATAAAAGCTCTTTGAAAAATGGAGTGTCATCAGGTAGCCCGTGCTTACGGAGATGTTGACCTTTTCAGAAGTAAATTACTGCTGTTCTCCTCGGTGCATCTAATCCTGCAGCCAAATTATTCTGCAGGGAAAAACCTATATTAAGACTTCCTCAGCTAATTAGCAAAAGCAACTTCTCTGAATTACTGGGAGGAAATAATTTAAACAATGGGATTATTTCAGTTTTATGTGGCTTTTGAGAAGAAGGGGAACAAAATGCAAAGTACATTTGAGATCGTTAATGAAAGGGCAGGGAGGCCTTTCAGACGAGTCCCTTGGGTAGCTGTTCACCTCCCTGGCTTCAATACCCACCAAAATTAAAATTTAAAAGTGCCACAAGAATAACGAAGCACTTAGAAACAGTTTTTTAAAGGAGGCTCAGGACTTCATCCTAATACTTCTTTTTTTCATCTTTCAGAGTCTGATTTGTCCAATTTGGCCAAGCTCTACAGAGATGAGCGGTTAAAACAGAAAGCAGAGTCCCTGAAACTTGAGCACTGTGAGAAGCTCTCCAGTCTGATTGGGATGCACAAAGGGGGCTGACCAGGACGCACATGTTCCATACTTTTATTTATTGCTGGTTTAACTTCTGTTTTTATTTTCCTCCATGTGAAAAGGAAGGAGTCTGTTGTAAAGAGTGTGGATATTGGAGTCCTTCTGCAGGCAGTGCAGAGAGGGGCCGGCACAAGCTGCAGGGCTGCTGTTTGCTGTAATATATCCTGTACATTAGATTTGGGTCCAAGGACCCGTGGCACTTTGTAAATTCATTCCCCAGGACACGCTCTGAGCTCAGACCCCAGCTGCCTGGATGGTTTGTCTGCCATCCAGGCTGTGTGTGCTTCCCAGGAGAGCAGGCTCCCCTCTGCTTCCCGTGTTTCCTATGGATCTGCAGCTCCCTGGATCCGCCGTGCTCTGGTGTCACCTCCCCCTGTCCCTCCAGGCTGTGCCACAGAGCTGGGGTGGTTCCAGTGCAGGAGGGACAGTGGGAGGGACAGTCCCTGCCTGAGGGCAGCCCCTGAGCACATTCCCAGCTCTCCTGTGCCCTTGCTGCTCCAAGGGAGGGCTGTGCCCATCCTGACACCAGCATGGGAGTCTGGGAATTGCACCCATTCCAGTGTCTGGGAAAGCAGAACTGTGGTCATCCCATTCTCTGCTTCCAGTGGCATATTTTGAAGCTGGCTATTCCATTCTGGTTTTTATCTGCACATTCCCCCAGCTCTCCCAGGATCCTGCATTTTCTGGTACAGTTCTCATGTATCATGTAGCATATTTTTACTCTGTTGAGCAGCTCTGAATGTTTCACTGTAGACATGATATTGCAAAGAGAAAAATCCATATGGCAATGTCCTGTTTTTTCTTGATCCTCCTTCACACAGCCAGGCCTTGAAGGGCAGGTTGATGCTGGGTTGTCCTGGTGAGCAGCAGAGCAGTGTTAGGCCAGTGTTAGAGCAGTGCTGCTCCCGTTGAGCACCTTGAGGCAGTCTGGTGTGTGCCCTGTGTGGAATGAGCTGCTCTTCCAGGGAATTCCTGCCCAGGGTGGGGGCTCACAGAGCAGCACTGCTCCCCTGTGGCCCTGGGAGTGGGAGTCAGTGACACCTGAGCAAGGCTCGGCTGTTGCCACATGCCTGAAACTCGAGTCACACAGGATGCACAGGTGGCCTTGGCTGAAACCTAAGGAGTAACTGCTCAAAAGCTTGGGAAATGCCAGGATTAAGCCTGCCTTTAAAGCTCAGAGTGTTTGTGTGCTGGGCACTGGTGCAGTGGTGTAGGAGTCCCACTGGATGGAACTGGGGATGTTGGTGCCACAGTGTGTCCCCTCTATGTCCCTGTCCCATCCTTGGGAGGTTTGGCAGGAAAGGAAGCTGGGAAAAAAAAAACCTTTTCTGGGTTTTCTGGGGTCTGCACGAGGATGAGGGGTTGGTTTGAGGCCTGGTGCTTCTGCATACAAGCCCTGAACATCCCAGGAGAGGAGGAGAACAATCCAGGGACAGCAGCAGTGCTGTGGTTGGATGTCATAAAAAGGAAAAATGGCATTTTTATGCCCCATTTGTAGGAAACCTTGTAGGAATGTGGGGAAGTTGAATTAAATTTTTGTGGCACCTGGAACAGGAAAAGCATCGGTAAAAAGGGCATTTTGAGGGGATTGGTGTGGAACGTTCTTAGTGCCAGGGTTTAAGGGCAGGAATGGGTGATGATTCCAGGTTGTGGCTGGCACAGCAGGCAGCCTTAATGCTGGCATTTCCCACTTTCAGCACATGAGTGTACAAAACTGAAAATAATGTTGCTTTTTATATATTAAATAGCTTGTAGAATATATTAGGAATCTATTTAAGTGGTTGGACTTTGTTCCAGGGTTGGAATCTTCTCTGCCATTCCTGTGTGAGTGTAGAGGGATGCAGGTAGGGAGACCAAATCTGGCAATTTCCTGGACTCACAATGTCCTGCACGGAGCTTGAACTCCTCCACAGCGTTTTGCACTGAAACCAGATTGTACTTTTCATCCAAAGACCTCGAGTACTTGATGGAGACCTCCTGTAGGAAGCACAATCAGCGGGGAAACGCAGGAGGGAGGTAAAAACATCCCTAAAAGCAATAAGTGTTTTGTTCCTAGCCAGGGTCAGGGTGCTGGTCCTGGTGTGTGCTGTGAGGGAGGGCGTGTGGCCTGGGACCTCTGCGGTGACAAACAGGACGAGTTGTGTTTGTCGGTGCTCCTCGGGGCAAAGGAGAATCCTCTCTGGAGCCCCGGTGTGGAAACGCGTTGCTGTCCTTCTCCAAGGGGTACTTGAGGTTCTTGGTGGGGCTCTGACGGGGGGAGAGGGTGTTCCTGGGTGCACCAAGCGCTTGAACATGGGTTTGTGTGTGTGTGTATATATTTATTTATTTTTAAATAAAGACGTGACATCGCTGTGCCTGTCCGTGTTGGTCTGAGCCTGGCGCCGGGAGGGTTGTGGGGGATGCCAGGGCCGGGGAGGAGGAGGCGGCCGCCATTTGCCGCGGGGTGCGGGACATGGCCGCGGGTTTGGGGTTGAGATTTGGGATCGGGATCGGGGATCGGGGACTGAGCCCTGTCCCGCGGCTGAGGGGCCTGAGGGGCCGTGGGCGGGGCCTGAGGGGCCGTGGGCGGGGCCTGAGGGGCCGTGTGGGCGGGGCCTGCGCTCCCGCGCTCATGGCAGGGGCGGGGGCTGTGCGGGCCCCGCCCCGCGGCCTGCACGTGACGTGGGGCTCGGCGGGAACGGGATCGGGAACGGGGCTGAGGGCTGGGAATGGGACACGGGATTTGGAACGGGACGGAGGGATGGGAATGGGACACGGATTGGGAACGGGACATGGGATTGGGAACGGGACCGAGGGCTGGGAATGGGACACGGATTGGGAACGGGACCGAGGGCTGGGAATGGGACACGGATTGGGAACGGGACACGGGATTTGGAACGGGACCGAGGGCTGGGAATGGGACACGGATTGGGAACGGGACATGGGATGGGGAACGGGACCGAGGGCTGGGAATGGGACACGGATTGGGAACGGGACACGGGATTGGGAACGGGAGTGAGGGCTGGGAATGGGGTACGGGACTGGGACCGCGACCGAGGGCTGGGAATGGGACCGAAGGCAAGGAACGGGACACGGGACTGGGAACGGGACACGGGGTTGGGAATGTGAACAGGGGGCAGAGGCAGGAAAAGGAATCTGGGAATAGGGCAGGAGTAGGGAACAGGACAGGGGGTTGGGAATGGGGCAGGGGGCTGTGAACAGAGCTTGGAACGGGACAGGGGGCTGGGAGCGGGGCTGGCCCCTGACACGGCGCCGTGTGGTGCCGATCCCCGGTCCCGTTCCCAGACGTGCCCGGCCCCGCGTGTCCCAGCCCGGCCCCGCTCTCTGGCTCGCGGCTCGGGGCCCACAGCCCTGCCCGGGCATCGCCCCTGTGCCCCAGCCCCGGCAGGGCCGCCCCGGGTCAGCCTGGCACGGGGCCGGGTGGGTCCCTCTGTCACACGGGCCCGGATGCCCCGGTGCCTCCTCAACGGAGGCGGCTCTGAAAGCCCCTGCCAAGCTGGGCCGGTGTTTCCTGCTCCTCCGGAGCTGCAAAAAGTAGCTCCAGCGTGGGAGAGGCACATCCTGCTTTCAGCAGCTACCAGCAGCCTTCCTCCTCCTCCTCGCTGCCCGTGCCAGCCTTGCCAGCATTGAGGTGAGCACGCACCGAGCTGGCACGAAACCCAGGTTAATAAGCAAATGCAGTGGTGAGGCTGCAGGCAGTATCACGCTGGCTTAAACATACATGAGCGTTTAATTAGCCAGTCTGTCTCAGCTGGGGTCCACCCGCTGTTCTGTAACATGTTTGTGCCCCACAGGCACAGCCCAGCCTGCTCTGGGCGCTGGGAGGTGCTGGTTGGGGTTCGTGTGGCAGGAGGAGCCCAGGGGTCTCTCCATGGCCTCCACACCGAGGGACAAACCCGGGAGCAGCAGGAGGAGGTGCAGGTGTGCAGCGTGCCCTGCGCTGGTGGCAGCCTGGCGCTGCAGCCGGGGCAGTGACAGCAATGCCCGGCCAGTTCTGCTGCTCCCACAGCACCCCCAGAGGGGCTGCTCACAGCATCCCTGGGATCCCAGAATCGCAGACTGGTGTGGGTTGGAAAGAGCCCCAAAGGCCACTTCCTTCCACCCCCTGCCATGGCAGAGACACCTCCCACTGTCCCAGGCTGCTCCAAGCCCTGTCCAGCCTGGCCTTGGGCACTGCCAGGGATCCAGGGGCAGCCACAGCTGCTCTGGGCACCCTGTGCCAGGGCCTGCCCACCCTCACAGGGAACAATTCCTGATTCCTAATATCCCACCTAAATCTGCCCTCTATCACTATGAAGCTATTCCCTGTGTCCTGCCCCTCCATCCCTTGTCCCCAGTCCCTCTCCAGCTCTCCTGGAGCTCCTTCAGGCCCTGGAAGGGGCTCTGAGCTCTCCCTGGATCCTTCTCTTCTCCAGGTGAGCACCCCCAGCTCTCCCAGCCTTTCCCCTGCCTCACTCCAACACTCGTGGTCAGCACAGTCCCTGCTGCTGCTGCTGCTGCTATTCTGACACCCAGGTCCTGCTAAGACCACAATGGTCACAGTGACAACAGCTGTGACAAGTGACACAGCACCACCGGAGGCTGCAAGGGTGGCAGGAGAGCAGCACTGGACACCTGGCTGTGGTGTCCATCCCCTGTCCATGCACTCCCCAGCACTGCTGTGGGTGCTGTGGGAGGTGGGCTGGCCCCAGACACCCCCTGGAGCCCCGTGGAGAGCAGGGCCAGGGATGCGACCCCAGCCCTGCCCTGCAGTCCGTGCCTGTGCCTGGCCATGAAGAAAGCGATGTGGGGGTTTGAGATCCCACATTCCCACTCCTTGCACAAGGCCACCACACCAGGGAGCACTGCCCACAGCAGGTCCCTGCAGTCCCTGTGGGCACAAATGCCACCTGCAAGCCCAGCCCAGCTCAGCAGGGAAGGGTTAAGTGCCAGCCCAGCTCTACGGGAAGCTTTCCTCTCCTCCTTGCCAAGGTTTAATTTTAGTCCCTGCATGAACCCAGAGGACGTGGGCATCGGGTTGCTCTGGGACTGGCAGCACTGGGGAGCACCTGCTGCTGCTGTTTCATGGCAAAAATTCCCCCAAAAGCTGGGACTGGGCTGCACCAGCAGCGCTTGGAGTGGGCAAGCTGCAGACACCCTCATGTCACCCCAGCCACCCCAGCACTGCCTTTGGGGCGTCCCCAAAAAAGACCCATGGTTGCATGTGGTCAGCTCCTGTGAATCCCAGCGCTGCTCCATGCCCGGGTTGATCCCAAGCCTTGTGTTTGTTCCTGGCCGCTTGGATTGGCTGCGGGGGAGCTCCGGCCTGGGGCAGCGTGTGTTTAGGGGAAAGCCCGGCTGGACACACCATTGCTGCGGCGAGGGGGCAGCGGCACCGGGACGGGAGCCGTGGATGGAGCTGCAGCTCGGGGTCCTGCCCTGCCCTCAGCACATCCCCAGAGGGGTCTGCGGGTCCCCCCGCCCCGGGGCAGCCCAGGCCGTTCCGTGGGGTCACACCCGGGAGCTGAGTGGGGTGCCCTGGGACCCGTCCTGCGGTTCGGGGAGAGCGGCACGGCATGAGGGGCAGGGATGAGCCGGCGGCCCCCGGCAGGTCCCCGAGGCTGGGGGCGGCGGTGGCATCCCTGCAATGCGCTTGGCATCGGCTGCCCCGGCTGGCGCTGGCCGAGTCCATGTGATCCGGGGCTCGCTCTGAGCCGCCGCCCGGTCCAGCCGCCGGGACGGCGAGGGAGACAGAAGGTCGAGCCAGCGGCCCCGGCAGAGCGGCCCCGGCCCCGAGCGGGGCTCCCCGGCACCGGCCGGAGCCCCCGCGCCGCTCGCCGCCACCATGCCCCGCGGGAAGAGGGAGCCGGTGCCGCCGTCCCCCGCCGAGCTGCCCGGCCCCCAGGGCGAGGGTCCCCGCGGGGCTGGGGACGGCCGGCGCTCCGCGGAGGAGGAAGAGGAGGAGGACGGACACCTCCCGGGGCTGCCCCGCGACGACCTCACCAAGAGCATGTCGAGCTCCTCCTTGTCCTCCTACCACTCCGCCCTGTGCTCGGACGGCACAGAGACCTTCAAGGACTGCCTGGAGTTCCTGGACGAGGAGGGATCGCCCGGCCGGGCTGCCCCGGCCCGCTGGGCTCCGGCGGGGGCCCCCGGCGCGCCCCCGCCGCCCGGCCCCCTCGCCCGCCCGCAGCGGGCTCAGCTGTCCAGCGCGGCTAAGAATAGCCCAGCGCCGGCCCAGGGGGGCAGGATGGGTCCCCTCGGCGGGGACCGGCAGCCGGTGCCGGTCGCGGCCGCCGCCGGGGAGCCTGCCGTGCCCCGGCAGCCCGGGGCGATGCTCGCCGGGGCTCCCAGCGACTCGGACGAGGTGGACGGCGAGGTGCAGGCGCTGACGGCCAGGGCCTTCCGCAGCCTCTCGGGGCTCCCCGGAGCTCGCCTCGACATGTGCAGCTCCCACACCTCCTCCAGCCTCTCCAACTCGCTGTCGGAGGACGGCGGGCGGCCGCGGCGGTGGCCGGCGGGCGCCGGGGAGCCCCGGGGCGCGGCGACAGCTCTGCACGGCAGGCTGGGCTGGCCTTTCCCCGCCGGCGTGGACGGGGAGCTGCTGGGCAAGGAGCAGTTTGAGTGCGTGGACGTGGAGCTGGAGAACGGCGAGGCCAGGAAGGGCCACGGCAAGAAGAGGACGGTGCCCAAGCGCCAGATCCTGCTGAAGAGGAAGGAGAGGAAGGAGACGGGCTTTGGCCCGCGGGGGGATGGCCCGGCGCCCCAGCCCCCTGCCAGGAAGGAGCCCCCCAGCAAGGGCAGAGCCATCGGCGACGACTTCAGGTTCAACTACCAGCAGTTCATGAAGGCGGCGTCCCTGGAGGCCGGCACCGACAGGACCAGGGCGGCCTCGTGCCTGGTGAAAAACGTCCTGGCCAAGAAGATGCAGTACGAGCAGCGCATCAAGATGGAGCAGAAGGGGCTGCGGGGCAGCTCGACCTCCTCGGGGCCGTCCTCCGCCGGCACCGATCTGCTGGGGGATGGTCTGGAGGGCAAGTCCAGCTCGCTGTCCCGCTCGGACTGCAGCTTCTCGGCCGAGGACCTGCGGGGCGGCGGGATGCCGGCGGCCGCGGGGAGCGCCGCCACCACCACCCATCCCACCAAGGGCGTGGTGCTCAGCGAGGCGACGAGGGAGACCGTCTGCAACCTGAGGAAGACGTTCAACGAGCTCAACCAGAGGATGAAGTACCAGGAGGTGCTGGAGGGCCGCTGGCTGCCCGCGGCCGCGGAGGAGCACGCGTCGGAGAGGATCTGCTACCAGCGCGCCCGCGCCTTGTTCGAAGCCCAGCCCGGGGTGGGGAAGGTGCTGGATGTCGCTCCGCGGTTTGCGAGGGCGCCGAGGCCGTGGCCCAGCTTGAAGGAGCGAGCCATCGGCCCCATCCATTCCCAAAGCCTCCCCTTCAAGGCCGAGAGCCGGGCGCTCCCCGCCGCCCCGCCGCGCCGCCCCTTCGCTTCCTCCCGGGCGCAGGAGGCGAGGCCGCTGCCGCAGAGGGAGCCGGAGAAGCCGCCGGCAGCGCCCCGCCGGCCGCCCAGCCCCGGCACCGCCCCGGCACCCCGGGGCTCCCCGCCAGCCGCGCCCCCCAAGCCGCAGGAGAAGGGGAAGGGGCGCGTCCCGCAGCCCCGGGACGTGCGCAAGCTGGTGAAGAGCAGCTACAGCCTCAAGTTCGGGGCTGCCGGCGCCTCCCGCGGCACCGTGGCAGCGGCGAGCAGCGGGGAGCCGCCGCCGGCCGCCCCTCTGGTCATCCACTGCACCTCGGTCCGCCGGGAGCCGCCGCCGGAGCCGGCGGGGGAGGAGGCGCCGGCACCCCCCGGCCGAGAGCCGGCCCCGGCGTGTGCCGAGGGGCCCGCAAAGCCCCCCCACAGCTCCCCCATCAACATCACGAGGGTCCAGGCCACGCGGAGGGGAGCGGCCCCCCCGGAGGAGCCGCCGGCGTCGCCCCCGCGCCGGGAGCGGAGCGAGCTCCGGCTGCCCCCGCGGGCCCCGGCGGCCGAGCGGGTGCCGCACGTGGAGACCCATCTGCACGTCCTGGTGGGCCGGCCGGGCCGGGAGAGCTCCCCGGCGCAGAGCGGCGCGCTGCTGCGGGCGGAGAAGACCGTTCTGCTGCCGCCGCCGCCGCCCAGCCCCGCCGAGGGGAAGGAGCTGCGCGGCCGTGGCGGCGGCGGAGCGCTCCCCGCTGCCGAGGGGCCGGAGCCGCCGGGGCAGCGGCCGCGCAGCGGGGACGGCCGGGACCCCCGAGCCGGAGCCCCGGGCGGCAGCAGCGCCCGACCGCGGCCGGCGGAGCCGGGGCCGAGGAGCGCGGCAGAGCCCGGTGCCGGCGAGCAGAGGCAGCAGCAGCCCCGAGGCCGGCGGCCGTCGGTGGGCAGCGGGGGCTCTGCCGGTGGCGCCGGCCCCGCCGCCCCGCTCCGAGCCGGAGACGGCGGCGAAGGCTCCCCTGGGCGGCTGCCGGAGCACAGGGAGGCCTGGGAGCGCTCGCCGCAGTGGCCGGCGGCCACAGAGCCCTACCCGCCTGCTGCCCCGGCAGAGAACTCCAACTACTTGGCCATCCCCGAGAGAGCCCCCAAATCCACGCTGATGCCAAAGCTGTCCTCGGTCCCCAGCCCAGGCAGTGCATCCCTCCGGACCCCCTTTGTCCCCATCCCGGCCAGCGCCTCTTTTGGGGCTCCCTCAGCCCCCAACCCAGCCAGTGCCTCTTTTGGGACCTCCATGGTCACCAACGTGACCAGCTCATCCTTTGGCTTCCCATCAGCCTCCAGCCTGGCCAGCACATCATTTGGGGCCCCCTTGGTTTCCAACTCCAACAAGTCTTTTGGGAACCCCTTGGTCCCCAATCCATCCAGTGCATCCTTTGGGTCTCCACTGGTGCCCAATCCATCCAGTGCATCCTTTGGGAACCCCTTGATCCCAAATCCATCCAGTGCATCCTTTGGGAACCCCTTGATCCCAAATCCATCCAGTGCATCCTTTGGGAACCCCTTGATCCCAAATCCATCCAGTGCATCCCTTGGGAACCCCTTGATCCCAAATCCATCCAGTGCATCCTTTGTGAACCCCTTGATCCCAAATCCATCCAGTGCATCCCTTGGGAACCCCTTGATCCCAAATCCATCCAGTGCATCCTTTGGGAACCCCTTGATCCCAAATCCATCCAGTGCATCCTTTGGGTCCCCACTGGTCCCCAATCCATCCAGTGCATCCTTTGGGTCCCCACTGGTCCCCAATCCATCCAGTGCATCCTTTGGGAACCCCTTGATCCCAAATCCATCCAGTGCATCCTTTGGGTCCCCACTAGTCTCCAATCCATCCAGTGCATCCTTTGGGAACCCCTTGATCCCAAATCCATCCAGTGCATCCTTTGGGAACCCCTTGATCCCCAACCCAGGCAGCTCATGCTTTGGGCCCCCCTTGGTCAGCAACCCAGTCTCCACTTCCCTTGGGCATCCATCAGTCTCCAACGTGGCCGGCTCTTTCTTTGGATCCCCTTTTGTCCCCGGCCCAGCCAGCGCTCCGCTGGGAGCCAGTGCCTATTCCCTTCCTGGTGGGGAAGTGCCCTGGAGCAAGCCCAGCCCTGAGCCCCCCCTGCCCCGACTCCCCGAGGGCTCGGCTGCTGTGGAGCCCCCAGCCCAGCCCCACCTGGAGGATGCTCCTCATTTCCTCAGGAGGAGCGATGGTCCCTCGCCGAGTGGGAGGAGCAGGCAGAGCCCCCCCAAGCCCTTCCCCGCCGCCGTGCCCGCCCAGCGGAGGATGCTCGTGGATCCCAGCAGCGGGAAGTACTACTACGTGGAGCCGCCGCGGCAGCCCCAGATGAAAACGCTCTACGACCCCGAGACCGGGCAGTACCTGGAGGTGCTGGTCCCGCCGGTGGCATCACACGCCGGGCTCTACCAGGCACCTTTCAACCCGCTGCTCATGGCCCCGGGGGTCTACGGCCCACCCTACGCGCCCTACGGCGGCTTCCCGGGGCTCCCGGCACCGGCGCCCTCCGCGCCCTCGCCGCCGCGCCCCTCGCTGCCGCCTGCCGACAACCCCGGGAGCCCCGGCTCCGCTGCCAAGGGCGAGGGCTCGTCCCCGGCCGGGGGTCCCGACTGCGGCTACCTGGAGAGCCTCTACTACATCCCCACGGGCATGCGGGCCAGCCCCGGCCCCGAGCAGCCCCCGGCCCGCGCCAGCCCTGCCGCGCCCGAGGGCTCGCTGCTCCGGATGTGACGGGACGGAGGCGCCGGGATGTCCCTTCCCTTGGCCCGGCTGAGCCCAAAGTCAGCATCGCCCCTGGCACGGGAGAGCCTCCCTGCCCACGGCTGGGCTGGCAGAGCGCCGAGGGGTAGCGGGCACTGGTTGGACTTCGCTGGCTTCTCACGGAAACGGGGACAGCAAGGGTGTGTTGGGTGTGAGCAGCTGGCAGCCCGAGGGGGACGTGGAGGTGTGGCCCGGCCAGCAAAGGGACAGCAGAGGCCCTGCTTCCCCCTGTCCTGCCAGTCCCATCCCAAGGATGACCCGGGCTGGTTCGCACAGGGGTGATGGCCTGGCCAGCCCCAGCTCCCCCAAGCACAGCTGCAGCACAGACACCCCAAAATAGTAATAAAAATGCTGAAACAGCTTTAAATCTGCTTATTCATCCTGTGCTTGTGTGGTCTGTAAAGGGAGGGGAGGGGCTGAGGCACTTGGAACCTGCAATCCTTCTGTCCTTCTGTCCTTCTGTCCTTCTGTCCTTCTGTCCTTCTGTCTTGGAGTGTCCACCAGATAAATCCCAGTCCCGGGGAGCAGGAGGGGACTCTGCAGCCATCAGTGAGCCCTAAACGCCAAACCCCAGCCCTGAGCGCCAAACCACCACCATAAGCCACAACCACAACCATGAGCCTCAAACCCCAGTCCTTAACCCCAAATCCCAGCTCTGAACCCCAAATCCTCACCCAGCCCCAGCCCCTGTAAGTCCACACCATCCCAGGAAGGATTGAGGTTGAGGAGAAGGGATCAGGCTGAGTTACAGGACTGAATTACAGCAAAAACCTCCTGGAGAGGGGGCGCCCGGTCGGGGACACCCCCTGCACAGCCCCCCTTCCTGCGGCGACGCGCGGGTCGGACGGGCCGCCCCAGCCGGATGCAGGTGCGTGTGCGCTGGCCGCGCCTCGGCGCCGCTCGCCGCTCCCGGGGGGTTCACAGCCCGCCCCGGGGTTCACAGCCCGCCCCGGGGTTCACAGCCCGCCCCGGGGGGGTTCATAGCCCGCCCCGGGGTTCACAGCCCGCCCCGGGGGTTCGTAGCCCGGCCGGGGGGTTTTTAGCCGCCCCACGCCTCCGCCCCGCGCTGTCGGAGCAGGATGCGGGCGGCGCTGGCGGCGTGGCTGGTGCTGATGCTGCTGGAGGGGACGGGGGCTGTCGGGGCCGAGGAGACGTGCGGGGACCCCCCCGCAGCCCCGTCCCGCTCGGTGCCCGCGCCCCAGCTGAGCCCCGAGGAGCGGCTCTCGCCCCACATGCCCGAATCCCTGCGCTGTGACGCCTGCCACGCCATCGCCTTCCAGGTGGGGAGCGGGGACACGGCGCCCCAAAAGCGGCAGTGAGAACCCTTGTGGGGAGGCTTCAGCCTGGCGAGATGCTGCTGCTCCTCTGGGGGACGCCCCTGATGGAGATTTTCATCGGTGCCTTACAAAAGCCTTTTGGGGCTCCTCATGGACCCTCTGAACCAGATGTGCTTCCACTGCTGGGGCCGCACGGAAGGGGGTGCAGAGCCCAGCCCCGCTCGGGAGCGGGGTCACGGACAGGCTGCCACCCTCAATGCCCCGATTTTGCCTTTTCTTACCCCAGATTGAGGAGCAGCTGCGCAAGGCAGAAGGGAAGGTGGGTAAGAAGGCTCTGAAGGAGTCGGACTACATAGAGGTGCTGGAGAGGAGCTGCTCACAGGACTGGGAGAGGTGAGCAGGGTGTCCCTGGCATGGGGGTGTCCCTGGGATCGGGCGAGTCCCCAGGGGTCAGAATGTCCCCGAGGACGGCGGTGCCCCAGGGATCCGAGTGCCCCGGGGGTGTCCCCAGCGACCATTTTGCCTCCAACCGCGCTCTCCCCGCAGCTACGGGGTGCTGGAGCGGGACGGGGAGAAGCGGCTCTCGGGGCCGGGGCTGCCGAGCCAGCCGTCCCTGAGCGTGCTGGTGTCGGGGGGACCGTGGCCGGGCAGGTGAGTGGGGGTTTGGCGGCGCAGGGGGGCCGGGCACCGTCCCCTCGCCGCCCGCTGACCCCGCGGCTCCTGCAGGCTCTCCAAGCTGTGCCACGGCTACGTGGGCGAGCGGGGCGAGGCGCAGATCTACGGCGCGCACCGGCGGGGCCCGGCCGCGCTGCGGCAGCTGCTGTGCCACGGCGACAAGGGACCGTGCGCCGGCCGCAAGGAGCGCCCGGAGCCCCGCAAGGCGCCGCAGAACGAGCTGTAGCCCCGCGCGGTTAATGCTTAATGCCCCGGCGACCTTCGGAGCCGACTTCGTCCCCAGCGGGAGCCGACACGTGCCGGGACGCGGGCGCCTTGCCGCTGTCGCCTGTCACCGATGTCGCCGCTGTCGCTCGAGGCCCGGCCCGAGGACTCCGTTCCGGCGAGCGGGGAATTACTCTGTAACCCACGGGCTCTAATGATTCACCGGGCGCTGCTCCGGGCGGGCGCAGCCCCAATTAAAGGAGTTAATGGCTGATCCGTGCCGGGGCTGCGCTCGCCGCTTTCACAACCCCCAGCCAATGGCCGCCCTCCCCCCGCCACCGCCGCCGCCCGGCCGGGGACTAAAGTCCTTCCCACGGCCATAAAAGCCCCCGAGCAGGGACAGCGCCGCCGGGAATCGTCGGAGGATGGGGACCCGCTCGGGAGACCTGGCTCAGCCCCAGGTGAATGCAGGCGCCGTCCCTGTCCCCATCCCCATCCCTTCCTCGGTGTCACCCCAGGGCGGCGGGGAGGGAGGGGCTGGCCAGGCACACCGACCCCAGCGATGGCCGGCTCAGGGTCAGGATGCCCTGCTGGGGCTGGTAAAGGCCAGGGGCAGCCTGGGGACTGCGGTGAATCGCGAGACCAAGGGGACGCGCTGGAATGCTGCGGCTGGGGCTGGCTGCGCCACCTTTCCCATCACCTGCAGGGGGGATCCCCCTCCAGACTTTCCAGGAACAAAATACAACGCAGGGATCGGTGGGTTTGGGAGCCCAGACCCCTCCCGGGGGTCAGAGCGGGCACCGGGTGGGACTGACAGGAAACACGCTGCGCCATGGCCCGGTGTCACCCGCGTCCCTCAGGGCAGAGCCCAGCCCCTCTCCCGCGGGACACCCGGGTCCGCACTGACCCAGCTCCTCCCTCGTCCCCACTGCCAGAATGGGAACTTGGCTCTGGGCCCCGCGGGCTCCCCGCACGCCCCTGGGAAGGAGCTGCCTGTGGCGGGCAGGGTGAGTACCGGGCACCCCGTGGGCAGCACCACACCCCAAATCCACCTGTGACACACCTGCGGATGGAGCCGGGACCCCTCCCATCCCTGCGGGCACAGGGGCTCCCATGGGGCAGGGTGGGTGCCCGTCCCCGCACGCAGCCCCAGGGTGACACAGGCTGAGCTGTGCCCCCTCAGCAGGACCCCGGGGCGGGCACCAGGCCCCCCCGGCCGGAGGTGGACATGCTCTACAGGATCGAGGACGTGCCCCCCTGGTACCTCTGCATCCTGCTCGGCTTCCAGGTACAGCCTGGAAAGTGTCAGACCCCAAATCCCCGTTCCCCAGGGTGTGGGGCACCCCCAGCCCCGCTGAGCCCCCCTCGCCCCCCAGCACTACCTGACCTGCTTCAGCGGCACCATCGCCGTCCCCTTCCTGCTGGCCGAGAGCCTGTGCGTGGGCAAGGACCAGCTGACCGTCAGCTACCTCATCGGCACCATCTTCACCTGCGTGGGCATCACCACCCTCATCCAGACCACCGTGGGCATCAGGTAGAGCCGCGGCCCCGCGGGCCCCCTGCCCAGCCCCGGGCCCGGGCGCAGGATCCCTCTGTCCCCGCAGGCTGCCGCTCTTCCAGGCCAGCGCCCTGGCCTTCCTCGTCCCCGCCAAGTCCATCCTGGCCCTGGACAAGTGGCGATGCCCCCCTGAAGGTGAGGGCAGGGGGGTGCAGGGGGTGTCTGGCTGCTCCCCGACCCCCAGGACCACCTCACCACCCTTCATCCCCAGAGCAGATCTACGGCAACTGGACACTGCCACTCAACACGTCCCACATCTGGCAGCCCCGCATGCGAGAGGTACAGCCTGCCACAATGCTGCCACAATGCTGCCACCACCCTGCCACCACCCTGCCACCATCCTGGACCACCCTGCCACCACCCTGCCACCATCCTGCCACCATCCTGCACCACCCTGCCACCATCCTGCCACCATCCTGCCACCATCCTGCCCCAATCCTGCCCCCACCCTGCCACCATCCTGCCACCACCCTGCCACCACCCTGCCACCACCCTGCCACCATCCTGCCCCAATCCTGCCCCCACCCTGCCACCATTCTGCACCACCCTGCCACCATCCTGCCACCATCCTGCCACCATCCTGCCACCATTCTGCCACCACCCTGCACCATCCTGCCACCATCCTGCCACCACCCTGCACCATTCTGCCACCACCCTGCACCATCCTGCCACCACCCTGCACCACCCTGCCACCACCCTGCACCACCCTGCCACCATCCTGCCACCACCCTGCACCACCCTGCACCATTCTGCCACCACCCTCCACCACTCTCCACCATCCTGCCACCACCCTGCCACCATCCTGCACCACCCTGCCACCATCCTGCCACCACCCTCCACCACGCTCCACCACTCTCCACCACCCTGCCACCACCCTGCACCATCCTGCCACCACCCTCCACCACACTCCACCACTCTCCACCATCCTGCCCCCACCCTGCACCACCCTGCCACCATCCTGGACCACCCTGCCATCACCCTGCCACCACCCTCCACCATCCTGGACTATTCTGCCACCACCCTGCCAGCACCCCGTGGCACCCTGACTCCCTGGCAGGCTGCTGATGCCCTCTCCTGTGCCTCTCGGTGCCCTGCAGATCCAGGGGGCCATCATGGTGTCCAGCCTGGTGGAAGTGGTCATCGGGCTGCTGGGGCTGCCTGGGGCGCTGCTCAGCTACATCGGGCCGCTGACCGTCACCCCCACCGTGTCCCTCATCGGACTCTCCGTTTTCCAGGCGGCTGGTGACCGGGCTGGCTCCCACTGGGGCATCTCTGTGCTGTATGGCATGGGGACATGGGGGACACGGGGACAGGAGGGCAGGGTTGTCCCACACAGAGCCAGGAGAATGTCAGGGGTGTGAGGTGATGCCTTGAGAAGGCTGATCTAGAACAGAGACTAGAGAGTTCAACAATAAAGCAGGGATTTATTAGGAGGCCTCAATGGATCCACCTTGGGCAGCACAAGAGCCCAGCCAGGGCTGCACCCAAGATGAACCAAAATGGCCACAAAATGCATGGCCAGACACAGGGTCTCTCACTTTTATAAGTTCTGGTCAATTTGCATATTGGAGTTAATTGTCCAATTCCAGCTCCAGCCCATGCAGTCCCATTCTTGTTTTTCTCTCTTCAGCCCACGGTGTTTGTGCTCTTGGGCCTAAGATTTGGATCATTTGTCCTTGGTGCCCAGCTGGAGAAGGAATTGTTTTGTCTCCCTGCTCTGTGCACAGAGCTCACCATCCCCTCATATGAAGCTCAGACCCACACACTAAAGCAGCACAGAATGTGAAAAATATAAAAGCTGAAACCTGAGGCATCAGAGGGATCCCATCTCTCTTTCCCCCCAGGACCATCTTCCTGATTGTCCTGTTTGCCCAGTACCTGCGGCAGGTCGCCATCTGCCTGCCCGGCTACCGGCGAGGCCACGGCTTTGTCCTGCTCCGCATCCAGATCTTCAAGATGTTCCCGGTAGGGGCTGGCTGAGAGCATCCCGGGGCGGCCCCAAATTCCCCCGTTTGCCCCCAGGCGGGCTCGGGAGCGGTGCGGGAGGGTGCCCGTGTCTGCCCCGCAGATCATCCTGGCCATCATGCTGGTGTGGCTCATCTGCTACGTGCTGACCCGCGCCGGAGTGTTCCCCAGCCGGCCCGAGGAGTACGGCTACAAGGCCAGGACGGACGCCCGCGGGGAGATCCTGTCCGTGGCACCCTGGTTCCGCGTCCCCTACCCCTGTGAGTGCCCCTGGGGCCCCGATACCCCTTTGCCTCGGGGATGTGGGGGACCTGCTGCAGCATCACCGGGGCTGGGGAACACCCGGGGGGCCCAAAGTGGCACCGGTGAGCAGCGGCTGGGGGGTCCTGGGCTGTCCCCAGCCCTGAGCTGCTCTGCCCCCGGGCAGGCCAGTGGGGGCTGCCCACGGTGACCTCAGCAGCCGTGCTGGGCATGTTCAGTGCCACGCTGGCGGGCATCATCGAGTCCATCGGGGACTACTACTCCTGTGCCCGGCTGGCAGGAGCGCCCCCGCCCCCTGTGCACGCCATCAACAGGTACAGCCGGCTGCTCCCCCCCTCCGCGGTCCCTCGCTCGCACCGCGGCGTCCCTGGACACCGGTCAGGGATGCTGCAGGAGGGTGGGATGGGCACCAGCCCGGCCGTGTCGTTCCCCAGGGGCATTTTCACCGAGGGCATCTCCTGCATCATCGCGGGGCTCTTGGGAACCGGCAACGGCTCCACGTCCTCCAGCCCCAACATCGGCGTCCTGGGCATCACCAAGGTACCGGGGCCGGGGAGGGTCCCGGCCGGGCCGGGGGCCGCAGGCACCGTCACCGGCTGCCGCTGTCCGTGTGCAGGTGGGGAGCAGGAGGGTGATCCAGTACGGCGCCGGGATTATGCTCCTGCTGGGCACCATCGGCAAATTCACGGCGCTCTTCGCTTCCCTGCCCGACCCCGTGCTCGGCGGGATGTTCTGCACCTTATTCGGTAACTGCCTGCCCCAAACTCAGCCCTGGGCCGCCGCCCCGCAGCCTCGGGGGCTGCTGAGCCCAAGGGCGGCTTTGGGGGGAACGGGAGCCCCTCGCACCTTCCCCGCGGCTGCGGCAGCCCCGCTGCCCGGCCCAGCCTGCATCGCCGCGTCTCTGCCGGCAGGAATGATCACGGCCGTCGGCCTCTCCAACCTGCAGTTCGTCGACATGAACTCCTCCCGAAACCTCTTCGTGCTGGGCTTTGCCATGTTTTTCGGGCTGACGCTGCCAAACTACCTGGATTCCCACCCCGGGGCCATTAACACAGGTACCGCCCCACGGAGAGCCGCGGTTTGGGGAGAGCGGAGGGCAGATCTCCCGGCGCTCGCCCGCCCGGGGAGCAGCGGGGAAATCCGGCTCCGTGCCACGCTGCCGCAGGTGTCCCCGAGCTGGACCAGGATCCTGACGGTGCTGCTGACCACGGAGATGTTCGTCGGGGGCACCATCGCCTTCGTCCTGGACAACACCATCCCGGGTAACGGGGCACGCGGGCCGGGCGGGGGGAAGCAGCGGGGCTGGGGAGGTTCCTGTCGATTTAGAGCCGCCGGGGGCGATGGCGGGGCCGGGGGTGACACCGGACACCCCGCAGGGACGCAGGAGGAGCGAGGGCTGGTGCAGTGGAAGGCGGGAGCGCACTCGGACAGCTCGAGCAGCGCCAGCCTGAGGAGCTACGACTTCCCCTTCGGCATGGGCGCGGTGCGGAGCAGCCGCTGGCTCCGGAAGGTGCCCATCTGCCCGGTGTTCACCGGCTTCAGGGCCCGGCCGGGCGGCAGCGGCGCGGCGGCCGCGGAGGGCCCGGACGGGGGCTCGGTGTGCACCAAGGTCTGAGCCAGGGGAGGCTCCCGGCAGGTCCCGCCCCAGCGCCGGAGGAGCCGAGCCGAGCTCCCGGGGGCTCTCGGGGCTCGGTAGCGCCCACCAAGGCCACGGCCAAGGCTGCCGGTGCTCGGCTCGAACGGGGGGCTAGGGAAACGCAACGCTGCTCTTGGGGACACCCCCGAGCTCCGGGGCACAGCCTGGGCACCGCCACCCCGTGCCACGCTCCGCCCGAAGCTTCAGCTGGCTGAGACTCGTCCGGCGCTCGCTGGAGCCCGTCAGCCCCATCGGAGCCAGCCAGAGCCCCGGGGCCACCGACTCCCACCCGGGGCCGCGGATTTCACCGTGCTGCGCCCTCGGTCCGGCACCGTGACCCAGCAGCTGGCACGGGCTCTGCGTGGGGCAGTGTCCAGCCCAGCCTTAGGATGCCTAACTTAAGATGACACATTAAAAACGATAATATATTCAAGTGCACGTGCCCCACCAGTGTCTGTGCTGCCTCCTGCACCGTTCCCTCGTCCTTTGTGCACCTTTGACCGTGCTCCTGCTGGGCTGCCAGGCACTCAGACACCCTGGAATTCTTCCAGGTGGGCTCTGCCTGAACCCGAGGCTGTGGGAGAGGCAGCTCAGCACAAGCCCTCGATAAACCCTTCCTGGCCCTGTCCTGGCCGTGCCGGTGACACTGCCCCATGGCACCGGGCTGCTCGCAGCTGCAGGCACGGAGGTGGCTGACCCACACCACAGCGGGGTCAGGCCAGTCCTTGGCCTGGATTTAGCACCAAAGTTGAGCTGAGGCAACATTGCACAACCCTGTGACAGCCCGGGGTGGCACTGTCACACACTCACTCCCAAGCCTGAGCAGGGAGGGAAGTGAGAAAATATGTTACAAGTGAAGATGAGGGAAAAAAAAACCACCCCAAGTTAAAATAACCCCCAAGGGATGCAAATACAATCGCTCCCCCACCTCCCAGAGCACCAGCCAGGCTCTGAGCCCCTCTTGGGGTGCTGAGCACGGTGTCCCAGTGTGTGACACCTCCCTGGCCAGCGGGGTCCCCTCCCATTTCCGTGTCCCCCCAGCCAGCCGCTGGGGCTGGAGCAGGACTGAGGGAGCCTGGGGGCAGTGCCAGCGCTGCTCAGGGCTGGGCGCCCCCCCTCTGCTGCAGCCACACCCCAAACCCAGCATGGACAGGGCAGTGACCATCCCAGTGCCACGGGACACAGCAGAGGGATAAACCCAGCTCCAGGAGGGCAGCCACGGCCAGCCTGGCTGCTGCACTCAGCTGCCACCATCCCGGGGTGACAGTGGCCAGGCCAAAGCTCGTGGGCAAACTGCAACAGGACTCACTGGTGGAACTCCCACTGCAGATAGAAACCAGCTGTGTGTTCTTTGCTGACCTTTTCCTTTAGGTGCTCCAGTCTAAACTCTCCCCAGGTCAGTGGAAATCCTGGAGAAGTTTTGCAGCTCTGTGCATGGGAAGGGAAGGCAGTGCCCAGCACGGAGCCGGGGTAGCTCCATTCCATGCCCATTCTGCAGAGCAGCAGCAGCAGCAGGGGTTGGTGCAGCGGAGCTCCCCCAGCAGGGAGAGGCTCTCCTGACACGGGCGGTGCTTCTGCTGCAGGGCAGCACCTGCGGGAAGGCCCCGCCTCACCCTGCCCGTCCTGCAGAGCTGCAGCCTCAGCTGGGCCTCACTTTAATCCGAGTTTAAAAAGGAGATACTGACAGCGAGGCTGGGCTGTCCTGAGCAGGGTCTCGGCTTGGTCCTTGTGGGTCCAACTCAGGAGATTCCATGAAGCAAGAGTGGATGGGGCTGGAGCAGCTGTTGGGCCAGCGCTCAACTCCAGCCCTGGGGCTCCAGTGCCGAGCACCAGCAGCAGCTTCCGAGAGCCCTCAGCTGCTCCCGGGGCTGCCAGCAGGGCCAGCCTGGGAACAGCCACGGGGAAAATGACGGGAGAGCATGGAGTGGGAGGAGAGGAACAGATCCCATCCCTAGAAGCATCTGAGGCCAGGCTGGACACGGCTTGGAGCAGCCTGGAACAGTGAAAGGCATCCCTGCCCATGGAACTGGGTCTCTCAAGTCTCTTCCAACCCAGAGCAGTCAGTGATTCCATGAAGAGTCCAGCTTCAGCCAGGATCCAGGGCCATGGGGTTCCACAGTGCCAGACCTGTCCTTCACACACTGCCAAGTGAGTTCCCGTGCCAGATGCCCAGTTATGAGACAGCCACCACATCAGTTCTACTATTATTTATTTTTTTAAATATTTTTGAAAAAATATAATTTTTTTACAATATTTTCAACTTAAACACTATTCACACTGAACACGTATGGCAGCTTAACCTACCCAAATATGAAGTTTAAGAAGCCAAAACTGTTCTAGCTTTATTAAAAGAAAAAAAAAAAAAAAAAAACCAACCAAAAAACCAAAAAAAAAAAAACCCAAAAAGTCGTTGTGCTGTAGACTATTGTGTAGTGATGATTAAACAAAGCAAGGGAAAAGCACCACTCAAATCACTAATGCTGGGGTTTGCCTGGTTAAATCCAGCTGTGGGAAGTTGGATGCTAAGGGTTCCACAGGCAGTGCTGTGTGGGATGCCTGTTCTTGGCAGGAACTGTGATGGATCTCACACCTCCCTGAACAGCACAGGAAGGGAAGGTTTCTAACATGATCACACACTGCAAAGGACAGGGAACTGCTGCCTCCCAAATGCCTGGATGTTAGTTCAGGAGCTGAGATCTACGACTCTGTACAGGTCTGCGAGATTTGGGTTAAGCTCACGCTGCTTCCCAGGATCACGATGTTTTGTAAGGGGGAAATTAACATTAGTAACAACACTGATACCTCAAAGGAAAGTTAGCTAATTTGCATAACAATCAGATCTCCTCACTTTCACTTGGAAGTTAAGGCATTATCAGGTGCATGCTAGCACCAGTTAACACATCTTTAGTTAAAAACAGACCATTCACCGCAAATTCCAAGTCCTGTTTAAAAAGTCAGAGTCTGCAGAAGGTTTTATTAACGTGGTACTTTGTCTCAACTTGACTGGTGCTTCTTACCTCACTGCCTCCTTCGCACAGAGCCAGGGCCCAATTATGTTTCCATTAAACTTTTGACAGATTTACTTAATAACAGTCTCAGCACTTTTATTGAGCATGCAAGACTAACAAAACTTTGGCAATGCATAAGTGTAACACAGTGACAAGAAGAGAGAGCTTTTACAATTAAATCTTCTAATACTGGCTTCACAGTGTGGAAATTGTGCTACATCCACCAAAAGAGGGCCCAGTCTACTCAAATGTTTAAGTACTTCACCCCAGGAACAAACTCCTTTGCGTTTGGATTCAGATTACTCTTGACCTGAGGAAGGGAAAAACAGAAATCAAGGTGAATTGTTATTTTCAGCTTCCATTTTCCAGCTGAAGACAATTAGAGGCAAAGGTTTATGGATTCAGAGGAACAATGAGGTATGCAATAGGCTTCTTACACTTAGCAGCAGTCTATAATCCCCAGAAAAGCCCATTCCTCTCCCTAAGTTATCCAACCTTCCTTAGCTCCACCTGAAGTTTCACCTGGATGAGGGCTCAGGGAATAAGCAGCAAACCACAGGCATGCACCAAACACAGCAGCTTTCCCTCATGCTGAAATAGCCTTTTCTCAAGTTGAGCTGTTAAAACGTGCCATGAGGTTTTTAAATTTTGCTTATTTAAGCAAGAGGTGACTTGTTCCAGGAACTTCAGCCACTTCTGGGAATTTCATATGTATGAGCACTGTACTGATTTTTTACATGTCTCTGTCTGTGACTCCCCTGTCCTGCCCCTTGGCAAGCTGCTGCTGCTCCATGTCCTGCAGTTCAAGGTGGGAACCAGCACCTTCAAAATGAGCTCTTTATAACAAAGAAATGGAGGATTAGGCTTTTCTGATCCTCACTGAGGCTGAAATTGCTGCCTGCAGGTGCTTCAGCTTGGGAAAGTCATGGTCTGCATCTGAATCTCAGAGCAGTTGTGTGACAGGATGGTGTGGGGTCTGTGCTCTGTACGAGCAACTCTGAGGGAAAACAAGCACATGCTGCCCTTTCCTTTGGGTTGAGCTCTGCACAGAAGTCAGACAGCAAAAAGAGGGAAATAGTCAGTTTGTCTGCTTTCCCCTTCCCTAGAATTGTTCCCGAGATCTGCTGTGGTTCTCCCAGTCCCAGCCAGACCCTGGGACAGGGCCCAGAGCAGCCCAACGTGTCAATGCTGGCAGATGCCCAGTGACCCTTTCCCAGCCCTGGCTCCACTCAGTGCCCTTCTTTCATAACATCCCACCCACTCCTGGAGTTGTGCCATGGGAAAGGCTCCACATGGGTATGAAGAAAGCCACCAAACAGGTCACATCCCATAGAGTCACCTCCTTCCCACCTACTCTGCATAGCCAGGCAGGGTTTAGCAGGCTCCTTTCTGCTGGAAGGACTTTCTCTTGCCATAAGCAGCAGTAAGCCCCAGATGCACAAAGACTTGAGCTTTAGAAATAAGAATGAGAAGCTGAGCTTACCACCAGATCCTCCAGCGATGAGCTGTCACTGATAACAAGGTCATTGAACTGGTCCTGGATTTGATCCATTGTTTGTGGGAGATCACGGGCTGGAATAAACCACTCATGCTCCTCCTCCTCTTCCAGCATCTCTTGGAAACAGCGCTCGATAAATTCTTCTTCCCACAACTCCTCTTCGATCTGTGCAATGAAAAGAAACTGCTTCAGCAACAGATCTGCTGTGAGCTCGTGGGGGTTCATTCCCAGGTGTGTGCACCCAGCTGACCTTCCCAGCCCAGCACCACGTCCATGCAGCAAGGACATCAGTGCTTTGTCCAAGGGATTGGGGCTGCAGCTGAAAGGAAGAGGCAGGAGAACCCCCCAGCCCCAGCTGTTTTGTTTGCAGCTTGTTATGACCTGAACGAGAAGGCAAATGAAGGTCCCAAGCAAAAATTTCAGCTGTACCAACTAGTCTGGACTGGGCTCACTGCAAGTATGAGGAAGGGAGCTGTGCCAAGACACAGAGCCAGGAAACACTCCCCAGGAAAGTGTCCTGCGGGACTCCTGGGGAAAAAATAACCCCTGCCTGTCACCTGGAACAAGCAGCCTCTCCTCACTGCCAGTGTGTGCTCACCCCCTGTGCTCTCCTGGGGAACCCCACCTGATGCCAGTAGCTGTGGGGAATGCAGCCCTGCTGTCCTGGGAGCAGGACAAACCAACCCAGGCAGAACTGACACACAGTGCAGAGATTAAAGCAGTTTTCCTTGGTTGTTCAGTAAACAGGCTTTGGAGCAAGATCATCCTACAAATTTTCCATGTCCTGAATCAGAGTGTGTAAGAGAGGAAAGCAGGGAAACAGAAGCTGGTGTGAAGGACTTGCCCAGACACAAGGGAATGGAAAATTGATTCAGGACAGATTTAGAAGTTCACTCAGTGGAAGCTTGAACAAGTTTTCCCATCTACCCTTTGCTCTGAAATCAAACACCTCCTCAGTCCTGGAGTGGAAATTCAGTTACCACAAACACCAAATCAAAAACATTAACACCAGATTATCAGGACTCCTGTGCAATCTGGGTCCTTGCCCTTGGGGCAAACACACCCACGAGCTCACCTGGTGCTCTGGGGAACAGGGACTCATCCCCACATGCTCAGAGCCACCGCCCAGGCACTGCAGAGGCACTGAAGGCTGACTCAGTGATTCCCCAGAGCAGCACTCCAGGAGGCACTGCCGCCCTCCTGCCGTGGGCACATGGCCACAGGCTCCTGTTACACGGGGCTTGCCCGGCTCCAGGGGCTCGGTTACAGGCCTGTACCCCTACAGGTGCCTCCATGGCAGCTCCAGCAGTACTAAATAACATTTAATTCCCCAAATAGCTGGAAATTAGGACTGCCTGTTTTTATTTTCCAGCTCCACTTTAACTTGCTCAGGCTCCCAGAGGGCTGTGTCTGCAGCAGCAGGTGACCAGGCTGCCCCAATTGTGTCTGTCTGAGCATGACCATTCTCCCTCAGACTCCCACCTTTCCTCTGCTCTGACAATGGAATCTGTGCCTGAAAAATCATGGCACAACTCAGCTCCTTCCCAGAGAACTGCACCCCCTGTATGCTAACTGCGGGACAGTTCCTAGGGGGAAAAAGCCACCAAACAGGAAACAATGCACAAGAGAACAGAGGTCTTGTGAGCAAACCTGACTCTGAGTGAGCTCAGAGCTGCTGGCACCCTGAGGATCCTGTGCTGGTAACTCAGCACCGTGCACAGCCACAGCTGCTGGAGCACAGGCAGCAGCTATGGAGAGCACAGAGCAAGCTGGGAATGGAAAAGGAGTGTGGAAAGAGGTGGGCTGTTCCCAGTCTCCAGAGCAGGACAGAAAAGGGTGACAGAGGCAAGGTGGCAGAGGAGGGTAAGGCTTCCTTCCCAAGGGATGGAGAAGGAAGCTGTAAGACTCAAGTATTAAAATGAGCAGCTGTCACCAGCACCCTGTGGAGCAGCAGTGCTGTTCCCAAGGCAGGTGTGCACCTGGAATTCCCCAGCTCAGCACTGGGGCACTCAGCACGTCCACACACGAACGCCTCCCGGGCCAGCCCTTCCCAAGTGCCACGTACTTCTGTCAGCTCTCTGCTCTCCCCTCCCTCCTGCAGAAGCAGGGAATTAATTAATGGATGCATTAGAATGTGCTGCACTTCCTGCATTTTCCACCAGGACTAAATAAGATCAGCATTTACTGCCAGAGCAAGGGAGACCTGTTTGTTCCCCAGGATCACTCCAGAGAGCCCATGTGAAAGTTCCTCTCCAAAGGACGGTCAGTGGTGGACCCAGCTCTGTCCCTTGGGCTGGGAAGTGACAAAGGACAGACAGGGAGTTACTTGCCTGCCTGTTAAACTCCTCCTCGTTCTCCATCCACATGTACTCAGCAAAGGGGTTGTCATCCTCGTGGGAGTGCCCGTTGATGATCACATCCTCGCTGATGATGCTGGGGCTGGTACTGCTGCGACTCGGGTCCTTCATGGCTGCCACTCCGATCCCAAACCTGCAACTGAGAGGGCAGCATGAAACACCTGCAGGCTCCTCATTCCTGCCTGCACACGCCCAGCCCAAGGGAACACAGGCTGCACCTGCATTCAGGGGCTCCAGGCAGCCTTGCCCCGACTGCAGCAGAGCTGTGAGATCACAGCAAGGAACAGCATCACAAGCACCGTTCCCATTGTGTGCAGATTCCAGGGACAAATTAATTTCCCAAACTGAACCTCACCGAAGCCAAGCGCCACAGCCAATGAAAAGTGACAGGAAAAAACAGTAGGAAACTTGCCAGTAGGAAGATATTTAAACACTCAAAAGGAGAATTTGTTTTCCAAAGCACTTTTTAAGTGTTGTGTGTGATGGCACGAGCCAGGTTTCACAGCCCTTTCCTGCTGGGAAACCTTGCAGTGAGCAGAAACCACAAGGAACTGACCCTGCACAGGGCCACCTGGAAATCTGTGTGTTCTGAGGTGACACAACATTGCTGCCCTTCTGTACCGTGCCCAAATAAACAGATCAACACTGGGAAAGCTCAGTATTTGTTGGATAGTAACACTGGTAGTATCAATTTTCTTTAAACAGTACACAAAGTCACACAACGTCATAACAAAAGACCTAAAAAAAAACTGACCAGAAAATCCATGACTCAAGTCAAATTTTAACGTTTTTCTCATGTTAAAATTCACAATGAAAGTTTCAGCAGCGAGTGAAAATATTTTTATTTTATTAACAAAACTTTGTTGTCTGCATATCAAAGAGTGACTTCTTCAGAGAGGAGGGTGTCAAAATACAGCCTTGTGGTTATTAGAGTCCAAGGGCTTATCACCCAGCACCTCACATTTTCTCTTTGCATTCCAGTTGGTCCTGTTATCTAGGGAATTAATGCAAGTTTTGGTTCAAAACTCTTGCTGATACCAGCTAAAACCCTGCCACATCTGAGTGACCAATTAAGAAAAGCACAAAGAAGAAGGAACCTGCCTGGCTTGTTGTGCTCCACGTTTCTCTATCAAAGACAAACCCCAGCACAGAAGTCACTGCAGCTCCCTGGGAAGTGCCACAACTGGGAGCAGATGCCTGTATCCCACTGAGTATTCCACAAGGGAAAACAGGTTCTTTTTGATGCTCTTTCAAAACAAACTTGCTGAGGATTACTGGCAGCATTTACATAAAACAGGAAAGGACATTGTGTTTAACACCCCAATTCAAGCTTGAAATTGCTTTAAGCCACTTCAGCTGTTCCTAAATCAACACATGGGATGGAGTAGAGGAAATAAAGTCTCAAAAACCAAATTTCTTTCCTCCCCCCTTTTGACTGGCATGTCTTTTCACCTTCTCTTTTGTGGAGCTAGTACTGATACTATTATTTTTCCTGAAAGTAACTGCCTCAGCAGTGAGGAACTCATCAGGCAGCTTCTACACAAAGGTGACTGTACCCAGACAAGTCCAGAATGGTAAAAATAATTAAAAAAAACGACCCAAACCAAACAAACCAACCCTACTTGTTTGTGTAAAAGCTTGGAAGGTTAATTTGTTGAATCACAGGCCAGCTTTCCCATTTCTGAAGCATTCCCACCAGACAGGAGCTCCAGCTTTAGGAGGGAGGGAGCGAAGTCCAGCTTGGACCAAACCAGCTTTGTCCACCACTGCCCAAGGATGATGGGGATGATCTTCAAGGCTGATCTCAGCCTGAATATTTGAAGTTTATCTGATGAAGCCCTGAGAGCATTCATGCCTTTCCCACAGGGAAACATGCCCACACTCACTTATTCTGCAGGAACTCTGAGGAAGCCCCAGGCTGGTTCCTCACTCATAGCACCCCGATTTAATTTTTTGCAGCTTCCAACAGAACAAATAAACCTTCCAGAACAAATAAACCTTCCCATTTCTCCACTTCAAGACACAGACCAGGTTTCTGTGCTCACGTGTGAGGACAAGCTCAGTCTCGTTCCACCAGTACTGGTACAACCTTTTCAGTCAGGGAATTCTGAGGGGGAGAGCCAAATGCCACTTCAGTCTTGCAAAAAGTCCCAATCCAAGCAGGCTGCTGCAGGAAACAAGCCCCAGTGCCAGGCTACACTGCTGCTGGGAATAAAAATAACCCATTTTCCATCTGGGAGTAGGTGGGAAGCAGAGGAGCTCAAAGCTCCTCACTATAGAAGAGGAAATGTAACACTGGCAGTGCTGAGGAGCAGAAAACAGAGAATTCTGCCATGGTGACACACTGTGAGGCTCTGACCGAAGTTCCTCTGGGATTTTGGTGTGGAGTGGGGGTGGTGAAGCAAGCACACTGCAAGTGCATAAGACACTAATAAAAAACAGTAGTTGTATCTTAGGAATGAAGACAGAAATAAAAAATCCTGTAACTACCGGTTTTCAGCTAACCCCGAGTTGTTTTCTGTATGCAGTGTGCAGCTTGTTACTCCAGAACATCACTAAGGCCCATTAATTCACCCATTTCCCTGAATTTTGCTGCAGCTACAGCCATGAAGAGCCCTTGACCGACCATCATTAAAATTCAGAGCTTTGTGACTGAAGAGGCTGCATTTAAAACCCAGTCACGAAAGAAGATTATCCACTGCCTTCTCCGGAGGTGAGGTCAGGCCTAATTCCATGCAGCAACCACAGCTCCTTACCCGCCACAGAAAAAAAGAGAATTATTAAGTTTAAAAACTACGGTATTTGCTTTAAGCACCCAAAAATAACATGGTTTTAGTTGCAGCCGAAGATTAAAGGAAGGTGTTTTAGAGCAGCTGGGGCAGAAGTCAGCGACTTGTTTATCAGCCGGTGATTGCTCCGGCGAGTCGGCAGCACCGGCCCAGCTCCTCCTTATCTATCGAGATTAGCACACGGCTCTTATCGAGGGAGCTGATTATAACCGTCTAATAATTATACTCGCCCAATAAACAGATTTCTTAATCAAATCCACGCGGGACGCCAGCGCTATCTGATAGAAACGCCTCGGAGCGCTGCGCTGGAGGTTACCGAACGCAGCCGCCTCCCCCGCGCGGGGCTCAGCCGGGGCTTGTGGGAGCAGCGCCCCGCCAGGGACGGGGCCCCTCGGCGGCTGGGCGGACCCGCTCCGGGGCCACGTTTCGGTAGCAGCGGGGCCGCGGCCGCGAGCCGCTGTTGTCGGTAGCCCGGGTGCCGGTAACCCCGGGCCGCGCCGCTCGCTGCCCCGGCCCCGCGCGGGCGGTAACGCCGCGGGGCCGCCGCCCCCCGGCCCCGCTTTGTTCGGCACCAGCCGCCCCCGCAGGCCCCGGATGGCGCCGCAGACAATACCGAGGGGCGGCCCCGCCGCGGGGGGTGGAGGCCGCGGCCCGGCGCCGCCTCAGGGGAGGGGGCGGCGCCCTCGAGCCCCCGCGGCGGCGCCGGCGGCGCGTGCCCGGGGCCGTCCCCCGACTCTCACCTGCGGTGCGCAGAGGAGCCGCCGCTCCGCCGTGACCCGCCCGGACCCCACCGGACCCACCGGCCCCGCTCCGCTCCGCCCGGTCCGCGCTCGGCCCGGCCCGCCCCGCTCCGCCACACACCGCCGGACCTGACGTCACTTCCGCCAACGCCGGGCCCCCGCCGGCTCCGCCCCCTCCCCCCCGGAAGCGGCGGCGGCAGGCGCGCGGCAGGCCGCAGCATTGGCGGGGGGAGGGGGGGCGGCGCGGTGCACACCGGGACTCGTAGTCTTTTCCCCCCACCATCCTCCTGGCGCGCGGCATGCCGGGAGCTGTAGTCCTGCACGGCACCTGGCGGCCATTTCGCGTGGCGGCGCGGGGCACGCCGGGAAGCGCAGTCCGGCGGGGCGGCCGCCATCTTGTGGCAGCGGTGGTGAGGGGGCGGGGGCCGAACAGCCCCGGGGCTCACGGAGGGATCGACGAACGGCCCCGGGGCTCTCAGAGCGGGATGCCAACACTCCCCGTTAGCGGGCACCCCCGAGGCTCCCCCAGCCTCGCTCGGGACAGCGGCTGACCCGGGAGGCGCGGACCCCTCGTCTCAGTGAGGGAGGGGATAATGGAACACTGAGGGAACAACACTCCTGTTCACAAAGTGCTGTTTCTGCACGGGCTCGTGCGTTTCAAGGCACTATATCAGGAAACGGGACATAACAGAGATTCCTTTCCGAGTACGTGCCGAGACTTCAGCCCCATTTACAAAATGGGTTCAAAAAACCATTTTTATTCTCTTTTGTTTCTCCTCTCCCTTTTCCTCAGAGGAAGGTGGGAATGCCTCTCTGGCCCATTCACAGCCTCTCAGAGGGACAGAAACCAGCCACAATCTGGAGCCACAAACCCTCCTCGAGCCGGCTGCCCCAGCTGCAGCCACGTGTGGCACACAAAGCAGCTGGAAATGCCCAAGTGTATGTTCGTTTATGCTGGTTTTACCAGCCACCATTATCAACTTGCTCCCAGGGCCCAAGGGTTTCCCCACAGTCCCTCAAACACTGCAAAGAACCTCTGCAAGCATCATCCTTATAAAAACAACACTGAGCTCTTGCTACCGTTATGTCCACAATTTCCAACTCTACAATTCCAGCAGGATGTGGTTTTCTAATCTGGAAGAAGCTTCTCTTTCTACTCACTCCCCACAGCAATGGGACAGCAGTCTCCAGGTTACTCCTTAGAGCTGAATTTTGTGCCTGAAGCAGAGCCTGACATTTAACACTCACCCTTGTGCTCTGGGATTTCCCTCACCCTCCACAGTGCAGTTATTCCCAAATAAGCAGCCCAAATCTGTCCTCAAGATCAGGTTTTTCTGGCACCTTTCCCTCAGAAATTACCCTAAGGACTCTATTCTTCCTGACCTCTGCATGGGAACAGAAGACATTTTGCAAAAGCAGTGGGTTTGATTTAACTTCTGACACGTAAAAGCACCCTAAAATCACTCACACCTGGGAATGCTTTATGTTTAAACACTAAACATGATGTACATGTGTACCTGTACACAGGTCAGCACTCACACAAGCTACAAGATCAGCACGGGTATTAGCTAACAAAAGGCTACTTTAAAAACGGAATGTAGTATTTTGATAAATTAATCTCAAATGAACATTGTAATGAAACTTAAAGGACCCTGGAAATAAATTGTCTGCTCCCCTCAGCAGCAAGAAGGGGTGCCTGGTCTGTAGCCAAGGCAGAGGGACTCAACAGCCTCTCAGGACAGATGAGTGACAAATGCCACCGAACTGGGGCTCCAAGCCCATCCTTATGACTTAGTTCTGCTCTAAGTGCATGATTGCTGGTGCCTCTGATTTCTTTCAGGGGCCTCAGAAAGCTTTAAGATTCTATGAGTGCCTGACATTTAATCCATTTCCTACAAACCCAAACATCACTTTGCATACTAATGAGTGTTGTGTAGAGAGCAGTAACTGCTCTCTGTACAGGGATGAGTCACTGCATGGTGAAACTTTAATTTGGATGTGCTATTTTAACAAACCCTGCACTGGAGCTGCTTTTCAGCACTTCTCCCCTCTCCAGGCCCCCACAGAACCTGCTGCCCTCGCTGGAGGTGGCTCAAGCTCTGAGGGACTGCACCCCCTCGGGTGAGGGTGCAACACAAAGTCACAGCTGGAAAAACAAGTTCTCGAGGCTTGACTTGCACACAATACAAAGTCCTGTGTCTGCTGGGTGTGCCTGCTTAACTAAGGACATTTTAACTTCACCAGCACTCAGCCTCCTGCATGCCAAACCCTCCTGCTTCCAAGCCCCAGATCCTCACAGGTGGAGGCTCAGACTGGAAGAATGGGCCCCAGTCTGTTTTGTCTGCATGAGTGGGATGTGGCTTCAGCTTTGATGAGAACACCCCAAAACTCCAGAAATAAAAGTGTCAGCAGAATATACCTACCAGGGTTTTAACAAGTGATATTTTAATTTGTTTGGAAATGCAAGAGGGTTTAGGGAAGAGAAAGAAGAGTTATGCAGGAAGCTGCTGAAGCAAAGGTGTTAAAAACATGCACATTTTAAAAAGAGAGCTTGAGTTTTGGTGTGGTGACATGACACAGGATAGAGTTCAGCAGACACACTGGTTAACATGCCAAACATCTCTAACAAATCACTGTGGTCTAGCTTTGTTTATTGGGAATCACTTTAGTAACCTGAAGTCACAAATAAGCAGTAAATAACAAAAACTACAGATAAACACAGGTTACACATGCAAATTCCTGTTCACATCTCACATGTGCAGGTACATTAAATGCACAGTTCTAAAGAGTCTTGACAAAACCAGGTTTTAACAAAAAAATGGTGTTAAAATGCAGGTATGAAAACTTCCATGTGAAGAATATAAAGATACCTCTGTCCCTTTTAGGACTCCAATGCTGCTTTTGATATACCAGAGATGTACGACAGCGACGAGATTCAAGTAAAAGCAGGAAGAGCTCGAGGAAATAATACTGGTCAGAGAATGGGCACTTACTTCTCACTAAAAATACACGGAATAGCTGAATAGGAAAGTCTAGCAAGAGCTTAGGAAAAAAAATCACAAAGTTGTAAAGCTGACTAATCACTAATTTTCCTATTTGCTATAGATAACAGCAGTGACATTAAAAGAAACTGCAATTCAACATTTAAAAATGCAACTTACATTTAACGATTTTTCCAAAGTGAAATGCAATGACAGCCTTACACTGAAAATTAAACAGCTGCTAGGCTCAGACCAAAATACGGAATGTTCTAGATAAAATAAAAATACAATATTACTTTTCATTTTTTATTCAGAATGGAATTGAAAGACAATTTCTGAAGCTTGAAAGTAGTAAGTTTCATTTAAACGCAGTTTTCTTCTCATAGATGAGCTTTTCCACAAGGGTGCAAGATTTCTTTTTCTGTAATAGCTTGAAGTGTCAAATGGAAAGTTGTTGCCATTCTCACATTAAGAACAAACTGTTGTCATTAACTTAACTGCATATGCTTTTTGCTACAACATTTAACACATGAACAGACCTATAATGCCTACTGTATCTCACTAAAACAAAAAAGAATACAGTATTTCCATCTACTACTTGTACTGCTTTTAAAAAAGATTAACATTAAAAACAAAGCCACGTGTTCCTTACATCCTTCCTTCTTTTTAACCTTCCTTCTTTTGCCTGAAGTCTTCTGCCATTTTATCCAGAATTTTCTGTTGAAAGAAAGCAGTTATATTGGGGATATATTTAAAGAGTTTCTTACAGGCACAACATAAAGAACGGAAACATAAATCCAATTTCCAAGTTTAAAATCTGTGAGCATCAATTGCAAAGGTCTTAATTAACAAGGCCGGCACTTCTCCCCACCCTGGAGTGGAGCTCTCCTTGGCAAGCCAAGGGAATTCCTTCCCCTTTTGTCACGGACTTGTGACATGACTGAGCCACTTACCTGGGTGGAATCTGCCCTCTACAGAGGCAGGGACACAATAGCTCAATGTCTCCCCTCCCGGAAGAAGGGTTAATTTGGAAGTCTGAGGAATTTGGTACCACTTTGATGACATTTGGCAGCAACATCAATTCACCTATTTCATTTTCCCAGCTCTCCAAGCAAAGGAGACTTCCACCTCCAAGCAAGTGTCACTATGAAACAGAAGCTGCATTCCCCCCTTCCCTCCCCAATTCCAAACCCCACCACAGTCACACAATCACCCACAAGCAGCTCACTGATCATTTCTGCCATGGAAAAAGCAAAGCAAATCATGTTTCATTCAAGTAATAAAGCTCACAAATTAGCATTTTCCCCCCTTCCCTTTTTACATCAAGGCTTTAATGTCCCATAAGCAGCTACCTCAATGGAAAAAAAAAAAGAAAAGAAAAAAAAACACTATGGTGATGGATGAGGTGAATTTTCTTCCTACAAGATCCTGCATGGGAATTGATTTTCTCATCTACTCCTTCACAGTATTGTTTGGTGACAATTTTTGTGCCATCTGCTTTCCTGGGCCCTTTGTTTATTTGGGGGTTCCCTGTTATGGCAAGAAGGCAAATGTTTGAATTATGAGGTGCCACATTCTCCTTCTCTATGGAGCCCCTGGGGTTTGCTTTCAGCTCAGGGATCAACTGCCCTGAAATGCATTAATGTGACACTGCAGGACTATCAGAATTCCTTTGGGATTGCCCTTTCCTGGAGGTCATGTTTGCAGCTCACAGTATGAGGTTACAGCAGCAGCATTGTCACTCATGCCATGCAATCATGTGATACCTCATCCAGTTAGAAAATGGAAAACGTGCTCACAAAATCAGAAGTTGCAAAGATTTTTCCTTTTTTAAACATATAAAAACTTCATCTTAAGCTTTGTTGACTGGTTGAAAACACTCTCAAAGGGACAACTGGAAGGGATCTGGGCCATCTGTATTTACTCTGCATCACTACTTCTAGGCCTGGCCTTATTCCAATTGGAGTTCCCTCTTTAATCCAAATTTACAAGAGAAAAAAATGCTGGAGCCACTCTTTAAACTGTGTATTCTGCATATTGTTTTCCCAAGATGACATTTTGGAGAGGTCTATCTAGAGTTAAAAGTTAGTAAGCCAATTTCCACTGCCTGAAAGGTATTTTTATTGTCAGTCCAGTCTCGTTGAGCCCTATTCCCCAGAAAGAATCAAGCCATTTAAAATGAACAAGTTTTTGCCTTACCTTCAACTTTTGATAATGAGGAAGGCTGCTGCAATGGGTCTTTTTTGCAACATCTTCATTTGTGTAGAACAGGGAACACAATTTGCAATAAAACCCTGTTTTGGGTACCACATAATTCACACCTAGAGGAGTAAACACCACAAAATAAACTAAGAGATCTACTCTACATCATTTTCTTTTAATGTCATATGTCATTTCAGCTAAATCTTAAAACCATAATTCACTTTACATTAAAAGCTGTTTTATCTTTAAAAGTCTCTGTTTTAGTTTAGTCAAGGAGGGGCCTAGTAATAACTAAATATGTGTAGGGGTTTTTTTTTAATTTAAAAATCAACCTCTTGGATTAAGGGTCTATTTTATTAGGTCCTTCAAGAACTCACAACGTTTTGTGATCAGTTTTGGAGTATTTAATATGACTCTGAACTATTACCACTGTTGTGCTTCGTGCTAGCAATTGAATTTGTGTTGCTAAAAGATACCTCTGTCAATTTCAGCCTAAGGAAGGGGTTATGAAAAATTCTATGAAAAGAAGGAAAAAAGGAAGAAAATACTGGGTTTAGGGCAGGAGTGAAGAAGGGGGAAGAGGGGAAAGCCCTAAAATGAAAGGCTATGGGGCAATGTATTGCCAAAAATAAAAGTCAGATGAAATGAGAAATGCTACTGCGATGCACAGAGACATTTTGGAAAAGAAACGGAAACAGCCTTACCAACAGGAATGTTTGGCTGGTATGGCCCAATCCGAAACTCATCTGGGACAAGAGGTTTCTCCAGAACACTCTTTGTTTCCTGCTCGCCCTGGGGGTCTGTGTTTTCCTGGGTGCTTTTCTCAGTATCCTGTGCTGTCGTAGCATCAGAAGCTTCAACACTTTCAGCCTTGGCGTTCTCTTCGCTTTTCGTTCCGTTTTCTAAAGTTTCACTCTCCTGCTCTGGCTCCTCAATCTTGTCCACCTTGATCTCTGCCAGGCTGTCCTCGCTCTTGCCCGCAGCCTTGGCTGCCAGCCCGGACTTGCGCAGCTTCTGGTGGTCGGAGTCCTCCTCGTCGCCCACCTCGTCCAGGGTGACGAAGCCCTCCATGCTGCGCGGGAAGCCGCCCACGTAGCGCTGCGGGGACAAGGGGCCGTGTCAGCTCAGCCTGAGTGCTCCCCTCAAACCCCCCGAGCTTCACAGCACAAATACATTCTCCAAACTCCTCCTACGAGAGCTGCCTCGCTCACTCGCACTGTCACGCAAGGTTTAACCAGATCTTTTTGTACCCCACTGACCCCAGAATCAAGGATTCCCCTTCACAATGATTTTTCTTTTTTTGCATCAGGAGTGGCCACTGTTTCAGCACAGCAACATAATTTCAACTTAAGAATAGAGCCAAAACCACTTAAATTCTCAAGAGGAAAGCTCTTTTAACGTGAATACCTCAAGTGAAAGTAATTTTGGAGTGCAGAGATTTTGAGAATCCCGTAAGATCATTGAATTCATGGCCTGAACAGGAGGCAAAACCTTACCAGAACTATTCTGTCCCCCCTAATGATATGAAAGTTCATCAAAAATAATTAAAAACTCTTTTCAACCAGTAGAAAGCTTGGAGCATCCACATTAAAACAACCACTAAAACACAAACAAAACCCAACCCAAACCCACTAACCACCCAAACTGCGAAGGCCTCTGAAAATCCAGGTTTCATTAGAAGAGGGACTGTATAGATTTGGAGTTTTTGGAAATGCTCCTGCTGATATGGAGATATCACTATTCCATATACTTAACAGCAACTGAGAGCAGGTCTGAGGCAGCATCAGCTTTGTGAACGTGGGTCTTCAAAGAATGAAGTTTGGCTTTGAAGCAGTTTATGACAGCCAATGCCCACATACCAAGAAGGAACACTAAGAAAACTGGGAAATGCCATTTGCATGGCCAGAATCCATCTCAGCACCATTAACCAGGTTTCTGACAAGGATCCCCCAAAACTCAGATCCATGCAAATCTCATTCATTAATTAGGAACATGCTTTTCTTGCAAAACAACATTCCAAGTCAACAAATTACTACAACTTTGCACACTACTCCACAGAACTGAGTACAATTAACAAAGCAGGTAGGACATAAAAAACACAAGAGTGTGGGATGATGTGGTGAGAAAAAGGGAATTCACAGCAAGTAGCCTGTGACTGGAAACATCTTGAAAACATTTCTTGTATTTCTCCAATGGGAAAGGGGTCCTGCCCAGATTAGCCTCAAGCCCCCAGTCCGTTATTTTCTGAACATCATTTCTGGTTCACGGGTCACTACAGACAGTTTGCTGAGAAACTGCCTGGGAGAACACAGTTCCTGGCTAAGTATTAATCACAAAAAGGGCTGAAAGCAAGCAAATCCCCAGCAAGCAACAAGGGTAGAAGCCCCAAAATTAAAACTTCTGTCTAAACAGAATCAGGGATTTATAACTGAATGCATGTGCAAGTTACACCCAGTGAGATCTTCCATTTCCTTCACAGGAGCTTTGACACCTGTTCCTCTCCAGACAGGTGTTTTAAAGACCCACAGAGGAAGGTCTGCACCAGAATGTACATGGTGTGCTACCTAAGTTAGACTGGGCTTCCCCCACTCAGCAGCTCACTGTGTGAGTTACCTTTTTAAGCTTTTTCTTGGCTGCTGGAGTGGCTGCAACATTTCCCTCAGTTTTTACAGTTGCATCATCAGGTGTGTCCTTTTTTTCCTCAGTAGCCACATCAGCTAAATTGGCAACATCTGCATCCTCTCCTGCTGAGCTGCCACTTTCTAACAGTGCTGCTGCCTCCTCCTCATCCACCAGCAGCTCATCTTCAGACTCCAGGAGTAAACTGGGCTCATCTTGCTCTGTCTGTTCCCCACTTTTGGCACCTGAAGGCTCAGCAGCATCCTCCTGTTTCTCTTCTTTCGCTTTTTCTTCTGTATTGCCACTTTCAGGTTTCTGAGCAGGTTCTGTTTTGGACTTCTTATCACTGGGAGAATCTTTGCTGTCTGGGGAATATGTTCTCTTTCTGTAAAGAACAAAGAACAATGCTGCTTGTAAACCTGGAGAGAGCCCAGAAATTACTAAAGAAAAAGATCATATTTCTTTAGACAAGCCTGGAAACTATTGTGTTTCAGTTCAGAAAATGGAAAGCTGAGGGAAACCCTGAAGGACATCATTCTTCAAACATACAAAAGGCTGCTCCAAGGCGAAATCATCCTTACAAGACAGGACAACTGCTTGTGGGTTTAAATTACAGGAAGGCAAGGCTAATTAGGGACTCCAAAGGATTTCCTGAGGAGCCTGAAGAAGCTGTGAAACGTCCATCATTAGAGGAAGAGGGTGGGCAGCATATTTGAAACAGTTAATCTCTGGGCACAACCTCCAGCCATTTGATCCCAAAGCTTGCCTGACTCTTTTGTATTGTTTCTATACTCTGAGTAAGGTATTTTCATATTTCCTTTAAACAACATCATGCTTTAACAATAGGGAATTACCTGGTTTTATCCTTTTTCAGCAGTTCAACTCCTTTGTTGGGAATCTAAAATAAAATTTTTAAAAATCTGTGAGTCACAGCAGACTATGACTTCCACAACTGCTGCAGCATTAATTCAGACCAGAATCCAATCCAGCCAAGTACTTCCAGCTACATTAACCCCCAGGAACTCTGTCCATGCCACCCACCAACTGATCAGTAAACCCTTATTTCGTGTCAGACAGGATCTGACCAACCTAGAAATCCCCTGCCTTTATTCACAGTAATTATCCAATACAAAACAAATGGGACATCCTGCTCCAGAAAATGCACATACAATTCCTGATTTGTTTATGAACCAACAGCATGTAGTGCAAGCAGTGGCACAGATCAGTCCTCAGCTGTACTTTTCTCCATCATTAGTGGAAACCTTTAGCAGACTCCCATCATTTCAACTGTTTATGAATTACTGAACAGGAAATGTCACTTGTAGGCAGTAACAAGGAAATCTATTCAAATTGCCACTAAGTGCTCATTTTGCTGTGCTACCACGTGCATCAGTGAGATTTCTTCAAGCTCCACAACAAAGCTGATGTTTCTAGGAGACAGCCTGACAGTTCAGATTTCTCCTACTTTCATTATCACAGGACTTTATTATTATCACAGAATATTCTGAGTTGGAAGGGACCCATAAGGATCATCAAGTCCAGCTCTTCAGTGAATGGCCCAAAAGGGTTGAACCCACAACCTTGGCATTATCAGCACCATGCTCTGACTGGCTGACCTCCTCTCAGTTTTCTATCTACTGTCACAGTCTGATGAAGAACCACCTATAACTGCATGAATATTATCCTGGTGTTATGTAAAAAACCCCTTCAGTCAACTTTTCTTTCCTTTCTATTGGCTGCACAGGCAGGTGCAGTTCTAATACATTTTAAGTTTTCACAAACTTTCTTCATTTTCAAAGATGAGGAAAGAAAAAGGATCCCACATTACAGAATGTTCTAAATTGAGTAATTTTAATCAAAATCTACATAATTTACTCTAAAATCTGAATTATAGCAACTGGGTTTAATCTGAAAGGAATATCCTTTACTTGTCTCATAACACCACACTTGTGCCAAGTAACTGCACTTGAGGAGCCAGAAAATATCACAGCCAACTGTTCAATTTTACATGCAACACTGAGTTTTCAATAAGCAATGGCTGTCATCTACTTCCCTTTATATCTTCAACTACAATTAAAAAAGTCCTTACCCTTAACACCAGTTTCTTGTACTTTTCAGATAAATCCACTTTCACACATCTGCCTTGGAACCAAAGCGCTTTGTTGGCACAATGCTCAACCATGGCCAAAGCATCTTCTCTGGTCTCCATCTCAATGAAGGCCTGAAAAGATTAAAACACACATTAAAAAGGACTCTAAAACAAAACACTTTCCCAGGCAGTGATTTAACTTAAAACACAGCATTTCCAAATACTGAAACAAAATCATGAGGTTCAACTACATCCATCCTCACTAAACACTTTAACATTTATCCAAATGCTCTACAAACCCCAGCTTTTCCATTCAGAACATCTGTCCCAGAGACAGTTCTAAAATTAAACAGGTATTCAAATAATTTGCCAAAAAAGTCACCATAAAGTAAAATATGATTTAAATAAAAAAGTATCAGGACAATGAAACTCTTATTAAGTGCTTATGTACCTGGGAATTTCAGGGTAGCTGTGAGACTACCTCAGTATTTTATTTTTGGTTTTTGACAGAAGGCTGAAACAGAAAGGCAGCAACTGCTGCTCCTTCAGCTTTGTGAGGAGATCTCATGAGGCTGCTGAATGAGCTTTAAACAAACACATCTGGGTTGGAGTATCCTTGCCAAAAAACTGAAAGCTGTTTCAGCAGCCAACTTAGACAGCAAAGGGATTTTGTTTTTCCAGTGAAATAAGGTCAGGGAGGACTTCCTAGGGGTCACACAATAGTTTAGTGATTTTTCACTTCTCAAGTGTGGCACTGGGGGATTCAGGCACCCATCTCTTTGTAAGAGCAGTAGAACTTTCTTTTTTACTCAAGAGAGCAATGAACTGGGACAGTAAAGCTTAAAAAATTAGAGCTAAATAGTTTAAACTCCTGTATATTTATAGAAATCTTGTCCATGCACATCCAAAGCATTTCACTATATACATGCAATGGTCTGTCTTCAAACCTTTCTCATCCAAGCTAGAAAAGTACAGTAGGACTGCTTTTGTTTAGTTTTAAAGAATGAAAAATAAAGGGTAAATAAAAGAAACACACAACAGTGGAATATATTGATGTTTCATAGGTAATGGTTTTTCAGCCCCAAGAAAACAATCCCAAGGCTCCATGCAGGAATCTGCATAATCCAATAATTAAACCTCCATGCTGAAATACATTTTTTTCTGTTTTTAAAGCAGCTCATATTCCAAGGACATCTCACAGGAAGCTCCAAAGCAAACCCCTGACCTAGACAGACCCTGGGTCATTTCCAAACCTATGCCAGAGCACCAAACCCACACATGCCCCAGCTGAAGGTGTAATTTCTTCCCAGTTAACCCCACTTCAAGGCCTGCCCCAGGGCTCCCTGCAGTCACCTGGCTTTTCATTCTCATGAGGATGTAGTTCTTGATCTTCCCATAGGGCTCGGCCAGCTTGAGCACAGCGTTGTCAGAGTAGCCCGAGTGGGGCAGGTTGCTCAGGTGGATCACACGACCAAGTTCTGGTTTGGGTGGCTCAGTCTTTTGGTCAGGTTTACCCTCAGGTTTCTAAGATTAAAAGGGAAAGACATTATTTAAGACCTATATAAAAATATATATTAGTGACTGTTCCTTGATTAATCTGATGTACTGAAAAGTACAGAAATTAGGAATAACTGAAATGCAGCAGCCTCATAACATCGACCAGCCCAGATTAAAATAAGGCAATGCTAAAAAAGCAGAAGTGTTTTACCTTTATTCTCTTGTATTTCTGTGACAAGTGGACTCTGACTGGTTTACCAAACACCAGGGCAGGTGTTGTTGAATAATATTCCACTGCAGCCTGGGCATCTTCAGTGGTTGACATTTCAATAAATGCCTGAAATCATACAAAATCAAATTAAGTGTTGCTCTTTCAGGAATCTAATTTTGTTTCAAATTTTCAAGCTCCTCCATGCTTCCTTTTAAAAATAACTGCATCAGAAATGAAAACTGCTTTTTAGTTACAACGTGAACTGACCTGCAGAACTTGGCAGACACTTTATTTAGGTGCACAAACAGAACTATTTTGTTTGTTTACATTCCACCTAGATTTGGATTCAAAACATTCAATTGCTTCCTGCTTTTTCCACTCTTTGGTATTGCTTTTTTTCACACTTCAAAATAAGACACACTCCATAATACAAACTAAGACCAAATAAGTTTCCAGATAGTTTTCAAACAAGAGCAGAATGTGGTGTTGTTGAGAAAGCAGTGAACAACCAACCAGGAGGATTTTCCAATGTATAAGTGAAAATGCACTAATGAGCATTGCTGGAAACACACTCCTCCTTTCCTCCTCTCCTTTTCCACATGCCCCTGATGACAGATGTGACATCTCAGTGGGTGGCTGAGCAAGTCCTTTTCCAAAAACAAAGCTCAGACAGTGACAGGAAGCCCAGCAGACACACCAGCCAGCCCCACCAGCAGTGCCCTGGGGCCCAACCTTACCTCATTGATTTTGTTTAGAATCAGGTGATTTGTGATTATCCCAAAGGGTTCAACGAGCTGCAGCAGTTGATATCTCAAGTTCTTTCCCCTCTGGAAATCCATGATGTGCACAACTCTGCTTGTTTCCTGTTGAACACAAAGCATGTGCACACAGCATGAGAAAACTGAGTACCAGCAAACCTAAATTCTGCCAAGGCTCTGCTCTATTGTTGTAACTGTTTAAATTTTTAAAAACTATTTTTATCTATCTTTACTAGTGACCAAAAGATGCATCCAGAAAAGGCACAGAATTTCTATGGATTTCCAGAGCAAGATGCCTGCCATGCCAAGGCTGCCTTTCTTTAAGTTCACTTCCCACAGCTTCATCATGAAGAGAACCTCTAAAGAAGTTCTGTACAGTTTTGGAATAAGTATTTTGTAGAGTACTCAACACAACAAACTCCCAATCTCATGCCAAAGTTTCAGTACTTCCACACAAATTTTAAAATCTCGCTTCTAAAGACAATCAATTAATTAAACAAACAAAAACCACACCTTAAGCAAACACAGAAAAATTATACAATAAAAACGTGAGTTAAAAAAAAAAGAAAGAATTTCAATACTAACCACTCTGCCCTTCTGCATGTGTCTGGGTCCTTGCATATTTCCATTTCCAGCTCCTTTAAGAAATTAAAAGAATGAACAAGCTTAGTTCAGCCTTGTAAGACTGGGATTAACATGTCTCATCATGAGTTCTTAAAAGATATGTCACTTGTAATACCAGAGTGAGATCAAGTTCTAAAAACTAATTATTTCATTGCACTCTAAAAAGGCTTTTTATTTATTTCAGAGCTCTTGTAACTTGGGGTCCTAATTCCTGCTCCTTCTCTTCACTCTAACATTAGAGAAAGAGCTGCATTTATTGCTGTTCAGGAACAGCAGAGAATAAGTACAGCCAATTGGGAAAAATAAAATCTCCTGTTTAAGTAAGATTTGCCAGAGGAAGACGTCTCTGTACACAAAGGATGTGAGATTTCTTTATCTAAGACACTCTTTATGCAACTGAAGATTTAGGTTCTAAAACATCACCAATTCAATCACAATATCCAGTAAAAAAATCCAAAAAACCAAACACAAACAAAACTCCCTTTCAAATAGTTTGGCCTACAGTTAAATCTGAGATATTTTGAAAAATTAATGATCTTATTTTAATGTAATAAAGTATTAATGCAACTATAATCTAAAAAGTGCAATATTTTAAAGTAAACATAGTAATGTGCAATATTTGTAAAAAATTGTGTAAAAAAAAAGTGTAGTATTTGTATATAAACAAGTAAAATATTTGTACTCTGTCAGGATATCCAGGTAAATTAATTAGTTTTGCTCTTTTAGTTATTTGAACTATCTAAAAGGTAGGAAGTAAGAGCATCAGGCAAGAATCTGATTCTTAGCCTCCTTTCCTGAGAGGAAGAGGCTTGCATCATCCATCTTCCCACTTCTCACTTCTATTCCAATTTATTTCTCATGTTCACTTGAAAATAGGGGGAAAAAACACTTAGGACACTGAATTCTTACCAGAAAATTGCACCAACATGTAGCTACTCAGAAGACAGATAGAAAAATCTCCTACATAGGAAAAAAAATCCAAGCACTCAACACATGTAGATTAATCTCAGTTAAAAATCAGCCATAGGGAGTTGGCAGCTGGCAAAAAGGTGAAGTGTGGAACACAATACCAGTCTTTAGTCCCACCACAGCCAAAGTATTTTAGCTCTAGTGCTGAGAAAAAAACATTTTCCTTTGTTGTTTTAGAATGCCGGTGACAAACAAAAACAAGAGTAAAAAAAAACCCACAAAAAACCCAGCTAGAAATTAAGCCTGGTGAAGGCCGGTGCCTGCTGAGGTTACCTCTGGGCCCAACAGGAGGTCCTCCAAGGTGGAATGGAGGTGGTGGTGGTCCCAAAATTCCTGGTGCAGGGTTTGTAGATTGCTGCAACATAAAGGGATCACCCCTAGAAAGAGGATAAAACACACTGTCATTTTAAACCAAGAAACTGTGAAGCTTTCATTCACAAAACACCCTAATTTCTGCAGAGCTTCTATGCACACAACTCAGACTATTTCTACTGCTGCCCTTCAGCTGGACAACAAAGGGAGGAATCCATTTGAACCAAAGTAAATGTGTTGTTTCACATAAAATGTTAGGAACTCACTCTGCTTCAAATAAACAATTATAAATACTTCAAAATTAATTACTACTTACATTCCATGTCCTGAATCACTGTCAGGATTCCATTCTGGATATCTTAAAAGAAACAAAATTAAAAGAAAATGTAAGAAACCTGCAATCTCCTCTAGCTGTGTAACACAAGCAGCGATACCTGGAGGTGTAAGACAGCTGCAGCACAGGCAACACTCCAGGCCCACTGCCAGAGCCATGAGCAGCCCTGACAGAAATGCTGCTCTTCAGGACAAACTCCCTACTCTGTTTGCAGAACTGCTGGTTTTACAACAAAAATGTACAAGTGGTATCAACACCTACAATTACAACAGATTCTCAACTGCTAAGTTCCAGCTTAGGAGTAGTAGGATTCCAAAGCTATGAACCAGGATCCCTTTTTGTCCTGAAGATGCTCCAAGTTGCTTTTATCCCCTAGAAGGCACAGTAAGTTTTCTAAACTTGCTTTGTGCAACAGTTATTTATAATCAGGGAACATCTTGAGCTGGAAAGGACCCACAAGGATCATCCAGTCCAGCTCGTGGCCCTGCACAGGACAGCCAGGAATGGCAGGCTGTGCCTGAGTGCTGTCCCAGGCTGAGCCCTCCTCCCCAGTTACTGTACTTCCAGTTCATACATTTCGAGCAGCAGCTGACAGCGGCGGCTGTGAGTCGCTCCATTGATGTGATGGTTCCACTCCTGCAGCAAAGTAAACAAGGCACAATTAGCAGCCACACATGGCAGTCCTTCCCACAAAGTCATGGCCTACAGCAGTGTCTTCTCTGCTAAGCTGCAGATTTGCAGACCCATAGAGAATGGAATCTGTGGTGGTGCTTTGAGGAGACACTGTCACTGGACCTACCTCTTCTCTGCTAACCTGGCTGAAAAGGTGTCTGATGGGAACGGGGCTGCTCCTGCCTCAGAGTGCAAAGCTCCCTGGAAAACTCCAGCCCAGGCACAGAGGGCCATGGCAGCCTTTGGAACTGAAGGCTGTTTGTATCTCTTCAGGCATTGCAGAATTTCCTCTACTCTGCTTCATTCCTCAGATTTCTACAGATTAACATGAAGTAAGACTCCAATTTTTAGAACCATAAAGAGGCCAAGAAATTGCACGGAATTCAGAAAGGAAAGACTAAAAGAAACCTAAGTGCATAGCTAGGACAAACTACAAACATATAGGTGGAATATAAAATATATGACCACTTGAGGGGAATAATAAAGGAAAAAAGCAGATCTAAACCAAGATGGTACAAAGGAGAAGTAATGAAATTGAACCATATCATCCAGGAAAAACTCCTCCTGGTTCTGGTTTAAGCACTAGAAAGGAATGAGGGATTTCTACTTTTTCTCTGCAGACCATTTTAACTACAAAGGGAGTTACTTATTTTAGTGCCCGAGCTCTGTATCTTTATACTCTTACAAGTGAGAGCACAAATCTGTGCTTTATTCATCTCTGTGAAGTGACAGAAGCTCTGGAGTTTCCCTGCTGCACATCTGGGAGCCACAGCCTGACCTTCACTCTGCTGCTCCTCAGGGAAGAAAAGGACCAGCAGAGATAAACAGGGGGGAGAGTTATTCAAGAACCTTGGGGCTGAAGGTTTTCTCCAACTGAAGGTTTTTTCTTATCAGCCACATTTTCAACTATGAACACAAAGTGCACTAGCAACTGTGGCTCTTACATGTCTTGCTTCTGCTTTTGCCTAATCCCTTATCTTTCCAGATTTTGGGTCTCTGCCACACTACAGCAGTCCTGGATACAATGAGACATTCCCAAGGCTCACTGTAGTGTTTCCATATGTTAAATGCCTACCCTGCACTTCTTACAAAGGAGAAAAATCTGGATTCAAAGTCTCTCATAAAGTACAACAATAGTACTCCACGATGCTCCTGACATGGAGCAAGATGAAGCCATCCCTTTTAGCAAGATGTAAAATGAGAGCACCACTTTTTCTTGTTAACTGCACAAGATGTAGGCTCTGCAACTATAAATAGGCTGGCAATTAGGATGAAAAATACCCACAAAAAAAAATCTATGAACCATTCAATACAAAGTTTCTTCAGTTCAGTACCTGCTAGCAAGTGTTAGCATTACACTTTAGAAAATAGTCCTTTAAACCCCAAACCCCTCTAAATTCAGGGGCACAGTCAGTAAAGCCTCAGTGGCTGGTTCCACCAGACACAACATGCTTTGAATCGGTCTCAACACAAAACTGATGTAGAAGTTATCTGCAAACCACAGGCAAAGTTTGGGAGATTGAATTCTATTAAAATGCTTTTAAATTGGCAAAAAAGGGGAATGTGATTGTAACTTTAGATTTTTTTTTCTCCCAGGGAACAACAGCAGCTCATCTACAGTTACTTTTTATTACACAATTCTTAATCTGGATTCCCGTTGCTGCCTGCACCCATTTGGAAGAATCCCTTTCCCAGAGTTTTGGGGCACCAGATTATTTGTATTTACAGGAACTCATTAACACAAAGGCCCCGAGCTGAGCAAGAGAAAACCTGAACTGAGTTCCTGAAAACCCAGATTCCCCTTTGGCTCGGTTGATGCAAGTCAGAGGACACTCTGTTCCTCGGAAAATGAGGCCACACTCGAGCACCTAATTTTAGCCAGCCCTGTCCCAGGGCCACAGCCAGGTTCTCCCTCTGAGATGTACCAGGCTCAAGCACTTCACCTCCAAATTCATCTGCTCAGGTTGCATCAGCCTTTGTCTCTGGCAGGAAAACAATCCCTCCACATCTAAAACCTCCTTCCCTGATAAAGGGATCAGGATTGACAAAATGCCTGAAGTAACTGGGGCACAATTTACTTCACAGACAGAAAATAAACTCGGTCTTAAAATATACACACATCAAATTAAAGAAGCAATTAAGAACATCACTTAAATTAAAAAAAAACACTAGAAGATTACTCTGCCAATTTAAGTTACACTAAGGATGTTTAACACCTTGCTTGCATTTAAAACACACATGGCTTGATCAAACACTTTTAAAAATCACTGATACTTTTATTTGGAGGTGGGGAAAATGAGATTTTGTTACTACATGAATAAATTTACATAGTCCCAGCTATGAAAAGCATTCCCTTTCTGCTTTCCATACATTTCGGTTCAAATCAGATTACTTTAAGTTATGTTTTACTTGATTTGATTTTGTGGGAGACACAAAATAAGGAATTGTGTAATGGTTGGGTATGCAAAGCAGAGGAAAGAAGGAGAGAAAGAGAAAATTCTTGTGGTGACATGATTTCTGAAATCAGAAATAAAGCCTTGACTTGGGTCATAAGAACCAGATGATCCAACCACAAGTATTTTATTGTGTACTAGCAGTTTTAAAGTCAAAGTATATTCCTAAAAAGAAAAAAAGTTGTACATGTTACAGAAGAGGTCAGCCACTTAGGTTATGCTGTTAAAAGAATTTGGTATTTCTCATACCTGGAAAGGTATTTCCATGAGGATATCCTTTCATTAGATCTGCACTCCAAAGCACACTAAGAGTCATAAGCCTTTAAAATAAAGAGCTAAAAAGACCCCTACTTACAGGATTACTGGTTGCCATCTTCAAGGGCCTCAGAAGTTAATGTTTTCAATCTAACCAAATGAAGTCCTTTTACAGAACTGAGCATGGCAGCTAAACTGTTAACACTTAAAACTTCAGTGAAAATAAACGTCAAATACAGGAGACAAGAAACCTGGATTACTGTATTTTATATCAAAAGTAATTAAAGCAACACAAGTTCATAAACTGTCAGATCAGGTGGAGCCATACAGCGTGTGCTCTAGAACTGGTTTGATCCTTTCCTTGCCGGGAAAGAATAATTCTTGTGTTTCAAAAAGATCAGATGTACAGAACAGCACTTTTTGAGAGGTAACTGTAAAGAAATGGTTAGTAACAGCAATTCCACATCGTATCAATTGTACAGTAATAGCATGTATTATGTTTTCAATTGAAGGCCTTCAAGCTAATTAGCCACTAATTGTGACAAGAGGGGCACTGTATTAGCCAATTAGCCAATTAAATTGCCTAGTATACTGGAAATCAGCAAGATGAGTACATTGGAAAAGGTGAAAGTGAGAAGGCTCTGAAAACACCATCTGAATCATGTTGAGTAACCTGCTCCCTTTGCAGAGCTGCACTAGGCGTGGATAACTAAGAGGGAAGTTTCAGCATCACCGAACACACCCGAAGATCCACTCTACTCGTGAGCCAAGTAAAGAACACTACTAGGAACACAGAGCAGGATACTGCAACAGCAGACTGATTGCTCGGAGAGTCTACAGGGATAGATGCAACATGTGACAATAAAAAGTGAGTCTGAAGTGTTCTAAGAAAGTTGTGAAAAAAGGAGAAAAATGACGACAAATTTCAGCCATAGTATGAGATAGAGTGTTAAAGTGAAATTAAAAAGGCAAGAATGAGCTAATCTAAAATGTGGTTTTTACTTTTGCAAATAAGTTCCAGGGCTCTACATTAACTCTTTCCCTCTGGACAGGGAAAAAGCAGAACTGTGCAAGAATGCATCTTAACTACATATAAATCAGCAATCAAGACAGATGTGGAGGAGAGCTGAAACTAGCTTCCGGAATGGCACAGTAGATACACTGCAAAAAAACCCCAAACCAACAAAAAAATACCAAAACCCACCCCAAAACTGCTTGAATGCCAGATGTTTGTGGTTAAGAGAACATGTAGATGTAAAATATAAACAAGATATCCCAGTAGATGATAGCTGTTTGACTTGAAGTTAAGCAATCTGGGCAAATAAAATACATTAATGTAAAGCCCTGGTTTACAATGTTTGTCAACAATTACCTTGCAAATAAACCAAGTGCCTTTTTCACTCTCAAACCAACTTTCAGATCATTTCAAAAGCAACCAGGCCATAGAAATAATTAAAGAAATAGGTAAAAACAGAACAGATACTACAACGTAAAGGAAAATAGAAGTATCTGGTGCATAACTCACCTTATTAGAATGAACTGGCATATCACATATAGAGCACAGATGGGGATAACCCTTCGGTAAGAATCCATGGAAGTCTTCAATATTGCTATTTGGAGGAGCACCTCTCTTTTTCTCAAAGAGAGATCTCTCGGGACCAGGACCACGACCCATTCTGTCATACTCACTGTCAAATTTATGATAGTTATGCGAAGTCTCACCATAAAAAGATTCATCCCTACACCTTTCTCCATCTCTCAATCTGTCATCTTCATAATCCATTCTGTCATAATAACCAGATTCTTGAGAACGACTTCCATGGTCATAGTCAACCACTGGGTTGAGACTAGGACCACGATCATCAAAGCTATCTCTTCTAAAATGCCTTTTTTCTTCCCAATCATCCCTAGGTACTCTGTATGGTGGTTCCCGTGTGGATGATCTGCCATCTCTACCATAACCTTCTTCAGCTCTCCTCCTTTTAAGTTGTAGAAGGATCTGAGGCAAGTTTTCAGGAGTGATCTTGTCCTCGGGATAGCGACTCAGTTCATCTAAGTCTCTAGCAGACAGACCAAAGCTGGCCAAAATGTTTGTGGCCTGGTCTGCATCTCCACGGTGCTGAGAAGACAAAGGGAGCGGACCTCTACTTCCAATGTTAAATATAGACTGCAAATTATGGGAAGAGGTACTACCAGAAGACAGTGCACTATGAGATCCTTGTTGGTTCAATGAAGAACTCATTCCAAGATTCATTAAGCTAGCAAGGCGTGCAGTACCCTGGTTCATCCTTCCAAGAGATGCTGGCATATTTAAAGACTGGGTAGCAGCAGCAAGAAGGCCTATTCCTGCAGAGAGGTCACGCCCATGACCTTGTGAATCCCTACTCAGAGATGACTGCTGGAATGACTTGGACATTGTAGAACTAGAGCTTGTCTACTTTATGGATCAAAAAATTCTTTTTGTTTAGTTTTTTTTTAAAGATGGCTGCAAAGAGAGCTCACACTAGAAAGCTAGGCAAACTTCACTTCAAAAACGGTAACGCCAAGAAAGAGGATCAATAATGACTGCAGATCTTCTTCAAGCTGAGAAACACCAGACAATTCTGTAGAAAAACAAGCAGTTTTAGTCATAAATCCCTTTAAACAGATGCAGTTTTAAACTTATGCATCATGTTGAGCTAAAAAAACATTAAAGATCTCAATCTTACAAGGCTTTTATCACATAACAGATTCAAGAGGTACCCAGAACCTACATATATTATTGCAGATAAAAATACAGTAGTGTTTCCTATACATACTACTCTTCTTCCACAAAAAGCTACTTTCACACAGAAGAAAAGTGAATTTCAGAAGTTTGCGATGTCTGAAAGCATCTATAAAGTTTACTGACATGTAAGCCTTGATCTCTGGTTAATGGCTTTATTCATACCCTACATTACTGTACTGTGTCTGTGAGAAGAACACAAAAAACTTAGGCCCACAGAATCCAAGATGACTTTGGCATATAACACATATTTGAAAATGAAACCTCTACCACCACAGAACAGGACGAAAGGAAGTTAAAAGTAACTGAAGTTTGGGCAAAAAGTTTCTGCTATAAGATCTGTAAATAAGACCAAACATAATGTTCAGTCTTTATGCAGTAAAATTCCAATTACTGATGTGAAGACAGATGTGAACAAGAAAAACAAGTTTTACATTTTGCAGGAAGTAAACAAGACCTCTTGTTCCAATTGCAGTTACACTGCTAGCAGCATTTCTGAAGGGATTCTTTACTCTGTTACATGGCAGCTGTGACACCAGCCTGTACTCTCAGACCTCAAACTAAACAAGGTCAGGCTTAGTGCTGGGATGGGAGACCCAAGGAAAACCCTGCTCCTGCAGGAAGAGACCCCAGTGAGTCAGGAGATGGCACCACATCCCAGCGGCACTGCCGGCCTGGGGCTGGCACTGACACCGTGACCACCTGTGGGAGTTAAAGATCCTAAAACACTGCTCACAGGAGAGAGGTGACTCTTTGGTGCCCCATTCAAATACTAACTCAATACACTCAAATATTAGGTTCAACTGTGTTTACACAAAGTTCTAACTAAACAGTCTATCAATATCCACAGTGTGCTGCAATGAATATATTTCATAAAATGTTCTTTTAGGGCAGAGCAGAAATAACTGCAATACTTCACCCCATCCTCCTCCAGCCTTGGAACAGACACACAAAGTTCAAAGCAATTCAACACATGTGAAAATATTCCAGCAGGAATAAGCTGCTCTTGGGCCCCCGACACTGCAAAGCCCTTGGCAGTGTGGGCAGAGCAGCTCTGCTTCTCCAGCAGTGCCACCGAGGAGCACATCAAACACACAATCACTGGGAAAAGAAACAGGCACAGGCTGCACAGCTGCAAATGAAGTCAGCTCCCAAGAGAACAGGTATGTTTGGGGAGGAATGGAAAGGACAAAATGAAAGCAAGGACTTTTCCTTGAAGAGACCAGCTCTGCAGCTCTTGTACTGGAAAGAGAAGGAAAAAGGTCAAGGTTAGAGGTCTCTAGCCCCACTGCCTGCTCCATACACAGCCTGTTCCAACAGTGCACGAAGCTGAAAAGCACTTGGGTTTTTTTTCTCAGTAGCAGCATGTTACAAAACTATGCATTTATGTAAAAAAAATCCTCTCAAAAATACACAAAACACACACAACTCGTACAACTCCAACCTCTGCAAACTAACTCCTTTATACAATTTGCTACATACTGTTATCAATGCATTTAAACTCATTTCAGCTACATTTTTAAGATTCAAATATGCTGGAGTCATTAAAAGGAAGCTTAACTGTGTGACATTTGTTAAGAATAAGAGATTGAGAAACATGGGTATGAAAATAAGTTTGAAAGTTCTGAGGCAGAAGACAGAAAAACACTGCAGAAAGTTTCAGAGGAAAGCAGTAACACAAGAACACAGGGGGAGCATACCAGGTGAATTCTAAGGGAGATGTCCCAGAGAAAGGGGGCCACACTGGAGGACACCTGAACAGAAAGCACTGAAGAACTATATTGTAAAAATCAAGACTCTTCTGAGTTCAAACAGAGAGGAACTCTAATATTCACCTGGGTACCACGCTTTTATCTTACATTCATTCAGTATTCTTTGATGACTTTTATGACAATTTTCCAAGCTAATCCTTACTCATTCAATTTTAACACCTGAATTTCTTCCTAGTTCATGCATCCTCTTTCAGAAGGGTTTGCAGCTGAACTTACTGGGTTCTTCATAAAATCAGGTATTCCAGAGGGCTCTGTGAGCCTGACCCAGCAGCAATTCCACAGATACCCCTGTGGCCAGGACAGGCTCACTGTGTCCTGCTGTTAGGGCAAGGACCAACATTATTCAAGTTTCTGCTAAATCAGGAAAGTTCTCCACTTCTGAAAACCACCCTTTATTTGAACAAATGCTCCCTAATCCTCCTGTCACAGCTGTCAACTGGCAGTTCATTGCGTGCTGCTGCAGAGATCAGCAGGGAACAAACCCCATGGCACCCTGGCCTGGCAGGACCAGGGCTGCAGGAGCTGATGGTGCCATGCTGAGACCCCACTCCAGAGCTTTACAGAACCACACCCAGCTCCTGCAGCTGCAACACCCAGGGAAGGGGCAAAGGGAAAATAAAAATAGGAAAGATGGGAGAATAACCACGACAAAGACATAGAGAGGGACAATCTTATGGAAAAGCATGAAGTGGGACAGTAAGACAAGTGTATGATGAAGACACAGCACAAGTTGGCAACTGGTGCTAGTCAGGAAATGCCCTACATCCAGTTAGGTACTTGAGTACTTAAATAAACCAGTTTGAATATCCTCAAAAAACCACTATTTATCACACCACTCATCTTGCAACGGCTGCTGCACTCCACTCCTAACCATCCCCATCCTTTAAGGCAACAGAAAGCAGTGGGAAGAGCTCTACCCTCACACCAAGGATGTTTAACTTCCACAGGGTCAGGTTTAACGTGGTCCTAAGGCAGCACTTCCTGTGCTGAAGATTCCATGGCAGTATCTGATAGGGACAGGTTCCCATGGAGCAGGGCCAGCTTTTGAGAGAGGGTGCCATCAACTGAGTCACAGCAACAAGATGGGCAGGACTGAACAGAGCTGCCTCCAGAGCCCGACACGAGTTAGTTCAAGGTGTTATGCTACTTGTTCTCCATGAAATTTCAGCTAACTGGGAACAGACAGGCTTTCAGGTCCACCTTTTTTAAGATCTCTGGGGAGAAATTTGGCCATATTAAGATTTGAAAATATATAATATCAAGCAATCTTGAAATAAGTTGAAAGTCAAAATGTTATTAGATTTCCGGACAAATGCAGACAATGAAAACAATTTGTATCTACAAGTTGCAAAAGAGTGTTCTATAAAGGCAGACAACAAAAATAAGGAATTTGAATCCTACAGAGTACACGGTTATCATCAGAGCCCAAAATGAGACTGATTTTCAAACACTATAGAAGGTTTTTCTCTTAGTGTAAATCTGAACATATCTTTTCAATAAAGCTTATGAACTCTTGCTCCAATATTAAGTTTGACCTGAGAACAGTTAAACTCAGTGAATTTTTAGAATATATTGATCATTCTGAACACAAAAACCTCAGCTTGTCACCTTTTATGGAACACAAATAGGCTGAAAATAAGTCCCCAGCTCCCTATCCCTTTTGCCACTCTCAGGGGGTTTTAACTTATGCAGAGTTATTGCAATTTTAATGTTAATCTTGTTCTTAGAAGAACTCATCTTTTACCCATTCCTCTTCCACTATTTACAGAAAAAAGTCTTAAAATGAAAAGTAACTGTTTTCACTTTCTAGTCAGTTTCACTTTCACTTCAAAACCCATTGAATTAGAAGAAATAAATTCAGTTATGGTAAAAACCTGAAATTATCTACAAGCTGAAAAGCACACGCCCATTTTGTAACAAAACAATGCTTTTGCAGACCGTTCACCCTTGGGAAAAAAGTACCATAGAAGTTTTTGGAAGTCTGCTCTTTGGATAAACACCTATAGGTCTTCCTCCTCCTCTCTTGCACATCGTACTCTGGGTGGCAATCCCTTCTGCCATGGGAGAATTGTTCTAATCCTTGGCAAAACTGGCTCCAGCACATCATGGCAAAAAGGGCTATTGAGGGAAGAGATCTGGAATTTGGACACGCAGCCCCCCCACGCTGCTCTGAGAATCAATGGTAGCAAAAACAAGAACTTGCAAGGAAATTAGAAGCAGATGTTATCTAGTTGCTGAATGACCAAGTACAATGGATCTCAAATCCAAGGGATTAACTTTTGGACAATACAGAAAAGGCCACTGTATTGTCCAAAGGCAAAGGAGGAATTGCCCAGCTGCCTCAGAGAAATGCAGATTCTTGCTCATTTCAGCTCCCAGTACTCAGAGTGGTTATTTAATACAGCTGTTCCACATGCAAGAAAAGCACTCATCTTGTTCAGGCCACCTCAAAGGTCATGCCCTTCATGAAACTTCAGGAGCACCTGGCACACGGGACTCACGCTTTTTCTGGGCACAGATTAACCAGTCTGCTTCAGGCACAACAACTGGAGGAGTTTCAGTTCTTAGGATTATGTTTATCTTCATCCCAGGGACTTCCTTGGTCAGAGGAACACAAAATAATCTGAGAGTTGAAGTGACTGTAACAGAAGATTGCCTCAGAACAGGGAAGTGTGACATCTGAACAGGCATATTTACAAATGGGGAATTAAAATGACTGGTTTAGCAATCGAGAATCTTAAAAGAACTTACAGTTTTCAACATCTGAATGCAAAAAGGAACATAAAAGAGGTTGGTTTCCTATTTCTGTTAATTATATAATTTAATAAATTCAACCAGGCCTCTTTTGCAAGAGGTGCATTTATTCCTTTACAGAAACAAAAGTAGAAAAAAGAAGACTTAAGAACAAGAGAAAGAAAGCAAAACCCATGTATGGTTTGAAAGGGAAAGAAGTAACACCCAGAAACAAGAGGTAATTGTTGTCACTGTGGTGACCACACCACAAACACCTCTATGGCTTCCAGCCATTCCTTTCCACTGCTTTCAACCCCAGACACCTTAGAGCCCCCACTCTCCAGTAACAAGATGCACACTGGATCTTTTTGGAGCTGCAGATGCTCCTGCAGCTCCAAAAAGCCCCATGGAGCCACTAACAGAGGGGCTGTGCCAAAACCAGAGTCTCTGTGGAATGCTGTGGGATTTTACTGGGAAACTTCAGCAAGGCAACTGTGCCCCCGTGCACAACAAGGACACAACAAATCCTCCTTCATTCCCAGCAGGTGTGGGGACCAACGGCCCCATAGACACCAAAACTTTGACACCAAGTCCAGAACACATCACAGACCAATTTTTACCATTAAAAATTAAAAAAAAAAAAGAAAAACCTCACACAGAACAGTTGTGTGTTCTGATCTGGTAACCTGAATTTCCATCTGCCTTGAGGCATTTCCAAAGCTGGGATAAAATCCTGGTCTTTCCCAGCTGAAATTCTGCTTGAAGTTGCAAGAAGCATTCTAGCTGCAGAGAAAAAAATCAAAGAACTGTTTCACTGGTTCAGTGCTCAAAAAAAAAAAACCCTTTTGTTGAAATTATGACTGCACAATATGGTACTTAAACACTCACAAACTAAATGAGTTCAGAAATATTATGAAGTATTTGCTTATGTTTTCAAGACTTGTTGACTCAGATGAAGAAAGGAAGGAGCATTGAAAAAAACCACTCATAAATGAATAAACTGAATGGAAATAATTTCATTGCAGCTCTGCTTGCAACAGCTTCTCCCCCACATTTGTTGAGCCACCCAGAAGCCTGTTGAGTATTACATTATAAAATACCTTTGTATTCACCAAATCTCTCAGCAGAGACACGTGCAAGTCACAGCAAAGGGCAGCACACAGCTTTTCCTAATTTCTCACTCAATTAATGAGTGTTTTTATTTAATTGCAGTTTATTCCTGAGTAAACCAAGCGGTTATAATGTAACAGCTATAGGAAACTTCAGTCTGGAGCCCCAAACACTGACTCTTCTTCCCTCCTCTTGAATTGATTTTCAGTTTTTATCTTTTGGAACATGGATATCCACATTTTAAGGACACATTTAGGAATTTCTCTGGGGTTCTTTATTTCATTTAGTTCATTTAGTTCATTTATTTCATTTAGTTCCAGGATGTATGTAACACCAAGTGCACAATGGAGAAGTACAAACACTGGCTTATCACTTCACAAACACATCCAAGGTCTGAGTGCCAGTATCCTCACTCAGAATTCAGTAATGAATCATTTTGGGAAGTTCTTTTGATAAAATTCAAGACAGAAATTCACTAATTTCTTGGGAATACAATAAAAACCTTAGTATGTTCCACTACATGTTATAAAAACAATTTACCACTTTAGCACATTGAAAACTTGAACTATTAACGTTTCAAATATGAGAAGATTAAACCACTGGATCAACAGATTCTTTGTAAAGAAGCTCCTGAAAATGCACCCTTTTCTTCTCCCCATGGAAACTACACAGACTGCTTTAAGAAACTTACATTTTCAACCAGAGCTGCTCCCTACTTATCTGACTCCAGGAAATCAGGACCACGTACAGTTCAAAAAACCTGAAGAATTTAAGGCTGAGTAAAGAATAAAGATAGTTCAGCAGTTTGAACTACTATTGGATACTTTTTTCCCAAAGGTCTGCATCGTGGAAAGAAAAACAGCCACACGTTTGGAATCCAAGGGATGGTTCAGCTTTCTTTCAACAGCGTAAATGCCTCATTTATCATTTAACAAAGCAGTTTTTCAGGCTCCCAGAAAGTTCCTTTCAACTTTCTGGATGTTTTCAGAATAGGCGAACTTTGTATCTCATTACTCTGACTCTGGAAGCAGAGTGTGTACATTAAAGAAACGGGACGTTATCAATCCACCACAGGAAGAAAAAAAACACCCCCGCAGCTTGATTTGTAAGCACAGCCTGGTTTATATGAAAGTGAAACTGAGTAGAAAGAGGGGTCAAACGGCTACCTGCACTGTCAGGATTCTTGTTGCTCAATTCATTAATTCTTAAGGCCAGATGGGCATCAAAACCCAGCAGTTTTAGACTCTAACGGCCTTTAGAGGTGAAGGAAGGAGGGAGGAACGAGGCCGCCTGCGAGGTCGCGGCTGGAGCCGGCAGGGAGCAGGGCAGAGCTCCAGGCAGCGGGAAGCGCGGCGGGGCCGGGTCACGGCTGTAGCGCCGAGGGCCGAGCGGGAGCCGCGGTTCCCGGGCCCGGGGGGCGGCGGGGGGGTCGGGGCTTTGTTCGGGCCCGGCGCGGCCGCAGTTCCGGCTGGCGGCGGGCGGGGGCGCCCCGGGGGCCGCGGCACCGGCCGGGCCGGGCCTGCGCGTGACCGCCGCGCTCGGCCCGCGCCCCCCCCCCCCGCCGCGCGCTCCCGCCTCGCCCCCCTCCCCTCACGGCGGGGCGGCCGCCGCAGGACCCCGAGATGGCGGCGGGCCGGGGACGCGGCACCGCTCCTACCTGCGGGCCGGCGGGGACGGAACGCGGCGGCGGCGGCGCCTCCCGCTCGGTGCGGCGCCCGCGGCGGGGGAAAGGGGACGGACGGACGGACGGCGGGACTGAGGGAGGGAGAGAGGGACCGAGGCGGCTGCGCGAGCCCCGCGCGCGCCTCGCCGCGCTCGCGAGAGCACGCCCGCCCGCTGCCCGCCTGCTCACGTGCCCGGCGGCGGCCGCCCCGCTCGGTTCCGGTATCGCCGGTGAGTCCGCGCCGCTCCCGCCGCTGGCCGGGACCGCCCGCCCCGCCCGCCGCGAGGGATGTGAGGTGTGGGATGGGGACGGGGAGGAGGCGCAGCCGGTAGGGCTCTCGCGAGAGGTGGGGGCCGCTCACCGTGCTCTCGCGAGAGCGCCGCTGCACCGCGCGCCGCCAGCCCGCCGCCCGCGCCCCGCTCATTGTCCGCGCTCCCGCGGGGCAACATGGGAAGGCGCGGGGGGCGGGGCGGGACGGCGGCCACGCCCCCCGGGAGGAGCGCGGGGCCCGGGGCCGCGGGTTCGCGGCTGCCCTCAGCCGCTTCCGGGGAGCGGCGCCGCCGGCACCGCCGCCGCGGGCTGTGCCCGGGGTATCCGAGGCGTCCGGGGTATCCAGGGTGTCCGGGATATCCACAGTGTCCTCCGGTCCCCACGCTGTTCTCTGTGTCCCAGGGCACGCTCACGGGCAGCCGGCGCCGCCCAGCCCGAGGCCGCTCTCCTCAGCCCAACGCAGGTGTCGCCATCGGTAAAATATTCAAAACTCTGGCCTCTCGCTGGCTGTGAGGCCGTTAGAAGATTCTGGTAAAAAGGCCCTGCAGCCGATGTGCAAGGCTGTGCTGTTCCTCTGATCCAACATTGCCACCTTGTGCTGGATGAGGAGAGGTCCCTGCGCCGCTGCCCTCCTGAAATCCGTGAGCTGTCGCCAAGGTACTCGTACAACCCCTCGAGTACTATTCGTAATTTGGATTTATTTCGTAGTCAACATCTTTCTCCCTATTTAATTCTGTGGCCAAGAGCCTGTCTCTCCATTTGCCTGGAAACTGCTGTGATCCAGCAGCTTCAGGAAGGTGAGGGTGTGTACATGTATTCAGGGAAAGCTCCAGGGGAAAGGAAAAATCTGCCTCTTCAATTCATCACAGGCTGATTTTTCTTCTCTGTAAGTGGCTGGAGAGCACAATGAAACAATAACACAAGGTATTTTTAAAAATGGAAGTGGTACAATATACGTGTTGAATTAATATGGAAATGCTCAGAGAACAATCACAAGAAATCCAGCTCTTAACAAGCTCAAGGTAAAAAAAACAATGAAGTGCTCAAAAACAGGCCCATAAATCTCAGTTAACAATCTTCCTGTGCTGTGGTGCTGCAGAGCAGTAAAAGCAGAGCAAATCTAAAGCAATCCAGCCACTTTTGCCTAGCAGAAGTCATATATAGATTGCAAAATGTATGGTTCTCCTAAACAGAACCATAAATCACGTTGTTATTTCCCACATACGAATGGAGGTCCTGCTCCATTTCCTGGTTTATTTCACTGCCAGTCTTGGACCTCATGGGCTCTCTCCCAATTCCCTTTGCTGTCCTGCACTTGGGGCACCAGAGCAGGTCCAAGGTGACTCATTCTGACCTTTACTGATCAGCTGTGTGCTGCAGAAGGAGCTGCACGTGCTCATTGTCCCCTTCCTGCAGAGGGGACACCCTGAGCTCCAGACCCTGTGCTTGTGCTGACCACTGGAGAACCTTCAGGACATCCCTATTTTTTATTCCCCAGTTGTGCACAAAGCTGGAAGCTGGACACACCCCAGAACCCAGAACCCCACCCCATGCCCTGGGCTGAGCCCGTGTGGGCAGCAGGGCAGGGGGGATTCTGTCCTGTGATGCCTTGTGTAGGGTGACCTAGAACAGAGACTAGCCTGAGCTGAAGAATAAATCAGGGATTTATTAGGAGGCCTCAAATAGATCCACCTTGGGCAGCACAACCCAAAATGGGCACAAAAGGGATGACAGGTCACGGGGTCTCACACTTTTATAGGTTTTGGTCCATTAGCATATTGGAGCTAATTGTCCAATTCCAGCTCCAGCCCATGCAGTCCCATCCTTCTTGTTTTTCTCTCTTCAGCCCACGTTGTTTGTGCTCTTGGGGCCTGAGATTTGGATCATTTGTCCTTGGTGCCCAGCTAGAGAAGGAATTGTTTTGTCTCCCTGCTATGTGCAAAGCGCTCAACATTCCATAATGTGAAGCCCAGACTTACACACTAAAGCAGAACAGAATATAAATACAAAAGCTGAAACCTGAGGCATCACCTGTGTCCCTGTGCTCAGGTGAGACCCCACCTGCAGAGCTGGCCCAGCACAGGCAGAGCTGGAGCTGCTGGAGCCAGGCCAGAGGAGGCTCCAGGATGAGCAGAGGGATGGAGCAGCTCTGCTGGCAGCAAAGGCTGGCACAGCTGCCATTGTTCACCTGCACAGGAGAAGCTTTGGGGGGAGCTCAGGGTGGCCTTGCAGGGCCTGAAGGAGCCCCAGGAAACCTGGAGAGAGACAATGGACAAGGGATGGAGGAACAGGACACAGGGAATGGCTCCCTCTGCCAGGGGACAGGGATGGATGGGATATTGGGAAGTGCCCATATTCCGCATTTTTTGCCACTTTTGGGAATACCTGCTCCAGCAGCAGAGCCCCCTGACACAGTGAGTGTTCCTTGGCTGCCAGCAGGCAGGACCCCTCACTGGTGCCCAGCCCTGGGAAAGAGGAAAATTGCTGGGCACAACATAAATCCATGGGGAAATTCCTGATTAGTTCTGCAGGTAGGATTTGTTCCTACAGAAACAATAGAACTCAGGCTTCAACCAGGAAAAACCTTTATTTCCCAATGGTTAGTATTTTAACAAGTATTCCCAAGTGCAGTACAAAAACTGTGCATTCAAAGCTCTGGATATTCAGCTGGCATAAGGGCTCATGGCTAAACTAACAGTGTCAGGGACATTTAAGGAGTCTGCATTATTTCACAAACCCAGGGTTTCCTAGAAGACTGCAGGGAATCCAACTCTTACCTGGAGAGCAAAACACTCCTTTTGTTCCAACTTTTGCATTTAAATACCATTTTTGTCTGAAGCCCTGTTGGTCATCTTGCTCCTCCCCACCAGTTCTGATGTATTTTACATATTCATCAGCCTTTTCCAACCTTCCTTTGTGGGCTCACTTCCCCTCAGGCTTAGGGATGAGAGGTGGTGCCTCACTACAACCTCTCCAGTCTCCATTCTGAAATCCTGCTGCACCCAACTGCCTTGTAAGATAATGAAAAGCAAACTGAGCACGCTTAAATATAAATACATTTTATTGAGGTCATGTAAAAATGTATTTCCAACAAACAATGAGAGGAGATTGACAATAAATTGTACACATAATTCTTGTTATACCTTGCCCCAAACCACCTTTAATGTTTCAAATTCCTACATCCACGTTCTGAAAACAAATTCTCCAGCTGCCCAGTTTAAACTGTGGGCTCCAGGTTTTCATCTTCTCAATACCTTTCGAACAAGGATCTTCAAAGCAGCATCGACAGCTTTACTTTTGACCACTCCTGCTGCTCCAGGATGCCCCATATCAACAATTTACCTGTAATAAAAACCCAATAAAGAAAGTTGAAAAGAGGACCCCTATTCGACCCTTAGCACTGACCAGTTAATTAACTGACATTCATTTTTATTTGAAAGATGCATATTAAAATATCTGCAACAGAATTTTCAATTTTCTGTGTGTTGTCTGCATCCAATCTAGGCTCTAACTCCACAGGCAGGAGTTACTCCACTCTCGGGCATGCAGAGTGCTGCCAAAACCTGGCACCACTGAGTACCAGGACGGCCTCGCTGGTGCCAGGAAAGCTCAGCAGCACCTTTCTCTCCCAGCAGCATAACACTGGCACAGGCACTGAGCAGCCATGGGCAGCTGACTACTGCTGGGAGAAAAAAAAACCCAAACTGGGGGGTTTACAGGGCAGAAAAAACGCGGAGGCACTTTTCTGATGACGCCTACTCTCATCAAGGCTTCATCCAGCAAGAGGAATTGATTAGCAAAACCCATTTCTGGATAAACCACGTTATTTCCACCCTGAGGACCTGAGGCTAGCATAGGAGCCAGCAGAGGCCTTTTAGTTAATTCCAAGACAGCAAAACATTTTTGCCCATTTCCCCAGGCTGGCTCACGGTCCCACCTCACCCACGTGGCTGCAGAGCTCTCGCTGTGTCTCACGGGCAGGTTATCCCATCACATCTGCTCTCCGCAGGCTCCAGTGCCCTCCCGGAGAGCCTCCCCGGCTGTCCCAGCACAGCCCAGCTCGGGGTTCCGCACACGACGGGGCCGGGCCACCTCAGGGCTGCTCCTTCGGGCGGCTCCCGCCCCCACAGCTGCGGGTCACCGCCATCGGTCATCGGCTGAGGGCCTAAGGAGAGGACAGCGGAAACATCGCAAATAATCCATTAGTTCCATCTGTATTCACAAAGCTCAACAGGAGCGGCCTGGCTTGTGGCCGAGGACAAAAGCCAGCAAATCGAGCGAAAGGCTGAGGAATTAATGCTGAACTGCATAGCCGAGCAACACCCCCAGTCCCGGGCACCGCGAGCAGCAGCTCTTGCCGGCCGGCAGGAACAGCTAAGAGAAAGTGAGTATCTGAGGTGGCGCCTTCCCGCCCGGAGCCCCGGTGTCCAGCCCCGCTGCCGTCGGCACCCGTGCCCTGTACCCCCCTCACCTCATGGCGGCGGAGGCGGCCCCTCATGGCGAGGGAGCTCGGTTCACCACAGCCGCTCATGGCCCTCATGGTGGTGAGCTGAAGGAGCCCGGCCCACCACAGCCACTCCTGGCCCTCATGGCGAGGGAGCCCGGCCCACCAGAGCCGCTCCTGGCCCTCACGGCGGCGAGCTGAAGGAGCCCGGCCCACCAGAGCCGCTCCCGGCCCTCATGGCGAGGGAGCCCGGCCCACCAGAGCCGCTCCATCCCCTCACGCGGGCGGGGGCAGGAAAGGAGCGGGCCCGGCCGCGCTGCCGAGGTGATTCCACAGGCACCGCCCCGCTCGTTTCGGCCGCTCCCCCGGGGCGGGGAAAAACCCTCGATAATCAGTCACAGGGAGGGACTTTAAAGATCGGCTCGTCCCACTCCCTGCCGTGGGCAGGGACACCTTCCACTATCCCAGGTTGCTCCAATCCCCGTTCGACCTGGTCTTGGACACTTCCAGCATCCCTGAGAGAGCCAGAGCAGAAACACGATCTGTGGAGCTGGGAGATCTGAACTCAAGCACCAGCTCATGGGAAGCAGAGGGCTGGTGAGCTGCCTCTGCTTGCCCCTGATGAGTCCCACTTGGGGCACAGGAAGTAGAACTGCCAGCTCAGAAACAGCTGCCAGCAACAAAAATCCAGCCCTGAAATAAGCAGAGAAAAAGCTGTGGTGCTGCCAAGTGCCTTGCTGGGAGAAGCACAGTTCCACACCTTCCCTGGCCTCCACTGGATGCCTTAACATCAGCCCAGTGCTCTGTGTGTATCTGTGTGTATCCGGCCACAGCAGTGTAACTGTGACCTCCCTCACTGGGGATCCATTCAAAGGAAGTTTTTTCTCTGGGCTTTGTGCTCCAGTGAGACACTTCAAGGCTTTTCCAGAAAGCCTGGTATCCCTCCCCCATGCTCCTCGTGCTTATGCTCTCAGAACTCAGCAATGAACTCAGCTGGAGCTGTGCCTTGCCTCAGGCAATCATCCACTCCAGCTCTGTCTTCTTCAAATGTTTCATGGTCTATTTTCAGCCCAAGGCAGGCAGCTATTCTTCCTGGATGGGGTGGGGTGCTCCTCCCCAGCTCAGCCTGATCCTGCCGTTTCCTGGGAAGCTCTGGGCTTGTTGTGCCCAGGACACGGCTGCGTGCAGGGAGAGAGGCTGGTGCTGAGCAGAAGGAGCTCGGTGCTTCCCCCGTCAGTGATGAACCTGGTGAGGAACAGGTTTCCAGCTACGCCCAGTGCAGCACAGCAAAACCTGTCTGGGGGAGAGACAGGTAAGAGCAGACACAGAACACTTCATGCTCTTGTTCCTGGGGGTCTCGCTGCCCGTGGCCAAGGGCATGTGCCCACACAGGGATGGATGATGACTCTGCCAAGACCCTAAGCCACAGCTTCAGTTTGGAACTGTTTAATTCATTAGCGCAGCATGGGGCCCAAATTAATATGCTTTGTCTGTTTTAATAAGACATTTTCAGCAAGTTTGGGGAGATACTTCAAAAGCTTCCTGAATGCCAAATACCAGAGCTCAGCAACTCTCAGTGCCAGGACCAGTCTCTCACTTCCCCGTATAGATTCTCTCTGTGTGCAGAGCTTTTCCTCTGCTTGCCGGCCTTGGAGGGGGGCTCAAACCAAGGCCTGCACATCATTTGTGAACTTTGGGTGAAAAGCATCAAACCAGATGAAACACAGCACCGCAGCTCTGCCACGGGGGTGAAGCCCTTTTCTTCACAGAAATGTGCTCTCTGCATTAGTTGCAGTCAGTTCCTGTTGTTCATCTTGGCTTGCTGGCCACTAAACAGAGCCTCCTTTTCTCCTGCAAGTGTTGTGGCAGGGCCTGAAAGGACTGAGATGCTTTGTTCCAAGCCAGATTAGAGATACGAGTTACTACAAAACAAAAGCCCAGCAAGCCTTCAGGAGAGTTCCTCTAGTCTAGACACAGCCTCCCCTGAGCTCCCTGCATCCCAGCACAGCCCTGCAGCTTGTGTTCAAAGCAACTCAACAGGCTCCAGAAGCCTGGGTAACCTCTGTCGAGTGAATGTTCAGTTACAGCATCAAGGAGGAATCACATCTGAGTGATTTTGCTCCCATAAATTAGCAGGATGGGTTAAACCAGGACATGAGCACTGTCTGCTGGCACAGTGCATCCACTCAAGAGATCTGCACTGGCATGGAGCTGTAGTGCTTCAAAAGATGTGTGCTCCAAGCCTGGGGTGGGACATCCCCCATGTAGCTGATGTCTGCAGCTTCTGTGGCAGCAAGAGAGATCCTTTACTGTCACCTCAGCCCTGAACACACCCGTGCCCAGGGCTCACTGCCTGCCCCACATCATTGCTCACCTCCAGCTCTGGCACTGCAGGGTTGGTACTGCAATCCTCCTGTACCAATCAGATTTTGGCTCAACACCATTTGGCCACACTGTCAGTCACTGGAGAAAAAGAGTAGTACCATAGGGAAGAGGAAGAAAATTCAGTAAACCTATGGAAGAAAAGATTTGTGGATGTAGATCATCATTTACCATGGTGGTCACCTCCAGCCCCATGGCCAAGCACGTTCAGGCTCTGGTGAGAAGAACTTTTATCCCCCTGGTGTCTGTCATGGCTGGGGACCGTGATGATGACACCTTGTGGGTGTTGGTGCTTGCACTGCCCTATGAGTGACACCGGCCTTGCTCGGCTCCCACACAGCAGAGGTGGCAGGGCAGCCATGGCCTCCATGGTGCCTTTTCCTCTTTGAGGTGCTGCACCCAGGTCAGGGATACCCCACACATGAGCACAGACTGGGGGAAGAGCTCATTGACCAGCAAAGAAGGACTTGGAGGATATAATGGATGAAAAGCTGGCCATGAGCCAACAGTGGCAGCCCAGAAACTCCCCTGTGCTGGGCTGCACCCACAGACGGAGTGGGGGGATGGTCCCCCTCTACTCTGCCCTTGTGAGACCCCCCTAGAGATGCTCCAGCATCAGAAGGATATGGAGTTGTTGGAGCAAGTCCAGAGAAGCCACGGAGATGCTCCCAGGATTGGAGCCCCTCTGCCCTGGAGCCAGGCTGGGAGAGCTGGGGGTGCTCACCTGGACAAAAGAAGGATCCAGGGAGAGCTCAGAGCCCCTTCCAGGGCCTAAAGGGGATCCAGGAGAGCTGGAGAGGGACTGGGGACAAGGGATGGAGGGACAGGACACAGGGAATGGCTTCCACTGCCAGAGGGCAGGGATGGATGGGAAATTGGGAATGAGGAATTGTTCCCTGTGAGGGTGGGCAGGCCCTGGCACAGGGTGCCCAGAGCAGCTGGGGCTGCCCCTGGATCCCTGGCAGTGCCCAAAGCCAGGTTGGACATTGGGGCTGGGAGCAGCCTGGGACAGTGGGAGGTGTCCCTGCCCATGGCAGGGGGAGGAATAAAATTATTTTTATGGTCTCTTCTGACCCAACCCATTCTGTAATTCCATCATCTCCTCTGACTCCACAGAGGGGCCATTTCCACTTCCCCACTGCCATCACAAGATGGCATTCCAGACCTAAAAGCTGAGCTGGCTCAGCTGATACTTGGAGATCTTTCCCAGGCCCTGGGGTGTCCAACCCCAGAAGAAGCTGTAGATTTAACCCTGCTTACTGAGCTCCTCTGCCAGGTCTCAGCCCTGACACTGCCTTTTAATCACATCCTTTAATGCCAGGGCTGTGCTTTAATCAGCTACACTGAAACACTGCTGCCGTTACTCCGTAACCTCTGAGCCATCTAATTGCCCTGAGTTAAGCCAGTTATAGTTTTGACAGTGAATGGCATGCAGAGCACTTTAATCTTGACCTGCAGTACCTCGGGCTCTTGCAGGGCCTCCTCTGCCTCCGAGGAGACACTGCTAATCAGACCGAGCCAGGATGTAGTTTAAGACATGGACAAAGGGAGCCAAGGGCAAATCATGAGCAAAATGAATCTGACTCATTTTGTTACAAAGCAGTGTTGAAGGTAGAACTGCCTTTTCTTTGCCTGAGAATGATTTGGGAGAGTAGTGAGAAGTCTTTCAATAATTTATCATTTCAAAATAATAACCAAGAAAAAAAAAAGAGAAAAATCATTCTTCTTAGATATGTTTTTTAAAAAGAAAGCTTATTTTGAGTTAGGTGCATAAAGCAGTGTGCAGTGTGTTATCCCCTGTGTCTGCTCTCACGTGTGAGTGGGTGCTCCAGGCTTCACCCACCAGTTGCTCCCAGCAGGAAGAACCCATGATGCAACCATCTCCTTCCCTGGCCGAGGGCCTGCAGCCTCCCACCGGGGCTTGGTGCCATGTCCTGGGTGCCAGCTCTGCCAGCACATCTCCCCAGGGGCGGCAGGGGGCGGGATCTGCTGCTCAGCTGCCTCAGAGGCTGGGGCTGGCTGTGTCCCTCTGGGCAGCTCGGGGAAAGGCTGCTCAGGCTGTTCCCTCACTTGGCTGGGAGGGAAGAGCAGTGGGGAAGGGTTACATAACCCCAACCAGCCTGCCAGAGGGGTAGCGCACCAGCAGCCAGGGCAGTGCCACTCTGGATGTGGCTGGGCAGGAGCGTGCCCTGCCTGTGGGACCCTGCAGCCCCTCTCTCCATTCCCCCTTCCACGCCCACCTGGGTCTCCTGGCCCTGTCAGAACCTGCTGGTTTTGTGGTTCAAAATGCCCTCGGGCAGCTTGAGGAGCCCACGTAGCTCCCTCTGTTCTGGCCTGAAACTGCTGCACAGCAATTTCTTTTTCCATTTCATCTCTGGCAGAGCCCTCGAGCTTTGCTCCCTTCCTCTTCCACCCTCCTCTCCTCCTTCTGAGCTTCTCCTTGGCCCAGTCTCCTTCCCTGGTGTCCCCTTCTGCTCCCAGCTCCTATTTAACCCCTATCTTTTCTGTCCTCTCCTTCAGTGCTCCTACCCAGAGGACAGCTCACAAACCACAAGCTCTGCTATTCATCCACCAGATCCTAAGCCACCGTCTCAGTGTGATAAAGGTGATCTGCTAACCGTGTGATCCCCCAGGATGCAAACCCCTGCTGGGATCTGTGGCAATCCCACGGCATCAACCACAGGGTTCAAACGTCCAAGGGGGGGCTGCAGCTGCCTTGCCCAGAGTGTGGACAATACAATGAGCCTGCCTTAGGAATTCAGACCTGCACAAGGCCCACCGAACACACCCGTGTCCTTCCAGTGCCCCACCAGCTCTCCTGGCAGCAAGGAATTTGCTTTAGTTCTGTGAGTTTTATAAAGCCTGACTCAAATCCCAGGGATTTCAGGCAGTGCTGACACGCAGCGTGGGGTGGTGTGAGCACAGCCCTGGGGTCAGGTGCTGGGGACAGACGGGTGGGCACATCAACATCAAGCCAGTGTTTTAGAGCAGAGCTAACTAGGAACAGCTTATTCCATTAAGAAAAAAAGAAAACCAATAATCATTCTTAATTAGGACAGAAACCCCCAGATAGGCTTTTTTAAAGAAAATGCCTAAAAAATACCATTTTTGCTTTGATTTGAAAACTATTTTTTGCTCTTCAGACTGTAAGATAAAACACATTTGAATTGATGATGCATTTCACAGCAAAAATACATCCCTTTTCATCTTGAAAATGCTGAAATGAGTTGTTACAAAATTTTCAACGTTTACCCCCCCTTTCTTAAAAAACAAATTTTTAATTTAGATGAAATGTCTTTTTTTTTTTTTTTTCCTAATGGAAACTCTTGATTACATTTTTACCCAACAGCTCTAATTAGAATTAACAATTACAGCTGATTCTTGGTGGGGTGATAAACAGCTGGACTGCACAGCCATCTCCACTCTGGGACTTCCAGACAAGCCCCAGCCCTGGTAGTTTAGCCTTCTGCAACATTTTAGACTTGTCTAGTCACTGGAATTTATTTTTCTTTCTTTTTTTCCCACCCCTTCTCCTCTGAGGGTTAGTTTTTACCAGTGCCAGCATCTCTAACAGTCAGGGACTTCACAGTGAGTTGAGATCACATTGATTTCTCGAGGAAGAAGCCGCATACTAATTTTTCCTATTTTCCTCCCTTGAGGAACGCAGGTAACAGCTCCAGGAAGGCAGCTGGGTTTGTAGATGTTATGTTCACCCCCGCTGGCTGACAGGGAATTCTGAGGTCTGTGGGAACATCATGGGACACAAGGAGACTTTGGTCTGGTCTGGTGTAAGGCCGGCTTTGCTGAGAAAGAACGTGGGATTAAAGCAGAACAGGTTAAACCTGAGAGAAGCATCAGGTGAAGATCAGGGGATGGATCAGTCCATGCTATGCTGCCAGAGCTTCCCCCTCCCTCCAGGATGACCCTCACACCTCCAGCTCTGTGGGGCAAGGAAAGGAACACTGGAGCAGTGTGAATGGAGAGGAAGGGACTGTGGTGGAGGGGAAGATGTCAGAGTCTGCTCTTAAACCCCCAAAACCTCTCTTCCAGGCACCCAGGCAAGATTGTCCAGCCTTTGCAGGCAACCTCCAGAGAGCCAAGAGGCACTGGGGCATCCTCCTTCAGGGGACCAGTGTCCCCCAGTGCCACTGTGACTCCTGGGCTGCCGTGTCCAGCGCTTTTCATGGCTGCGCATCCCTGCACTGGCTCCACCCCTGTTAGTGGCTGATCTTCTCTCCCTGGAAACAAGCCCAAGGCCTTTGCCTGTCCCACCTTGCCCCTCCCACTCCCCTGCCAAACAGTTATTACCTTCGTGGAGAAACCTGAGATAGTATCAAACGAGAGGGAGGTTTTCATACACAAATGTCCTGTGATTAATGGATTAAGAGATTCTGTGCAAATTAAAGCCTTTCTTCATACTTCCACATCCAGCTCTTCAGCTGTTGCTCTTTTCCTTCTAGTCCTTTACAGAAGTCCCTGTGGATCTTGCTTGTCCCATCCCTTTTGCTGCAGTTTTCTCCCCACAGTGACCCAGGATTTCTCCCAAATCCTTCAGCCTGCTGAGTCCTGGGCAGACCCTGCTGCTCCTGAACCAGCACTGTGGAAGGGAGGATGCTGTGAGCACAGCTTGTTTATACACAGAACCAGCCCAAGAGAGGGGCTGTAAATGCCTCTTTAATTTCCATATTTATCATTGCAGCTCAGATGGATGAGGAACCCAATGGAAAGTTTAGATGAAACAGAGAAAAATGAAAAACTGTTGGCAAGCAGTGGCTCAGCTGAGACTGGCAGCCTCAAGGGCTTCAGAAGGAAAAAGTCTTTCAATTCCTGCACTGCTGCTCCATAACAACCCAATTTCCCTGCCAGGCCAGGAGTGGGGCAGCTGGGGAGCCCTGCCCTCCTGTGATCCCACCCCAGGGAGATGGACCTGAGACCCCAAAGCAGCACGTTTGGTCTTGCTGATGTTTGACAGGGCTGATTTCTTCCCAGAGCAGCAGCAGAGTGTGGGTTTGGAGGCTCCATAAGGATCTCCAGGTGATAGGCACTGTGGTCACCCATGCCATGGTGGAAAGGAGCCACAAAGGCTTTGCTGGACACCTTTGGAACGTCCAGTGCTGGGTGCTGGTGATGGATGAAGATTTAATGCCAATTTGTGCAGGGAATAATGGCTCATAACCATCCCCTCTCCTTTAGTGGTGGTCTCATTTCCACCTTAGGGGAGGTGTTTTGTTAATTGTCCCTGCCCCTGCTCCTGAGCCCGTGTGTGCTGTGATGTGGACGTGCTTCAAATGTAGTGATGAGGAGGTGGCAGCTGGGATGTGGCTCCTGGGGGAGGCAGCCAGAGAGGCAGGGATGGTGCTGCCCACAGCTGTCCAGTGATCTGAAACCTTCAGCCCTGGGAGGAACTGACTGTCCCAGGCCAAGGGAGTTGGACTCTGCTGGGGGACAACCAGGACTGTGTGTCTGTGCCCAGGCTCTGTTCCATAGGGAGGAGGTAGGGGACTGAATTGTCCCCTTGCTGCCTGCATGGCCCTCTGTGCTGGCCAATTTTTCACCCAAATCTCTGCTTGAACACCCATCAAGGCCCCTGCCCAGATCATCTGGCATGATGGCTTCTAGAAAAGCGTCCCTAGGGTTGCTGTCCCTGCCTGGTCACAGCTGAGCTGGTGGCACTGAAAACTCGAGTTTCCCTTCACACCCCTCCTGTACCTGCAGGTCCCTGCGCCCTCACTCCGGGCTTTATTCTCCTCCCTGCTCTCCCCTCATTTGTGCCCGGCTCCGGAGGAGAGCACTAGCAATTGATCACTGTGTCTGCTTCACTGATTTAATCCAAAGCTGGTACCAGGCGGGAGCCGGCGAGGCCAGCCCGGGGGGGCCCTGCGTGCGGTGAAGCCCCTGGCGGTGCCGACCGGCGCCGTTAATAACCGGGCTGAAAGGCGGCAGCCCCCCGGCGGCACAGCCCGCCCTCCGCCCCTGGAGCTCCCACGGGGACAGAGCTGTCCTGGGGACACGGCACAGGGGCCGCCAGGGGCTGGCACCCGGCGGGCGCTGAGCCCGGGCTGTGCCGGGGCTGCACGGGCAGCAGCTCACCCGTGAATCTCCAGCTGCACCCCCGCCGGCAGAGCCTTTCTAGAGCAGGGACGGCCCTGGGCTCATCACATCCCACTTATGGCTCCAGAGCCTCCGAGGGACTGATGGCAAAAGCCCTTGGATGAGTCTCTTTTTTCGGCAGTGAATGAAATAGGATTTGTGCTGGTGGTGATAAGAGACTGCAAGATGGACCCATCTGATCTGCACAGCAATTCAGAGAGGCTGATGCTGACATGGCAGAACAGGTCCTACAATAGTCTTCATGTCCCAGCACACAAAATGGGTGAGAAAAAGCATTTTTAAAAGTGACTGGGGAAACTCTGCAGCTGTGATGCTATCCTCTCTTAAGCCCAGGGTTCCCCTCCGGCCTCTTTGGAGTCTCAAGTACTCCAAAAATGCTCTGTTCTGAACTCAGGCTGGGTCATGACTCATGTCTTGGGCTGTAAAAATGCATTTCATTGTGTCAGCAGGAAAGTGGCTGTGGGCAGCACTCTGGCAGCGGTGAGGCTGGCCAGGGCAGGCTGTTCAACAATTACACCCACTGGAACCCAAATTCCATCTCATATTTTGCTACAGCACACAAAACGGTTCAGGGGAAGGAAAGGCTGGAGTGGAAAAGTGTTTACTTTTAAAAATCCTGGTAGGACTCTATGCAATGGCTTGTCTGGCCACAAATCCATCTATTTTGGTGCAAGTGCAAAGCCTGGACCTGCCACCTGGAAACGTGACCTCAACAGTCTCCTGCAGCCTGTGGAGTTTGCTTTGTACCCAGGAGAGACACCTCTCATGCTCATCTTGGCATCCTTCCAGAGGGAAAAGGGCAACTGAACCCTCTGGATGTCTCTGCCTTGCTGTGGATCTTGTCTCTGGGTCTTCCCCCAACCAAAACTACTTGCAGGTACTTTTAGTATGAACATATCCCCAAAAACAGAGTTACCTGTCAAGGCCAGCACTGTGAGGCTTCACAGCATTGGCACCTTGTGACTTAATTTTGCTTGTAGACTTAAATGTCCAATTATGTGTCTGGGAGTGTTTGGCTGTTGTGACCAAATTTGGAACACATTGCCACAACTGAGCTACTGGAGAAGCCAAACTGCCTTGAGAGGAGAGGAGCCTGATGGCTCCAGATGAGCATTTGGCAATCCTGGGAACAAACCCACACACCTTTTCCTGAAGAAAATCTGGATTCCTTAAAGGAAGGGGTTTAACCAGGAGGGATCAATTCCACGGAGAGGAGTTGCTCTGTTCCACTGCTGTCCAGGACAGAGCAGTGCTTGGGGGACTGGGACAGGGGCTCAGTGCCTGTTAAAGCCCTGGGCACTAAGGAAGCCCAGGAGCAGCTGCAGACAGAGGCAGCTGAAGGATTCCTGCTGCCTCCCACCAACACTGCCCGCGATTCATCAATTACCTATGTGCTCAGTCCTTTTCTCCATCCTTTTACAATCTAAATAGCACATTTTATAGTTGCTGCTAAGTGATGTGATCAACATCAATTACCTACTAAAAGAGAATCAAGTCTTGATTTAAAATTAAGTGCTGCATTTTCCCATGTTCTTTATATGTAGCCAACAGAATAATTGCAGTGACATAAAAACTAATTACACAACTCCACAATTAGGCCTCCCTCCTAGTGCTGTGATTGTCTTTAAGTATACTGATGAAAAATTACTCCCAGTCCCAAATTACTCTCTCACACCCATTTTCTCTAATACCTTTTGAAAAAGCCCTCCACCCCATCAGACCAAAGAGAGGAACTCCAGATGCAGAAGGTAATACATGCAGAGTGTATTTTCTTATCTCTTAGATGTGGGAGCAGTTTCAGATGTGGGATTTGGTTGGGATTGCCCAGGGATGCAGCAGTGCTCCTCTCTGGATGGACTGAGCATCTCAGTGAGGCTTCCCAAAGTGCCTGGTGGCTGGAGTGCCAGGAGTCTGAGACAAACAGGGAAAATCCTCTTCCCAGTGCCCCAGCTGACCTTTGGCTCCTGGGCTGCAAGCAGAGAGACCAGCCCTGCCTGGCTGCTGGCCTTGGGTTTGGTGTGTGGAGCCCCAAAGGAGGAGGAAGAGGCTGAAGTACAGCAGTACTTTCCCCCATCCAAAAGCCAGGAGTTACACCCAGGCAGCAATCACGTAGCTGCCTGAGAAACCATAAACCCCAACAAAAATCATAAACATCTATAAAGCTCTGGTGCACTCCTGACAGGCTTTGAGGGATTTGATTCCAGATTATGTTTTGGAGATGTTTACAACCAACCTGGAAAGACTGAAAATATTCAATTACTGGCAAGGAGAGCTGAGATTTGCTTACAGTCAATCACCTGCCTCCAGGATCTCTGTGGGCGCTGTGGGAGATTCGGGACAGGCGATGGGAAGATCTCGCGGTGTACGGGCAGACAGAACCCCTCCCCTTTACTGTTCAAGTTCCTCAGCGCCCCGTTTGTTGCCCAGTGACCCCGTTTGTAACGCAAGCAGAACCAAGGTTATATAACCCGTGTAACCTGTTCATAAACGCCATTTGCTGTCCCCCGTGTTGGTGTCCGTGAGCCGGTGGTGCGAGCGGCAGGGGGATTGCCGCCGTGCCGGTCCCCAGCCAGGCTGTCACCCCTCTGCGGAGGCAACAGGGAAACACAGCATGGGTGAGCAGAGCCGTGGGGACAGTGGCCCAGGGACAGGTCCCCCTGATGTCACTGAGCATCTTTCACTAGATGATTAAGCATTGCAGGTTTAATTTTGGGGCTGGCACGTTGGTTTTGGCTGCTGTGCAGTGGATCCCATGGTCTGTTCCTCCGCCACAGCCCAGCCCTCACCAGGGAGGGCTGCACAGCTCGTCGCTGATTTTCCATCATCTCTGCAATAATCACTCAGTTGCAGTTGGGAGAGGGGTGGGAAATGCTTTGGCATGATTTTAATCAGCAGAGTGCTTTGAGTGAATGAGGTGAGGGGACCAGTGAGCTCCCTGCGCCTTCTCTGACTTTCTCACCTCATTTCAGCATCAACCAGGGGTGCCAAGACTGAGAATTTACACCCTTGTGTTTACCTGAAACCACACTACCTTCCTCAAAACCTGTGAAAAATAAAGGGGGTGCTGAAGTAGCCTGTGGCAGGGATGATGTGATGTGTAAAGCCATCACCTCCAGATCATTGCAAATATTCCCTCCTGATTCCAGGCACCCATCCCAGATATTCCCTCCTTGTCACCAGCCAGAGCACTGGCTGCCACGTCCAGCCCTTCCTTGGACATCTCCAGGGCAGGAGGCTCCAATACCTCCCTGGGCAGCTCCTGCCAAGGCCTGACCACCCTTTCCACGGAGAAATTCCTCCAGAAGTCCAACCTAACCCGATGCACAGAGGCTTGTCAAAGCAGGCAGTCCCGTCTGTCCCCTCCTGAGGGACAGATCCTCCAGGACGGGGCTGCCGCCCGGGACACGCCGTTCCCACAGCCAGGGAGGCTCCCGCAGCCCGGCGCAGCCCCGGCTGCCGGGGCCCGACCCGGGACACGGCTCAGCCCAGAGAACCCAGCCCGGGACACGGCTCAGATCGGCCCGGGACACGGTTCAGGTTCAGATTCAGGTTCAGGCTCAGGGTCAGGCTCAGGCTCAGGCTCAGGCTCAGGCTCAGGCTCAGACTCAGACTCAGGTTCAGCCTGGGACACGGCTCAGGCTCAGGCTCAGCCCGGGACACGGCTCAGGCTCAGGTTCAGGCTCATTCCGGAGAACCCAGCCCGGGACATCGCCGCCACCGCCGCCTCACGGGGTACCGGCGGGGCCAAAGCCAGGGGGCGGGGCCAAGATCAGAGGGCGGGGCCAAGGGCGGTGCTGACAGAACGCTGCGGGTCAGGGGTGTGGCCAAGAGTGGGGCTGTGCTGAGTAGATAGGGCGGGACCAAGGGCGGTGCCAACGGCAGGAGTTTGTTCAAGGACGGCGCTGATTGGCTGGAGCGGCTGGGGCCGGGCGGCGCGTGCGCAGTGCGGAGCGGTGAGTCGGGGTGGGGGGGTGGAGGGGGGCGGTAGTGCTGGCGCCCCGTGAGGGCCGCGCCGTCGCTCCGGGTCGGGGACCCGCGATCCGGGACGGAGCCCTGCTCCCGGCCCGGGGGCACCGGCCCCTGCCTCCCCTGCTCTGTCCTCGAGCGAGCGAAGCCGGCCGTGAGGCCTTGCCGGGGTGAGAGCTGCCCGGCGGCCCGGTTCCCCTCAGAGCGGCCGTGGCCGGTCCGTTGGGGACGGTGCGTGTGCGGCCCCGGGGGCTCGGCAGGCCTGGCAGGACGGGCAGCCCGTGCGGCTGGAGCGCTGCAGCACGGACCGCAAACGCGGGCCCTGTCAGAAGCACTTAGGCGCACAGTCGGGGCAGGGCAGGGGTCCCTTACACTCAGGAGTTTTAAACAAAAATCGTGAGTTTCCCCCAACGGGCAGAGTTTGGATCCTGCCTGGAGCACGAGGCTGCGTGACCTCTGGCCTACTGTGTGCCCAGGCTGCTGTGGAATAAAAACGTGCTGGAAAAATTGAAATAGCTCTGGGATATTAAAATGGATGTTTCTTCAGGGTGTGTGCTCTGTAACACGAGGTCTGAATTTTAAAACTGTTTTAGTTGTTTTGGTACAAGCCTGTATATGGTTCTCTGGCTGGAAAACTGGTGAAACAATGCATTCCACAAGGCCAGGAAGAGAAAGCTGAGCAAATGGGATTTTGTATATAAACACTGTTTGGAATGTTGCCTTAATAAGTTCAGTGGTTGACAAACACTTGCATTAGGAGTGATCTTTGACAGAGCTCTGACGCTGCCCACCTTCAGGAGGGTCTGGGTTTACACCAAGTTCTACAGACACAATTTCTTAAGGCCAAGTTATTTATTCTGCCATGTTTCTCTGCTAGAACTAACCCAGTCCAAGTATAGCGCAGAGGCAGAGCTGCCTGCGTGGTGCTGCTCAGTGTGCCTGCCAAAGGAGGGTAATCTGCAGAGGCATTTCTGTGGTGGAGCTGTCTGTGGAAGAGGCTGGTCTGTGCACAGCCTGGCAGGAGCCTTTTAAGTGCAGATAAGTGTCCAGAGGATGTTAGAAGATGACGACACGAACGTGCTGCCGCAGTGTTCCTGCTCCCTGTGATCATTTGAATTCATTTGCTCTGTGGGAGTAGCACTGTTAAGGGATGCACTTCTAAGTTTCTCTCTTTTCTTTCCCCCAACCCTGCCTTAAAAAGACCCAGTCCGGTCCACTTTGTTTTTCAGCAGCCTCTAGGGCGTTTCTATGGTGGAAGTACCCAAAATACTGTCCCAGAAACTTCAGTGTAGGAGTCCAGCTACCAGAGATGAGAGCAGCAGCGTTCCTGGAGGCTGCTGTCTGTGTGACCATGTATTTACTAAATTTGAAAGGATACAAATAGGATTTTTGGGAAGAAATCAGCTGGAAACAATTCCTGGTGAACTGTCAGAACAGCCTTTGAACCCACAGTGTTGTCCCTGTGTCCTGAAGCAGCACAAGAGCAGGGCTGGTGCTACTGCCACCACTTTCTTAATTTTTACAGTGGAGAATTCCTTTAGCCTGAGCAATAAAACACCTGGAAAACTCCAGCACCCCCACACCTGTCTCTGCTTCTGCTTGGGTTGGGCAGATGGGGTTGAAAGCGCAGCAGCCATACCTTGAGAATTTGTGAGGCAGTGGGTTTTTGGGATAAATTTAGGAATAACAGTCAGCCTTTCCATGTGCTAATCCTCTGTGCTACTGACTCCCTCCGTGGCTTTTGTAACCCACCTCAGCTCTTACACTCGGCGTTCTCCTCTGAGAAATAACGCTCGACTCGAGCTCGTGAGGGAGGTGAATCAGCTTTAATTAAGATTTGTCGAGCACTTTGTTGATAAGTTCTCAATAGCTGGTTGCTATTTTTTATGAACACGCAGATATTCTTAGCACCTGCAGTGGGAAGTGACACAAGGCTGGGGATCTCTGGGAAGCAGCCCTGCCGAGGGAGACGGCGCCTGCTCACCGCGGCTTTGTCAGATCCATTCTGGCTGTGGTTCATGAGGCAGCTCAGCAAAACCCCAAATCCCTCGGAGTCTTTGGGAAATGTGAAATGTTCCTGAGAGCTAAGCCCTGCTTTTGCATGAGATTTGTAGCTTTTGCCCCCTCGCTGGGTTTCTCCCAAGCTGCTGGCTGGGTTTGATGCAGCTGTGTTCTGGTGGCACCAGCTGCTGTCACCTGCTTTGCAACACCTTGTGGCAATGACTTCAATGGCTTTTAACAACTGTCCCCTCAAATTAAGGTGTCTGGGGTAGGCAGGGCTGGGTGATGGCCCCTGTGGGCTTCAGGCGGTGCAGAGGTCGGTGGGGCTGTATGGGGTGGGAGAGGAGGAGGGAAGCTGTGTCCTTCCCCAGGGCAGCATCCCATTCCCTGCTGGCTTCTCTGCTGCAGCAGCAGGTGGCAAATGAAGCTTGATGAGCTTTGTTAGTGAGGGGTAAGGAAGGCGTGAATGGAAACGGTCACAGCAGTGCTGGCTCTGTGCTGTGTGGGTGCCCCTCAGCAGGATGAGGAGCTCTGTTGTATTTTGGGGAAGAGAAGGCTGTTCATTTGGCTTTGTCACTGCTGTAGGAGTAGCCAGATGGAGGATGCTAAAAGGAAATACAGGGCTGGAACAGCCTCCTTGTCCATGCCCCTGTCCTGAGCCAGGTGAGAGATACTTGGCTCCAGGCTGGACAGTGGTGAATGGTAGTGCAGATCTGGACAGGGCCCAGTTCCCTCTGGGCCTTGATGGAATCCCACTCTCAGAGCCTGACAGCTCATCTAAGTTGCCCTTGCAGCAAACTGAGCAGCCAGTTTGTCTCTTGTCTTCATAGAGTGGGGAGCCCTGTGACTGGTTGTCCTTGTAAGTAAACCATGTTAAAATCTGAGAGCTGGTACTGGCCCTGGAGGGAGCAGGGATGGAGAAACCCCTCCACAGCTGGTATGGGGCAGCATGTTTTCTACTGCTGACTGCTCTGCTGGCTGCCCAGACCCTCTGCTTTGTCTGTAACTCAGAGCTGATACCCAGCACGGAGCCCAGAACTGGGTATTTTATGTTCCTGCATCACAGAGGGGTGTTCAGCTCTTTGGAGCTGTGGTGTCACAGTGCTGCCACATTTAGTCTGGTCCCCAGTTTTCCCCAGGTTGCCTTTCTTTGGAGAACTTTCCCCTGGACTCTGTTTGTGTGCTTGATCTCTGTTTGTGTTGTTTCCAAGTACACTTCTTTGCATTGTTTTCCTTGCTTTTCTTTCTGTTGATTTGTGGGTGTTTTGGGAACTTTTCTTCAGTTTATCAATTCTGATCATGACCTCCAGAGTGCCTCCAGCTCTTAACTCCTGGGCATCCTTTCAGGTTTTATAAAAGTGCTTTCTCTTCATTGTTCAAACTATTAATGGAAAGGTTGAACAGAAGCAGACCTGGGCTGAGCTCCCAGGGCTCATACACAAGGATTTCTCTTGTGGTGACAGGGAATTGCTGATAGCTACCCCTCAAGTGTGTGGGGTTCAGTTGCTTTGGTTGGTCTTTTTTTTCTTATTAATGAGCACTGGGCCTCATGAAGGTGAGCTTGCCCAGACCCAGCTCCTCTGGCTATTGAAAGCATCAGATGGATAGAGTGAAAAACCTGCTTTGTGCTGGTCAGAGGTGTGATGGGCAGGTCCCTGTAGGGGAGGATTGTGCTCTGCTTCTGAAGGCTGAGGTGATTTTTAAGAGCTTTCATGAACTTTGTTCACTTGGGGCTTCTTGCTGATGCTTGCTGGGGCTGTCACAGCTCTAAGACAATCCTCAGCCCTGCTTCCCACTCAGAGCTGCCTCAGCAGTGGGCTGTGTATGGGGGAAGTTTGTCCAGCATCTCCTGCTCCCCTTTTCTCTCCATAGGACTCTCCTCAGTGAGAGTTGGGCTTGTCTATATGTGGCTAAGGTAGCAAAAATGCATTTTCTCCTCAAGCAATTCCAAGTTCCTTGTGTGGTTGCTCTTCTCTGGAAAAGAGAAAACTACTTGTTCTGGAGAAATTAATGACACTCATTTTTATTCCTAAATAGTGTGTCATGGTGGGTGTGGTTGCAGGACACCTCATTGCACCCAGGCCTCTGCTGTCACCTCAGTGCCAACTGCTTAAGGAAGAGGAGTTACTTGAGCTGAAATAGATTTCACTGGAGCAAATCTCTCTGCCCAAGCAGGACCAGCTCTACCCTCCCTGAGTTCTGTGAGTGCTGAGCTGCTGGGCTCAGCTGCCTGAAGTTCAAGAATTGGTCCTTTTCTGAAGTGCTATTCCATCTTTCTTTGCACATGGGTGTAACTGTGGGGTGAAATTTGGGCCCCACCGAATTTAAGGACAACACAGCATTCCTCTGTGGTGTTCATGTCTTCCTCCTCTCCAGGCTGGTGACTTGTGCTACCCAGCTGTTCTCTCCAGCTGTGCTTCAGGGACACCATCAAAAGGATGGAGACACTGTGCCCTCTTTGTTCTCCTGTATTGGTCCATGGCTGATGGTAGAGTCATGGAACCATGGAATATTCTGAGTTGGAAGGCACCTACGAGCATCATTGTGTCCAACTTGGTGGATGCCCTGACCTAATTTCAGTTCCAGGGGAGAAAATTCTGTCTCCCTAAAACCTTCCTATGGCTTCTGTTGGATTCTTCCTCACTTTTCTCCAGGGGGCTGTGTGCTGTAGTTAAATATGGATGGAAGTGTTGTGTTCCACTCTGGATTACAGCTGAATCTCAGTGGTGGATAAATTGCATCCCAAGTCTAGTTTGCAAAGCCCTTTGGGCTTCATGGGCTGCAGGAAGCAGTATTTTATTCTAGATGTGTGTTTGCTGATAATTCTATAGGATTTGCAGACAGCAGGTTGTAAGAGCCCTGATTATACTGGTTCCCTGTGCAGTCAGACTCTGTCCAAATAATTCAAGTGCCTGCTGCAGAGAGAGGGAAAGGAAGATGGAAGGATGATTTAGAAATCTCTGGAATAGATGGGAAAAAGATGCATATGTTGATCTGAAGGAGATACCAAGCCACATATATGTCTTCCAGCATCTAAATAAAAGTCAGGATTTTTAAAATGGTTGCCTACTTAAAGCCTAAATAATTCCTTTAACGACAGGTTTTAAAGGTTTAACTTAATTTTAGAATTTTTATTTCAAGTGTCCTTCCATAAAATTAACTTTTTGAATGCGGAATGCTTTAATGTCTTCCGTGTTGGTGCTCATTTGCAAGAAATCTCTGCACAGTTATTTCTTATGTACCAGTTAAATCTATCAGCCAACAGATGTCAAGTGTAGCAAAAATGCTATAATAATATTATGGTCTAATAATAGTTATAATGATTCTAATTACCTGGTGCAGCTTTAAAGAGAGGCAGATTCAGAGATGAGTGCAAAGGAGGTGTTTAACCTTGAACTGCAGAAGCAGGGCTCTTCCAGAGGTGCCTGTGCTGCGCCCTCTCCTCCCTATCAGACATCTCCCTCCCTTTATTTCCTCCTGCAGACTGGGAGCAGCACTCTGGAGTGTTTTTAATGTTCAGATCTCATTCTGGCTGTGTTCAAAGAGTGCTGGTGAGCTGAGGATGAGCACGTTTCCTGCAATACCTGGGAGTGTGAAGCCTGCTCATTTTCAGCCTCTGTCTGCCCTGCTCTTGGCGTGCTCCCACTGCCTGATGATTGTGGCACTCGAGGATTGCTCCCACCTCGGGAGCTGCCGAGCCTCAGCAATCTCCATCCTCTCTGCAAGCTGCTTGTGCTGCTCTTAACTGTCAGGGGTGGCTTTGCCACAGCCTGGGAAGCACAAAGCCAGAGTCTCCTGATGGGAGAGTGTTTGGGGGTGTGCAGGTGAGTGGCTGAGAGTTGTTGATCCCTACAGAGGCTTTGGTGTGGGGCTAGGAGGGCACTGGGCTGGTGCTTGAGTGCTGTGCTTGCCTTGCCTTTGACAGTCTGGCCCCAGAGAGCCTTGTCAGAGTCTCCTTCCCCAGCTGCTCCATGTGCCAGCCCTGTTACATCATTCCCAATGCGCTTTCACCACTGTGTTTTTCCTTTAGGAAGGATCCTGGGCTGCATTTGCTGAATTCCTGTGGCTTTTGCCCGATGTCGCTGAGTGCTGTCAGTGCCTTGGGGTCCCAGTGCTCATTGTGGCTGTAGTGTAATGGATCCCCTCGTGTCACAGCCGCTCATTTAATCCTGTGACATGCAGGGGTGAGGAGTCCCTGGCTCAGACCAGCAGCCTTTCCACAGAGGAAACTCTGTGTGGGCTGGAAGTTGACAGCTTTCAATGATTATATGCTGAACCTTCTTCCTATAAATAATTGATTCACAGGCTGATGAGAACAACAGGAACTTGTCTCTCAGTTGCTGCTCCCTGGCATGGACAGCAGCTGGAAATATGGTGTTTTCCTATAAAATGGATCCAGAGGTACCCTTGCAAGGTTTTATTTATTTCCAGCCTCCTCATAGGCTGACCTGCTCTGCTTCTTGGGAAAGCCCTGCCTGCCAACACCTGCAGCACACCTTGTGCCAGGGCTCGTGCTGCTGAGAGCTCTGCCACCTGCAGCCTCTCCCTGGGGCAGGTTCAGCCTCTCCCTGGGGCAGGTTCAGCCTCTCCCTGGGGCAGGTTCAGCCTCTCCCTCGGGCAGGTTCAGCCTCTCCCTGGGGCAGGTTCAGCCTCTCCCTCGGGCAGGTTCAGCCTCTCCCTGGGGCAGGTTCAGCCTCTCCCTCGGGCAGGTTCAGCCTCTCCCTTGGGCAAGTTCAGCCTTTCCTTTGGGGAGGTTGAGCCTTTCCCTTGGGCAGGTTCAGCCTCTCCCTTGGGCAAGTTCAGCCTCTCCCTTGGGCAAGTTCAGCCTTTCCCTTGGGCAGGCTCAGCCTTTCCTTTGGGGAGGTTGAGCCTTTTCTTTTGGGCAGGTTCAGCCTTTTCCTTTGGGCAGGTTCAGCCTTTCCTTTGGGGAGGTTTGCCTTCTTGCTGGAGTCAGAGTGTGTGTGTGTGTGTGTGTTGGTACATCACCATGGAGATGAGGCCACAGGAGCTGCAGGGCGCAGCCTTTTCCAGGCTCATGTGAAGAAGGATGCGATAACGGGCTCCTCTTATTTAGGGAAAATGATTTCTTGGAGTAAATAAATCGTCAAAGAACACTTGGCATGAGCTCAGGTACTATTAAGGAGAAGATCTCTTGAAGCCAGAGCTGTGAGGCTCATGCAATATTCACCTCCTTTGCTGTGTTCCACATCAGGCGTTGCTGCTGTGCCCAACGCTGACTCACTGACTCACTTGTGCTTTTACTTACCCTGAGATAACAAAGCTCCTGTTGCTTTTCTCCTCCCTGTGTATGTATTTCTCATCCTGCCACAACAGCACCTTCCTGGATCCCTTTCCTTGCCCACTGAGTGTCCAGGCTTTCAGTGCTTTGAGTGGTTACAAGGCTTCCCTTCCCGTGGTTGTTGCTGCTTTGGCTGGGTTTGGGGAGGACATGGAGGGTGTGTGGCTGCAGTGAGCTCTCCTCCATGCAGAAACACCTCTCTGGGTTGAGCACACCCCAAAACCCTGGTCTGGTCATGCAGACATTCTTGGGGGGCTGGGGACACTGCCCTTTTCATGTGCCTGCCCCTGGCACACTGTTCCCTTTCTAGTTTCTGGTATGCAGAACCCTCCCAACAAGGTCTGGAAGGGCCCTGTGGCAACTCTGCCTCATTGCTTCCACGTCTTATTCCAGACTTCATCTGTAAACATCTCTTTGCCCTTGCTAAAAACACTGTCTCTTAATTTCTCTCTGCAGGAGTATTATTTAATTTGTAACAGTTTTAGGACGTTATTTGAAAAATCCGATATGAAGCTGTATTTCATTTACTGTAATGATCCACTAATGCAGGCATATTTCAAAGGCAGGCAATGCAGTACTGTGGGGTTTAATTAAATTTTGTTTTTCAACTGAGCATCAATAGACAGACAATAACAAATGGTGGACAATATGCATACAGAACAAAGTCTCTTCATTTTCCTTTTCAAGACTGTGGAAGTGAAAATGTATAGCCTTTAAAATGGACTTGGCCTGCTCACAACTGCTGCTTTAGTGTAGTTAACTCACTTCAGGAGGAGTTTTTTCTTCTTACTCTGCCTTAATTAATTTTCTTGCTCTCTTCCTGCCCACAAAATAAACTCTTACACTGTGGAAAATTTCCAGCAGGAGCCATGGGTGATCTAAGTGCTTCTGCTAGTTCTACATGTAGTTTTGAATTCTGTGTTGTTACCTAGTGTGCGATGGCTCCTCCAGATGGGCCCTCCTGAGGGTGACAGAACAGAAGGGCTGGGTGTGAGGTTCCTGTCTCTGGGAACTGGACATGGCATGTGCCAGCCTTGGAGAGAGAGGGAAAAATGGTGTTGCTGCCATGGTTGTACTCAAATCAGGAATCAGTAAGTGGCTCTGGAGTGCATTTTGTTCCCTTCTCCCAGCAAGCGTGGGGTAATCAAGTACAGAGTGTATGTGGGGAAGCTCGGAAAGAGTGTTCCACGTCAGCAGGAGGCTTCTGGGAACCATCTGAGTACTCACAGCGTGGCACTTGGACACGTGTTCTTGGGTAAAGAAATTTGTCACTGGTGCTGTAAATGGGCTCCTTTGTTCAGATTTGAGGAGCAGGGTGAAATGGGGTGGCTGAGGCAGATTTGGTTTCTCCAGGTGTCTGGAGAAATTACCATTGTTCAGGAACAGAACCAGAGTTTGCCGAGGAACCCGATGTGAGTGTGACTCCCACTGCACTCCAGCCCTTTGATTCTCTCAGAAATCTCTCAAAGGCAGAGAGCTGAAAAAAGCATTAATTTTTCAGAGGAAGAGTCTCTATTCAGAGATGTGAGTTCAAGCCATGTCCTGGGTTGATGCCTAAAGCTTTGCCTGCTTAACCTGCCTTCAAAGGCTGGGGGCAAGGGCTGTGCCTGGAGCTGGCACTGCTTTCCACCACTGAAAGCTGGGCTCACAGTCCAGAGAGCTGCTGGCTGGAAACTGGAGCATGCAAAGGCTGGGAATCTGTGGGAACCTGACTCCTGATGTCTGTGCAGCTGTAAATGCCTGAGAAGCATGGCTGGAAATGACAGACTGGAGTCTGTAACCTCCTCCTCCTCCCTGGGATCTCAGTGTAACGCTTGTCGTGTTCCAGGCACAGCCTGTGTTTGCTCCTTGCTGGAAGCAGCGCCGTGAGTCCTTTGCAGCTCTCCTGGTGCCTGGGCCAGCTGAGGGTTGTGTTCTGAGCTGGGTGAGAGGCTCCTGGAACAATGGATGGGGTCCTGTGCTCCTGCCAGTCACTGTGGCTGGAGAGGAGTCCCGGTACAGATAAAAGGGGTATAAATATAACTCGTCATCAGGCACCGGATGCTCTTTAAATAAACTGGGAAAACCCCACACAGCTGAGGTTTGTACTGGCCCTAATAATGCTGGGGGGATGCCCCATGCCTGAATCCTTGTTCTTCCCTTGTTCCTTGCTTTAGGCTGCCAAATTTCCCATTTGCTCGCTTCTTTTTGTTGTTAGGCAGTGTCAAGGTTCTGTTGCTGGGGTTTGGGGCAGGAGGTTGCTTTCTGGTGACTTAAGCTACATGTCCAGCTTCTCCTGCCCTTCCTTTGCATCTCCTGCCTTTCTTCCTGTGGCTGCTCTCACTGTGCCATAAACTAATCTCCTTCCAGCCAGGGACCTCAGGCCTCTTGCAGATTCACTTTTATGGGGCCATTATCCACCATCTATAGAAGGAGAGGCTTTCCTGGCTATGGCAGGGCTCAGGTGGCTGCTCCCAGATGGAGCACACTGGATCATCTGGAGCCAGTGGCTGAGCCCTGGCCTGAGGGTTGTGCCCTCTGTGCAGACCAGGGAGTGCTTGAGCCTGGTCTTTGCAGGAGCAGGTGACTGATTTGAGATCCTCACAGTACTGCTGGCATGATTTATTCTTGCAGAAGTGCCCACAGCAGCTTTAGGGGCTTGTTCTGCCCAGCAGGATCACAGACAAGGACATGCCTGGGCCCTGTGCTTCAGTGGCTCTTGCAGGACTGTGCAGCAAACAGGACCTGCGAGGGACCTCAACACAAGGGCACAAGCCCAATGCATGGGGAACTGCAATGGTGCTTGGCAGTGAACAAAAATAAGTCTCTAGGACTATTTAAAATGAAAAAGTAGTAATCTGTAATTCAGTTTTGAGGGAATTCTTGTAGCAGGAGAGCATGTGCTGGCTGGGAGGGAAGAAACACTTGCTCAGACAAGTGATAATCCCTTGCAGCCCATTCCAGACACCCGGCAGATACCAGCCTTCCTCAGGCCTCCCTGGCATGAGTGACATGCTGTGCCACTGGATGAGGAATGTGGAGTTTCTGGACTATGCGGAGTGATAATTTAAACACCAAATCCTTGTTCCTGATGGGAGCTGCTGGTGGCTGCCTGGCGTGGGGGTGCTGCACAGGAGCTGATGTCTCTCAACAAGAAGTGTGCTGGGCTCCACAAGCACTCGGGGCTGACACCGGCCGGCTCGCTTCCTTGGATTTCTCCTCTGGAGTTTGGCAGCCGTCTGCTTCAGGGAGCACAGTGGCCTCATAAGAGTTTATTTGATCTGACACATGACAAATTGTTTCTGCTGGCGGCTACTTGAGGCACAGTCTGTTCGCTGGCAGCCGCGGCTCTGCGGGCGCTGCGAAGTGGAGGAAGGCAGCCCTGCCTCCTCCTCTTTGGAAACATCAGCGAGGGAGCGTTGCTGTGACCCTCCCCCTGCCATCCCAGCCTCCTTTCTGCTGCTTGGTAACGGTGCTGCTGGCATGGATTATTAATGATGTTTGTGTGCTGGGTGTGTCTGCAGGTGCTGGTTGTGGTTCCCATGGCGTGTTGGCTGCGGGGCAGAGGAGAACCTGTGTTCTGGAATCAGACCCGGTTGCCACTAAAAACACTTTGTTAAGTTCCTTTTTTTAGGACACCCTTTTAGCTCTGCAATGAGCAGCAGAATACTACATTCCTCAGCAGAATAAAAAGTACATGTCCCCTGTGAGATAGTGTAAATACATTTTATCTGTTCTATTACCTGCAGTTTTCAGAATATGTCCCCTAAGCATTTTAATCTTGTTTTCCGGAGTTGTCTCAGAGTGAGGAATTGCTCCTATTTGCAACTTTGGGAATGATTACTTGTTCATTAATTTCTTCCCTTTCCTGCTGTCCATCTATTATTGCTTCCAAGAGAAAAAAACCTCTCTGTAAATCTCCTCCAAAACAGGGCTGAGTGCCTGATTAGACAGAGAGTTATGTGTGCTGGGAACATGTTCCTGGGAGATCATGCTGGAGCTGTGCATGGAGCCCTGGGTGCTGCTGTTTCATGCCCTTGGGCACACAGAACCCACCAGGTGATGCCTTTTCCTTGGTCTTAAAATTAAGAGCCAGACCCAGTTAGGGGATAAAGGGTTTTAATCTTGGTATTTAATAAGGTTCTTTATGGTGCACCACTTCACCAAGGTGGAATGTGCTGAAATGCACACACATGGTAGATCATGTATAGAATTTATAGACCTTGCAAATTAGCATATTTAACAAAGCTGCCTCAATGGGAGGCTTGAAGGAATAGCGTGATATCTTTCTATTTCAAAGTATTTCTCACTAGATGGGCTTAATTTTAGTTTACAGGATGTACTTTAGAGGGGACCTTGGTTTCTCAAGATAGCGTAGGGCTTCCTGGCCTCCAGCTGAGAGGCCTTTAGGATGTTTGGTTTTCTGGCCTAACAGAATGCCAGGCTTATGGTAAGTTATAAGACTTCAGGAATTACAAGTGTGCATGTTAAGGGCACTGAGAATACATAAAAGAGATATAAAAGAAAAGGCAAAAAATCCTCATGGCATCACAGGTGTCCAGGCTGGCGCCCCGCTCCTTGCCCTGGGATGAACAAGCCCAGCAGGCAGCGCACGCCAGGGCAGCCAGGCACACCTGGAGCCCACCTGGAGCCCACCTGGAGCCCACCTGGAGCCCACCTGGAGCCCACCTGGAGCCCACCTGGAGCACGGTGGCGAGGCAGGAGCTGGAGGTCAGGGCAGCTCCAGCACCTGAGCAGGGCTTTGCTGCTGCCGTGCTTTGCCTGCAGTGCCAGGGCTGTTACGAAACAGGAACGAGACGGGACAATGCAGAGCAGTTCCTGCTGCCACGCTTTTGTCCAGCAGCTAAAAGCCAGTTCAGAGGATTTTGTCAAAGCCTTGTTTGCTTTGGTCTTTTTTTTGCTCTTTCTTTAAGTACAAACTTAAAAGAGCTGGAGACTGGAGGCCACTGTAGTTATTATTTTTTCCTGAATAGCACAATAAATGTACCATTTGTTCCATAAATGACAGGGTCCTTGCCTCAGAAAACATGTGGCTTGTTCCCACTGCTGTTCCCTTTGACATATGAGAACTGCCCCTGCCTGCCTCTGGGTGCGTGGAGATTTCTCACTCCCTCACTGGGGTCAGTGCCAAAACTTGTCTTGACATGTGATGTGTGTGGTCACTGGAAGTCACTGTGGAGGCTGTCACTGAAACAGCCTGGATTCACAGAGCAGCTTCATTTAGATGGCAGCTGATGGAGGAGCTCTGCAGAACAGCTGGATATGAAATCTGTGTGCAGGAGGGGACAGCTGAGGGCTGCAGTCATTGTGGGAGAAGCTCAGACATGTACAGACGTGGTCTGGCGGACCTGTGGTGGATGTGCCGTGTCCCACCTGCCATGGCAGCACCAGGATGCACAGGGCTGCTCAGGATGTTCTGGTGTCTCACAGCAGAGAGGAAGGTGCTGCAGGTGCCTCTTTGATCAGAGCTGAGGGTGTGTGTGGGAACAGCCTGCTGCTCACTCTGACAGCAGATTTCGAGCTCTTGGCTTTGCCAATCATCTCACAGCAAACACCAAGGCATGGGAGTGAAAGTCCCTGTGTCCTTTGGCTGCTGCTTGGGTGTTTGCAGAGCCAGCAGGTGCAGTGACAGCCAGGACTGTCAAAGGAAGAGCCCTCGGTGGAGCAGTGCTGCTCAGCTACTGAGATAAGCCAGTCCATGAAATGGGTCTTTATAGGGTGTCTCACCAGAAGGATTTTCCATTTGAGTGTCTGGATCTCCTGCTGTTGGTCTGAGCTCCAGATGAGAAACAGTGCATTGACTGGAAGGTACTGAGGTTACAAACAGAGTAATTGTCCCTTGGAAGAGAAAATTGTGGAGGAAACCCACTCAGAACACATCTCTGTTCTTCTCCTTCCTCAGAGCAGGTTTAGGAGTGCTGTGGCTGAGGGGCAATGGGGATGGAGCTGAAGTACTGCTGAGTGAACCCCACAGCTCTGAGGAGCAGGGAGCCTGGTCATGGAGCTCAGGAGGGACCTGGGAGCTTTACTGGCTCTTTAATTCTCTCTCCATAACCTGTGAGTGCAGATCTCCCTGGGGCAGCAGAGCGTTCTCTGTGAGGGGAGCCCCGTGGTGCTGCAGTTCCAGCGGCGCACGCGGGGTCCCATGGCAGTGCAGGGAGTCACAGGAAAGCTGTTTCATAACCTCTGCTGGGATTCATGAGATGTTCAGAGACAGGTTCTCCACTTAGTCAACGTTTTATAAGGATTTAAGGCTGAGGAGCTCTTTGAAGCACCGATGCAGCTTGTTCTGCCATGACAAGGTGGAGATGAACGCTGGCGTGACTTCCATTCCCAAGGAGAATGCTCTTTTGCATGGATCATGAGCTGTGGCTCTGCTGCTGTTTGAAGAGACCCAAGGAATCTCAGATCCAGGCACTCAGTGCAACATCAAAGCCTTCCCATCTGAAGGTGAGGTGATGGGGAGCTCCAGCTCCATGTCCTTCATGTTTGGGCAGCAGAAGGAAGGAAGGTCCCTGAACCAGGAGTTGCCTGGGGGATGAAAGCTCTGCTTAGCAGAGGCTGACAGGGCAAAAAGCCAGGTTGGCAGCAGGAAGGACAAACCCTGCAGAAGATCTAGGCCATCTGATAGCAGACCTCCAGAGGGGCCTGGGAGACCTTCTGCTGTGCTGGAGGAGTGGGGCCAGCATCTCCCCCCGAGGAGGCAGACCTGCAGTGTCCTGGGCTTGACTGGAGCTATTCCGTTGTGCCTGAGGGATTGTTTAATTAAAAAGAATGCTGCACCATCACATTTCAACTGTTTTCTCCACACATTGCTGCAAGTAACATCTAAAATAGCTCTAAAAGGCAACAAACCATTCCCCAAAGCAGGGGTGGCAGATGAACAACAGGAGAGGGAAGGAATTATGTTCTCTTTCAGCTTTCTGTGTCTGTGCATTTGCTTCTGCATTGCAGCCCTTGGGGTTTGGTTTAATTTAAATTTCCTTAGGAAAAACCCTGTTGAAGGAATGCTGCCTGCAGTGGCTGGCTGTTCTTTTGGCTTTGTCCTGGGGAAGCTTTGATGGTTGCGGGGCAAGAGTTGCTTTTCAGTCTTGGTGGGAAATGCCTGGATAGAGGAACGGCAACCACCATGAGAGTCACTTCTGGATGGTGGGACTGGCAATCTCTCAGCTCTCCCTTCGTGCTCATTCCTGTCCTAGGGCTTATTTAATTGCTTAACAAAGGCATCCTCTGCAACCACTGAGAAAGGACCAGTGCAGGGAGGGAAAAGAAGCAAACTTGCATCAAGCCTTTCATCCAAGCACAGGGAGATATTGCTGCTGACCTCAGTGTTTGTAACTGTGGTGTCAGTGTTGGAATGGAGCAGCTGAGCCCCAGCGTGGGGATTGAGGTGTCCCGATTGATGCAGGGACTGGGGACAAAGCGAGGACGGGTCCTGGGGGAGCCTGCATGGCAGCAGTTTGTGTTCATCCCCAGAGAGCTCCTTCTTCCCCTTCAGGGGTGGGTTTGAGATTGGCTTGTTAGGGCTTTATCCCAGGTTTTGTTGCCAGTCTGGCAGCTCCTGACTGGGTTTGACCCACGAGGTGGATCCCCGTGGCCTCTGCCTTTTCAACTGGGAGCTTGCCACAAAACTGGAAGCATGTGGGAACTGAGCCAGGGCTGTACATCCAGCCAGGCATCCCATGAACTCAATCCTCAAGCTGCTATGCCATGTTATTCCTGAGCACATATCCAGGGCATGCAGCAGGCAAGCCCCGTGTTTGCTGCCTGTGTGCCATCGTGCTCCCTGCTGCTCCCTGTCCCCTGGGTTGTCACAGGGAGTCAGAGCTGTCACCAGCGACTGATGCTCTGTGGAGAGGTGAGAAAATGCATTTTTCATAAAGCTCACAGCTCATGGCTCCTGGCAGATCAATAGGGCAGCTGGAGGAGTCTTTTGCGTGCCCACTCTTGGGGCACCTCTCTGCCAGGTGCTCTGCAGGGACTGGCAGGGGTTCCTTGGCTTGGCAATCCCCATGGGGAACCTGCAGGCTGAGCTGGGGCTCCTGGCTGGGACAGGCTGAGATTCAGCCAGGGCTTGTGCTGGGCAGGCAGTGTGGTGTGGGTCCTGCTGTGAGAGTCGTGTGCTGGATCCATCACCGCTGGATTTCTATAACACTGTGCAGGAATTTTTCATGGTTTCTTAACCTCTTAATTGAGTTTCTTTATAGGGAAGCTGGCATCTGACAGGGGAAGGAGGTTGTTATTCCCTGTGAGAACCACGGGTGAACAGCAGGAACTTGGAAAATACAAAAAGCTGTTTCCAGAGAGGCTGGGAATAAGCCAGTTAAATCTTTGGCAATTCGTGGGCCCAGCTGCAGTGGGACATCAGGATTCTCTGGGACCTTGTTAGTGAGGCATGTGCCTTCTTTCCTGTTAGATTCTCCTAGCTTGGGAAAGCAGAGGGGATAAAAACACACGGAATGCTGGGAGACTCCTGGGATAGTGTTAGGCAAGGTGTCACCTTGCAAATAGGAACTGATGGAAAGGATAGATCTGAAGGGGGGAGAAAACATCCCTTATTGTATGTGCTGTGCATGGGAAATTGCAGCAAGGAGTGGGAGAAGGGAATAGGTATGGGTAGGATGAGAAGTGTTTTTGGCTGGGATTGGGGGTGGTGGGGAGGTGAGGAGGAAGGCAAAAGCTGTTTCATGTGGCTGAGGTCAGGCAGTGTGACAGCTTTTAGAAAGATGTTTGTCCTGAAGGTCCCTGTGCATCTCTCATCTCCAGGCAAGTCCTAAAGTCCTAAATTGGAGCAAACCAGCACCAGTGCTCTCGTGTGGGCCCAAAGGTCCCTGCCAACCCCAGAGCTCTGAGGAGTCAGTGTCATGTGGTGTGCAGGCAGAGCAGAGCCCTGCGAGAGCAGCTGCCAGAAATTCAGAGAGATGCACTGCTTATAAATAATAAATGATAAATTCAGCCTCTGATCTCCGAGGCACGCTCTGCTTCTGCACACTCCATGCTGGCAGAGAAGATTCCCCATCCTGGACTCAGCAGTCTGTCTCTGGTGTGGAGGGTCTGAGGGGTGCTGGGGAGCCAGCTCATGGAATGGGGGTCGTGCTGAGCCACAGTGGAGCGTGGCCCCTTCTGCCAGCAGCACTAATGAGCGTGGCCCCTGTGCCACGGCTGCTAACGAGCGCTGGGGAGGGCGAGGGCAGCCCTGCTCAGCCTTCAAACCACCCCAGCTCAAAGCTGTGCTCCTGCCCTCTGGAGAGCAGCGTTTTGTGTGAATGCAGCTTGCTGAATGAATTAATTAAGTCCATTTAAATGATAGACTAAACGATGCTTAGTGTTGAACAGTGCGAGCTGTATAAACAGCAGGGTCAGGGTTGCTGTGGCCGGGTAGAAGGGGCGGTTCTGGCTTTATCCAAGTGATGCACAACAACCCCCTCGCCTGCTCTTGGGGGAGCTGTGGCAGTGCTGGTGAAGCTGATGGTGCCAAGAGCTGCCCCCACCGTGCCCAGGCACTGCTGGGCTGTCTCCTGCTGCTGGACACATCCCTGTCCTGCTCCTGGCACCTGGCAGGGCTGTCAGAGCTGTGTTGGGTGGTGTCATGGCCAAGCTGCTGCTCGAAGGGCTGATGTGAGCTGATGGCTGCACAGGTAGCCTGGAGAGGTTATTAATATTTATTGTTATTATTTGTTAGCAGCGGTTACAAAGGTTGCATGAGTGCTCAGTAGATGCCAAGCTCTGTAAACATGTGTTTGTGCCATGGTTATCCTGCCCCTCCCACCCTGTGCCTGTCTCACAATTCCCTCCTGTGGGCTGGTTCCAGTTTGGAGTGGGGCTTTGCTGCGGGTGGGAGCAGGACCTGCTGCCCCTGCTCAGGCTGGGCCCAGCCAGCCCAGGTTATTCCTGCCAGCCTCAAAGTGTGGCTTCCTTGCTGTGTGGGTTCTCTGTAGGCAGCAAGAAGGTGTTCCCACAACTTTTCCCTTTGTGTAGGAGTGTTTTTAACACGCCAGAGCAGAGTCCTAGTAGGAGTAAATGATGAGGAGCAGGCAAGAAGAATAAATGTTTTTTTAAAGCCATTTCATAAGTGACATGAATGGAATGGTCTGTATGGCAGCTACACCCTCTCCACGGATATCCTGGAGGTGTGAGGGGGCTTGCAAACAACTGCTGCTCCCTGGGCTGTCCTGCCTGGCTGGGGCTTCGTGCCCAGCTGGGACCCTCTGGCAGGGCTTGGGGCTCTCACTGGAGTGGGGCTGGGGACACCCACTGGAGGCACAGGGGTGCTTTCCTGAGGACAGGATGCCTGGAGGAGCAGAGCTGCCGAGATCATCCTGGGCATTGACCCTCAGGTGTGTGCAGGTTGTCCTGCTTGAAAGCACAGAGTTGTGCAGACCCAGCTAGTGACTGGGGAAGGGCATTAGAGTGTGGCCTCCCAGTAATCCTCTGTGGCCTCCCAATAATCCTCTCTTTGCCCACCAGGTGTTTCCTCTCCTAGGCACAGGCTGAATTTCAGCTCCAAGCCTCCTCTTTCTCCTGTTGGTGTAGCTGTACAGTCAGCAAGCAGGAGGGACAGCTGGCCACAGGGTGCTCCCAAGGTGTCTCTAGCATACCAGCAAACATGAGTGCTCCTCACAGACCAGGGGACCCTCTTGCTCAGAGAAGGAAAACTGCAGGTCAGGTCAGCTACATTTCCTTCTCTTTCTCTGTGGCACTGCACAGCACTCAGCCTGTCACGGTGGGCTTGGCCGTGGATGCCACCATTGGAAGGACATTGTGTGTGAAGTGGATCTCAGCTCACTGTGAGTGCACTCTGTGTCCTGAGAGCCTCTCCAATGCCACAGCCCCTGTGCATGGCTGGCTGGAGCTCATTCCCTGAGCTGCTGTTGCCCAGGAAACTTCCCCTTCAGCCGCAGAGGCTGTGAGTGCCCGCAGGTCTTTGGCCCTGCTGCAGCTGCAGATGCCTGGGGGTTCCCATCCTTGCCCTGCACTCAGTGAGGGAGCTCTGTTGGTGCTTTGTGCTGGGAGGCACTCGATGTGCTGCTGGTGCTCCCACTGCCATCTCAGTGAGGCTGGCTGGACAGAAACCTGCCCTAAGTCCGTTCATCTGCTGGCAGTTTGTGAGGCTGTAATACCGATCCTGCTCCCTCAGGTCATCCCTAGGTGAAAACAAGGATTAGCTTATTGCTATTGCTTATTCTTAGACATAATTGGTATTTTTGTATCAGCACTGGGGTGGCAGCAGGACCAGGACAGTGCCTGTCCCCTGTGCTGGCACTGCTGAGGGACCTCCAATCTTGTGTCCAGTTCTGAGCTCTCATGGCAAGACAAACATGGAGGGGCTGGAGCATGTCCAGGGAAGGGAACAGAGCTGGGAAGGAGCTGGAGAGTTACTGTGTGGGGAGCAGCTGGGAAAGGGGCTCAGCTGGAGAAAAGGAGGCTCAGGAGGAACCTTCTCCAGGAGGGAGGAGCCAGGCTGGAGTCAGGCTCTGCTCCCAGGGAACAGCGACAAGACAAGAGGAAATGGCCTACAAGCTCTGCCAGGGCAGGCTCAGGGGGGACATCAGCAGGAATTGCCCCATGGAAAGGGTGCTCAGGCCTTGGCAGGGGCTGCCCAGGGAGGTTTGGAGTCCCCATCCCTGGAGGTGTCCCAGGAAGGGCTGGAGGTGGCACTGAGTGCTCTGGGCTGGGAACGAGGTGGGGATCAGGCACAGCTGGGACTCGATGGTCTTGGAAGTGTCTTCCAACCTCAGTGATTCTGGAATTCTGCTTCCAGCTGGCTGCAAAGCCAGAGGCTGATGTTGGGGCTGAGGAGCTCTGGGATGTCTATGGGCTCTCCTGGAGCAGCAGGTCAGAGCTCAGATGAGGCTCCTGGTGGATTTGTTGGTGTGGCACAGGATGGGCAGCGTGGGCTCTGTGCTGGGCTGTGAGTGCAGCGCTTCCGGCAGCAGGAGGCATGAATGAAATGTGCTCCTCTCACTGGCTTCCTTGGAGCTGCCACCTGAGACTGTGGGAGCTGCGTTCCCAGGGCTGTGCAGCTCCCTGTGCTCAGCTCTGCCCTCAGTAGAATGCCCCTGCTAATGGGGAGCACAACTCTGGGCTGTTTCTGCTGCTGCTGGCGCAGACTGGGATTTCTGGAGCTGTGGAGCAGAACCTCCCAGCCAGCAACATCTCCTCTGACAGGAGGGTTACTGCCAGCAGGGGAGACTTCTCGGAGTCTGACCCTTTGCTCTTTCCCTAGTACCTGATTTTGTTTGACAAAAAAGGATTATTAAGAAAAAAACCAGCCCCTCCACTCTGCACAAGGGGAATTTGTGGCCTTTCTAGTCCAGTTTTGCTGCTGCCTGGCATCCAGTTGTGCTGGATCCCCAAAGATGCCCTCAAATCCGAGCAAACATTCCCTGTGCAGGTGGCGTCACCACAACCCCCCTTTCTGCTCCACAGGCTGCAAGGGTTGTTTCTGGAAATCCATTGTGAATGTTCCACACAGAACATTCCGTGTGGAAATCCTCTCCTGCTCTCTGCGTGCGTCTGTCTGGAATGAGATGTCAGCCCGTGCAGGCTGCTCTCCAGGAGCTCCAGAGCCCCCTGTTGCACATGTTGGCTCCTCCTGCCTACCTGGGACTGGAGCAAAGTGCTAATTGTTGTGCAGATGTCATCTGCCAGGCAGGCAGGAGGCTGGAGGCTTGAAAGAGGCTGTGCTGTCATTTGCTAGCAGCCTCCTCGGTACACGTGAGCTCTATTTTTATTGGGAGTGTGCGTTTGCTTTCAGCCACTGCTTTGTTGAATTTCTCTTTCTTTTTTTTTTTTTTCCTTCTTTTTATTTCCAGGCTTGCAGATAAAGTTTGAGGGATACATCTATTTTTTATTATTCCAGTTTTGCTGCTTGTTTTATAACTGAAAAAACCTCAACCAAACCCAAAAACCTGTTCCCTGTGTAAAAAGCATTAGTTTGTTCTGAGGTGAGAGGGAATTGTGTGTTGTGCTCACGCTGGACTGAGGTCAGGACTGTGGGACTGCACGAAGATCTGGGAGCAGAGGGAGTTTGAGGCTGTGCATTGTGCTCTGGGTGTGCCAGCTCAGGTGCCTGGCTGTTGGTTGTAGCCTGGTTTTGCTTGGCAGTGTCCCAGGAGAGAGCTGGAGGCCCTGGCCACAGGTTGGCTTATGAAAACAGGGAGCTTTTCTTCTACTCCAGCTGGGGTTTAATAAGGGCTTGTGGGCTCTTGAGGTGGTTCTTTGACACTTTAGAAAAGAGGAGACACTGAAGGAAGAAATGGGAGGTGATGCATCCCCCTGCTTTCGTGCACTGTGTGAGTTAAGCAGGGGGATGCTCATTGCTCAGGGATGCCGTGGGTGTCAGAAATCCAGATCTGTTCCAAAACCAATTAATGAGAAAAATCCAGTTGATGTGGTAGAGGTGGCTCAGAGGTAGAGGCTGCTGCTCAGGATGATCCTGGCTCAGGAGTTTTCGGAGGATGCAGAAGTACATCAGGTGCACTGTTACCTCTGCTCCCTGCTCTGTCCCTCTCCTGGTTTCCTCTGACCAGTGGGATGTGGGGGATTGCTTTTTCTGGCAAAACCCAAGCAGGGAGAGGGAGAAGTAACAAAGTGGAGTGGAGGGACAAGGTACCAGTGAAAGGGTGGAAGGAGAGGAGGCTTCCCTCCATGTCCCTGAAGGCTTCTGCGGGCAGAGGCTCTTTGGTGGCAGGAGCTGGTATTGGGTGCTGCTGTGAGCAGGTTTTCTGCTTTGTGGGACACAAAGTGGTTGCTTCAAGGAGGGAGAACTCTGCTATCTGATGTGCCATGCTGATGGACAGCAAAGCAAGATATTTCGGACTGTGTGTAGGGGAGGAACTTCTTTAAAACCTGGATAGGAGTAGGAGCAGACTTGATGGAGGGATGAGTAATGAAGGAGTGTTTGAACGGAACTAATCAGTCCTATCTTCTTTCAAAAGACCTCATTTAGTTTAATTTAGCAGCGTGTAAATTTAGAGCCAATCAAAGGAAATACTTGTGCAGCCTGTGTGCTGGCAGGCTGCTGCACTCCCGAGCCCAGCAGAGAGCTGGAGGCTGTAGGTGGATCCCGAGCCTCGTGTGAGGCACTGGGGGCACAGCACACGTGTGTGTGCTCACACGCAGGGTGGGCACACCAGCTCTGTGCCCGGGCACTGGCACCCACAACAGCAGCAGCCTTCATTTCCCCCTGATGTGCCCCATCAGGGTGGCTCTGTGTCCATCAGGGTGGCTCTGTGCTCCATCAGGGTGGCTCTGTACCCATCAGGGTGGGTCTGTAACCCCCAGGGTGGCTCTGTACCCATCAGGGTGGCTCTGTGGCCCATCAGAGTGGCTCTGTACCCATCAGGGTGGCTCTGTAGCCCATCAGGGTGGCTCTGTAGCCCATCAGGGTGGCTCTGTGCCCATCAGGGTGGCTCTGTGCCCATCAGGGTGGCTCTGTACCCATCAGGGTGGCTCTGTAGCCCATCAGGATGGCTCTGTAGCCCATCAGGGTGGCTCTGTGCCCATCAGGGTGGCTCTGTAGCCCATCAGGGTGGCTCTGTGCCCCATCAGGGTGGCTCTGTGCCCCATCAGGGTGGCTCTGTACCCATCAGGGTGGCTCTGTGCCATGGCTCTGCTCCCTGGAACACCTGAGCGTGGTCAGAGCCAGCTCCTGGCCCCACGGCTGGGCTGAGCCTCTGCTCGGAGCAGCAGGGAAAGCCTTGTGCTGTAGGAACCACTGAGTAAACCTTGCTGACCTCTGCAAAATGTTGTTTTCCTCAAGAAAAACCTACATATGGATTAGATGAACCCCTGCTCCTTGGACAGCTGGTGGTTTTGTTTAATTTGAATTAACGCAGCTACTTCTGTGCTTAAAACGAGGCACAGGCATAAAAAGCCTTCACGGGATTGCACTGCTTTTTATTTTTCCCTCTAGTTGTCATCCATGGCACTGACACAGTGATTTTAAACAAGTCCTGCAGGTCTCCTCATATTTTCCAGGAGAGATGTTATCCCCTGTGGGGTCAGTATAAGTTCTTGGCATTACCTGTCACAAACCCCATTAGCAGTGAGCCCCCACGAGTCCCCTGTGCTCACACCTTGAGGTGTTGAGCTTCCTGCCGTGTCACACCCCTGATCCCATGCTGTGTTGCAAAGTGTTGTGTAAAGAGTCCTGAAACCTGCAAAAATGGAAAAAAATACTGTTGTGTTTGTTTTGCTTTGCATTTCAGGCTGGTGGCAATGTCTCCTTGGGCCGGGCTCCTCTCCACCACCTCCAGAGTCAGCCTGCTGCTGCTGCTGGGGTCTGTGCTCTTCTCCTGCTCCAGCCTGGGCCAGAGAGTGCCTGTAAGTTTTGGCTGCTCCTGCTTGACTTCAGACTGATAAAACATGGATGCTTTTTGCCTTTAAGGAAATGCCCATTATTCTTTAGGAAGCGTCTTTCTCTTGCTTGAATTATGAAAACAAACCAGAAAGGGTTCTGCTGATTTCTGTGTAAATGAAGAATCACTTGCATGCTGCTGCCCATTCTTGCTAGAAATGCTAATGAAAATGGGGTATTGCAAAGCAACTGTGGCCAGGCGGTGACAGCAACACTTAAATGAACCAAGTCGCATCCTTTTATCCTTACTGAGCATTTAAACCCCAGCACTTTTCCTGAGCAGAGCTGGTAAACATCAGCTGTCTCCATTATGTGTTTGAACAGATCCAGCACTGGAGGCCTGGTGGTAAATTTACAATAGCCTGTATCACTAACTCCCTCTTGGATAATCACAGAGCTGTGGAAATCAGCTAAGTAATAACTGCTCCACTCACTCCTTTTTAGTCCTGTTGAGTCTTGGCTCAGAAAATGTTAACATTGATTTTCATCTGCAGAACCTGGGCTTTTATGGCTGTGATTGTTCCTGAGCTTTAACCATTTGTTATAATTTGAACAATTCCAAGCCCCTGATGCACTCAGCAAAAGCAGGAGTTAAGATCTGGTTCCTCGTGCATTTCTGAAATCACAGTTGCTTTCCACAGCTGAAATAAAAACATTCTATAGGTTTGTCAGCCTTCCTTGTGTGTTACCACAATCGTGGAATTGTGGAATTGTTTAGGTTGGGAGAGACCTTTATGATCATTGAGTACAGCCTTTAACCCAGTGCTGCCAAGGCCACCCCCAGCCCACGTCCCCAAGCGCCACATCCACACTGTGCCACATCCACGCTGTTGTTGCTACTCCGCGTGTTTTGCTCAGGTTGACATTTCTGTTGCTCAGAAAGACTCCTCTAGGCTGGAAACGGATATTTATATGCAGAGCATCCAAATTCTGACAGAAAATGTGCATGCATTTTTTCCCAAAGAGTGGAAGAACTGAAGGCAGAATGTGTCCCAGAATTTCCCAGTTAACCTCTGAATTTACTTACATTTTTCCTTGTGAAAACATCCTAAGGATTAAGATCCAAACACTTCATGAAGTGAGCTGTAACTCCATCTTAATTGCCAGCAATTAGGACTAATCATTCCCTGCAGGGTGGTTAACTCAAATTCTTCAGTGGTGACTGAATTGGTGATCTCAGAAGCTGAAAATATTCCCTTCAGCAGGCACTGAGCTGTGGGGATGATGAGCCTGGACCAGTTCATCTGTTCCTGTTGGAACCAGAAAAGCCCAGACCCAGAGTCAATGCCTGGTGCGAGAGTACAGGTCATTTCTGTGCACTCTCCAGAGTTTTTTGTGACTCCCACCAGCTCCCTAGGGAGGCTTTCCATTGAACACCAAGGTTTCCCTCACAGCAAGGATTTTTTTCCCTGCTGTTCTTCCCTTGGTGTAACATCGAGCCGCTCGTGCTGGCTGCTCTCCCACACCTCTGCCAGCCTCGTGCTGCACTTGCCATGGAGGTGGTGATTAAATCCCTGCCTCATTGTTTTAAAAGCCCTGGAGAACACTGGAAGAGGGTGGAGAAGAGGATCCTCACATTTGTATCATGTGGGCAGCTCGGTGTGTTTTTTCCCGTGTCCTATTTTGGAAACAGCTGAACTATTTTAACTGAAATCTTCTCCAAGCCTGAAATAAGTGCATTTAAGAAAAAGAAAAAAAAAAAAAAAAAAAAACCTAACAAAACCCAAAAAAACTCACCAAACCCCAAACCAACCAACAAGCCTTGAGGCATTCCACTCGTGTGGAAAATTTCAGCTGAAAAAGTTAAAAGTTTGACATATTTTTAGGCAAGGCAAAATGGGGTCTTACAATGTTATACAACCCTAATAATAGCCAGGGCTCCTGCCTCTGACTGAAATACAGGTGAGGCTCTGTGAGAGCTGGTTTGAAACCTGCAACCTGCTCTGGAATAGGAAATAAGCTGCGTTGCTTTGTTCAGCACAAATGTCATGCTAGTTATGCATGTTTAACCTTTAATATACTTTAAATCTAAATTTAACCATGTGGAAAGAATCTCGGATGTCAAAAAAAAAAAAATCTGCTGGCGAGGGAAAAAATTTTGTATTCTCAGCCAGCACTAAATTACCCAGATGCAATTGCTAATGAGCTGAATCTCTTTTCTCCAAAAGGAGTTTGCCCTTACAAAAATAGAAGAGAGCGACATAAAAGATGACAGTGGGAAGGAGCTGGGGACAGAGGATGACGCTGATCCTGAAGACCTGGAAGTGTTTTACCCCACGGATCAGTGGCAAACCCTGCGTCCAGGTAACTGCTGCTGGCTAATTATAGCATGCCTCTGGAACCCACCTGCCAGCACTGACAGGAGCCTTGCAGACACTCCAAGAGCTGTTTGTTCCCATGACAATGTGTGCTTTTGCTTGTGCTCACAGAAAGAGGAGGATTCGGTGACCCAGTGCAGGGACTGGAGGCCGTGGGCAAAGCGTCCAGGGAGGGGAGTGGTTGCTCCAGGGCTTTCAGGTCACTGGAGCAGGAGGAGTGGGCTGCCAGCCCCCTTGTGGGTGGGGGGCTGTCTCTGTCACTGGCTCCACGGCCTTTTCTCTCTTCATTTGTCAAGGGCCAGGTTTTATAACATTTGTTGGCACGTGGATTCCCAGGTCTGCTGTGCTCCGGTGTGGCGCTGCTCAGTGGCAAGCTGATTAGGAGCTGTCACTGGAGCACTGCACAGCTTTTTAACAATGGGCTTTCTGTTCCTCATCTGTTTGAAAGCTAGCTTTTATTTCCATCTGTGCAAAACACAAAAAATCTCTTCCCTTTCTTTGGGTTGGTGTCTTTCATTAGACATGCCTGGGACTCTGTGGTGAGAGGAGCCCAGCAGAGCAGCTTGGCCTCTGTGTGCTGGGAAGGCTCTGGAGGGGCCAAACCCATTCAAACACACACAGATGCATGTGTGCATACATATTTCAACAATTAGCCTGTCTCTGGGGTCCTGAACGAGCTGTTTAATCCAGTTGTGCTTTGGTGTCCTCATGTATATGCAGGTGTAATACCTTCCCACCTCACAAGGGTGAACTAAGTAGTAATTAATTTTTATAAAGTGCTCTGAATTTAAGAGCTTTATCCTGTGCTCAGTATTATCATTGAAAGAATAAGTATGGGTTCCATTTGTCTTGAAATTTCTGCCAGATATAGCAGAATGTCTTTTCCAAATGTAAATCTTTGTATAACATAAATGGCTACAAAAGCCCCTGCGTTCCACGGAGCTGCAGTATATACTTATATTCCATTTCTGTACCATTATGTATGGAAGGCGTGTGGTGTCCCTGCTCATTATTCAGCCTGGCAGATCCCCACCAGCTTTGTTGGAGCAGAACATGTACATACTTGCAATCATTAGAAACCTCATTGCAGGGTTTGTTCACAAGCACCTTCTCCACTGCTCGGGTGCCTTATTCCGCTTCATTTTTGTAGTTATTCCATGTTGGGCACATGAAGTAAAGGGCTTGTGGAAGTGGGGAGCTTGTCAGTATTCACAGAGGAGAGTAATTTTGGTTACTCTTGTAAAGACTTAAATGGTGTCCTGCCTCATGCTCTGACTGCTACAGATCCCAGCACTGGGGACGTGGCACAAAGAGGAGCCTGCCTTGGTCTCCTGCTGCCAGCCTGGGTTTCTGTCTCCTGGGGGTTCTTCTGGAGTGAAATCCCTGTGGGGACTGGCACTGACACCTTCAGCACGTGTTAGCCAAGGCTGGGGGCCCTGCTGCCAGCATAAGCCCATCCCTGTAGCCTCTGGCCGAAACTTCCCCAGTGTGAGCAGAGCTCTGGCTGGCAGGGAGCTGACCTGGCACGAGGGAAGCTGGGCAGGGAGCTGACCTGGCACAGCAGCTGCTGTGGCTGCACAGGGATTCACCTTTTGGTGCTGCAGCAGAGCCACGCACCTTGGCAGCATGTCCGTCCCACTGCTTCTGCATCTTGCCATGTTTTCCATGTGGCTGCACTCACTGGCAGCTGAGCAGAGCCTGGCTGGGCTGGGCTGGGTTTGCCTTCTGCTGCCCATGTCTCCAGGACACCGCCACTCCCTCTCCCGTTGTATCCCTGTGGCAAACTAGGCCAGTCTCTCTGGGGGAAGCAAATTCAAGTGTTTGAATTTAGAATTTGGATCTACAGTTCTGAACACTGGGAGGGAGCTTGGAGCTGCATTTCCCCCATCTCACTCCTGTTTCAACTTGTTCCTGTTCTGAGCTCACGCAGGATTTTGTGCTTCTCTACAATGGTGCAGCAGCTCATCTTTTATAGATGTGTTCCCAGTTTTCCTCTGCTGAGTTTCCAGTTCCCTGTTGCTAATTGCATCAATCCACATTTCCACTGGGACTGCAGCAGTGTCATCAACCTGTAACCTGTCAAATCCCCCCCAATTCGATTGTTATTGTGTCTGTAACGCTTTGGGCGCTTGTTCCTCACTGTCTACAGTGTGAGCTGGATTTTGATCAAGTGCTTCCTTGCACTTTGAGCACACTTCAAGCTGCTGGAGGTAGCTGGATGCAAACACAGAGAGACAGTTGCCCTAAGAGCTGTGCTGCCTGTAATCTGGAAGCAAGATCAGTTGTCTCTTCTGCCAGGCAGCCGGAGCTGACGGCCCTGGAAAGGTTGGTGAAACTTCCCAAAGCCCTTTAACACTTCGTTAGGCATTGCTTCTTTCTCACTTGGCACTAAATAATGCACCAGGTGCAGGGCTCAGACTGAAGGGAGACCTGTGCCTCGGAGAGGCTTCCAGCACCTCTGCTGTTGGACTTTTGGGCATCATCTGTGGGGCTTTTCCTTCTGTCCACAGCTGGAGTCCACAGGAACCAGGAGGTGTTTTGGGGTTTAGTGAGTGGGATTGCTGTGTCCTCTGAATGAAGGATCACATCCCTGCTCTGACTCCTCATGGTCAGGTAACAGAGTTTGTTTGAAGTTGTGCTTCCTCTGCTGTCTTTTTTCTTTCAGAATACACTTTCTCCAGGTGATAGTACCCTTGGGAGCTGGAATATATTTTACTTTTGTTATTTGAGCACCAAATTTCCCAATATTTTGTTTAGCATTCCTGATGATGTTTGGGAAGTTGGATTCCTCTGACCATCTAGTTGTATCACTGAGCAGCAGACTTTCCACCCACCAGTGGTGGGAAATTTTCCACCCAGCAGTGGCTCCTCTGGGAAGACTTTGCTGTGAAGATTCAGAGCAAGGATATAAGAAGCAGGGGTTTAATTGGGAAAGGAAAAGGGCATTAATCACTCCCCAGCAGTGATGAGTGGAGAGCTGGGGCTGCACAGGGCTCTGCTCTGCCCATCCCTGTGGCAGCAGTACTTTGCTGCTCCCTAATGTGGCAGAAACCCTCTGGCAGCTTTTCCAGCTGACAGTTGGGAGTTAATGAGTCCAGTTTCCCATCCAGATGGACAAGTGAGAACCTCCTCTGCCCAAATATCAAAATATTTACAGATTGCTCTGCAGAGAGGCAGCAGTGGGACAGAGAGGCTGCCTTTGCTGCAGAGCAGCTCCCTGCAGGCTGGAGGGATGGAGCAGAGCCTGGCACAGTGACTGGCATGGTGCAGCGTGGATCTCTCTGGGCTTTGGATGGATGTCTCAGGGCAGAGCAGGGAGCTTAGCTGGCCTGCACCTTCAGCTGTGGCTAAAGCTCTGCCTTGCAGAGCTGAACCTGCAGTGACTCCCCAGGGTTTGTGCTGCCCAGAGTAATTTTCTGCAGTGCCCGATTATTTCACAGTTAAAAACCAAGGAGCCACAGCTGCTGCTGCTGGTCAGGCTGCCGGAGTGAAGCTGATGTGAACATGCTGTTGGTGCTGCTTCTGCAAAGATGAAACCATCTCATGTTCAGCAGGGAGCCAGTGATACATTGCTTGGCATTTCAATATCCATGGCTGCAGCTCCCAAGGATCCTCAGGCTACCTTTGCTGCTCCTGCTTGTCACAGGTCTTCTCCCATCTCATTTGCTGCTCAAACAAGGTTTTACACCTGTGGAAACACAGTTCTGCAGGCAGCCATGGCAGGGAGGTGTTTTCAGAGGCTGCTTTGAAGGGCTTGCTGTGGAAAGAACGGGGCTGATGATGGGCAGGAGCTCGGGCCAGTTTCCCAGCCAGTCTGTCCTCCTGGAGATGTCAGCGCTGCTCTGGCTGACAGGAGCTCCTTGAGGCGGAAGGAGGAGGAAGGAGGAGCAGGATCTGTGCCAGGCCTGTGCCACAGCCCGTGGTGGTGCCGTGGCTGCTGCTGAGGGTCCCCTCACACCTTGTCTGCTCCTGCTGCTCACTGGGATGTCCCGAGCTGCAGCAGCTCTTGCTAACTGCTTTGCTGAATTCATCACTGTCCAAACCATTGGCTTCTCGCTGACCCGCACCTAACTCAGACAGTGGTGGGCAGGTCTCTGAAATATTTATGGCAGCACAGTCAAGAGAGGGCTGTGAAATACAGAGTGAAACCACCAGGGTATGCTCGTTTTTGCAAAGTTTGACGTGTCTAATCCAGGAAATAGGAGCCTCATCAGATCAGCACAGATTTGCATATAGAGGGAAGGCAAATGGAATTTTAAAAACCTCATCTATACTAGATGAAATGCTTCTTCTCCAAGTTTCTTTATAAAACGACTTGTTAGTGATGTGCAGAGGGGAGGAATCTCGACTCTGGAGTTGTTATAATCTTGTCTGGCCAGCGACAGGAGAGCTGGAGGATGATTCCAACAGGTAGGAAAGGCCAGGCTGACTTGAGAGCAAATGTTCAGTGCTTGGAAGCTGAGTTATGGTCCCTGGTAGCTCTCCCTCTGCTTGTTTTCAATCTGACCTCTTGCATAGGAGGCTTTTCATCTCCTAAATGTATCTCACGCCTGTCCTTTTTATTGCCAGCTGCCTTCATGGGCTCCTCTCTCAGCTTCCTACCCTTGTGAGTTTCCTTTGCCCCTCACATCACAGGAGGCCTTTCCTGTGCCTTTCCTTTCACATCACAGGAGGCACGGTGTCCCTAACACTTGTGCCTAATTCCAAGTCCTTGGCAGAAGTGCCAGGGCTGGAGCTCCAGGTGCTGCTCCTGCCTTGTGTGTGGGGCAGTGCCAGGCAGATGTGGCTCACCAGGCACATCCTCCATGCCCTGGTCCTGGTCTGGATTAGAGGGATAGTGGTGTTTCCCTCCAGCTGTTGGTGAGAGGACAGGACTGGGGCTCAGGAGATGCTGGGACAGTGAGCAGACAGGGGTTCCCAGCCCCCTGCTCCAGCAGGAGGGTGTGTTTGAAGGATGCCAGCTCTGGGCAGGGAGAAACAGCACGAGTGTCCTGCCCTGCAGCTTGGTTTCAGCATTTCTGTAAAGAATTGGAGCCCAAATTCCATGAATTGGGAGCCAGCTTTTGCCCCTCAAATGCAGGTAAAACTTTTCTTCTGTCATTTCCAGAAGTGTCAGTGTCCTGGCAGCACTGGTGTAGTGAGAAAGAGCCCTACAATGCTTGCTCAGGTTTAGGAGCAGAGTGGGCTTGGGATGGGTTTTTGGTGTGTCTGGTCAGTCCTGTCCCTTACTGGCTGTGATGCTACTGGTTTCAAACTGGTTAAAAAAGACTTTTGCAGTGATGCTCCTTCTGCCAAAAACTAACTGTGCTTCTGAGCAGCCAGAATAAAAGTCTGAGCTTCTCCAACACACAGCCATGGACTATGCTGTGGGCACTGCCAAAACAAGGGTGCAGTGCTGTGTTTTCATGAGCCAAGCCATCACTCCTGCTAGTGGTTTGTGGAATTCTGAGCCCTGCAGGGTATTCCAGGTGGTCAGGAGTGGCCATAAACCAGGGGATGAGGTGCTGAGAGTCAAGCAGTGGTTTTAGTGCAACAGGAGGAGGTTAAGCTGCATCTTTCAGAATAATTTCAAACTTCCCTTTAATGATGCTCAGGCTGCTGGTGGTGTAATAGCAGTAGACATCAGCAGTGGGAACCATTCCCGTGGTTAAATGTACATTGTTTGGTGGGGGAAAAGTGCTTTGAAAGAAGAGAAACTGTTTCCCAGGGAAGACATCTCTCATTCCTTGCTTTTATCTCCTCCCTGCCAAGCTGGGGGTGCTGTGAGCCTGTGAGCTGCTGAGAGGTGCTTAAATGTGTGCTGGGTGATGAGGAATACTTTGCTCTGGTTTTTATGTGCAAGCAGGCTGGATTTTCTGCAATAGCTCCAATAACCTTCGCCTGGCTGTTTAGAAGGATGAACCTCATTAAAGAAGAGGTATTTAATAACAGGCCTATTTTTATCTCTGTCTTTATCTAACAGTCTGCACATTTATTTCAAGCTTGTAACAGTGCTTTGGAAGAAAAATGTTTTCCCTCCTCTGAAATGTTTTGGCAGTGCCTCCAGCCTCGGTTACCTTGAATTTCCAGTCTGGCTATCATCCCTCCTCCTTCCAAAGCCAGCAAACCACAGCAGGCCCACAGCTCCAACATTTTCCTTGGGAAATGGGAAATTTCGGGGGGAATATGCTTTCAAAACATGAGACTTGGGTCCCAGGGTCACTGAAACAGTTCTGAAGGTTTGATCACAAACATAATCACAGCAACTCCCTCAGGCTTCAAATGTGTGATCTTGTGTGGGACAAGCACTGCAGGCACTGCAGTGTTTGCTGCAGGATGTGACTGACCACACGCTCTGGGAGAGGCTGGCAGCTCTGGGGTCAGGCATTTCTGCAGAGATTTTTTTTTTCCCCTAAATTTGTCAACTTTATTCCGTAATTTCATAAATTAAACCCTGACCTACAGATATCTTGCAGACATTGTGTTTTCAGCCCACTCTCCTGTGTTTGCTGTCATTTGCTGGTGGTGCAGGAGGCAGCCCCAGCCCCGAGGGAATGCACCACCTTTCCAGCTCCTTCCACATCTGTCCCTTTGGCATTGCTGGCTCTGTATCCAGACCCTGCCCTGACTGAAGGTTTGCTGGAGCACAAGTGCCTGAGCCTGTGGCCAGGATGACCATTTCTGAGCCCTTTTCCCAGGATACATGTGGCCATAGGCTCCAGGAGATGCTGGATTTGGGCCCTGGGATGTGTGTGGCAGTTATTACAAAAGAACTTGGCTCTAGGGGCTAATCCCTGGTTTTTCCTTGCTGTTCAGCCTGGATCATGTACATCCCTTAACCACAGTTTTGCAGCATTCTCTTTTTCCATAATTAGGGAGTATTTTCCATGGTCTTGCTCAGGCCCTTCCTCCCTGCAGTTTCCCCCATGGGTTAAGCCCTGACTTACTGAAACTTCCACAGAACTGATTCTGGGTGGGCAAGGTCAGAGGGTTGTCAGGCAGTCAGCACAGTCAGATGGCTCCTGTGAGGAATATTTCACTTGCTTCTTCACAGTTCTTGCTTGCAAATTGTCTTCTTGCTCAGATGGGGCTCCAGTTTCTTTTTTTCCCTCCTCTTTCTTTCCTAAGTTATTCAGTTTTCCATACATTTATTTATAGGGTCACACAAGCAACAGGTCTGCTTTTTCCACAGATCCTTCCAGAGCCACATGCTGTGCCTGCTCCATTCTGGTGCAAAAGCACCTTGCTCCTCTGAGGAAAACTCAGAATATCCATCCAGCTGTCTTGACTGAGCGAGGCATTTTCTCTGAACCCTGCCCTCTGTTCATTTCAGAATCTGCAGGGAATTTGGGACATAAATTAAAAAGCTATTTAATGCTCCTTGAGGTCTAGAAGCTGGTTTTGCATTTGTTCTTACTTGAACGCACACTGAGACAAATGGCTCTGCTTTACTGAAGCTGCTTCCTTTGGCATCCTGAGGAAGCTTCCCAGTTAAAAAATAAATATGGCTCTGTTTTTCCAGCCTTGCTTTACCAGCAAAACCTGAAGAAGGAAATGTAATCTCCTTGGGTCTGTCCTGATGCTTTGTAGAACTAATTCCCATTTATTGGAAGAACTCTTCCACGCCAGATTCACGTTTAATTTTTTATTATGTGTTTACATTTTGAAAGGAGTGAAGGTGATGGTGTTGGAAATTCTAATGAGGGACAACATTTCTGATTCAAAAGACTCAGGCTCCTCTCTCCTGATTTTTCTGCCTGATCCTTAAGACTGCAGGAAGTTTTGCTTGGGTCATTCACTTGCAACAGGATGTTATGTGAATACAGAATTAATGTATGCAGCCTGTCACTTGGAATTGCTGCTGTTCTGCTGCTGGAGAGCTCCTGGGGTTGCAGAGTCCTTGCAAGCAGCAATAACAGGAATGTGCCTGTGATCCTGCAAAGCCAGAGGAGGAACAGGGAGCTGCAAGTCTCCCCCGTCACTGCAGGGTGTGAATAAATAGATCTAATCAACAATTTACATGTTAGCCCCAGACCAGGGTTTATTTTTAGGATGTGTCATTCAGCCCAAGCGAAACCTCTGCATCTCAGGCTGGTGGTGTTTCTAAAAGCACCTCTAAGTGATCGCTAAGGCTGGATTCTAAGCTGCATTTACATTTTGATAGAATCTGCTGCTTTCCTTATCTGAAACAAAGCCCACCTGATCGTCATTAATTACACTATCATTTCATCTAACCAGGGTGCTACTAATTACAGCTGTCTGTTCTTCACCAGATAATACACAAAAAAAATGTTATCCCTGGCTGTATCTGGATTATCTAGAGCTGTAAGGGGGTTGCACGTGGTGATGGGTTTTACAGGTGGAGTGCAGGTATTTATAGACTGTCTGAGGGAATGCTGGAGGAGTGGCTGCTGTCCCACTGGCTGTGCTGCCATTCCAGGACACCTCCACGGCAAAACATACAGAAAACACTGTTTAAACATAGAAAAATCAGGTTACTGCAGGGTGACTGGAGCAGGCCAGCTCCACAAGAGAGGTGATGGAGTCCTGGGACATCCCAGACCCTCCTGAGCAGAGGCCTAGGGCTGGAGGGGACGCTGCTTGAGCAGGGGTTGATCCCAGAGGTGTTTCCAGGCTCAGCTGTCAGGGACTGCCTGGCAGTGCCTTTTTTAAGACAGGAGATCTCACGGTGGCTTCACAGAGGGCTGCAAGCCCTGGTGGTCGTGCTGACTGCTCCCCCACTCACATCAGCTGCAGTCTGAGTGGGGCAAGCACAGAAAGGGCTTCTCTGAAAAGGGGCAGCAGGAAATGTCTGAGCTGCTGAGGAGCTGTGGGTCCAGAGGGCTGGAACCAGGAGCCAGAGGCTGCAGGGAAGGTGCCCCATGAGGGCAGAGCCTTTGCTGGAAGAGAAGCCAAGGGGCTTTCACTTGACTCCTGTTTCATCATTCTTCCCCACACTGATCTCTTGAGATGCTCTCTGAACCTTTGGATTGCTTTCTGAAGGGGAAAGGACTTGTCCTGGAGGAGGAGCAGAGCCAGGCTGCTGAGGAGAGCTGGTGGCTGTCAGCTGGCAAGAGAGGAGGGCCATGGAGGCCAGGGGTGGACACTGGGTGAGGAGATGTTCACACTCACCTCCATGCACTGTGAGTGTTCTCAGGCCAAACACACCTGCACTCCTGTTTGTGCTGTTTGCTGTACTTGATAAACTGATAGATGTGGGTTTGGGGATTTTTGTTACCTTTTTGTATTCTGAAGAGAACTGAAGATGGTTCACATGATTTCTTTTGTGCCTTCTGCAGGCAGGTGATGCAGGCAGGGATGGAACAATGGCATCTTTATACTTGTCAAGTCTCCATCCACACCCAAGGCACTGCCCGAAGCTCAAAGTGATTTTCTTGCAGGCTTAGAACACTACACCAGCAAGGAGAACAAGAAGCTCAGTGGAGATTATGCTCCAGAAAAACTGTATCCATGGTCCAAAAGCTAAATATGGAACCATGGAAGTGCACACTGCAGTGGTAGTGGAGCTGGGAATGCTGAATGGGGAGGTTTCCTGCCCTTCTGGCACGAGGAACCAGGGCTGCTCTCGTTCTCCATGGTCATCCATGAGGACCTCTGGTTCTCCATGGTTCTCCTTGAGGATCTCTGGCTCTCCATAAGGATCCCTGGTTCCCCATGGTTCTCCACAAGGCTGTGCTGGTGCCTTGCCCCGAGCTTGCTGTGACAGCAGGCAGTAGTTTCAGGTGGGGCTGCTCCGCTGGCAGGGCCTTGGTGTTCCCAGCAGGGCAGGGCAGGGATGCTCCTGTCCCAGCAGGTCACTGGGCATGCAGGTACCACCCTCCAGCAGCTGCATCACTCCCAGGGACAAAGCTCCTGTCCTGCTGCGTGGCAGGGAGCCCTGCAGAGCCAGCATGGAGGGGACAGGCTGGGCAGCAGCTGGGCAGCACTGGTTTAATCCTTTTTGCCTGTTCCTGCCATGGAAGCTGTGTGCTGGGTGAGATGTGTGTGTTTGGGGAGGGCTGGCCCAACCATTAGCTTGTCAGGGTGGGCAACACTGGCAGCTGAGGAGAAAACTGTTATTAAGTGTAACGTGGCACCTAGGAGGCGGAAGCATGGGGGGACAATAAATACAGCCTTCCATAATGCCATTTTATGGTGTCACTCTTCAGAATTTATTAAGACTTAGTTGCAGCCATGCCTGCAGCCTCCTGTGCTGGAATCAGTAAATCGTGTTCATTATCTCCAGCACTTGCTCTGACCTGCTGTGTTTTACAAGGGGGGAGACACTGGAGGCGTGGGGACACCCCAGGTGCTTTCTGCTGCCACTCCCCTGGTGCCAGTCCAGCTTTTCTGGGGTTGCTGGGGCACCCCAGGCAGTGCTTGGCTGCGTGGATGGACCCCAAGGGTGATGTGGTGGTTGAAGAGAACACCGAGGGACTGAGGAGCTGCCAAAATCACCACAGCTCCACGGGGAGCAGGGAAGGAGCTGGGCGAGGAGGGAGCCATGGGCACCTTGGAGCACACTGGCACATTTGTCACTCCACTGTGGGACCACTCCAGCAGTCTTGGATGTGCTGAGCATGCTGGAGGTGGAAAAAGGTTCACAGGAGCTCCCTGAACTGCAGACGGGGAGATGCTACACCTCTGTTTGGTGTCCTCTTGCACCAGTGTTTTCAAATGAAAACACAAATGAAATTGTGCTCCTTTCACCCACTTTCTGTCACGACAAATCCCAGCAGCAGCATGTTTGTGTACCTTCATTGTTATCCTCAGCATTTAGGTCCAGGATGGAGGAAAACAAGTTCAAGCCCAACCTCCTGATAATTTATTATGTTCCTTGTGCTTAAGGGCAAAATTTAAGTTGCCAAAAGCAGATGTTTGCATGCTCTTTTTTTAGCTCTCAAAGTACTTTCTGTGTGCTTGATTGATGGACGTCCCTGTTACATTAATAGCTGGGCTTTGCAGAAAGCTGTTATTACCAGGAGAATCTGGTGTGGGTTTCAGTTTTTCTTCTTGCATTGAAAATCCATTATTAATGTCTTTCTGAGGGGAAAAAAAAAAAGGTTTCAATTCAGGCATTTTGCTTTGCTTTCTCAGGCCTCTTCTCAACTGTCTTTACAGAGGTGCTTTTAAAATCAATATTACAATTGTTCTTTATATTTTACTGAGTGGTTGAGGGTTTCTGCATCTTGCTATTGATTTCTGATTGTACTGCAGGACATGTAGGTGCACACAGGTTGTTCTGTGATGGATAACTTCATATGTGTCTTCCTAATCATCACTGAGTTGCCTTCTGCATGTTCCCTGTTGCTGGATGCTGCTGCTGAGCTTGGAATGCACCAGGAGAGCTCTGAGTGCAATCCTGAGACACCAAATTTGTGACTGCTCATTTAATTTGGGTTTGGTTTTCAATCAGACACAGGGATCACATGAGGCTTGTGGGGTCTCCTCTTTTGTGTTGTCTTTGCAGAGTTCTTCTGCCCTGGCTTTTCAGGCAGCTTCGTGTTCTATGTTGTGGGAGCAAACCAAGTCATTGTCCTGGCTTTGTGTGGGGTGGTCATAATGCACCTTTAGCTTCCAGCACTGACCTTGGCCCTTGGGGCAGCTCTGCTGGCAGATTTCAGCATTTCAGAGGTGCAGAGTCATTGGATCCCAGAATGGTTTGGGTTGGAAAGGAACCTTGAAGCTCATCCAGTTCCAACCCCCTGCCATGGCAGGGACACCTCCCACTGTCCCAGGCTGCTCCCAGCCCCAGTGTCCAGCCTGGCCTTGGGCACTGCCAGGGATCCAGGGGCAGCCCCAGCTGCTCTGGGCACCCTGTGCCAGGGCCTGCCCACCCTCACAGGGAACAATTCCTCATTCCCAATATCCCATCCAGCCCTGCCCTCTGGCAGTGTCCTGGCACTCCAGGCCCCTGTAAAGGTTCAAGTCTCAATGAAGAAATGCAGAGGCCCAGAGTGCATTGGTAACTGCTGTAAAGCTGGATTTGCAGACTGAGGCTCTTGGAGCACATCAGCACTGATGGCACAATCTGGGTGAGAGCTTGTTGGCACCAGAGGAACCTGTGAGGAGTGACAGGACTGTGGCCAGCACGGGTGCTCCAAAATGCTTCCCTGGCTCCAGGTGGGTGTACAGGGGAAGAGCTCTGTGTGTGTGGGCACAGTCCTTCCCAGCTCTGCATGCCCTGGCACAGGCTCCACGTCTGCCAGGGGCTGTGGCTGTGCCAACAGGCACTCTGGAGAGGGCTGGGTGTGCACAAACCTCTGCTGGCTGGACTGGGCTGTTTGCTCCTCAGGCTTATCGTGGACAGCCTCCTGCACCTTCAGACATGGAGGCTACACCTGGCTTCTGAGGAATTGGTTGTTGCAGTTTGTCTGTCCGTGCTGGAGGCCAGGACAAACCCTGGCACGGGAGCTGGTCCTGTGTCCCCGGGACAGCAGGGCTCGGTGGTGGCAGTGCTGGCAGGGGACACGGCAGCCCAGCCCTGCCTGGCCCGGCAGAGCCGGGGAGGGGACAGGGCTGGCATGCATAACAATGGGCAGGCTCTGACCTTGCCGCTGGAACTCACTTAGCAATTCTGTTGATGTTCTGGAAACGAAAATATAATTCAGGCCACCTTCTCCTCCAAGCTGACCCTGAGAATCTGGGAGAAGAGCTACTGAATAATTAGGGGCTTTTTTTTTTCTCCCCCCTTTTTGCTGGAGTTACTGCGTAGTGTTGAACTGTGCTCTACAGTGTCATCAGTTCCCTTGAACTTACTGCTCCGAGTGTACTTAGCATTAATATAATTACGTAAATTGCAGTCTCATTAATCACCGGGGGCTGCGGCACAGCCTTGTTGTGCAGTTTCGTGGGTGGCTTGGCTGGTGGGAACCCCCTGGCCAGGGGTGGAGGCTGTGGCTGGAGCACTCCCCCTCTGCTCCTGAGCCTGGTTTGGCTGAGCTTTGTGGGTCTGACCCTGCAGGATCTGGAGTGTTTGCCAGCACTGCCATGATTGCAGCCTTGCTGCAGAGGAGAAAGGGAAAGGTGGGTTTGTCCAAGGGAGTTTGGCTGGACCACATCTCTGCTGCTGTCACTGTGATTTGGGTCTGTGGGGTCCCAAAATGCAGAGCCCAGCCTCGTGGCTTGGCAGTGAACACCCAGAGCCCGAGCTCTTGTGCAGGGTCTGCTGCAGGGCTGTTTGATGATGCTGTGCCTCTGTCTCTGTGGCAGAGCTCTCAGCCTTCCTGGCAATGTAAATTCTCCTGGCTGCATGCTAAAATTACACTGAGTTATTGATTTATCTTTGAGAGGATTTCCTTCCCGAGGGACATTTCTGGCTGTTGTAGTGATTTAGTTCTTCTGCAAGTGCAGAATCCGTGGCAGAGCAGAGCCACCCTCCTGCCCTCGAGCCTGCAGCTCAGGGTCGCGCTCCCTCAGGCTTCCTCTGCAAGCTGATTTCTGTTCCAAGCTGGGACAAGGTTACATGGCTGTTACTGCCGTGTAACAACTGCAAATAAAAGGGCATTTTCAACTTTCCACTGCAGAAGCTGCAAGTCTGGGACATGGCTTTGTGCCGTGGCACCAGCATTATCTTGGGCATGTCTCAAACCCAGCTCCAAGGCTGGCACGTGGGACGTGTGGAGCCATGCCAGCCTTAATACACTCGGACTCCTGGGAATGTTTTAGTTCCCCAAAGTGGGGTATGATGGGAGCAGGAGCATGCTAACACTGCTCTCCTAAAGCTGCAAGGTACAGCCTCTCTTTTCTTTGCTTTCTATTGACTCACCATGGAGCATCCCTAAAAACCAGGCCAGGTGAGTTTCTGCTGGTGGTCCTGAGGAAGCCAATACAGTTCTCTTCTTCTATCACCAGTTTTCTCCCCTTGGCCCTGAAATCCCACCCCACTAGCTGTGGCTCAGCTGGGGAGCTCCATCAGTAGAAGGACCTGATCCTTCAGGACATGGCCAAATGTTTCAGAAACTCTGTGGCCGGAAAATGCCCAGCTCTGTGTCATTGGGTGCCCATTTGAAGCACATCCCTGTGGGTTCCTGTATCTAACCCCACTATCTAGTGGATTTGGCACCAATCTCGGCTGCACACTGATAAAATGGGAGGCTGCTTGTGCATGTGGTGTTATAAAACAGCATCCACCAATTAGGCCCAGGGAGAACGTCAATTTATTTTCCTGTGAACCAAGTGTGGCACAGCTCCTTCCTTTCCCAGTGATCTATCTGTGAGATAAAACACATCTTTAGTGTCTATCTTAAATACTGCAGTGTTGACAAGTTCTCTTGACAGAAATTAGGCTAATGTCCCTTACGACTGCGTTAGCTGTAGAAAGAAGGCTTTAAATTGAAGCTTCGCAAAGCGCTATTCCAGCGCGCTCTCCAAGGCATCTCCTTATTCCAGCTTTTATTATCCAAATTTGTTCTCACTCTGCCTTGGCAGCAGGGCTGGCAGGCAGCTCTTCCCATCCATCCTGCTGGTCTGGCAGCCGGGCGGGTGGGAGCAGCACCTCCCGGGCTGGCCGGGCAGTGCTGGCCAAGCCCTGCGGAGCCCTCGGCCCCGGGCAGGCTCCGGGCTCGGGGGACGTGGCTGGGTGAGGGGAGCCAGCTGACACACATCGAGCACAGAGGGGATGCAAGGCAGTCAGCTGCACGCCCTGACAGCGGCACAGCGTGTCCTGAAACGCTCCCACTGGGAGCTGGGGCTGGGAGAAGGGAGTTTGTGTCGTGCGTGTCTCATCCTTGCAATTTCAGCACTGAGTTACAGACTCAGAAGCTGAGGACAGGAGCAGAGAGTGCTGAGGCCTGGTCATGAATTCCCATCTTGAGCTTCCCAGCCCTCCCCTGGAAAAAAGTTTCCTTTTTTGCTCCTTTACCCTCCTCAAGTTGAGCCCTTTTAGCCTTTAACTCCTCGTTTCCAACAACAGATTAACCAGGGCCGTTTTAAACCTGATTCTCACACTGGTGTTGGTCCTGATGGATTGTCCCTCCCTATTGTGTCCTTTCTGTGTCTCCACATTGCCAGTTCTTTGGTGGCCCTCTCCTGAGTCACTGAGAGAGGAGGAGAGGCTCTGAGTGTGGGAGACAGGATGGTTGATGATGTTCTGGAGGTGCTAACCTCCATCATAGTAAAGAAGCCTCTCTCAAAAGGTATTAAATGCCTAAAATTCCACAAAATTAATATCATCCTCAGTTCCTTTTGTCAGGTTCTCAATTCTCTTGGTCAGCTGCCTTGTTCTTCTCTGCCTACATCCTGCATTGATCTTCTCTGAACGTAGCCAAGCCTTCAGCATCCCAGATGGGCTTTCTGGAGTAACAAATAGACCTGAGGAATGACAATTATTGAATGGATTGTAGCATTGGCTTGGGGATAAATAATGTAGTGAGTTGGAAAGGGATTAAAACTGGCTTTTGTAAGTAAGTTTCTCATGGCTGTTGACCTGGGGACATGGAGAGACAAAGGTCGCTGCAGTGTCTCTGCAGCCTGGTGTGCCATTTGAGAGATGAGATATCAGAGTGTGGCTGGATACCTTTGGTCTCTCTGTTTCTTCTGCTCGGACCTTTGTGGGATTAAACTCTCTAAACTGCTGCAGTTCACAGACTTCAAGCTCAGTATCAAAAGAAAAAATAAATCAAGCGCCTCGTATTAAATCCTGAGCACATGTCTCCTGCTGCACCCAGGGCTGTGGTAACTCACTGCAGTGCCTGCCTTGAAACTGGGGAGAAGGCTTTGCTGGCAAAGTGAAAACAGGTTGTGCCCAGTCTACAAAAGGACACCCCTTACTCTTCCTGCCCTGTGGTTATTTTTTCCTGGTGTGTTTGCTGCTGTTGCACTGCAAGGCAGAGCAGCCCTCCCAGCAGGGAGGTGGGAGTGTGGAGCACTTGTTGGAGGAGCTCCTTGCCACAGGAAGCATTTCCCTCCTGCAGCAGCAGCAGCAGGTACATCAGCAGATGCTGCAGCAGTACCTCAATCAGAGGCCCTGTATTTCCCTCTGGAGCCCTCCTGTCACCCCTCCTGTCACCCCTCCTTCCCTGAGATCCCTCCTCCCCAGGCACCTCGCAGGCCTCCACCTTCTCTTCCATCACTTCCAGACTTCCCAGGGGGCCCAGGTACCTCATGGGATGGCCACTGTGCCCTGTGTGTGACAGCCACCCCTCCTGTCCTTGTGGCTCCCCTGCATGGGAGGGATGAGGTTTGGTGTGTGTCCAGCAGGCTCAGCTCTGGGCATGAGGCTGGGCCCCATGTGCCATCATCATCATCATTGTCACCTTGGCTGCCAGTGAGGGTGGGTGGCAGTCACAGGGACCTGCTCTGGCACTGCCAACCAGGGCCTGCCTGTCCCCATGGCCCTGCCTGTCCCAGGGGCTCGCCTGCCCCTCCTTCCCTCTTGCTGCAGGAGCTGCAGGAGAAGCCAAGTGGATTTGGCAGGTGGTGTGAGGAGGGAGCCCAGCACTGCCTCACGGGGTGCCCCTGTTTGAATAGCAGCGTTCAGAGCACTCAGCACCGCCTGATCAGCTGGGAGAATGGAAATCCCAGTGCCACAGGAGAGCCCTGGCTCAGGGAGAAGGGCCAGTTGTGAGCATGGTCCAGCCCAATGTCCAAGTGGAATGGTGTTTTCACATCTCTAATCAAGGGTTACTTAGTGGAGAGCCCCTTCCTTGTGAGGCTTTGTTCTCTGCTAGCTGTGGATTGAATCATGGGAGGAGGGATTGGATTCTGGCATCATTTAAAAAACGTTTTCATTCTATTTGCTGAGGGGAACAAATTACAGAGAAGACCTCTCAGCACTGTTACAAAAGAGTCGCTCTAAAAGCCTTTTCAGCCAAACAAGTGTTTGAGCTGAAGGCCTGATGGATGGTGCTTAAAGATGTGGTTATTGCAGCAAAGTTGGCATTAAAAATCACTGGGTGCAAGAAAGTTCTCCCAAGGGTTACTGTGGGGGTGTGTCTCCCTGTAATCCTGGTGTGAGGAGCCCTTAGCACCCTGAGTCCACCCAGTGAGCTCTGTGGCATCAGCCATGGGAGAGCAGTAGCACAGCAAGCACCAGTGGGTCACTTCTCTCTTGCTAAATGAGAAACTGCAATGGGATGAGCCCTTTTGGGGTGGCATCACTGTGGCAGGAGGGCTGGAACTGGATGATCTTTAAGGTCCCTTCCAAGCAAGCCATTCCATAATTCTTTCCCTGCCCCTGTTTGAGTGGGGTTCAGGCCCAGCAGAAAGCAGTGCTGCTGCTTTGGGACCTGCGAGGAGCCTGGGCAGGAGCACACCTGCTGTTGGGATGTATCAGAACAGGGTGGCTTTGGGGCTTTCCCAGGAATGCCTTTGCTGCCAGCAGCTGTGCTGGGTGTTGAACAGGGGACAGATTCACCCCTGGCGAGCTTGAAAGCATTTCAGATGGCTTCTGTCCCTGCTCCACTGCAGCACAGAACAAAATCAGTGCTGGAGAAGATGTCATACTTCGACATCGCCATTCTGACAGGTCGATTTCCAGGATGTTTATTAACATAGCTTGGAATGTCACAGAAAGGTTTGTCAGATAACCTAGCCAACTGAAGTTCTTACATGAGACTTCCTTGGTTTTGTTGAGGTGCCTTGAACTCTTCATTCAGTCTCTCAACAATTCATCCCACTCAGGCCTTTCTGGAAGAGCCTCTGTGAGGTCTGTGGCTGGAGGATCAGGCCCTGCCTGCTCCCTGTGTGTCTAGGTGTGGAATCCTTTGAATCCCTCAGGGCAATCCCCAGGGCCTTGCCCTGGAAGAATATTCTATAGAATCTCCACCTAGGCTGAAAGAGAAGACTTCCCCATGGAGCCTTGCACAACACTATGAACCACCCCCAATTTCTTTCCCGATAGGTCCCAAATTCTGGTAGTTCCTCCTTTCCCTGTTCCCTCATTGGTTGTGGTATCCCTGGTGGCCGGCCCTGTGTCTTCCCTGTAGGGCAGTGCCCTTTGCCCTGCCCTTTGTGCCACTCCAGTGCCTTTGGACCATTGGCCACTGACCCCTAATTAACTTTATGCATGGCCTGCTCTTTTATGCCTGATTCCCCTGTGGCATGCTGGAATAAACCTTCCCTGGAATTTATCATACAAAAGGCCCTTCTGCCTCTTGTGGCTGAACTGGCTGTGGTGAGTGTGGTGTGTGGACTTGGCTGCTTTCCCTGAATGTTTACCCAAGCTGCTTTTCCACAGGAGATGCTTATTGGGAAATAGGCAGCAGCATCCACCATCTAAACCCCTGTGTTGCTCCATCTGGGTGCCCTGGGAGGCAGAAGGAAGCAGCAGTGCCAATTGTTTGCTTATGCTGTAAGGAAAAAACTCCTCTCCGAAGGTTTCCTCTGCAATCCCAGGAAGAGAAGGGCATCTCTGTCCTTGTCAGCCCTCTGGGCAATGATCAGACAGAGCAGCAGCGATGGAACCAGGCTGGCAGCACCAGGGCTGTCACTCGCAGGCAGAGGCAGCCCAGCTCCTCCAGCCTGAGCTGGGCAGCGCCTGGGAGAGGTGGCCCTGTGGCACTGGGCATGGTGCATCACCCCAGGGGTTCATCCTGCATCCCATCCCCTGCAGAGCCCCTGCTGTCATTGCTTACCTGAGCAATGGAGAGGCAGTGCCCAGGCTGGCCCCGCTCTGAGGAGATGCTGCACTCAGCAGGCAGCTGTGGCTCCCCAGCAGTACCACGGGAGGAAGAGCTGCCCAGGGAGTGCATTTGTAAAGCATTTCTTCCCCAGGAAGAGGAGTTTGTCATGGGAGTTTGTACTTGGGATGTGCACAGGTGTCTGGGCTTCCTCCCTGCCCGAGGTGGGGAATGCTGGGGGTGCTGGGGCAGCTGCTGGGGGAGCTTCCAGGCCTGGTGCTGTGAAACCTCTCCAACAGCTATCAGGAGGAGGTGACATAGAGCATATTAATGACATTTTCCAGTGGCACTTAACTGGGAGGAGCAGTGAGTGCCAGACAGTGAACTAATGCAAAAGGCTATATCTGAGTGAAGAAGGGACAGAAAGAAATAAAATGAGATTCAGGCTCTGGGCCTCTTCTTCCCATGAGTAATCCATCTCCTTCTTACCTGTGTCTGTTACATGTCCTCCTTTTGTGTGTAAAAATGTTCTGTTTTGAAGTAACAAACAATCTGGAGAGTGGTAGGACTTGCCTTTGTAGGAATGAACGAAAATTGGAGGCAGGCTTTGCTGCTTCCTTGCTCAGCAGCTCTAACCAGAGTCTGGGGTCAGGGTGTGAGCTGAGCTCCCCACACTGGGCCTGGCTTCTCTGTTTTCCCCCAAGCACGCTGGCATGGGACATCCCATCCACCCAGGCACAGCTGGAGTCAGGCACAGTGTCCCCTGTGTGCCACCAGCATGGGATGCCCCAGCCTCAGCCAGGTCCCCAGCCCTGGCACTGGTGGCTCCTGGAGCTGGGGACGCAGCTGTGGGGAGCTCTGCTGCTCACTGGGATTTGTCTCCTGGTAGTTTTTAATCATTATTTTATTAAGGGAGAAGGCGTGGTGCCATCAGATAACTTATTATGGATGCTCTGGCAGTGTGATTATTTCAGTACTGCAGCACTGCCGGTGTGTTTTGCTGGAACATTCTCATATTGATTCCAGATTCCTTTGTTGCCTGTCCTAGAAAGAAAGTCCCTTTTCCCTCACTCCCTGCGTGGAGAGAAACAAAGAGTAAAGGAAGGTAGATGTTATCTGAGGCTTGCTCACACACCGAGGTAGTTTTTGAGAGCTGCAGAGCCACTTACTGACTCATAACTGGGGCTTGTTTTCAAACCCTTGATAGGTTTTTGAATTCTCTTACAATGGCAAACAAGGATGCTCACTTGGGGACAAGCCAGGGATGTGCCTCAGTGAGCTGGATCACCTTTGTTCTGCTTGCTCCAGCCTTCCCAGGGGACATTCCTCTGCCAAGGGAGACACGGTGGTGCTGCAGGGGAGAGTCTCCTGTCCCTCTTGGGCTTCTCTTGATGGGCAGCCAGTGGCTGGCAGCTTTGTCCAAGGGGTGGGGATGGGATGGGATGATGGGATGGGATGGGATGGGATGGGATGGGATGGGATGGGATGGGATGGGGAAGCCACTTCCAGGAGTGCAGTGAGCTACTGCACAGCCTTGGTGGGAGGTTTGCAGGTCAGTGTGTGATGTACAACTTCCCAGCCTGTAGCTGTGCAGTGAGCTGGGGCTCAGCACTGTCCCCATGCTGGAACACAAACCCACTTGTGGAATGTGGAATGATGTGCTGGAAAGGAGCCCAGGATGAGACCTTTCTCCTTTAGTGGGGAAACACGGCTGGTCATTTTGTTGCTCTAGAAAAAGAGATGGGGTTCTTTGGTTATCACTGCATGGTGAATATTCCACACAGCAGCCCTGTGCTTTTAGTAATGCGGTGCACAACGTGCCTGATCCTCCCTCAGTTGTGAGCCTGGTGGAAGCATGTCCTGTTTTCCATTTGTTTATTAATTTATCATCTTGTTTTTAGCCTCTGCAAAGCTTGATATTGGTATAGAGCCTGGGAAACGTGCACAGAGCAGAGTAACAGATAGCTGTGATTTGGTTACAAGGCAATAATTTAAGTGGACAGGTTTAGCTGATAACATAAAGCACACGAGAGAAATCGCTTTGGTTTATAAATGTCAGCAGAGCCCCTGTGAGGGAGCTGCTGCCTGGTGCTGCTGCTCCAGCCAATATATTATAAGGAGATATAAACAGATGTCTGAAAAAATCTGGCTGACCAAGATTAAAAGAATGGGGCTATAAATTAAAGTCTTCCTCGGCGTCTCTTTAAGCATCTTTATGGACAGAGTGCATCCAAATGGAGTGTCAATGCTCAGAGGGATCTCCAGGTGCTTTGGGCTGCAGAGGCAGCACCCAGGCGTGGGGACAGCTTGTGGGGACAGCAGTGTCAGTCAGAGCTGGCATGGGAGACCAAAGCCTGTCCTCGTGCTTCTGCAGCTGATAAAGGGATTAAATCAGGAACAGGAATAACACCATCCCTGCAGTGTCGCCACAGGATCAGTGTCTCCTGCTTGGAAAATAAATGCTGTCGCTCTGCTTTGACATTTATTCCCAATAAAGACTTTGTCATTTGTGCAGTGACAAGGGTTTCATCCTCTGGGAGTACTTTACCTGTTGGACCCTGTCTTTTCGGCTGCGAGGCAGCTGAGTGCCTGAGGGGCAGGCGGGTGGCACATCCCCAGCAGAGGCATCGGGAGCTCTGCTCACACCCTGGGGCTTTCTCCTGATCCATCATCCCCAGGCAATGCAATAACACCTATTCAAACTGAGAGCAGGTTCAGATTAGATATTAGGGAGGAATTGTTCCCTGTGAGGGTGGGCAGGCCCTGGCACAGGGTGCCCAGAGCAGCTGGGGCTGCCCCTGGATCCCTGGCAGTGCCCAAGGCCAGGCTGGACACTGGGGCTGGGAGCACCTGGGACAGTGGGAGGTGTCCCTGCCATGGCAGGGGTGGCACTGGTTGGGCTTTAAGGTTCCTTTCCACCCAAGCCATTCTGTGATTCTCTAATCTTATTTTTAATTGATTTTAGTTGTGGTTAAAAAAATCCCAAGAGTGGGATATTTTTTAATTGGTAGGAGTTCCAAACCAATTGTGGGAGCAGGAGTTTGCTGCTTCCCCCTCCACAGCTGGAACCCTTCTGGCAGGTTTTGGAGGGGTTTTCACAGCTATTTCTACTCACTGGGTAGTTGATTTAGAGCTGGGAAATTAACTAGAATGGAAACTCTTCTTTCCCTTTATGAGGAGCAAGGGATGAGGTCTGGCAGCTGTAGGATTTGCAGCTCTCAGGGAAGAGGGACGATTCAGTAACACATCTATGCAGTGCCAACCTGTGGATACACATATTTTATTTGTCTGAGGTGTCAAGGAGAAAAAATGTTACAAAATGGCTTAAATGAAAACGTGGTTTTGTATTTTTTTAATTGAGTTTCATTTCCCAAATGCAACTTAATGCAAACAATAAGTAAAAAATTAATTTCTCTCGGGAAAAAGCTATTAACAGAATGGTTCTGTTTTAGCAGCATGTGAAGCTGTGTAATTGCTTACATGTGTATTGCTCCAGTGTGTGCTCCCAGTTGTTGAATAGTATCAAATTATAGGAATCAAAGAGAATCAACTATTTTTAAGGGAAATGTCTAAAAGCTACATACTGAAACATGATTAAAATCCAGGATTTCCGGCTTACTCGTCTAAATCAGCAATTTTAATCACATTATTCAAGCCAACCCACCCTCAAACACACTTTTGACTTCAAAATACCCCAAACTAAATAAGACAGAAGACCTTCCTTGAACAGCTGTAACATTTTTAAGCGTCAGTGTCAATCTTTGTGTTGAAAACAGAGATGTTTTTCATGGTTTATTTATTAAAGCAGGGCATTTGTCCTGCTGTGCCATGAACCTGGGCTGCTGTGCTGGGTGTGGAGGGGAAATCCTGGAGCACCAAGAGCTGCTTAAACACATCAGGGCTGCGAGTTTTGCTCTGGGGTTCGGATGCTCCTGGTAAAATCCCATTTAGTGTGCAAAGCAGGAGCAGGGAGGGTTTGTGCCTTGGCTGATGCAGCCTCTGGGATTTGGCTGTGCTGGAGGTGCAGCTCATGAGCACCAGGCTTGGGTTTGGTTTTGTTTTCTGCTTGCTGATGAGACAGATGAGTAATGCCATGGTTGACTCTCACAATTAAAAGGGAAATGTTAAGAGAAGTTTTATAGTTGTGTTTTACCCCCTTGTATTGTTATCAGGGTGCCCTGGGTTTGGGACATTTGGAGGGTCACTCGTTACTGTGGCAGCACCTGACCCCCACTCAAGGCCACCACTGACCATGTCCCCGAGTGCCACATCCACACTCCTTTTAAATCCCTGGGCAGCCTGTTCCAATGCTGGACAAACTTTTGGAGACAAAATTGTTCCTAATATCCAATCCAAACCTCCCCTGGGGCTTCTCCTGCTTTGTGCTTCCCCCACCCTTCACGGCAGAGTGGCACAGAGGGGACAGTGCCACCTGTATGGCACTGCCACACCACACACAGGGCAGCGCCACCACTCGCCCCTGAGCCTCTCCCAGTGTGACAGATGGGCAATGCCATGGCTGACTCTCACAGTTAAAAGGCAAATATCCTGTATATATCTCAGGGGAAGTTTATAGATTTATAGCTGTGTTTTACCCCCTTGTGTTGTTATCAGGGTGCCCTGGGTTTGGGACATTTGGAGGGTCACTCGTTCCTGTGGCAGCACCTGACCCCCACTCAAGGTGTCAGGAAGGGATCTCCACCCCTGGGCAGGGAAGGAGGAGTGGATGGACAGAACTTTGGGGGGGCTAAAGGGTTAAAAGGTGAAACCTCCATTGTGTGGGTGAGCACATGGTGGGGAAAGTCCTCTACTTGTAATATTTTCTCTATTCAGTCTGCTGTTGTATTTTTGATAAGGTTTTAATAAACCTTTTAAATTTTTTGGAAGTGAGCAGCATTTCTTACACTGAGAATAGAAACAGGAGGGCTGGGCCCCCCAGCCCTTCTGGGGCGTGCTCCTGTGCTTTCCCTTTGGGTGATTCCCTCAGTGGGATTCCATCCACCTCCTTCCTCTCCCCTGGCAGGCTGATGTGGCTGGATGCAGCTGGGGCTGTGCTGTGCTCCCTGTCAGGGCCATTCCCGGCTGTGTGACAGCCCAGAGCTGCCACAGCCGCTGCTGGGGCTGTGACCTGGCCTGCCCAGCGCTGCTGGCACGGCCAGGAAAGCTTTGGGCTTTGGGGGGAGGCAGCCAGCTGGGCCCTGGCTGTGTCTGTGCAGGAGGGGATTGTCCTCCCGCCTGCCGTTCAGCACGCGATGGCATTTCATCCTACAGAGCCTGGCCTGGAAGGGGCCTTAAAGCTCACCTTGTTCCACCTCCCACTAGAGCAGGTTAGCACTGGCTGTGTTTTTCTTGCTGGCAGAGCCGTCTTGGTGTTGCCTGAGCCAGGGACAGGAGATGTGGTGTTGCCCTTTCCATGGAGATCCTACAAACTCCTTTCTGACCAGCACTTCACCACCAGCAAGGGGCACAGATTGGTGATGGCACCAAATTCCTGCAGAGCCCGACTTCTCAGCGTGGGAGGATGCTCCCATAGATAGACAGAGATTAAAAGTCCTACGTATCACAAATTTAAGGAGCAGGAGGAGGTTGGGATCTGTCCATGGAAAGCATTCCAAGTGTGGAGGAGGTACATGTAGCCCGTCCTCCCCTAAAATGGGGAGATAATCATACCTGTCCTCTCACATATCCAACCAATGCAACTTCCAATGGACAGGACTGATGGAGAGAAAGAGTGTCTACCAGAAATGCAAACCTTGTTTTAATAGGAAATCCTCCAAGATGGATTTTCCTGCATTTTCTAAATGCATTTATACCTATTGGATGACTACAGGCTTTGAAATGTTTCTGTCTGAATTGTGACAAACATCCCAGTCTTACACAGAAAGCACCAGGTCCTTTGATCAGGAAAATGTCTCTTGGGTCTTGAACAGGGAGGGATCAATCCAGTTGTTCCCAAGACCAGAGTTTTTGTCTGTGAGTACATGTATTTATTCTACAAAATAATTACCCTTGCCTTCACTTCCCTTTGGTAGGAGATGCTCCCTGTCTCCTGCCAGCTGTTACTCTATCCCAGGTATCTTTTTTAGGTAAAAGGAAGAGAGAAAGGAAAGGCTGAATAAGAAATCCTCCTCAGGAGGGAGGAGGGTGAGCAGCTTTGGCCTGTCTGTCCATCTGTGAGCAGCTCTGTGGCTGTTCACCTGCAGCCTCGCTGTCCTGGGCAGGCAGAATTCCTGAATTAGGAGAAGAAATGCCATCAAGAGGTAGCAATCAAATAATGCCTTCCCTTCACCCCAGTGCTGGGCTGGCCATTGAGATGTGTTTGTGGTGAACTGGTGAAAACCACTCTGAATTTCCTTTCTTTTCTGCATTTAAAACCGAAGCTTAATGTATTCTGTGTATTTTTGTTGGCAGATAGTAGTGATCATAAATTCCTTTTAATACAGAATTTCCACACCAGCACAGCCTTGATGTGCAGCGTACCTGGCTGTACTCTGCGGGATGCTTTGATTTGCCTTTGGCAGCTGCATTTTATTCTGTCTACCCCAATCAGCAACAATTCCCCTTTCTCCATGTAGCCTCCAAATCCACTCCTGCTGTGGAGTTTTAGTGCTCTCCTAGGACCTGGGCCAGAAGGGAGGAAGGAACCAGTGTCTGCTGGGCTCAGGGTTCCACCTCCACTGTGGATCAGAGCCATCCTGGCAGAACAGAGACACCTTTGGTGGCTCAGAGTGGCATTTCTGGGAGGGAAAAGCAGCACTTTAGGGGTGCTGCTGGATGGGAGGGGGTCAGTGGTGGATATCCCACTCCTCACTGTATGGGATGGGAAGGAGCTTCTCCCAAGGGGGAGCAGGTGTCCTCAGCTCCCAGCTCCTCCCAAAGCTGGAGCAGTGCAGTGCTCTGAAATAACGTGACCTTTGCTTGCAGGTCAGGCCGTTCCTGCAGGGTCACACGTGCGGCTGAACCTGCAGACAGGAGAGAGAGAAGCCAAGCTCCCAGACAGAGAAAATGTGGAAAGTGACACGAGAGAAGAGAGAAGAAGGAAAAGGTACAGATATACAAGTCTTTGGGTTGGGTGGTCTGTGGGATTCATACCCTTTATTAGAGGCCAGGTTCCCTGGTGCACTCAATTCCTGCATCTTCCTGAGACTTCATTGCTGGGTGAGGAGCTCAGCAGTGCTGAAAACAGAGCCTGGTCTGTTTGTTCACTTTGGGATGGCAGTGGAAGTGCCCTGAGTGCACATTCAGAGCACTTCATGGCTTCTCATGCCACAACATCAAAACTGCTTCCACAGAGCCTGTGGAGTTCTCACAGAGTCTTTATGTTGCCCTTGATTTGCAGTGTTTGGGGTGTGATGGTTCTCTCTGTGCTTTTTAGGCCGAGATACTTCCAGGGGGCTGTCTTTTGAACTTTATCTTCTACAATCTCAAAACCTTTCTCCTGTACTGCAGTGATGACATCTTGAACATTTTGGAGCAATGTCCAAAATGGTTTGAGCTTCTGCACAAACGAATGTAGCCTTAGCTAGGCTGGCATCGCGGCAAAAGGATGCTGTAAGGGTGCATGCCTCGGCAATTTGTGCAATGGTAGGTTTCGGGGAAAGTGACATGAGGGATGAGAGAAGGAGGAAAAAGTAGAGACATGCAAGGCATTGGGTTGGAGGGCCTGTGGGATTCATGCCTTTTATTAGAGGCCAGGTTCCCTGGTGAACTCAGTTCCTGTCTCTTCCTGAGACTTCATTGCTGGGTGAGGAGCTCAACAGTGCTGAGAGCAAAGGCCTGTCCTTTGTGTTCCCTTTGGGATGGCAGTGGAAGTGCCCTGAGTGCACATTCAGAGGCACCTTCATGGCTTCTCATACCACAACACCAAAACTAAATGTGCAAGGTGGCTTCTTTGAATGACATTTAGTCCATTGAAATATCTGCAGGAAGTGGTCTGAAAGTGCTTTCTGAGCCTGCTCCTTGGCATCAGCTGTGAGGGGCTGAGGGCTGGCCTGAGCCCGGTGCTGTGTCCCACTGGGAGCAGCCCCAGAGCCTCAGCTGCAGAGCAGGCACTGCCAGAGGGCCTGGAGATCTCACCTGCCCTGCACCCACCTTTGTAAAGGTGCTTTAAACATCACCTGGTGCTGACTTTCCCCTTGGAACCCTTGGATTAGTCACTATGGGGTGTTTCTTCCCTGAAGCCCGTGGGATTTCCCCCTGGCAGCTGTGATGGGGATGCTCGGGGAGTGTGGGGCTTTGGGGGCAGCTGCCCGGGCAGGGGCTGAGCTCGGGGCCCTGTTGGGCCCATGGCCCCCAGCAGCAGCAGCAGCAGCAGCAGCAGGAGCCAGAGGGCCCAAAGCCCCGTGCCCCCTGCCCAGCACAGGCTGCCCTGTCCCTGCAGCTGTCACCCGAGTGGGGCCCAGGGGCCAGTGGCCGCTGCCAGCAGCAGGAATGCGGGCAGGGTGAGGATCCCCTGGCTTGGCTTTTGTCTCTGGAACAACCCAGGCTCAGGGCAGTGCAGAGCAGGCTGGGAAGCAGAGGCCGGAGCCTTTGGAGGCTCCAGGCCTTAAAGATCAGCCCCTGCAGCAGCCCAGGTGCAGGTGCCCCAGTTGCCAAGGCTGTGGTGGCCTTCAGAGCGTGCAGGTGGATGTTGCATGCCTGTGGCCTGCTGCCGGCTCTGGGCCCAGGAGTCCCTGTGGCTGCAGCAGGAAGGGTGGCTGAAGGTTTGCTGCCTGCTTTGGTGGCATGGCTGCAGGGCCAGTGCTGTGAGAGCGCCCTGGGTGAGAGCTGGTGAGAGCTGAGCTCTTGGGGACAGCGCTGTGCCCCAGGCCAGGAAGAGCAGCAGTGCCCAGTGCCAGGAGTGGTGTCAGTGGGAGCCCCTGTGCACAGGGACCCCCAGCCCCGGGGTGGCCCTTCCAGCTCCCCCAGGGACCTCCAGCCCTGGGAAGCCTGAACAAGTGGAAGCCACAAGTGTGCAAAGGCTGCCTGTGCCCAGAGGAATGGCAAAGAGAAGTCAGGTTTTAAAAAGGAACAGTATTTATTTGCTGAGGATTGGCAAAAGCTTGGATTTACAGAACATGTTTCATTATGCCAATCCTCAGAGCAACAACAACAATGTACAGAACATATTTACATGGGATCCGATGGACTAACAATCTTCAAAACGTATTTACAGAGAACTTCGAACATTGTGAACATATTTACAAGAAACTTCTGAACTTCAAAACATATTTACAAAGGTGTGGAATCTGTGCCATCATCTGCATGAGTCCTGGAAGAAAGGAAGCAGCAGGGCTGGACTCAGGTGCCAGCTCTGGGCCCAGCAGGGCTGGGAGCTGGGCCCCAGGGGCTGGGCTGGGGCTGGCAGGGCTGGCGTGGCCCCAGGCAAGCGCAGGGCAGGCCGGGGCTGGTGCTTGTGCCAGCCCAATGCAGGCCCCCTGCGGGCACCGTGTCCCTGAGCGGGGCCATCCAGCCCAGCCCCAGCCTGGCCTCAGGGCACCCAGTGTGTCTGTGGGCAGGGCGTGGGAAGCATCTGCCTGTCTTACTTGTGGGGCTCCATCTTCATCCAAGGACCATGGGCTCCTCCTCATCCTCCTCATCCACTTCCATCTCTTCGCTGTTGTCCTCCTCATCTACTTCCATGTCCTCAACAGGGGAGGACATGGAAGTAGAAGAGGAGTCCACCTCCATCATCTCTTCCCTCTCGAATTCCATGTCCACATCCATGTCCTCCACAGTGTCTCTGGCAGTCTGCAAGGGGCAGCACAATCTCCCAGTGGGCTTCCTGTCCCACACCATCCATTCCCACATGGCTGCAGCCTGCCCAAGCCGGGTGCCCCCTGCCTGGAATAGCACTGTACCTCCAGTGGCACAGCATTGCACATCCTGCTGGGATTGGCTCTCCAGAGCAGGCCGCAGGAAAAGCCCAGGCAGCAGCAACAGCTCAGCCCTGAGGGTCAGAGTGCAGAGTGAGCAGCAACTGACACTTGGCAGCCATTGCAGTGTCAGCTCTGCTCGTTTCCAGGTCCTGGACGTTCCACCTGGAACCCTCTGGGAGCTGTGATGTCACTGAAGTTTCAGGGCCGCTGTGCAGTGGGAGATGGGGATGGCAGAATGATCAAACCCTTGAATGGTTTGGCTTGGAAGGAACCCTAAAGCTCATCTGGTTCCAAGCTGAGCAACCTCCCAGCACACCAGGTTGCTGCGGCCCCTTTCCCACCTGGCCTTGGATGTTCCTGGGCATGGGGCATCCCCAGCCTCTGTGCACTGCTCCCTGTGTCAGGGACAAGCACCCTGAGAGTAAAGAACTTCTTCCCATCATCAGATCTCTTCTACCTCTTGCAGTTCAATTCCATTCCCCCTTGTCCTGTCACTACTGTTCCTGACTAAGAGTCCTCTCCCACTTCCCTGTGGGTCAGGCTTTTCCTGCAGGGTCACATGCATGGCTGAACGTGCACACAGGAGAGAGAGAAGCCAAGCTCCCAGTCAGAGAAAATGGAGAAAGTGGCATGAGAGGTGAGAGAACATGGAAAAAGTAGAGACATGCAAAGCATTGGTTTGGGTGGTCTGCGGGATTCATGCCTTTTATTAGAGGCCAGGTTCCCTGGTGCACTCTGTTGCAGCCTGCCCACAGGCAGCCACTGTGAGGGACCTGCACTCCCAGAGCTGGGAGGAGGCTTGCTTAAACTGCTGGTGAACGAGGTGAGAGAGGGATCTTTGTGTGGAACTCCCAACACAGTGGATTGCGCTAAAGAGAGTGCAGGGAGGGAGACAAAATGGGGCTGGGCACACAGGGATTTTTCTGGGAGAGTGAAAGCAGTGGAGCATTGCAGTCAGCCAGGGCCAACCGGGGAGAAGAGTGTGGGGAACATCCTAGGGGGAGTACATATAAGGAAAATACGGCAGTTGAACTTGGTGATACCAACAAAAGCTGCTGCATCACCATGAGCCTGCAAATGTCCATGGGCGAGACCACTGCATTCAGAAGGGTGTCTCTCTTTTACCTTGGTCACTTTGCCCTGAGGTATTACAGTTCCAATGGGAGGCCTGTGGGCCTTCACAACTCCCCCTTTTTTGTTTTCTATTAAGAAGGCTTCTGCCATAGAGTTTTGCAGGCATTTAGCAAAAATGGATAAAATAACCAAGACAATGAATACCATATACCAAGTCCACAAAACAGTCTTTACTAGAGATGACAGCCAGCCTTTCATCCCCCAGTGTTTGCAAAGTCCAGTGAACCATTCGTTGTTGCCTTCCGTCTGCATCCTGTTTCCTCGATCTTTTAGCAGCTGGATGCTCCGGTGTACTGACTCCCTATGTGTCAGCAGGTTGAAAAAACAGGTGCCTTCAAATGCCTGAGAGCCATGGCCATGGACAAGAAATTGTGGCTTGACTGTGGAAGGCCCCAGCTGAAGGCATGCGGCTCAGTGAGGAGCATCCAGATTCCTGCTGCAGCAGCAACAAACGGCAGCATCCTCTGCCTTGAGCTAATTTAGTATCTGAGGCTTGGGTGGCCTAAATGTATAAAGAGAGTAGAAGGTGAAACATAAGTTCTGGTCCCACTAAACTTTGTCTTCTGTAAGCCAAGGGTGTGAACTCAGCTTATTAGAAGAATCATATATCAATGCTAAAATATAGGTTTTACCAATGTTAAGTCGTATATCCTGGTTATTGGTGTCTGAGCTATCTTGGTCTTGGTGTGTGTGGTCAACGGTGCTTAGGAGATCTTCTTCTGTCCTTCTCCTTCCTTTCCAGGCTGCTGCTGTCTCTCTTAGGCTTTCCTTCTGTTGTTCTGATGGTGGCTCAGTTGTTTGCCTCACCATTCCCAGAAATGGTTTTATGTTTTTTGCTGATATCCATCTTGGGTCTGCTGCAGTAGAGACACAAGCATAATCTCTTCCCTAAGTAATTAATGGGAAAGGGCTCAAGGTTTGTTAAGATTCAGGATTTTTGATCAAGACAGGTGGCTTCTCTTTTAATTGGGCTGCAGTTGAATTAGTAAAATGCCAGATGGCTGGGGGAGTTGGCTCCATAAAAGAGTTTTTCAAAAAGTTGAAGAACGGGCCTTGGCCAGTCTCTCCATGGGAGATAATATCAGGACTCCCCCTCTCAGCTGATCAAGGATCCTTTTGATGGATCAGTGGGCCCTCTCGGCTATGGAGTGTCCTGTGGCAGAGTGTGGTGTGCCTGTGACATGTTTTATACCCCAGTGGACAGAAACTTGTTGGAATCAGTGCGAGGTATAAGCAGGAGTATTATCAGTTTTAATTTCCTGTGGGAATCCTAAGGTGGAAAAAACGAAAAAGTAATGTTTCATAGCATCTTTTGATTTTTCACCCGCATGGGCAGAGGCAAAAACTGCACTGGAAAAGGTGTCGATTGAAACGTGGAGTATTTTAGTCTGCCCAAAGGGGCTTAGTGTGTGATGTCTGATGGCCAGATGTGGAGACTCTCTAGTCCTCTTGGATTGACTCCAGCTCTGACAGAAGCAAGGCCATGTTCCTGTTCCATTTAGGCAGGTGGCTACAATGGATCTTGCCTGGTTTTGAGTAATTTTAAACATCCTGAGCAGCACAGGAATGTTTTGATGGTAGAATTGGTGGCTGATTCCAGCCTGTGTAAAATCTATCTAAGGCATATTGCAGTGGTTCAGATGTTTGCAGTAGCTAATTGAGATGCTTTTGAGTGAGAAGTAAGTATATATTGACAAGGTCTGTTCCTGCAAGGGAGCACAGACGCTCTCTAGCTTTCCTGATGAGTTGTGCAGTAACTTTCTGTGGGGTTGTTATCGTTTTAGCAGGTTGTTGTGGGCTTAAAACGCATTCAATTCTTATCAGGGCATCTGAGTTAGTTGAGTCCCACTGAAACAATAGTGCATGGATTTTTGGACTTAGACCAAGGGTTGTCAGGGAGAAAGGAAAATTAGGGTGGTATCTGTGTGCCTGTTAATTTGAATCTCCCTGGGGAACCTTTTGTGCAGCTGCCTCAGCCTCCAGTGTGAGTGATCGCGGGGAATCGAGTCCTTCACTGCCTTTAAGGAGCAGCAGGAAGAGTGGCACGAGATCTTCTGTGGTGATTGCCAGCAGTGAACGTACCCAGCTGATGCTTCCACAGAGCCTGTGGAGTTCTCACAGAGTCTTTGGGTTGTCTTTGATTTGCAGTGTTTGGGGTGTGATGGTTGTCTCTGCGATTTTTTGCCGAGGTACTTCCAGGGGTCTGTCTTTTGAACTTTATCTTCTGCAATCTCACAACCTTTCCACTGTACCGCAGTGATGACATCTTGTACTGCAACGTCCAAAATGATTTCAGCTTCTGCACAAACTAATGTTTTCTCCATGTAATGAAAAATTATAGACTTAGGATGTCTTTTCTGCATGGGAGAGAGAATTTGGGCTCCAAGCCATTGACAAATAGTTATGCTGTTCTTCATTCTTTGAGGCAATACACTCCACTGGTACCTCTGTAAAGGTGCTTGTCGATTTAGGGACGGAAAAGGCCAACAAGGCAGGTGTCATTGGGGTGAAAGGAGAAGTGAAAAAAGCAGTCATTTATATCGATAACAACCATCTGCCAATCTCGGGGTATCATGGAGGCTGAGGGCAGGCTGGGCTGGAGTGGACCCATGTCCTCGATGATCTCATTGATTTTCCTGAGGTCCTGCAGCAGCCGCCCCTTGTCTTTGCCAGGCTTTTGTAGGACAAAGACAGGCGCATTCCTGGGGCTGGTAGATGGTGCAGTGTGGCCCACAGGCAGCTGCTCCTGCACGAGGGACTGCAGGGCCTTTAACTTTCTGCCTGGGAGGGACCACTGATCCACCCATATGGGGTCGTTGATCTTCCCGGCTGACCGAAGGGTGGCGCGCAGCTCAGTGGCCCCGTCCAGAAATCCTGAGGTGTTGATAGGATCTCTAGCCTTGTCCCCTGTTGGGAGAAGAGGTCTCTTCCCCAAAGTGTTATTTGTGCCCAGGTGACGAATGATCTTACTGTAGCAACTGTGCCCTCAGGACCTTCCACAGTGATGGTACCGTGAATCCAGCAGCTGGTATTGGCTCTCCTGATGGCTAAAACTACCCCAGCAGCTGGAACCAGGGGCCATTCTTTTAGCCAATCAGAGCGGGAAATCATGGTGACACCAGCTCCTGTATCTAATAGCCCTGAAAGACATCTCTTTCTCGCTTTACATGACACAGCACACTTTAGAATGGGTCTATTTCAGCCCATAATCTGTGCCCACATCATCATTGGATTAGCTGGTGTGGTGATCATGTCCAGTAGGAGGTAGGCTCTGGCTCTAACTGTTCTTTTTGGAATGAAAATGGGAGCGTCAAATCATAAAGCCTGGACAGTTATCTCCTGCAAAGATATCAAGGGGACTACCTCAGGTAGTATAGTGAGTGTCTCCATCCCTTCCCCGGTCTTAGTTAAAATCAAAATGTCTCTGGGCCGTTCTTCAGGCCCGTATTTGCCTGTTGGAATATGGTGAACATAAATATGGAGGATCGGAATAGAAAAGGCGCTTACCAGCTGCCTTTGGGTTCCAGGGCAGAGCTGTCATCTGTCGAGTTCTTCTGCAGCGATCGAGCTGTCCCCATGGATCTGAGAAGGTCTCTGTGCTGGTTCTCCACGATGTTGGGGAGAGTAGGGCGGAACGGCCTCGCATTTGGTGTCATCGCGCGGGGCCTTTCCGCGTCTGTGTGGGGTTTCCTGCAGGCCACCGGTTTTGCTGGTGTTGGAAAGCGTGTAGACATGGGGGGCAGTGAGGACAATTGTTGTGACACCTAGAAGGTCCCAGGTAATAGGCTTTAATTTTACAATTCTGTTAAAAATGCCCCAGCTCTCCAGATTTAATGTAAGGTCTTTTTTCATATGGTGGTGCAGCGGTTTGGCTTTTTGAGAAGTCGCCCGGCTAGCAGCCAGCAACCGCTAGCAGCACAAGGGGGCACTTAACCCAATAGCCCAGCTTCGGGTCAGCGCCTCAGGCAAGCGTCCAGTGGAGTATCTGGAGACGCTGCCAGGTGCGGACGAGGCCAAAAGATAGGCGGCAAATGGCAGGAACGAGAGAGCGCTCTTTGGTTCAGGCAAGTCCGGATTTATTTGTAGTCCAGGGGGAGCCAGGAACGAAAGAGGACGAGGGCAGGATTACATGAGGTTATAAAGGGAGTGGGAGGTAGGGGTGGAATCAGATAGGGAACTAATGGGTACCCAGGGGGGAGAGGGGACCAAAGGACTGACAGTTTAGGGAAACCAATCACAGTAGCAACAAGGGGGAGCCCAGGCACCTGAACCAATCATCCCTGGCCGAAGACAGAAGTTTCTCGCAGAAAAGGTGGTGGCAGGGGGTGACAGGCAGGATGCCAGGGAGGGTTCGAGGGAAAGATACATTAGGTCTCCAGGGAAACTGGGGAGGGGAGCAGCGGGATACATTGGTTGACCTAGCAACTGGGGCGGGGTTTGGGTTACAGACATTGGCAGGGAGGGGAGAGAGAACCAGGGCAGAACCATAACAACCGAGGGGAGAACAGAACAAACCAACTGGGGCAGGGGAGAACATAACACACCACAACATGGTGGGAGGTTACTAGCACCTCTACTACACCCTGACTGGAAGCCTTAGCTAGGCTGGCATCACTATGAAAGGATGCCCTAAGGGTGCATGCCTCGACCATTTGTGCAATGGTAGGTTTTACGATGAGGGGTAAAGAGGGTAAAATGTCTTTACAGGTGTTGTTAGCATTTGTTTCAGCAAGTTTAGGAAGCAGTACCTGACTGACTTTTGGATGCTCAACTTGCTTTACTATGACTTGTGTAAGGTGGTCAATAAGTTTTATAAAGGATTCCCCAGATCAATGCAGAATGTCTGTGAAATCAAGAGTAGGTGTTGTTCCATTGGGGGGTCTGCATGAGAGCTGTCTTTGCAGCGCCTTTTATCTCTTCTAACACAGCTCAGAGAAGGCCTATTGCTTGAGGTTTAGTGGAATCTTTCTTCCCTGGCTAGATGGTCTAGTGTTAGGTGTGCCCGCCTGTCTTCTCTAGCATAGTCTTTTAATAGTCCTTGTATTAATTTTTTCCTCATTCATTCCCACTGAGTGGATTTAGTGGGATAAAATAGGATGTGCATAAATTGAAGAGATAATGAGGCACCATAACATGTGCAGCAAAGATGGCATTTAACAAATTATTAAAATACAGTGAGCCCTTCCCAAGGACTTTCGCTGCTTCACAAAGGTCTTTCATCTCCCGGTGTGTGACACCTTCCCATCGGGGCTTAGCCCCCCTCTGGTACTGCACCGGTGCTGCTTGTATTTTAGCTACCAATTCCCAGGGCCCCTTTTCAGCTGCCAGCGTCTGCATCCTCTGCCAAGAGTGCTCAGGCTCATGCTCAAGGTCGGATGAACCTTCCCTCTCCTCTCCAGAAGAGGGAACTTGGTCTTTGGCAGAGGAGCGGGGCCTTTGGGTGACTGGCCAGGCCCGGTGTTGTGGGCCTGTGGTAACCAAGATGGCTGCCTTCCGCTTCCCGCCCCTCACGCTTCCGGCTCTGACAGGGTGGGATCCGCAAGGGGCTGAGCATTGATGACTCCCCCCATAGGATGGACTCCATTTTGTGAGCTCTCTGAGGGGGAAACAGGGAGGAGAGGTAGTGGAGAATGGGTTAGGGTAGAATGCAGGCCTGTGTGAGCAGTACAGAGCTGGACAGGGGGTAGAGAAGGAGGGGAGATGGCAGACAGCAAGTGGCTGGTCTGTGCTTTACAGCAGTTTCTGTCTCTCATCCTGATCTTGGTGTCAGTGGGTTCAGGAATGCGGGGGCAGAACTCAAAGTCTGGGTTGGATATTAGAACTTTGAACCCTTGTTAAAACTCTATATTTTATAAGAAAAATTGGGTAAAATTTTGTGACTTTTATCATTCTCTGTGTTTGCAAAAATCTCTTTCCCTAACAATGTGACATGACAAACTGAATCATCAGAAATGTCTGGGACCTCCTTAAAGAGCCAATGAAAAAATGCTTCCAACTTCCCTTGGTCAAAGTCTTCCCCTCTGAAAGGAGAACCTCCCTAACTCGAACATCTATGTATCTGTCAGCTTTGGATAATGTGTTACCCACAGCTGCCCCTGATGTAAAGGGTCACCCACCCACAGGACTAAAAATCCCCCAAGGATCCTGCACTCCAGGCGGCTGTCCCCCAGCTCACTGCTCTGGCGGCTCTGGATGCAGGTGTTTCAAGATGTCCCGTGGGCTTCACCAGCTGAGCCATCCCCCTTGCCGCAGGAGGGTGCCGACGCTCCCTTCAGCAAGCCCTGATAAAACTCAGGTCCCACTCCAGGGCGATGGCTGACCCGAGGCGTCTTCTGACCGGTGACGGTGGCACAGCTGGATGGTCACTGGAGTGGCTCTCAGGGAATTCTCAAAGAAGGTCCCTGTTTGGGCACCCCTTGTTGTGGCGTGTCCACAGCCATCCTCTGTGAGAGACCTGCACTCCCAGAGCCGGGAGCAGGCTTGCTTGAAAGGATGATGGATGAGGCAGGAGAGGGGTCTTTGTGCTGAACTCCATACACTGTGGATTGTGATGAAGAGGGCCCAGGGAGGGACACAAAATAGGGCTGTTCACACAAGGTTTTATATGGGGATAAAAGAACTGGATATGCAGTAACTCAGGACCAGCAGGGGACAAAAGAGGGGAGAACATCCTAGGGGAATACATATAAAGAAAAACGATGCTCATGATACCAAGAAAATCTCCTGAATCCCCATGAGGCGGTAAATGCCCATGGGCAAGATCATTCCATTTAGAGGAGTGCCTCACTTTAATTTGACCTGAGGATTTACAGTTCCACAGCTATGACTCTGGGCCTCTACAACATTGCCTCTTCCTGAGACTTCATTTCTGGGTGAGGAGCTCAAAAGTGCTGAGAGCAGAGGCCTGTCCTTTGTGTTCCCTTTGGGATGGCAGTGGAAGTGCCCTGAGTGCACATTCAGAGGCACCTTCATGGGCTCTCATGCCACGACACCAAAACTAGATGATCAAGGTGGCTTCTTTGAATGACATTTAGTCTTTTGAAATATCTTCAGGAAGTGGTCTGAAAGTGATTTCTGAGCCTCCTCCTTGGCATCAGCTATGAGGACCCTGTCCCTGCAGCTGTCTCCCGAGTGGGGCCCAGGGGCCAGTGGCCGCTGCCAGCAGCAGGAATGCAGGCAGGGTGAGGATCCCCTGGCTTGGCTTTTGTCTCTGGAACAACCCGGGCTCAGGGCAGTGCAGAGCAGGCTGGGAAGCAGAGGCCGGAGCCTTTGGAGGCTCCAGGCCTTAAAGATCAGCCCCTGCAGCAGCCCAGGTGCAGGTGCCCCAGTTGCCAAGGCTGTGGTGGCCTTCAGAGCGTGAAGGTGGATGTTGCATGCCTGTGGCCTGCTGCCGGCTCTGGGCCCAGGAGTCCCTGTGGCTGCAGCAGGAAGGGTGGCTGAAGGTTTGCTGCCTGCTTTGGGGGCATGGCTGCAGGGCCAGAGCTGTGAGAGCGCCCTGGGTGAGAGCTGGTGAGAGCTGAGCTCTTGGGGACAGCGCTGTGCCCCAGGCCAGGAAGAGCAGCAGTGCCCAGTGCCAGGAGTGGTGTCAGTGGGAGCCCCTGTGCACAGGGACCCCCAGCCCCGGGGTGGCGGTGCCAGCACCCCCAGGGACCTCCAGCCCTGGGAACGCTGAACAAGTGGAACCCACAAGTGTGCAAAGGCTGCCTGTGCCCAAAGGAATGGCAAAGAGAAGTCAGGTTTTAAAAAGGAACAGTATTTGTTTGCTGAGGATTGGCAAAAGCTTGGATTTACAGAACATGTTTCACTATGGCAATATTCATAGCCACAACAACAATGTACTGAACATGTTTACGTGGGATCCGATGGACTAACAATCTTCAAAACGTATTTACAGAGAACTTCGAACATTGTGAACATATTTACAAGAAACTTCTGAACTTCAAAACATATTTAAAAAGGCGTGGTATCTGTACCATCATCTGCATGAGTCCTGGAAGAAAGGAAGCAGCAGGGCTGGACTCAGGTGCCAGCTCTGGGCCCAGCAGGGCTGGGAGCTGGGCCCCAGGGGCTGGGCTGGGGCTGGCAGGGCTGGCGTGGCCCCAGGCAAGCGCAGGGCAGGCCGGGGCTGGTGCTTGTGCCAGCCCAATGCAGGCCCCCTGCGGGCACCGTGTCCCTGAGCGGGGCCATCCAGCCCAGCCCCAGCCTGGCCTCAGGGCACCCAGTGTGTCTGTGGGCAGGGCGTGGGAAGCATCTGCCTGTCTTACTTGTGGGGCTCCATCTTCATCCAAGGACCATGGGCTCCTCCTCATCCTCCTCATCCACTTCCATCTCTTCGCTGTTGTCCTCCTCATCTACTTCCATGTCCTCAACAGGGGAGGACATGGAAGTAGAAGAGGAGTCCACCTCCATCATCTCTTCCCTCTCGAATTCCATGTCCACATCCATGTCCTCCACAGTGTCTCTGGCAGTCTGCAAGGGGCAGCACAATCTCCCAGTGGGCTTCCTGTCCCACACCATCCATTCCCACATGGCTGCAGCCTGCCCAAGCCGGGTGCCCCCTGCCTGGAATAGCACTGTACCTCCAGTGGCACAGCATTGCACATCCTGCTGGGATTGGCTCTCCAGAGCAGGCGGCAGGAAAAGCCCAGGCAGCAGCAACAGCTCAGCCCTGATGGTCAGAGTGCAGAGTGAGCAGCAACTGACCCTTGGCAGCCGTTGCAGTGTCAGCTCTGCTCGTTTCCAGGTCCTGGACGTTCCACCTGGAACCCTCTGGGAGCTGTGATGTCACTGAAGTTTCAGGGCCGCTGCGCAGTGGGAGATGGGGATGGCAGAATGATCAAACCCTTGAATGGTTTGGCTTGGAAGGAACCCTAAAGATCATCTGGTTCCAAGCTGAGCAATCTCCCAGCCCACCAGGTTGCTGCGGCCCCTGTCCCACTGGCCTTGGATGTTCCTGGGCATGGGGCATCCACAGCCTCTGTGCACTGGTCCCTGTGTCAGGGACAAGCACCCTGAGAGTAAAGAACTTCTTCCCATCATCAGATCTCTTGCAACTCTTGCAGTTTGATTCCATTCCCCCTTGTCCTGTCACTGCAGTTCCTGACAAAGAGTCCTCTCCCACTTCTCTGTGGGTCAGGCTTTTCCTGCAGGGTCACACCTGTGGCTGAACGTGCAGACAGGAGAGAGAGAAGCCAAGCTCCCAGTTGTAGAAAATGGGGAAAGTGGCATGAGAGGTGAGAGAACATGGAAAAAGTAGAGGCATGGAAGGCTTTGGTTTGGGTGGGCTGCGGGATTCATGCCTTTTATTAGAGGCCAGGTTCCCTGGTGCACTCAGTTCCTGTATTGCAGCCTGCCCACAGGCAGCCCCTGTGAGGGACCTGCACTCCCAGAGCTGGGAGGAGGCTTGCTTAAACTGCTGGTGAACGAGGCGAGAGAGGGATCTTTGTGTGAACTCCAAACACTGTTGATTGCGCTGAAGAGGGTCCAGAGAGGGAGACAAAATGGGGCTGGGCACACAGGGTTTTATATGGGAGAGGGAAAGCAGGGGAGCATTGCAGTCAGCCAGGGCCATCTGGGGAGACAAGAGTGCAGCGGCCAGCGATCCTTAGGTGTTAAATGTCCGGCTAGCAGGGGCGACCAGCAGGCCACTGCAGCAGGGGGGAGTCAGTCCCGGTGGCAGGGCCCCAGCACTGCTCCTACAGACACCCCTCAGCATCCAAAGGCTTTGGGCTGTGTCCGTGGGGACGAGATCACGCTGAGAAATAAGTAATCCAGCTGCTAGAAAGGACGAGGCAGGAGATGGACTCTCTCTGGGGACAGTCAGGTTTTATTGGAGTCAGCCAGAGACTGGCCCCAGTCAGCCAGAGAGTGACAGAGACCCCCCAGGAGCAGGGGGGTTATAAAGGGGGTGGAACCAAAGGGAGGGGTTTACAATAGGACCAATCAAGGGAGGCGAGGGAGTAAACTTAGAATAACAGACATGAGGGGAAAACCAATAAATACAAAATGAGGGAGGGACCCCGGCCTCACAGCCAATCATAGCTCCCAGAGTGGAGAACTTTCTGGAGAAAATGGTGGAGCTGGGAGTGATTGACTGGGACCAGGGGTGGGATAAAGGGAGGAACATGCTCCCATATAGGGGAGACAGGGGGAGGAGAACCGGGAGTGACTTAACAAAAGCAGGGGACTGACAAGACCTAAGGCGGGAGTAACCATAGCAACTAAATGACTGACACAAAACAGACAGGGAAAAACAACTGAAGGCAGAACCATTATACAAAATGGGGGAGAAACCAGACAAACCAACATAACACACTACAACACAAGAGTGGGGAACATCCTAGGGGGAGTACATATAAGGAAAAAACAGCAGGTGAACTGGGTGATACCAACAAAACCTGCTGCTTCACCATGAGCCTGAAAATGCCCATGGGCGAAACCTTTGCCTTCAGAAGGGTGTCTCTCTTTTACCTTGGTCACTTTGCCCTGAGGTATTACAGTTCCAATGGGAGGCTGTGGGCCCCCTCAACTCACGCCTTTGTGTTTTCTATAAAGAAGGCTTCTGCCATAGAGTTTTGCAGGCATTTAGCAAAAAAGGATAAAATAACTAACAGAGTGAATACAATAAACAAAGTCCGCAAAACAGTCTTAACTAAAGATGAAAGCCAGCCTTTCATCCCCCAGCGTTTGGAAAGTCCAGTGAACCAGTGGTAGTTGCCTTCCATCTGGATCTTGTTTACTCAATGTTTTAGCAGCTGGATGCTCCGGTATACTGACTCACTATGGGACAGCAGGTTGAAAAAACAGGTGCCTTGAAATGCCTGAGAGCCATGGCCATGGACAAAGAATTGTGGCTTGACTGTGGAAGCCCCCAGCTGAAGGCATGCAGCACAGTGAGGAGCATCCAGATTCCTGCTGCAGCAGCAACAAATGGCAGCATCCTCTGCCTTGAGCTAATTTAGTATCTGGAGGCTTGGGTGGCCTAAATGTATAGAGATAAAGAGAGTAGAAGGTGAAACATAAGTTCTGGTCCCACTAAACTTTCTCTTCTGTAAGCCAAGGGTGTGAACACAGCTTATTAGAAGAATCATATATCAATGCTAAAATATAGTTTTTACCAATGTTAAGTCATATATCCTGGTTATTGGCGTCTGAGCTATCTTGGTCTTGGTGTGTGTGGTCAATGGTGCTTAGGAGATCTTCTTCTGTCCTTCTCCTTCTCCTTTTCCAGGCTGCTGCTGTCTCTCTTAGGCTTTCCTTCTGTTCTTCTGATGGTGGCTCTGGTGTTTGCCTCACTGTTCCCAGAAATGGTTTTATGTTTTTTGCTGGGATCCATCTTGGGTCTGCTGCAGTAGAGACACAAGCAATCTCTTCCCCAAGTAATTAATGGGAAAGGGCCCATAATTTGTTTAGGTTCAGGTTCTTTGATCAACACAGGTGGCTTTTCTTTTAATTGGGCTGCAGTTGAATTAGTAAAATGCCTGATGACTGGGGGAGTTGGCTCCATAAAAGAGTTGTTCAAAAAGTTGAACACAGAAAGGGCCTTGGCCAGTCTCTCAATGGGAGATAATATCTGGACTCCCCTTCTCAGCTGATCAAGGATCCTTTTGATGGATCAGTGGGCCCTCTCGGCTATGGACTGTCCTGTGGCAGAGTGCGGTGTGCCTGTGACATGTTTTATACCCCAGTGGACAGAAACTTGTTGGAATCAGTGCGAGGTATAAGCAAGAGCATTATCAGTTTTAATTTTCTCTGGAACTGCTAAGGTGGAAAAATCCAGAAAGTTGTTTTATAGCGTCTTTTCATTTCTCACCAGCACGGGGAGGGCAAAAGCCCCACTGGAAGAGGAGCTGATTGAGACGTGGATGTATTTTAGTCTGCCCAAAGGGGCTTAGTGTGTGATGTCTGATGGCCAGATGTGGAGACTCTCTAGTCCTCTTGGATTGACTCCAGCTCTGACAGAAGCAAGGCCACGTTCCTGTCCATTTGGGCAGGTGGCTACAGTGGATCTTCCTGGGTCTCGGTAATTTTAAACATCCTGAGCAGCACAGGAATGTTTTGATGGAAGAGTTGGTGGCTGATCCTAGCCTGTGTAAAACCTATCTAAGGCGTATTGCAGTGGTTCAGATGTTTGAAGTAGCTAATTGAGATGCTCTTGAGTGAGAAGTAAGTATATATTCACAACGTTTGTTCTTGCAGGGGAGCACAGATGCTCTCTAGCTTTCCTGATGAGTTGTGCAGTAACTTTCTGTGGGGTTGTTATCATTTCAGTAGGTTGGTGTGAGCTGTAAAGGCATTCGATTTCTATCAGGGCATCTGAGATAGTTGAGTTCCACTGAAATAATAATGCATGTAATTTTGGACTTACACCAGGGATTGCCAGGGAGAAAGGAAAATTAGGGTGGTATCTGTGTGCCTGTTCAGTTTGAATCTCCCTGGGGAACCTTTTGTGCAGCTGTTTCGGCCTCCGGTGTGAGTGATCGCGGGGAATCGAGTCCTTCACTGCCTTTAAGGAGCAGCAGGAAGAGTGGCACGAGATCTTCTGTGGTGATTGCCAGCAGTGAACGTACCCAGCTGATGCTTCCACAGAGCCTGTGGAGTTCTCGCAGAGTCTTTGGGTTGTCCTTGATTTGCAGTGTTTGGGGTGTGATGGTTCTCCCTGCAATTTTTAGGCCAAGGTACTTCCAGAGGGCTGTCTTTTGAACTTTATCTTCTGCAATCTCACAACTTTTCCCCTGTACCGCAATGATGACATCTTGTACTGCAACATCCAAAATTATTTGAGCTTTTTCACAAACTAATCTATCACCCCTGTAATAAAAATAGTGGCATTAGGATGTCTTTTCTGCATGGGCGTGAGGATTTGGGCTCCAAGCCATCGACAAATAGTTGTGCTGTTCTTCAGTCTTTGAGGCAATACCCTCCACTGGTACCTCTGTAAAGGTGCTTGTCGATTTAGGGACGGAAAAGGCGAACAAGGCAGGTGTCAGTGGGGTGCAAGGAGAAGTCAAAAAAGCAGTCATTTAGATATATAACAACCATCTGCCAATCTCGGGGTATCATGGAGGCTGAGGGCAGGCCGGGCTGGAGGGGACCCATGTCCTCGATGACCTCATTGATTTTCCTGAGGTCCTGCAGCAGCCGCCCCTTGTCTTTGCCAGGCTTTTGTAGGACAAAGACAGGTGCATTCCTGGGGCTGGTAGATGGTGCAGTGTGGCCCACAGGCAGCTGCTCCTGCACGAGGGACTGCAGGCGCTTTAACTTTCTGCCTGGGAGGGACCACTGATCCACCCATATGGGGTCGTTGATCTTCCAGGGTAACTGAAGGGTGGCGTGCAGCTCAGTGGCCCCGTCCAGAAATCCTGAGGTGTTGATAGGATCTCTAGCCTTGTCCCCTGTTGGGAGAAGAGGTCTCTGCCATAAAGTTTTATTGGTGCCCAGGTGACGAATGATCTTACTGTAGCAACTGTGCCCTCAGGACCTTCCATGCAGATTGTATTTTGAGTCCTGCAGCTGGTAGTGGCTCCCCTGATGGCTAAAATTTCCCCAGCAGCTGGAACCAGGGGTCATTGTTCTAGCCAACCAGAGTGGGAAATCATGGTGACGTCAGCTCCTGTATCTAATAGTCCTGAAAGACATCTCTTTCTCCCTTTACATGACACAGCACGCTTTAGAATGGGTCTATTTCGGCCCGTAATCTGTGCCCACATCACCATTGGATCAGCCGGTGTGGTGATCATGTCCAGTAGGAGGTAGGCTCTGGCTCTAACTGTTGCTTTTGGAATGAAAAGGGGAGGGTCTAAGCATAGAGCCTGAACAGTTTATCTCCTGCAAAGATGTCAAGGTGACTACTTCAGGTAGTATAGTGAGTGTCTCCATCCCTTCCCTGGTGTTGGTTAAAATCAAAATGTCTCTGGGCCGTTCTTCAGGCCCCTATTTGCCTGTTGGAATATGGTGAACATAAATATGGAGGATTGGAATTGAAAAGGCGCTTACCAGCTGCCTTTGGGTTCCAGGGCAGAGCTGTCTTCTGTCGAGTTCTTCTGCGGGGATCGAGCTGCCCCCATGGATCTGAGAAGGTCTCTGTGCTGGTTCTCCATGATGTTGGGGAGAGTAGGGCGGAATGGCCTCGCATTTGGTGTCATCGCGCGGGGCCTTTCCGCGTCTGTGTGGGGTTTCCCGCAGGCCACCGGTTTTGCTGGTGTTGGAAAGCGTGTGGACAAGGGGGCAGTGAGGACTATGGGTTGTGACACATAGAAGGTCCCTGGTAAAAGCCTTTACTTTTACAATTCTGGTAAAAATGCCCCATCTCTCCAACATTAAAGAAAGCTCCTTTTTCATGTGTATGTTGGGGAATAACTTGGGAGGCTACTAGCACCTCTACTACACCCTGACTGAAAGCCTTAGCTAGGCTGGCATCGCGGCAAAAGGATGCCCTAATGGTGCATGCCTTCAACATTTGTGCAATGATAGGTTTTGGGGAAAGTGGCATGAGGGATGAGAGAAGGACAAAAAAATACAAAGACGTGCAAGGCATTGGGTTGAGTGGCCTGTGGTGTCGTTGTCGAGGCGGTCACGACATTAAGCAGAGACATTAAGCAGAGACATTAAGCAGAGACCACAAGCAATCTCAGCTATGGTTTATTCAGTTGGCAACGGTTTATTCAGTTGGACACAGTTTATTCTCTAACATGGATAACTTTTATACATTTTCCAGTTATTGATACCTCCTCCACCTCAACTATTGGCCACAATAAATAAACATTCCTTTAGCTAACAGGCCCGCTGTTAGCCCCTCCCACAGTTCCCCCTTTTTGTTTTGACCTGTAAATACAGCTGCTATGGATTTTTGCAGGGCCCTTTGCAAAAATCCAAGCAGAGAGGGGACACACAAAACCAACAATCACAACCATCAACAAAGTTCCCATTCTTAATACAATCATTCCTGTCCTTCATCCATTTTTAAGTACTGATATATGGTCTTAGCCAGTGTCATCCGCACGTTCTGCTTCAGCTGCGGAACCATCCATCCTGTCCTTTCCTGCGCGCTCTAGGTAAGGTTTAACACAGCGAGCAGGAACCCATCGAGGACCATTATCTGTCAAAACACAAGCATAACCTCTCCCGCAGGTTACTAGTTCCACTGGACCAGACCACGTACCAGTAATTAAATCCTTGACCCATACCTTGACATTCTTACGGAAATCTGGTTGCTTAGAATTCAAAGAAGAAAAATGTTAAAAGATTGGAGATAACTGTGAGTCAGGTAGGGGACGCAAAAAGTTTAACACATAAACAGCTTTATCTAATCTCACTTGAGGTGACTCCTGTTGCATTCCCCCTTTTTGTTTTTGAACCTGACGTTTAAGAAGTCCGTGAGCTCTTTCGATAATTGCTTGGCCTGTGGGGACATGCGGAATGCCTGTTGAATGCTCAACGCCCAAAGCACGAAAGAATGCTTGCATTTTCTGCGAAACATATGCTGGGCCATTATCTGTCTTTACATGACACGGAACACCTAGGATAGAAAAAGCATGATAAAAATGACGAATAGCATCACGAGTTCTTTCTCCTGTGAATGCTGAAGCAACCATTGCATGAGAAAAAGTATCAACTGTAACATGAACATACTTAAAACGACCAAATTCTGGCATTTTAGTGACATCAGTTTGCCATTCTTCTAACGCAGAAAGACCTCTAGGATTCGTACCATAATACTGAGTGACATGAGTCATATGACAGTCAGGACAAGAAGAAAGAATTGATTTTGCTTCACCAGAAGACAATTTGAATTGCTGCTGTAAAGCTTGAGCACTCTGATGAAAAAACTGATGAGATAAATTTGCCTGCTGCAATACATTTGGTACAGTTTTGATTGCAGCAGCAGCCACTAAAGAATCTACATAGGCATTGCCTTCAACAAAAAATCCTGGTAATGATGTATGGCTGCGAATGTGCATGATAAAATAAGGATGTTTTCGAGCACCAATGACTGTCCACAACTTCCTCAACATGACAAACAATGGCTTCTCTTGAATGTTATACAACACTGCTTGATCTAAACGCTTAACCAAATTTGCAACATAAATGGAATCAGTAACTATATTTACAAAACTAGGAAATAAAGTAAAAGCCAAAAGAACAGCAGAAATTTCAACCAGTTGAGGAGATCCCTCCTGAATCATTGTCTCATATTCCCAGTGATCATCCTTTCTCCAAGCCACAGCTGCTTTTCCAGTTTTCACGGATCCATCTGTAAAAACCGTTATACCTTCCACTGGCACAGGAGAACAAATCTGTTTCCCTTCAAAAGGAATCTCTTTAGTCAGTGTTAGAACAGGATGAGAAGGCAAATGGTATGAAATTTGGCCTGTAAAACAAGATAAGGCAGATTGCAATTCATTATTATTTTGAAAGCACCATTCAAAATACCACTGTTGTACAGGTATCACAATGGTCACAGGGTCGCATCCCAAGATCTCGTGACAACGCCTGCGACCCTTGATGATAATATCTGCAAAAAGCTCATAGAGTCCTGGAGCTGTTTTCCGAGATCTGTAAGATAAAAATATCCATTCCAGAATATGCAGTTGATCTTCCCAATTAACATTCCATTGACACAATATCCCACATGGTATTTCATGGTCTTTCAAAATAAACAATTGAACACCAACAGAGGTATCTATCCTGTTAACAAATTTGTGTGCTAGAGCCAATTCAATTTCTTCCAGAGTCTTTTTTGCTGCTACAGTCAATTGCCTCCTATCAGTAGAGGAGGTGATGCCTGACAGCAAATCAAACAATGGCTGCATCTGATGATTAGTTATGCCTAAATATGATCGAATCCAACCTATCAAGCCAACCAATTTCTGTACATCAGTAGCAGTTTTAACATCCACGTCTAACTTTACAGGTTGAGGCATAACTTGAGTGTTGGTCAACAACATACCTAGATATTTCCAAGGCATATGTTCCTGCACTTTCTCCGGAGCAATGACCAAACCAAAAGCTTTCAAATTTGTCACAGCACATCGTTTAAGAGTTGATAACTGTTGTTCGTTATCAGATGCCAACAAGATATCATCCATGTAATGATAGCAGTAGCAATTTTTAAATTGCTCCCGCACTTTTGACAGGGCCTGCGCCACAAACCATTGGCAAATGGTTGGCGAATTTTTCATGCCTTGAGGAAGTACCTTCCATTGATACCTTTTATCAGGTTCCGCGTGATTTATAGAAGGCACAGTAAAAGCGAATTTTTCTTTGTCCTGCTCAGCCAATGGAATAGTGAAGAAACAATCTTTCAGATCAATGACAACTATTTGCCATTCCTGTGGAATCATTGTAGGTGTAGGAAGGCCTGGTTGTAAAGCTCCCATTGTTGCCATTACAGCATTTACCTGCCATAAATCGTGTAAAAGTCTCCATTTTCCCGATTTCTTTTTTATTACAAAAACAGGGGTATTCCAGGAGCTGAATGATTCCTCAATATGTCCTGCTTGCAATTGTTCTGTAACTAATTCTTGCAGGACAGTAAGCTTTTCAATAGTAAGGGGCCACTGGCGAACCCAGACAGGCTTATTCGTCAACCATGTCAGGGCCACAACTGGACGTTCATTGCCCTGCATCACAGTGGCCCCCATCAAAAATCCGTAGTAATTTTGACACCCCATTGAGATAAGCAATCTCGTCCCCATAAACTTTGAGGAGCATCAGCAACATAGGGTCTGATGTTAGCTTGTTGGCCATCAGGATGTTTCACATTAATTACAATGGCTGACAGGCCACCTGTTGTAGCACCACCCAACCCCAGAAGTCCAAAACTTGCATGAGTGAGAGGCCATGATTGAGGCCAGCAAAGCCGTGAGAGTATTGTGACATCTGCTCCAGTGTCAATCAAACCTGTTACTGATATAGTTCTTGGATAACATCCACTGGCGGTGAGCGTGCATGTCTTTTCTGGACGGTTCTCCGTTACTTTCTCAGTCCAGAGCACTTGAGGTACTCCTGTCGATCCAAAACTTCCTGTGCCGCGACTTCGGTCCACTGTATTTGGAACAGAACTCACAAAAGGTACAATTTGAGCAATGCAAGTTCCTTTCTGAATAGTGACAGGGGGGTCATCAATGGATACTATGGCATGAATCTGCCCTAAATAATCAGCATCAATAAGCCCCAGATGCACAGGAATACCTCTAAGTGTTGTGCTTGATCTCCCTATCAAAAATGCACTCAATCCCCATCCTATTGGACCAGAGGCATTGAGAGGCACTTTACATACTTCTTTCGTTAGAATGGTTACTGTGTCGGCGGTGGGTATATCAATCCCTGTGGACCCGCTTGTTGCCCCTGAGTATTGTTTGCAAATGGGTAGCTTTGCAATGCTGGGAAGGCCCGCATTTGCTGTTGCGGTGGTTGTTGGGGTATTTGTTTCCCCACGCGCCCCTTTGCGCTCTTCTTTGGGTTTCCCGGCAATGGCTGACCATTTGCATGATACCTACTCCTGCATTGTTTAGCATAGTGCCCAGGTTTAGCACAACGATTGCATACAACATCACTGCTTGCACTTGGTTTAAATGTGGCTTTTTGGACAGTACACTGTGACCTTATGTGCCCTTGTTGTCCACAATTATAGCATTTTGCTGAAGGTCTTAGTACTGCAGCAAGAGCTGCCATTTTATGTTCAACTGAGCCAACTTTCGAGCAAGCAGTAACCATTTCGGACAAGGTAGGTTCCCCACGCAAAGTGTCAATAATCTTTCTACAGTCTGGATTTGCATTTTCTTTAGCCAATTGTAAGCACAATTTCTCTTGCAAAGTCTCATCATCTACCTGTTTCTCAATAGCTGCAGAAAGCTTTTCTGCAAATTGCAAAAATGGTTCTCTCAACCCTTGTTGTATAGAAACATATTTCTGTTTTGGAGCTGCCATTTCCATTGTTTTAGTTACAGCACTCATGCCAATTTGCTGAGCTTGCGCCAAAATCGAAGGATCCCACCTTGCCTGTAAATCTGGATTCGAGAAAGGCCCAGTGCCCAGTAAGGCATCAACACCCACAGCATGACGAGGGTCGTGTTGAGGCAACTGCATATTTTTTAAAGCTGTGCGCTCAGCCAGTCGCCTCCAAGTTTCTTGAAATACACTGTATTGCACTGGCTGAAATAGAATTGTAGCAAGATGTGTGATGTCATAAGGTGCAAGCAAATCCGCATTAATTACACATATTAATTGCATTACCTGTGAGGAATTAATACCATACTGAGCCACTGTCGATTGGAGGTCTTGCACAACCTTCCAGGCAAAGACATGATGACTGTCATTCTGCCCTGCTCCAGGAACTGCTTTAAAAACTGGAAAAGCCATAGCACTGTTCTTCTGAGGTACTCTTGGAGTACCCAATCTTTCTATGATATCCCAATTCTTTTCTTCAGCTGCTTTTTCCCTAACAAATTCCCAAAACTCCAGAGGGTGTCGAGGAAGCGCAGTTACTTGACATGGAGGCAAAGTCCATGGGGCAGTAAGGCTAGAGCTCTTAGGAGATGAAGGAAGCAGAGCTCCTTGCCCCAACTCAGGTGTTACTGCGGGCGACTCATCACTTGATTCGCTGTTGCTGTCACTGTCAGGTAACGGAGGATAAGGCCTTGCAGGTTGCTCAAGCCGCTCAGAGGGGGGCGGGGGGGCAGACAGCTGGACTAAAGCGGAGGGAAGCGGGGGGGGGGGGGGGGGGGCAGATGGCTGGGTTTCTCTCTCCGCTAAAGACATTTCAGCTAACTGGCGTAGCGGTGTAGTATATACGGGCACCATCGCGAGCTGCTGCGCAGGTGTGAGATAAAGAGGTTTAGGGGTCTGATAAGAAGACGCTAAGGCAGGTTTTCCGGAAGCTTTGGCCGCTTGCCAAGTAACTTGCATGGCACCCGGACTTTCTTCCCCATGAGAGGCCTCGTCTGCTTCATCCCCCCCGTAAGGTTCTGTTATCAGCCCCAACTCTCCGTCCGCATCCCGCTCTACTTGTTTTTGTTCTATTTTCCATTCTTTTAATGCCTCAAAAAGCAAGTTCCAAGTAACTGCTAAATCAACAACCGTTTTATCTCCTGCTCGGATGACTTCCCACAGTCTGTCCCCGACCTTTTTCCATGCCTTAACACTAAATGCTGTGACAGGATCAGTGCCAAAATTCTGCGATTTAGCCCACAGCAATATGCTACGAAGTGCATAGTCTGATGTATTACTTCCCTTATCTCCTAACAAAACTTTCCATGTGGCCAGCACATTCTCTTCCTCTTTAGATAAATTATGTCCCATTATTGCTTGTTGGTGGCTCACCTACTTCCAGGTGTCTTGATTGAAGGAATCAGGTCCGGACCTCCCTGTGGCTTCCACCTGCCACTCTCAGCTGCACCAACGCCGCCTCCCCCACTACGTCCCAGTGGGTCACGGTTGCCAATTGCTAGGACCCCGTATGGGGCCCCCACCGACTATGTTCTTATCACGTCGGTGGTCACCAAATGTCGTCGTCGAGGCGGTCACGACATTAAGCAGAGACATTAAGCAGAGACATTAAGCAGAGACCACAAGCAGTCTCAGCTGGCAACGGTTTATTCAGTTGGATACGGTTTTTTCAGTTAGCAAGAGTTTATTCTTTAACATGTCTAACTTTTATACACTTTCCAGTTGTTGATACTTCTTCTACTTTAACTATTGGCCACAATAAATCAACATTCCTTTAGATAACTGGCCCGCTGTTAGCCCCTTCCACACTGTGGCTGCAGCAGGAAGGGTGGCTGAAAGTTTGCTGCCTGCTTTGGTGGCATGGCTGCAGGGCCAGTGCTGTGAGAGCGCCCTGGGTGAGAGCTGAGCTCTTGGGGACAGCGCTGTGCACCAGGCCAGGAAGAGCAGCAGTGCCCAGTGCCAGGAGTGGTGTCAGTGGGAGCCCCTGTGCACAGGGACCCCCAGCCCCGGGGTGGCGGTGCCAGCACCCTCCGGGGACCTCCAGCCCTGGGAACCCTGAACAAGTGGAAGCCACAAGTGTGCAAAGGCTGCCTGTGCCCAAAGGAATGGCAAAGAGAAGTCAGGTTTTAAAAAGGAACAGTATTTATTTGCTGAGGATTGGCAAAAGCAAGGATTTACAGAACACGTTTCATTATGCCAATCCTCATAGCAACAACAACAATGTACAGAACATATTTAGATGGGATCCAATGGACTAACAATCTTCAAAACGTATTTACAGAAAACTTCGAACGTTGTGAACATATTTACAGAAAACTTCTAAAATTCCAAACGTATTTACAAAGGCGTGGCATCTGCGCCATCATCTGCATGAGTCCTGGAAGAAAGGAAGCAGCAGAGCTGGACTCAGCTGCCAGCTCTGGGCCCAGCAGGGCTGGTAGCTGGGCCCCAGGGGCTGGGCCGGGGCTGGCAGGGCTGGCGTGGCCCCAGGCAAGCGCAGGGCAGGCCGGGGCTGGTGCTTGTGCCAGCCCAATGCAGGCCCCCTGCGGGCACCATGTCCCTGAGCGGGGCCATCCAGCCCAGCCCCAGCCTGGCCTCAGGGCACCCAGTGTGTCTGTGGGCAGGGCGTGGGAAGCATCTGCCTGTCTTACTTGTGGGGCTCCATCTTCATCCAAGGACCATGGGCTCCTCCTCATCCTCCTCATCGACATCCATGTCCTCCGTGTTGTCCTCCTCATCCACCCCCATCTCTTCAATGTTGTCCTCCTCGTCTACTCCATGTCCTCAACAGGGGAGGACATGGAAGTAGAGGAGGAGTCCACCTCCATCATCGCTTCCTCATCCAGCTCCATGTCCACATCCATGTCCTCCACTGTGTCTCTGGCAGTCTGCAAGGGGCAGCACAATCTCCCAGTGGGCTTCCTTCCTGTCCCACACCATCCATTCCCACATGGCTGCAGCCTGCCCAAGCTGGGTGCCCCCTGCCTGGAATGGCACTGTACCTCCAGTGGCACAGCATTGCACATCCTGCTGGGATTGGCTCTGCAGAGCAGGCTGCAGGAAAAGCCCAGGCAGCAGCAACAGCTCAGCCCTGAGGGTCAGAGTTCAGAGTGAGCAGCAACTGACCCTTGGCAGCCATTGCAGTGTCAGCTCTGCTCGTTTCCAGGTGCTGGACGTTCCACCTGGAACCCTCTGGGAGCTGTGATGTCACTGAAGTTTCAGGGCCGCTGTGCAGTGGGAGATGGGGAGGGCAGAATGATCAAACCCTTGAATGGTTTGGTTTGGAAGGGACCCTAAAAATCATCTGGTTCCAAGCTGAGCAACCTCCCAGCATCACAGGTTGCTGCAGCCCCTTTCCCACCTGGCCTTGGATGTTCCTGGGCATGGGGCATCCCCAGCCTCTGTGCACTGGTCCCTGTGTCAGGCACAAGCACCCTGAGAGTAAAGAACTTCTTCCAGCATTAACTCTCTTCTCCTCTTGCACTTCGATCCCCTTCCCCTGTGTCCTGTCACTGTAGTTCCTGACAAAGAGTCCTCTCCCACTTCCCTGTGGGTCAGGCTGTTCCTGCAGGGTCATACGTGTGGCTGAACATGCAGACAGGAGAGAGAGAAGCCAAGCTCCCAGTCGGAGAAAATGGGGAAATTGGCATGAGAGATGAGAGAAGGAAGAAAAAGTAGAGACATGGAAGGCTTTGGTTTGGGTGGACTGTGGGATTCATGCCTTTTATTAGAGGCCAGGTTCCCTGGTGCACTCAGTTCCTGTATTGCAGCCTGCCCACATGCAGCCTCTGTGAGGGACCTGCACTCCCAGAGCTGGGAGCACGCTTGCTTAAACTGCTGGTGAACGAGGCGAGAGAGGGATCTTTGTGTGGAACTCCAAGCACTGTGGATTGTTCTGAAGAGGGTGCAGGGAGGGAGACAAAATGAGGTTGGGGACACACGGTTTTGGATGGGGGAGGGAAAGCAGGGCAGCATTGCAGTAAGCAGAGGCCAACTTGGTAGACGAGAGTGAGGAACATCCTAGGGGGAGTACATATAAGGAAAATACAGCAGCTGAAGTGGGTGATACCAACAAAAGCTGCTGCATCACCATGAGCCTGAAAATACCCATGGGCCAGACCTTTGCATTCAGAGCAGTGTCTCTCTTTCCCCTTGGTCACTTTGCCCTGATGTATAACCGTTCCAATGGGAGGCCTCTGGTCCAGCACAACTCTCGCCTTTTTGTTGTCCATAAAAAAGGTTTCTGCCGTAGAGGTTTGCAGGTATTTAGAAAAAATGGATAAAATAACCAACAGAATGAATATCAGAAATGAAGTCTACAAAACTGTCTTAGTTAGAGATGAAAGCCAGCCTTTCATCCCCCAGTGTTTGAAAAGTCCAGTGAACCAGTGGTCGTTGCCTTCCATCTGGATCTTGTTTCCTCAATCTTTTAGCAGCTGGATGCTCCGGTATACTGACTCCCTATGTGACAGCAGGTTGAAAAAACAGGTGCCTTCAAATGCCTGAGAGGCATGGCCATGGACAAGGAATTGTGGCTTGTCTGTGGAAGCACCCAGCTGAAGCCATGAGGCACAGTGAGGAGCATCCAGATTCCTGCTGCAGCAGCAACAAATGGCAGCATCCTCTGTCTTGAGCTAATTTTGTATCTGGAGGCTTGGGTGGCCTAAAAGTAAACAGATAAAGAGAGTTGAAGGTGAAACATAAGTTCTGGTCCCACTAAACTTTGTCTTCTGTAAGCCAAGGGTGTGAGCACAGCTTATTAGAAGAATCATATATCAGTGCTAAAGTACAGTTTTTACCAAGGTTAAGTCATATATCCTGGTTAGTAGTGTCTGAACTATCTTGGTCTTGGTTGGTGTGGTCAACGCTGCTTAGGAGATCTTCTTCTGTCCTTCTATCTTCTTTTCCAGGCTGCTGCTGTCTCTCTTAGGCTTTCCATTTGTTCTTCTGATGGTGGCTTTGGTGTTTGCCTCACCGTTCCCAGAAACAGTTTTATGATTTTTGGTGGGATCCATGTTGGGCCTGCTGCAGTAGAGACACAAGCATAATCTCTTCCCCAAGTAATTAATGGGAAAGGGCCCAGAATTTGATAAGATTCAGGCTTTTTGATCAACACAGGTGGCTTTTCTTTTAATTGGGCTGCAGTTGAATTAGTAAAATGCCTGATGATTGGGGGAGTTGGCTCCAGAAAAGAGTTGATCAAAAAGTTGAACACAGAAAGGGTCTTGACCAGTCTCTCAATGGGAGATAATATCAGGACTCCCCCTCTCAGCTGATCAAGGATCCTTTTGATGGATCAGTGGGCCCTCTCGGCTATGGAGTGTCCTGTGGCAGAGTGTGGTGTGCCTGTGACATGTTTTATACCCCAGTGGTCAGAAACGTGTTGTAATCAGTGCAAGATGTAAGCCAGGAGTATTATCAGTTTTAATTTCCTGTGGGAATCCTAAGGTGGAAAACACTAAAAAGTAATGTTTCATAGCATCTTTTGTTTTTTCACCAGCATGGTCAGAGGCAAAAACTGCACTGGAAAAGGCGTCGATTGAGTCGTGGAGTATTTTATTCTGCCCAAAGGTGCTTAGTGTGTGATGTCTGATGGCCAGATGTGGAGACTCTCTAGTCCTCTTGGATTGACTCCAGCTCTGACAGAAGCAAGGCCATGTTCCTGTCCATTTGGGCAGGTGGCTACAATGGATCTTGCCTGGTCTCGGGGAATTTTAAACATCCTGAGCAGCACAGGAATGTTTTGATGGTAGAATTGGTGGCTGATACTAGCCTGTGTAAAAACTATCTAAGGCGTATTGCAGTGGTTCAGATGTTTGAAGTAGTTAATTGAGCTGCTCTTGAGAACTAAGTATATATTCACAAGGTCTTTTCTTGCAAGGGAGCACAGACCCTCTCTAGCTTTCCTGATTAGTTGTGCAGTAACTTTCTGTGGGGTTGTTATCGTTTTAGTAGGTTGGTGTGATCTGAAAACACGTTCAGGTTCATTCAGAGGATCTGAGATAGTTGAGTTCCACTGAAACAATAGTGCATGGAATTTTGGACTTACACCAAGGATTGCCAGGGAGAAAGGAAAATTAGGGTGGTATCTGTGTGCCAGTTTAGTTTGAATCTCCCTTGGGAACCTTTTGTGCAGCTGCTTCAGCCTCCGGTGTGATTGATCGCGGGGAATCGAGTCCTTCATTGCCTTTAGGGATCAGCAGGAAGAGTGGCGCGAGATCTTCTGTGGTGATTGCCAGCAGTGAACTTATCCAGCTGATGCTTCCACAGAGCCTGTGGAGTTCTCGCAGAGTCTTTGGGTTGTCCTTGATTTGCAGTGTTTGGGGTGTGATGGTTCTCTCTGCGATTTTTTTTCTTCTGCACAAACTAAAATATGCACCATGTAACGAAAAATAGTGGCATTAGGATGTCTTTTCCGGATGGGCGAGAGAATTTGGGCTCCAAGCCATGGACAAATAGTTATGCTGTTCTTCATTCTTTGAGGCAATACACTCCACTGGTACCTCTGTAAAGGTGCTTTTGGATTTAGGGACGGAAAAGGCCAACAAGGTGTCATTGGGGTGAAGGAGAAGTCAAAAAAGCAGTCATTTAGATCTATAACAACCAACTGCCAATCTCGGGGTATCATGGAGGCTGAGGGCAGGCTGGGCTGGAGTGGACCCATGTCCTTGATGACCTCATTGATTTTCCTGAGGTCCTGCAGCAGCCGCCCCTTGTCTTTGCCAGGCTTTTGTAGGACAAAGACAGGCGCATTCCAGGGGCTGGTAGATGGTGCAATGTGGGCTATAGAAAGCTGCTTCTGCACGAGGGACTGCAGGGCCTTTAACTTTCTGCCTGGGAGGGGCCACTGGGAGGGACATATACAGGGTCTTTGGTCTTCCAGGGTAACTGAAGGGTGGCACGCCGCTCAGTGGCCCCATCCCGAAATCCTGAGGTGTTGATAGGATCTCTAGCCTTGTCCCCCACTGGGACAAGAGGTCTCTTCCCCAAAGTGTTATTTGTGCCCAGGTGACGAATGATCTTACTGTAGGAACTCTGCCCTCAGGACCTTCCACAGTGATGGTACCGTGAATCCAGCAGCTGCTAGTGCCTCTCCTGATGGCTAAAATTACCCCAGCAGCTGGAACCAGGGGGCATTCTTTTAGCCAATCAGAGCGGGAAATTATGGTTACGTCAGCGCCTCTGTCTAATAGTCGTGAAAGACATCTCTTTCTCCCTTTACATGACACAGCAAGCTTTAGAATGGGTCTAGTTCGGCCCATAATCTGTGCCCACATCACCATTGGATTAGCTGGTGTGGTGATCATGTCCAGTAGGAGGTAGGCTCTGGCTCTACCTGTTCCTTTTGGAATGAAAAGGGGAGGGTCTAAGCATAGAGCCTGGACAGTTTATCTCCTGCAAAGATGTCAAGGCGACTACCTCAGGTAGTATAGTGAGTGTCTCCATCCCCTCCCTGGTGTTGGTTAAAATCAAAATGTCTCTGGGCCGTTCTTCAGGCCCGTATTTTCCTGTTGGAATATGGTGAACATAAATATGGTGGATTGGAATAGAAAAGGCACTTACCAGCTGCCTTTGGGTTCCAGGGCAGAGCTGTCTTCTGTCAAGGTCTTCTGCAGGGATCGAGCTGTCCCGATGGATCTGAGAAGGTCTCTGTGCTGGTTCTCCACGATGTTGGGGAGAGTAGGGCGGAACGGCCTCGCGTTTGGTGTCATCGCGCAGGGCCTTTCCGCGTCTGTGTGGGGTTTCCCGCAGGCCACCGGTTTTGCTGGTGTTGGAAAGCGTGTGGACAATGGGGCAGTGAGGACAGTGACTGTGACACCTAGAAGGTCCCTGGTAATAACCTTTATTTATACAATTCTTTTGAAAATGCCCCATCTCTCCACACTTAAAGCACGGTCCATTTTCATGTGTATGTTGGGGAACAACTTGGGAGGCTACTAGCACCTCTACTACACCCTGACTGGAAGCCTTACCTTGGCATGCATGACTGGGTAAGGATGGCCTAAGGGTGCATGCCTTGACCATTTGTGCAATGGTAGGTTTTAGGATGAGGGGTAGATAGGGTAAAATGTCTTTACAGGTGTTGTTTACATTCGTATCACCAACTTTCAGAAGCAGTACCTTCCTGATTTTTGGATATTCAACTTGCTTCTCTATTGGTTGTGAAAGGAGCTTAATAAATTTTATTAAGGATTCCCCAGGTCCTCGCCAAATGTCTGAGGAATCAAGAGTAGGTGTTGTTCCGTTGGGTGTCTGCATGAGAGCTGTCTTTGCAGCACCTTTTATCTCTTTTAACATAGCTCATGGAAGGTGTCTTTCTTGATTCTCAGCTTTAGTGAAATATTCCTCCCTGGCTAGATGGTCTAGTGTCAGGTGTGCCCGCCTGTCTTCTCTAGCATAGTCTTTTAATAGGTGTTGTATTAAGTTTTTCCTCATTCATTCCCACTGAGTGGATTCAGTGGGAGAAAATAGGATGTGCATGAAATTGAGGAGATCATGAGGCACCATAACATGTGCAGTGAAGATGGCGTTTAACAAATTATTAAAATAGGGCGGGCCCCTCCCATGGACTTCCGATGCTTCACAAAAATCTTTCATCTCCCCGTGTGTGACACCTTCCCATCGGGGGTCAGCCCCCCTCTTGTACTGCACCGGTGCTGCTTGTATTTTAGCTACCAATTCCCAGGGCCCCTTTTAAGCTGCCAGCATCTGCATCCTCTGCCAAGAGTGCTCAGGCTCATGCTCAAGGTCGGATGAACCTTCCCTCTCCTCTCCAGAAGAGGGAACTTGGTCTTTGGCAGAGGAGCGGGGCCTTTGGGTGACTGGCCAGGCCCGGTGTTGTGGGCCTGTGGTAGCCAAGATGGCTGCCTTCCGCTTCCCGCCCCTCACGCTTCCGGCTCTGACAGGGTGGGATCCGCAAGGGGCTGAGTTGGAGGGGGTAGGGCCAGCGGGAGTAGGCAAGGAAGCGCTGGATCCCGACGCTGGGGTGGTACCTGACGCAGAGCTGGGACCCAACGCAGGGGGAGAACCCGATGAGAGCGCCCGGGGGTGGAAGGGAGCTTGACATTGACAACCCCTGCAGGATATGGACTCCATTTTGTGAGCTCTCTGAGGGGGATACAGGGAGGAGAGGTAGTGGAGAATGGGTTAGGGTAGAATGCAGGCCTGTGTGATCAGTACAGACCTGGGCAGGGGGTAGAGAAGGAGGGGAGATGGCAGACAGCAGGTGGCTGGTCTGTGCTTTACAGCAGTTTCTGTCTCTCATCCTGATCTTGGTGTCAGTGTGTTCAGGAATGCAGGGGGCGGAACAGAAAGTCTGGGTTGAATATTAGGACCTCGAACCCTTGAGAAAACACTGAAAATCATATGAAAAATTGGGTAAAATTTATGACTCTAATCACTCCCTGATTTTGCAAAAGATAGAGTTTTTCCTTAACTGAGTCCCAGAATGCTACATGATGAACTGAATCAACAGAAATGTCTGGGACCTCCTTAAAGAGCTAATGAACAAAAGGCTTCCAACTTCCCTTGGTAAAAGGCTTCCCTCCTGAATGGAGAACCTCCCTAACTCAAACATATATATGTCCGTCTCAGCTTTGGATAATTTGTTACCCATAGCTGTCCCTGATGTAAAGGGTCACCCACCCACAGGACTAAAAATCCCCCAAGGATCCTGCACTCCAGGCGGCTGTCCCCCAGCTCACTGCTCTGGCGGCTCTGGATGCAGGTGTTTCAAGATGTCCCGTGGGCTTCACCAGCTGAGCCATCCCCCTTGCCGCAGGAGGGTGCCGACGCTCCCTTCAGCAAGCCCTGATAAAACTCAGGTCCCACTCCAGGGCGGTGGCTGACCCGAGGCGTCTTCTGACCAGTGACGGTGGCACAGCTGGATGGTCACTGGAGTGGCTCTCAGGGAATTCTCAAAGAAGGTCCCTGTTTGGGCACGCCTTGTTGTGGCGTGTCCACAGCCATCCTCTGTGAGAGACCTGCACTCCCAGAGCCGGGAGCAGGCTTGCTTGAAAGGATGATGGATGAGGCAGGAGAGGGGTCTTTGTGTGGAACTCCAAATACTGTGGATTGCGCTGAAGAGGGTCCAGGGAGGGACACAAAATGGGGCTGTGCACACAAGGTTTTATATGGGGATAAATGACCTTGTATGCAGTAACTCAGGACCCATAGAAGACAAGAGATGGTAGAACAACCTAGGGGGATATAAGGAAAGAAAGAAGCTCATGATACCAAGAAAATCTGCTGAATTGCCATCAGTCTTCAAATGCCCATGGGCAAGAGCATTCCATTTAGAGGACTGCCTAACTTTAATATGCCATGAGGAATTATGGTTTCACTACTATGACCCTGGGCCTCTACAACATTGCCTCTTCCTCAGACTTCATTGCTGGGTGAGGAGCTCAACAGTGCTGAGAGCAGAGGCCTGTCCTTTGTGTTCCCTTTGGGATGGCAGTGGAAGTGCCCTGAGTGCACATTGAGAGGAACCTTCATGGCTTCTCATGCCACGACACCAAAACTAAATGTGCAAGGTGGCTTCTTTGAATGACATTTAGTCCTTTGAAATATCTGCAGGAAGTGGTCTGAAACTGCTTTCTGAGCCTCCTCCTTGGGATCAGCTGTGAGGGGCTGAGGGCTGGCCTGAGCCTGGTGCTGTGTCCCACTGGGAGCAGCCCCACAGCCTCAGCTGCAGAGCAGGCACTGCCAGAGGGCCTGGAGATCTCACCTGCCCTGCAGCCACCTTTGTAAAGGGGCTTTAAACATCAGCTGATGCTGACTTTCCCCTTGGATGCCTTGGTTTAGTCACTATGGGGTGTTTCTTCCCTGAAGCCCATGGGATTTCCCCCTGGCAGCTGTGATGGGGATGCTCGGGGAGTGTGGGGCTTTGGGGGCAGCTGCCCGGGCAGGGGCTGAGCTCGGGGCCCTGTTGGGCCCATGGCCCCCAGCAGCAGCAGCAGCAGCAGCAGCAGGAGCCAGAGGGCCCAAAGCCCCGTGCCCCCTGCCCAGCACAGGCTGCCCTGTCCCTGCAGCTGTCACCCGAGTGGGCCCAGGGGCCAGTGGCCGCTGCCAGCAGCAGGAATGCGGGCAGGGTGAGGATCCCCTGGCTTGGCTTTTGTCTCTGGAACAACCCAGGCTCAGGGCAGTGCAGAGCAGGCTGGGAAGCAGAGGCCGGAGCCTTTGGAGGCTCCAGGCCTTAAAGATCAGCCCCTGCAGCAGCCCAGGTGCAGGTGCCCCAGTTGCCAAGGCTGTGGTGGCCTTCAGAGCGTGCAGGTGGATGTTGCATGCCTGTGGCCTGCTGCCGGCTCTGGGCCCAGGAGTCCCTGTGGCTGCAGCAGGAAGGGTGGCTGAAGGTTTGCTGCCTGCTTTGGGGGCATGGCTGCAGGGCCAGTGCTGTGAGAGTGCCCTGGGTGAGAGCTGGTGAGAGCTGAGCTCTTGGGGACAGCGCTGTGCCCCAGGCCAGGAAGAGCAGCAGTGCCCAGTGCCAGGAGTGGTGTCAGTGGGAGCCCCTGTGCACAGGGACCCCAGGCCTGGGGTGGCCCTTCCAGCTCCCCCAGGGACCTCCAGCCCTGGGAAGCCTGAACAAGTGGAAGCCACAAGTGTGCAAAGGCTGCCTGTGCCCAGAGGAATGGCAAAGAGAAGTCAGGTTTTAAAAAGGAACAGTATTTATTTGCTGAGGATTGGCAAAAGCTTGGATTTACAGAACATGTTTCATTATGCCAATCCTTACAGCAAACACAACAATGTACAGAACATATTTACATGGGATCCGATGGGCTAACAATCTTCAAAACGTATTTACAGAAATCTTCTAACGTAGTGAACGTATTTACAAGGAACTTCAAAACTTTCAAACGTATTTACAAAGGCGTGGCATCTGTGCCATCATCTGCATGAGTCCTGGAAGAAAGGAAGCAGCAGAGCTGGACTCAGCTGCCAGCTCTGGGCCCAGCAGGGCTGGGAGCTGGGCCCCAGGGGCTGGGCTGGGGCTGGCAGGGCTGGCGTGGCCCCAGGCAAACGCAGGGCAGGCCGGGGCTGGTGCTTGTGCCAGCCCAATGCAGGCCCCCTGCGGGCACCGTGTCCCTGAGCGGGGCCATCCAGCCCAGCCCCAGCCTGGCCTCAGGGCACCCAGTGTGTCTGTGGGCAGGGCGTGGGAAGCATCTGCCTGTCTTACTTGTGGGGCTCCATCTTCATCCAAGGACCATGGGCTCCTCCTCATCCTTCTCATCGACATCCATGTCCTCCGTGTCGTCCTCCTCATCCACCTCCATCTCCTCGATGTTTTCCTCCTCGTCTACTTCCATGTCCTCAACAGGGGAGGACATGGAAGTAGAGGAGGAGTCCACCTCCATCATCTCTTCGTCATCCAGCACCATGTCCACGTCCATCTCCTCCACAGTGTCTCTGGCAGTCTGCAAGGGGCAGCACACTCTCCCAGTGGACTTCCTGTCCCACACCATCCATTCCCACATGGCTGCAGCCTGCCCAAGCTGGGTGCCCCCTGCCTGGAATGGCACTGTACCTCCAGTGGCACAGCATTGCACATCCTGCTGGGATTGGCTCTCCAGAGCAGGCGGCAGGAAAAGCCCAGGCAGCAGCAACAGCTCAGCCCTGATGGTCAGAGCGCACAGTGAGCAGCAACTGACCCTTGACAGCCGTTGCAGTGTCAGCTCTGCTCATTTTCAGGTCCTGGACGTTCCACCTGGAACCCTCTGGGAGCTGTGATGTCACTCAAGTTTCAGGGCCGCTGTGCAGTGGGAGATGGGGAGGGCAGAATGATCAAACCCTTGAATGGTTTGGCTTGGAAGGAACCCTAAAGATCATCTGGTTCCATGCTGGGCAACCTCCCAGCCCACCAGGTTGCTGCGGCCCCTGTCCTACCTGGCCTTGGATGTTCCTGGGCATCGGGCATCCACAGCCTCTGTGCACTGGTCCCTGTGTCAGGCACAAGCACCCTGAGAGTAAAGAACTTCTTCCCAGCATCAAATCTCTTCCAACTCTTGCAGTTTGATCCCATTCCTTGTTTTCCTGTCACTACAGTTCCTGACAAAGAGTCCTCTCCCACTTCTCTCTAGCCTCTTCCCTCACTGGAAAGGTGCTCTGAGGTCTCCTGTGACTCTGTGTACAATGTTCATAAGCTGAAATCTCCAAGTTGAAGCTTGTAGGCCGTCTGGAATCATTTAGTGGCACAGGGGTGTTTCCTCTATTGCAACACGAAATTCTGAGATACCAGTTCATCAGCTGTGTTTATTGTGGTAGGAATTGAGATTTTGGGTCACAGAGCCCCTGACTGTCAGGGGGAGGTGTCTGCCAGCCCTACACAGAATCCAGCACTCAGACCAATCTTTTCTTGAGTATGGTAGGTTTTTTCATTCCTTTCCTCCTGCCCTTAGCCATTGCTAGAATGTCACATTGAAAATAGAATAGAGGCAGTTTTTCACTCATAACATGTTCTGGTTTGTTTTGTTTCTTCTGCAAGGCTGGGCAAGGTTGATCTCGATGCAAATTCATTCACATCTGAGGAGCTCAAAAAGGCCTTGGCTAAAATGAAGGAAAATGAGAAGGCAGAAAGGAAGGTGAGTTTCCTGTTTCTAAAACAATGCACATTGCATGGATGTGAAAACACCCTGTTACACTCTGCTGAAATACAATGGTTTAAATGATTGCTTGGAAGACAGTGTGCAAACAAATTCTGTGGTGAATATGGACCTAAAATACCTTTACTAAACTGTTAGTGATATTGTTCCCTGACTTTTCTGTATGATTCTAAGATTCTGTGAATAGTTTGGGTTGCATAGGACCTTAAATCTGATCCAGTCCCACCCCTGCCATGAGCAGGGACACCTTCCACTATCTCAGGTTGCTCCAAGCCCTGTTCAAGCTGGCCTTCAACACTTCCAGGGATCCAGGGGCAGCCACAGCTGCTCTGAACAATGTAATGTATCTGTTTCACTGCAGCTCAATTCACAAAAATGTCTGCAGACCCCAAAGGAAACTGGATTGCAGCTGACGGTATTTACAGAGGGTATTTCCCTTCCTCTCCTTGTTTTGGTTTTCCAACCTTGTGCCCTGGATAGCAAAACCCAAGTGGCCATGGTGAAGCAAGGGCTGAAGTTTCCTTACACAAGTTCCAAGTTGTCCATTTAGTTACAAAACAACCCACAACCCGAAGTAAATAGGTGGGATGATGTGTCACTCATCAGGTGCATCAGAGCCTCTTTCCCTTCTCCCCCTCAGCAGCATTTCCTTAACCCTCGCTCCTCCTGCTGCCTTGGTGTTGGCTCACTCAAATGAAAACTGAAAGAGGAGTCAAGGCTCTAAAGTTCTGGTGTCACAGAAAGCCTTTTTCTTCCCTTATGTGACAGCACGACATGATTTCATTTGCTGGAGATTATTTCCATAGCAGCATTGCTGATTGATTGCAGGGCTGCTGAAAAGGGCTGCTGGAAATGAGGATCATTGAAATGCAAAAATTAGTGATACTCTATTAGGTGAAAATAAGCCATATTTTAAAACCCCCTGTTAGAATAGCTTTTGTCCCAGCAACTGGGCTAAAAGCAGCTACATCTAATGGACCTAAAGTATTCCATTTGCAGTCACTCCTGCAGAGAGCAAATCCATCCTTGAAGGCTCTGTGTCAGAGGAAATGGAGTTACACTGAACCTCTCTGGGCTCTGGCAGAGGCAGCTCGGGGAGGGGTGGGTTGGGTGTGGTACCTCTGGTAATTTATCATTCCATTGACACAGCTTTCACCTCCATTGCTCACTTGGTTTTCCTCCAGCCCTCTCTGACCCCTCGTGGGGAGCAGGACACGTGCAAACCCTCCAGCTGAGGCTCACTTTGCATACAAACACATCTTGGCATTTGTGACAAATCCCTTCCAAAAGGGGCTTTCTGCCTTTCTCCTGTCCTTGGGGCAGCCCAGTTCCAGCATGGCCTCTCTGCTGCTTCTGTCCCCTGCAGCAGCAGGCTCTGTCCCCAGTGCCACCAGTGCTGATGTTCCTGCACCTCTGGGGCTCTCTCAGATCTCTGACAGATCCTTTCCTCCTCACCACATGTTTTGTGTCAGCTCTCTGTTCAGGGCAGCCCTTGGGGTGCTGTTACTGCAAGGGAGGTGAGTTCAGGACAGGCTATCTGCTGGTGAAGCCCCATGGCACAGCATGTCAGCTGCCCCCAGCTTATCACTGCTCCTCCTGCCTCTCTTTCTGACAGCTTCTGTCCCCACACCTCTCCCTAGGAGATAGACCCTTCCTGGAATTTGCTCAATGCTTGGAATGGCGAAAGCATCTTTGTCTGTGTCTGAGAACTCCTTGGAGTCACTGGTCACTTTGGGCTGAATGGGACCTCTGGAGCTCTCCAGCCTCATGCCCAGTTCCAGAGAGGTTCAGCTGTAAGATCAGGGAGGTGCCTCGGGGCTTTTTGCAGCCAGGTTTTGAGAAGATCCACTTGCAGGCAAGCAGAAAACAGCAGTACTGCTGCCTGTGGGCTTGATGTTGAGCTGGATGGAAATGGGATGTAGAAATGGTGCACAAATGCTGTAGAGATGTAGAAGTGGTGCACAAAGCCCTACTGTTCACTCATATTGTGGGTATCTTGCAGCTAACTGGGTTCCTGGGCTTCTCAGAAGGACCCTGCCCCTGCACCTCTGATGTGCAGCCATAAATCCATTGGCATAGACAGCCAGGTTCCCTTTGGGAATTTTACGGCTGGCACTCCTTTCTGTGTCTGTCTTGTCTCTCTTCGTCTCTTATCTTCACATCTGGTTTCCTCCTTCTGTTTCCAAGGCCCGAGAGGAAGAGGTGAGGAAGAAGTTCCGGCCCATAGAGCAGTTGAAGGAGGAGTTTGAAAAGCTGAACATGAAGATAGAAACAGATTATGAAATTATGGTTAAATTAATCAGCAAATTCAACAGCTCTGCCTCCACGCTGGATGAGAAAGTCGCGGCGCTTTATGATCTCGAATATTATGTTCACCAGGTAACAAGAATGCCTCAGTAACTACTGTGTAAAATCCAGGGGATACGGTGTCATAAACGGGGCTTTATTTTTCTTATCAGTATCAGGTAATACAAATTGCTTAATTACCATAATCCTGGGACAATAACAGACAGCAGAGGACTAGTGCAAGCTTATTTTATATCCAGGTTGGAATTAATCATCGCTTGTGCCAGGAGCCAGCAGCATCCTGGTGGTTGCCTGATTTGTTGTCTGTTCTCAGGCTGGTTTTCTTATCCTCTCTTTTTCCTCTTTTATCTCCTTAATGTTACAAAATGGGGTTTTAGCTGCCATTTTTGGGTAAGTAGAGTGGTGGCTGCTCAGAAAATAATTATTTTCTCTCTGCTTCCATGGAAAGCTGCCGTGGTTGATGGTAGGTGCCCTTATATCAGTTCACAGAGAACGTCTTTTTACCAGGGAAGGCGACAGCCACCCAAAGCCCCCTATTTTGTCTTGGTGTGAGTAAGCAGTGGCAAGCAGAGCCTCGCTGTGCTAATTAGCTCTGTGTGAGGGTGAACATATTTCCTGGCATCTCGCTTCCTTGGGTTTGTGCTCACACTTTTCCCCCCTCTCTCTGATCTCTCTTGCTCTGCTTTCAGCTCACACATTCCTACCTCCCCTTGGATGCAGCTGCAGGCACAGAGCTCTGCTCCCCTGGGCTTGGTGCCTGCCTTGGTGCCACCCCTGGGAGGGTGTCTGGGCACCCAGCCTCTTTTCTGCCGTGTGGGAAGGGACTTGGCTTCTCCCTCCCCAGTGACTGGGAGAGTCTGGAGTGCACTGGGAGAGTTTCCAGTGGCACTTTGTCATTTCAGAGGGTGAATGGGACAACTCTTGGGAGGTGCCAGTGCAAGCCCTTTCACTGGAACAGCACTTGTTGAATCAAATGTGGTATTTGGGGGCAGGTAGCTGAAGTGTTGTGCTGTGAGAGAGAGAGTCCATGTGCCAGCTGATACAAGTGTTATTTCCAGGGCTCTTTGTCTTGAATTTCCACTCTGAATTGCTGTTGTGGGCATGCAGAGGCTTCCTTGCTGTTTGTTCTCCCTGCTTTTGTGTCACTGACAGCATCTGTGTGACTCAGAGAATAACTGTGAACAATGGGCACCCAAAGAGCTTCATATTTGTACTCAGGGCTAATCTTGCCTGATTAAGGGTGCCAGAGCATCAGGCCATTGTGCTAAAAAGCAACCCCGAAATGCCCTGGGATGCCTTGGATTCCAGCATAGCGGTCTGGACTATTCCAGCAGAAAATCCCTGCAGCCCAGGATGGGGCAAACAATTCAGAAAGGCAGAGGAGCGGGGACTGGAGCATCAAAGGGAAGCACATGCAGCATCAAAGGGGTCAGACAGGGGGAATGGCAGGAGGCTGGCAGGAGCACAGGGGCTCCTTTGTGCGCCGATCACAGCGCTGCTCTGTGCCCGCGCTGTCAGGGCAGATGGCTGGGCAGCACCTTCTCGTCAGGCAGGAAGCTGATAAGAAATATGACTTGTCTCTAAGCCAGCATGGCTTTTCCTCCTCTTTCTTCTTCCAGTCAGTTGAATGCGTCCAGAGCATTATCTCTGCTTGGGACTGACTTTAGCAGCAGTGGCTTAATGTAATTACTGAACAGCAGCCAAAGGACTCTTGTGCCGCATAACCCTGGAAGGGCTGAACTGTCAGGACTCCTCTGCAGCGAGTCACAGCCCTGCTGTGGGAGCAGGGGATCCTTGCAGGTGTGGGTGGCCCAGGACACATGTAGGGCCGCTTTGCAGGCCCCACCTTCCCCAGCCTCCGTCAGAGCAGTACCATGCTGTGCCACGGCTTTTCAGAACTGTTCAGCTCCCGGTCATCCTGCTGCTGTCTCCAGGGCACGGGATGCCCTATGGAGTGGAAAATGCCATGCCCTGGAGGGCATGCAAGCAAAGGCTGCTCCCTGCTTTGTGCCATGGTCACCCTGGAGCAGTGGGTGTAGGGCAGCTCATGCCTCGGAGCACGCTGTGGGAGCCATGGCTGGTGCCCAGCCCGGGGAGATGCTCTCTCCTGCCTTTGAAGAGTCAGCCCAAGGGCTCTGCCTTTGCTCAGCTTTTGGTTGCCAGCTCTGGTTTGCTTCTCCTCAGCCACGATTCAGCTTGGCATGTTCGGGAGCCCGTCTTGGAGAAGGGTTGTAGGAGGGTTTGGCTTGCTGGGTTATCTGTAACGCATAAAACCCAAATGCAAATGTGAAGAGGGCAGAGCATAACTCATAAACAGCATTCACGGTGCTTGCACAGCAGTGTGTGGAGCCAAGACCCGTTCTCAGGCATTGCAGGCTCTTTCTCTCAATTATTTACTCTGCTTATCTTCCCCTCTCCTCTCCTCTGACATGCTACACCATCTCTCTCTGCTAATTTCCTCCCATCGTGTGCAGTTGACATGCTGCTTTCCCTCGCTCTTGTTTTCTAACATTTTCTCTCTCACCTTCCCTCCCTATTTTCTTTCTCCTCCAATTCAAACCTGCTCCCTGAATAACTGCTGTCATATTTGCTCTTCTCCCATCCCTCCCCTCGCCTGCTTTGCCTGTGTACTTTACTCAAGAGCTCTTTTGATCTTTGGTTTTTCTTCTGTGCCAATTTCAGTGGACTGAAGTGAGGTAGGAGCTGCTGCCTTGCAGCATCTACTGCTCCCCAGAGAGGTTAATACCTTCAAGTTGTTAAGTTTGGGGATTTTGTTAGTTTTAGAACTGGAGCTCTCACAACAGACTCTGGTTAAAAAAGATAAACACATCTTCAGAATAAGCTTTACAGCACAACAGCACAATTTACATTCTGCTGTTGTGGTGTCTCACTGACGCTGGGGCAGCACAAAGGACTCTGGTGCTGCTGAGGTTACAGCAGGGGCTGGTTTTACCACACCAGCTGCTGGATGCAAATTCCTGCCTGTCCATACGTTCCTTCTCATGCAGAAGTCAATGTCTGATTCCAGCACTAAACCAGTTTTTACAGAGGCTGAGTAATAAAAGGACCCACTGGCAGCTGAAATTGGGTTGCTGCATAGATTTCTTTGTAGATAAAGATGGGTCTGCAGAAAAGTAAGAGCTCTGGCAGGCCTGGTTTATAGGGACAGTTAAAAGAACAGCATCTGAAAGGATACAAAAGCTGCTGCAAATCCTGAATCAGCCCCAGCAGACCTGCAGAGAGCAGCTTTGCAGAGGGACAGGTGGATATTGTCCCATTGGGGAGCAGAGATGAGCTGGAGCTCCCCAGGTCCTGCTTTGGTTGGTAACGACAGACCCGTAGGACACAAAGCTTCTTCCTTCTCCTGGGTACCTGAAATATCTGACTTAGTGCCAATTTTGATGAAGGTACATGGTTGAGATAAATATAACACTGAGCATGAAGTCATTGACTAGAAGAGTGTCCCACATGCCCTGCATGGCTTGTGGTCCTGTCCCACCCCATCAGGGGGTCGGCTTGCCCTGCTGATAACTCATTTTTATATTCTGTTTCCATCTGCCAACAAATGCTGTTGTCTCCCTGTCTTTCAGAGAGATATGTCGAATTTCTAAACCTGATTTTTCTGTGCAGGCAGAAACTGATTTTTCCTGTGCAGGCAGTTCTGAGCATTCATCAGATCCTCTTTTAAACTGAAAAAAATCATTGAATACCAAAATGCATCGATTTGACTTTGGACTGAATTTTGTACTTGAAGTAGTTTGTGCTGTTTCTCTAAATTTTGTCTGTGAGCACTCAGAGCCTTTTCTGATCTTCTCTCCAAGAGCAGATGCCCGCTGGGACTGTGCCTGGCTAGCCCCTGATCCACTTAGAGCCAGAGGCTGATGAATTCCCACTAATGTGCAAACTTTTCCCTACTGGCAGTTAATCCATTATTGTTTGCTTAGAAAAGTCATTGTGGGGCTGCTCCCTGGGGAAGCTCCTGGCTGACCCCTCCAAGCAGGGACTGGCTTTTTCCTTCCTTGTCCATGGGAAGTTGTTGATGGAACTCATGGAGAACTCCCAGAACTGCCCATGCTCCTCGCTCCCATGCCCCCTTTGCACCCTGTTGGTGCTGACAGGCTCCTAAACATCCCTGACTCCTGGTGCTACTATCACAGCATCAATTCATTAACTTCATTTGCAAAACATGCAATTCCCTGGGTCCCCAGTAAAGGCCTGCTCAGGGGAGGGCAAAGAGCTGGAGTTTTTTGACATCAGCAGATATATCAAGTTTTTGACATCACCTGAATTGCCAAAATATGTGTCAAGAGCAGCTTTGATAGCTATAATCAAAGTATTTGAGTTTCCAGCGATGCCTTCTGAGTGTGACAATGTCCTCCCACGAGGATGCTGTGCCTGGGCAGCTGTGACATCGCTGCTCATGGGCAGGGCTGTGCTGAGCTCAGCCACAGCCATTTCCTTGGAATTTTTAATTCCTTGTAAAACTCCCTGCTGGTCAGAGCAGGAGGGAAGGGATGCTGTGGGTGTGAAGGGAGGTGTTCTCCAGGGGCTGGGGCTTTGTGCTGATGGAAGCTGCTCTCTCCCAGGTGGACAATGCCAAGGATTTCCTGTCCATGGGTGGGCTCCGGCTGGTGATCGAGGGGCTGAACAGCAGCGAGGCCTCACTGAAGGAACACGCCGCCTTTGTCCTTGGAGCTGCCCTGTCCAGGTGAGACCTGCCCTCAGCTGGGCTCTGCGCCTCTCTCCACCTCCCTTGGTTTATTTCTGATAGCGGAGACCAAAAGCTGTGTTGTGACACACCACAAAACTGTTTTGTCCCCTTCCTTGCCCTTGCAACACCCATTTCCCTTTCTCCTCAGTGTGTCCTTATCTTGCTCTTTGGACATATCCAGAAGTAATGTGGTGTCAAATCTATGATTGTTTCTTGGTTTCCCTGGGCTCCCTGTTTCTGCAAAGTCCAAGCGGGGGAATAATTCTCCTTCTGTCCCGTTGACAGCTCTCTGTGGGGGAAGATGTGACAGAGGTACAGTTACAAGCACCCCAGTGAGCACCTTTGTCCTTCCTCATCCTTGCTCCTGGGCTGCTTCAGATGGCAAGGTGCTGATTTGAGCAGCTCCCATGGTCTTTAGAGAGAGATTTGGGCCCCATGGACACGTGCCTCTGACATCAAAGGCATGTTGATTAGATGTGGGGTCAGGAATAAGGGTCAGCAGCCAGAATCCAGAGGAGACTGACCTGCAGGATGTTTGAGGTTCAGGGGAAGGAGCCTGCTCTGCCTCATGTTGGGGCATCCTGTGTAGTGCTTGCTGCAGGAGGTATCCTGTGGGCTCCATGGGTTTTCTTGGTGCCCCCTTTTTGATTTATGGGTTTTGGGGCTTTGCAGGGGGTGTGTTGCTCATTCAGAGGTGCAGAGGCTTTAGAAATGCAGTGGATGGACTCAAATTCAGGATCAGAAGTGGAGAGTGAAAATTGAAGGTCAGGACTGTTTTATCTGCATATTTCTACACCTAAAAATACAGTCACCTTCTCCAGCATCATAAATTATTTATGGCTTAGTCTAACACATGGTGCACAGACCTGCATTTACTTGGCAATCTCATATGCAATGCAGTTGGCCCTCAGCATGTGTGGAGTGGTGGGCCTCGTGGACAGGAGCAGGTACCCAGGTTTATACCAGGAAAGGATCCAGCTTCTAGTCTGAAACAGAGCCTGAATTAGGGATGACAGGAAGATACATCAGAAACAAAACCTGCTCTTCATATTCTGGTATATCTTAGTCTCTGAAACAATACCGGAGTGGTTTGCTCAGGTTCTTTATGTAGACTCTTTCTGCATACAGAGAAGATCATGCAGAGGGTCTGGAAACATATACAGGTAACTTGTGAAATGACAGGGGCTGCTAAGGAGCTTCTTTCCAGATGTACCTGCCATGACATGGTCAGGACTCCAAAAATTCATTGTCTCATGGTACCTGACAGTGTACAAGTGGCCATGAGAGTCACACTTTCATGTAGTATTTCTCACTCAAGTGCAAAAATCTTCTTTGGAGAGAGCCTCTCATCTGATATGACAACATTAAACTGCTGCTTTGCAAACTTGTGGACCTTTTTTCTTTGAAGGACATTCTGGCAGATGGTAATTTGGAGTGGTTTGGATGATACATTGTCTGAGAGCTCCGCTCCAAAATGTGAGGGATATTATGCCTTGGTTTGAGTTTGCTTTTTCTCCCCTTGCTGTGCTTAAGCTTTCTCAGTAGACACCTACATGCCAACTTGTCTGCTGTGTGCTCACTTGTTTAATTCGTTTGTTCATACATTTTCTCAGCTTACTCCATGCTCTAGTTAAACTGTTGGGGGCATTTCAGGTACTTCACACAGCATTTTGTGTTTTTCTGAGGGCTTGTTTTTTATTTCCTTCCCTCATGGTTGTTCCTGAGAGCCTTAGAGAGGTGGTAGGGCTTTCCAGTAAAGTCCCAGAGGTGTCACAGCTCGCTGGGTTGCAGGGACATGATCTGCTCTGTGCTTGTGTGCCTGGGGCTGCTGTCAGATCCTGTGCTGGATGCTGAGCCTGGGAAGAGGCAATGGTCTGTGGCCACCTCCGAGGTCTCTTCAGCCAGGCTGGCTCAGGCCAGTGGTTTCAAGGCAAACATTCCCAGAGGGAAATCAGGGCATGATGATAGCAGCTCCAGAGCCTGGCACAGGAGGTCAGTAACTCCTGGCACACAGCTCAGTCTGGAAGAGGGAGTTTGGCCTTGTCTGTAGACAAGTGTTTAACACAGGAGGAAACCACTGGACACAGAGTGATTCCACACGTGCCTGGGTCACATCCAGAACTTTTCAGCTCTCAGAAATACCCAGATCTTCTCCAGATTTGCACTGTCCTTAACTCTGCTCAGGTAGTCAAGCAGGTAAGGGATGGAACAAACAGCTGCAGCATCCAGGTTCTGCCTGCACATGGTCCTGCCAGGACCTGGCTCAGAGCTCTGGCTGTGCTGGAAGCCCATTGGAATAAAAGGGTTTTCCAGGGGATCAGCATCTTGAGCCAACAAGCCAGGGGGCTGGCCAAGACTTGGATCAGCAAAGGCAGGAGGAGGAGAAGGCACAACAGGGCCAGCTCAGGATTTCCCCTTCCAGATACTATTGCTCCTATTTATTTGGCTTAAAGGAGACTTGAAAAGCAGCCATAGCACAGCATGACTGGGACCTCGGGACACAGGGGCCCAGGTCCAGCTGCCAGGCTCTGACCTCCTGGCATCCATCTGCCTCTGGGAGCCTCTGCCACAGGAGAGGCAGATTTCTTCATCTGACAGGGAGGAAATCAAGGTTTCATCTCATGTTTCTCTTATATGTCCTTCACTTCAGGCATTTGGGTTTTAATTGCTGAGTCTGTGACCAAATCAAACATCGTTCCATCTGGTGGAGTTCTCTGAGCAGTGCCCTTATTGCAAGCCTAAAACCTCATCACACTCTTACTGTTTTTAAGCCTTTAACAAAATGTTTTTCCATTCAGCAGTTTGCAAAAGTAAACTTCATTTGAACAATCCTCAAGTGCTCTGATTGCAAATAAAAGTTAAATGCACTAACAAAAATAATTGCTAGGCATGTGGGGTTGTACATTTAGGTATCCATAATTCACTAACAGTATATGCCAATACACAGCATTATCTGGATTTCCAGTGATTGCATTAGCATAAAAGCATGTTAGAATTTATCCTGTGGTACTAACATTTAAATATATATAAGTATGAAATATTAAGATCCAGCATTTTGGAGGCAAGTGAAACTACTGTCTGTAAAATGTTCCTGCATATTTTGAAGGTACACTCCAGTATCTTCGCATGACAATCAGCATTCGCACCATTGGGTCCAAACATTACAAAAATGTCAATGTTTTATGCAAAGAGGAGCTATATTAAGCTAAAAAAGATTGCTGATGAGAGAAGTGTCTTCTGATGTCCTCTGAGCTATTTACAGGCAGCATCTCCCTTTGTTCGTGGCACAGCCAGGCCTCTGTGCAATCTGTATCTCCATGTTTCACAAGAGTGGAAATGTTAGCCAGAAAGGATTATGCGTGTGATTAAAACCTCAATTTTTGAAAATTTTACCTACAGGAAACGTTTTTCCACACCAATAATTTGAACATTTTAGTATTTTGTAATAAAAGGATTTTTGTAATCCGTTTAGAAGGGGAATAATAATTTATGTTGAATGCCTTCTTGCAGCTTTATCCCAAACGCTCCCTGTGTACTTAGGGATGAGTTGGAGGTGGGGATGGGGAGAAGCTAAGCTGTAAGACCTTCGAGGCAAAGGGAAGCAGTTTGTATTTCATGGGGACATGGCAGAAGGCTCAGAAGGTGCGATTTTAGCCTGGCCAGAGTGGGGAACTGGAAGGGCAGACAATTGTGCAGCTGCAGTGGGAGACTTGTGGCATTTTGGCCAGACCTTTAAAAGCCCACTCTGTGGGGTGGCCAGGGACAAGGATGTCCCTCTGATGGTCCAAGCTGACATCTGCCATGTGTCCTAGAAGGGCACGGGACAGTCCCAGCACAGCCTCTGCCCACAAGCCTGGCACTGCTGGGCTCTCACTGTTTCCTTTTGGCCCTGAGTGCTAAAATAATGTCACAGGGCTTGGTAAAGGCTTGGGAGTAAACTCATCACTGGTGAGAATTGAAGCATGATCCTGTAGCCACACACAAGAGTTTTCCATGGATTGTCTTAGCTGTTTCCCAGAGATTAAACCCCTTAAAGGATGACCATGTGCATCCTGAATACCCCATTCAGCATTATTTGTATTACCCAGCTCTGAGGCTCGTTCAGAGCTTGCCCCACTTTGGTAAAGCCAAGAGAGGCACAAAAAATGTTTGCTTCTCAAGAGAAACCTCAGAGAAGCTCCTAGAGATGGGCTCTGATTCCTCCTGCTGTGCTGGTGTGTCCAACAGAGCTCAGCATCGTGGGGTCCACCTGGTTTTGGTTCTGCTTTTCCATTGGTTTTTTTGAGGGAATAGGGATGTGGGAATGCTGTCTCCTTGCTCTGTCCAGCAGTCCCCTGGTGGTGCCCATTTTCCCAGAGCACAGGACTTCCCTGCTCTGTTGGAGAAGCAGCAGCCCCTCCAGGATGCCTCTGTCAAGAGGAAAGAGCTTCCACCAGATTTAAGGGGTTTGGGTTAGGTCCAGCTGTGCACTGAAACTGGTTGGTGCTCGCTGGTGTTAAATAACACAGAGGCCCAAGCAATAAACCCAGGAAAAGTAAAATTAAAGACCTTGCTTCGATGCTGTCTTGTAAGGACATAAGAATTTCTGTGCAGAGAAATAAATCTGGTTAGCTTAACAAGCACTGTCCCTACCCATTTATTTCCAATCCATCTTCATCCCTTCCTCCTCCAGCTTTTCCTTTTACATCCTGCAGTATTTGCCCATCTCTTTATCCACTTTGCCTGATTTTTTCAGTGGCCCTGTTTGCCCACACCATGTGTTTGCCATCTCCCAGTTGCACTCTTTGACTGCTTATAATTTCTTGCTTTGTAGATTGTCTCCTCTATTTTTATTCGAACTCCTGACTTGTGTGAAGTTATCAGCCTCACTGCACTTAATTTCAAATTAATTTGATTGGGTCACCTCAATTTTTTTTCTGTAATGATAATGAACTCAAACTATTTAGCCTTTCCCCATTATGAATAACCTTAACAAAAACTGCAGTGCAGTATAAATGGGTGTTTCATCATTGTGGTTAATTACACAGAAGAATAAATCCCTAAACATTTTTCAGCCTCTGAAATCTAACAAGGAAGTGTAATTAACAATTAAAGAGTAAACTGCCATCTTTGTGCTCTCAGGAAGACAAGGAGGGCAAAGTCTATAATCCAAGGTTTGCTCCTGGGTTTTTGGGGAAAAATGTTTGGCTGGAAGTGGCAGGGGGTGGGGTCAGGTCCTTGTCTTGTGCCAGGTGTGTTTTCCCCAGGTGCCTGTGGCTGCTGGAGAGGGGACAAGGTGGGATGGACATCTTGGCCTCAGCCCGAGGGAACTGGGCTTCGGCTGAGGACATTGTCCTTTCTGTAAAACAGGGGAATTCTAGACTGAGTTCTCTGGGTTTGGCTGGTGCTGCGAGAGGACACAGAGGTCAAGCAGTGGGGATGAAATGTGTGTTTGGCCTCACACCCCATGTGGGCAGTGAGCTCCCACACACTCCCCCAGCACTGGGCTCCACTGGCTTCTCCCACTTACCTGGGGCTCAGGCAGGTGGCCTTGTCCTCCTGAGTCCTTCACACAGCATTGGGTGCTCCCAGAGCCTGCAGGGCCTCCTCAGTCCACAGCTGCTGGTGTTCTAAGAGCTGTGGGAGGTGTCCTGCCCTGCAAACACAGCCCCACAGAACAGCCAGTGCTGCCCAGGGCTGTGACAGGCATGGGGAGCACCAGGAAGCTGCTCCGGCAGAGCTTCAGCAGGGAGGGAAAGACTCATCACAGCCAGCTCATGCATTATATAAAACATGTTGTTTCTGTCTCATCGTGTTTAGTAAATGCTCTCTGCTGAAACCTTTGAGTTATTGTGGTGGTTTCCATTTAAAATACATGTTCAGGCTGGTTACCTAATCACTTTCTGCCAAAAAAAACAGCCCAAACTTGCTGTTTCCCAGTGCAGACATGGTTCTGTAGCTGGACACAACATGTATTCCTCTGTCTCTTCAGCCACTATTCATTCATCCTTCTTGTTCTCTACAATTCCCAGGCAGGAGGGTGGAGCCAGGCAGGGGTCGGTCTCTTCCCTCAAGTAACAAGCAGTAGGACATAAGAAAACAGCCTCAGGTTCTGCCAGGGGAGGTTTAGATTAGGGAAATTTTTTTTCACTGAAAGGGTTGTGAAGTACTGGAGCAGCCCTGGAGGGGTTGAAAAGCTGCACAGATTTGGCACTTAGGGACACAGCTTAGCAGTGAACACGGTGGTGTGAGATTAATGGTTGGCCTTGATGATCTTGGATGTCTTTTCCAGCCTAAATGATTTTGTGATCCTATGTTTTCTGTTTATCCTTTTTACTACAGCCTGTGCACTCTGCTAATGCCTTCATAGGCTTCAGAGATTTTCCCCCCTAACCACCTACATTATTTTCCTGACCTGCTGTGACTTTCCCAGGTCTTGGCATGTTCTCTGCATCCCCTCCAAGCAATAGGTATAGAGCACTCACCAAGAGGAGGCACCTGCATTTGCTCTTTGCTATGGGAGGGTGCAGATCCCATCTCTGCCTCTGTAGGTCCTGCTGTGTGCACCCTCCTAGCCCTTTCTGATGGTGGCTTTCACTGGATTTCATTGCCAGCTGGCAGAACTGGGCTGTCAGAGGGATGTTGGGGGGCTGCCCATGCCTCTTGTAGTCTCTATTCTGTATTTAGCCATATTTTCTCTCCCATTCCTCTCCTTGTGCTGAGGAGAGGGCAGCAGACCTTTCACAGGAGGCAAAATAACATAAACCAGCAACTGCAGGCTCCCGTGGCATCCAAGAACAGCCCTTGGCTGTCCTGACTGAAGAGAGATCAACCTCTTTTCCAGGCTGGCATCTTCCAGCCTACCTGTTCTCTTAATTCAGTGCTTTGATAAGCTTTCTCTCATCTGTCTATTCATGTGCTTAAAGATTCCTTGAAACAGGTGATTATTCATCCATGCAGACAGCTCCTCAGGCCTTCCACCAGACTGCTGCCAGCCTCAGCTGCTTTGAGGCTCTCCAGGTGTTTTGCAAGGGATGATGAGAGAAAACAACAACTTACTGGAAATTATCTCTTTCTGAAGAAACTCCTCATCACTGTTAACTACTTGCTCTTCCCTCAGGTGCTGACATTCTGTGTCTTCTGAGCTGGGTTTTGATGCCCCTTTGTTTTAGTTAATCTTTTTTTTCTGCTCGAAAGGAGACGTCCAGCAGAGGCCCTCAGAGCAGCCTGGCGTGTTTTGGGAGGGGACGACTCCCTGGCAGCCGTGCAGCCCTTCTGAGCCCTGGTGCTCAGGGCAGCTATCTGTGGCCGCCTGATGTCCCTGGGTGGCTGGGCCCGTGGCAGCCCCCCCTGAGGGCATCTGGGTCCCCACACGAGCTGGAGGAATGCTCTCACAGCTGCTCCCCACCGAGGCTCGGCCCCTTGGTGCCACTGCAGGAGCCCTGAATAGATTTGAAAACTAATTTGCTGCTCAGAGCATCAATAGATGCACGTCACTTGTCCTTTCTGCTGCATTTAATGAGCTTCCAAGGTACTGCAGCCAGTTCCAGAAGGCTGCCATCAAAGGATCTTGGCTTCCATCAGAATCCTCGTGCCCCTCAGCGCTCTGCACTTCTCACGTCTCACATGTCTCTTATGAATTCAACGCAGAGCACATTGTATAATTTCTCGCAAACATCCTTTCCAGACTGTCTCTCCTTTTTTCCTGAATGCCTTGAACACAGGCAATGGGAGAGAGGAAGGGCTCTTCCTGCAGTGAGGTGGTGTTAGCTGGAGTCCAGGCAAAATGTGGGTCATGCTAAACGTCCTGTCACTGCTGCTCCCTACGGTCATGGCTCCCTCCCTCAGTTATTCCTTCCTGGGGCTCACCATAACTGTTCCCTTCTGTTAATCATCCTGAAGCTGGCTTTGGGCATCCCAGCCTCAGCTGTCACCATGTGGGACAACACCTCCATGTGGATGAGGAGGGAGGGGACGCACCGGTGCTGCCAGACTGACAGCCAGGGGACAGTGGGCACAGCCCTGCAGTGGCAGTTCCAAGGGACAGATCATTAATCCTTAGCTGCATCTGCTGAGCTCAATAATTAGGGCTGTTGTTTTGTATAAGCCCCCAGATCAACATGGGAATTGCCTTATTGAAGTGGATGTGCAGGCCTGGCTGGCTGGAAGGCCCCGTGGGGGGATTGCAGAGGAAGGAACACAAAACCCAGGTGCCAACAGTGTGCTGACATGTAAATGAGGTTTCCTGAAGCCTTTAGCAGCTCAAACCTGCCATACAGGATGAACCACAAGGGTTCTTGGGTTTTATCTATTTCTGTCACTGCAACAGGGAGGGTTGGAGGTTGGAGAGGGTTTTTGGGTGCTGGTCCATGCCTGGTGCAGCAGGGTGGCTGCTGCCAGCATCCCTCTGCTCGGAGGCTGCACATGGGAGCCTGTGTGAGCTCCTCTGCATGTTCCTCCTCTCCTTCTGGAAGCAGGTTGTGTTATATTTCCATACACACTTTGTCATAAAAGCCCCTAAATATGATTTTAGCTTGTTTGCATGTCTTGCAATGAGCAGGAACTCACCTGAGTTGTTTTCCAAATTAATACCCCGCTGCTTTTACTTAACAAGGTGTTTTTTCCAAGCTGAGAACAGTAACAACTCTGAGATTTCTTTTTAAAAAATGCATTTTCTTCTCCGGTACTTCATATTGAAATCTGTCTTAATTTCTGTTCAGCTAGTGTGTGAAAACACACGGTGTGGCATTATTAGTCCCTGAAGGAATAAAGACAGATGGAGCCCAAAATGGAATTGGCTTTATGATTAATTGAAACCTTCAAGAGTGCAGTGGAGTCAGGGCTTGGTCCTACCCTGGCAGCACCTGGGGATCAATTCAGTTGGCATGAAGAGCTCAGAGACATACAGCTGTCACCTGGCAGAGCCAGCCCCGAGCTGTCCCCTCCTGGTGGGACCTGTGGCTGGAGGAGGGCAGGGTGGCCCAGGTGTGGGCTGGGGGTAGGAAGGGATGGTGGCATGTCGGGGTCCTTGTGTGGATGATGTGCTTGGGTAATGAGCTGCTGTTCCTGCCTCGAGCCTCCCGTGGCTGGGCACGATGGCTCCCATGTCCAGGGGAGTGTTTTGAGGCACACTCCAAAAGACTCGGGAATGTGGAGGTATGGGAGTGGCATGGGGATTTGAGCTCTGCTCTGGGTTCCTGCTCCATGTGTGAGCTGCACAGTTTCCTTAGGTTTCCCATCTTTGCCTGTGAGAGGGAAGGGAATAATGAAGAAACACCACGTGGTGTTATGGGTGCTGGCTTCAGCATTAGCGGATATTTCTGGGGTCTGTAGCCACTGACATTTACAGCGTTTTCTGCTGGATAGGAGGAGAAAAAGGTGCTGCAGAAAGGAGAGTTCTCCATCCTGTTTTGGGAGCCAGACCTCCCTGGCTTTACTGCTCATGGTGGTGCTTTCATGGTCAGCAAGTCCTGAGCAGCTCTGGAGCTGGGGAGATGCAGCAAGTGAAGGCAAAGTTGCTTTGCAAGGGCAAATTCTGGAGCTATGTCTGCACTTCTTTTTGGAGAGGGCATGAAGGGTTTGGTCAAGGGCAGTGGTGGCAGCCCCAGGGGATTCCCAGTTTCCCTCCTGGTGCTCACTGCTGGTCTGGCCTCTGTGCACAAGCTGTGCTGCCATGGCCCACGTGCCAAAGAGAGGCCTGTGGGTGCCTCCCCCTGAGGCAGCTGAATGGGCTGAGTGTTGACAATAATTTAAGGAAGGATTTGGTGTGGGAAGTTGAAATTGGTTGTGGAGATGATGGTTTAAAGTGTGGATGTGGCTGGAGGCCCACAGCTATGTGTGCTTGGCAGGTGTGTGTGCACTGAACTGGTCTTGCTGGGCAAACTGGATAACAAATAGCATCCATGGGGCCATCAGCTGGGAACAAGATACAGGGGGCATGTCCCAGATGCAGCCAGGACAGTGTTTTAACAGGCACCAGCACTCCTTCCTGTGGTGCAGTAGCAGCCCTCCCAGTTAAGAAGGTGATTGGGGCCTGGCTGAGTGGGAGCACTGCTGGAAATGAGCTGATCCTGCAGATCTGTGGGGAGCTGAGCTAACTCCTGGAACATCATACCCAGCACCTCACCAAACATCCAGTGTTCACTCACTCCAACAAGTGCAGTTTGATTTTTGTTATCCCCGAGCCCCCTAGGATGGCAGCAGGTTTGCTGAGGTAGATTTTGTACAGGGAGGAAGGCTCTGTAGCTGAGCTCTCTCTGCAGGAGCTGGCCAGAAGTCGTGGAGAGATACTATGAGGCTGCTGTGGATTTTCTTTTCTTTCCCTGGGGACTCTGGGGATTGCAGATCGGCGGATTGTGGATTAGCGGATCAGGAATTAGAAATGCCTTTTTCATTCTTATGTTACACACTAATGAACTGACAAATTTAATTTCTTTAAATCCAGCTATTTCAGCTGGAATTGGCAAAGTCGTCTTCTGTCTCTTCTGGTACCCTGAGAATGGCTGAATCCTGATCTCTCTGGGGTCACATCATCCACATTCACTTCTTTGTCTTTAGCCTGTGGCTGTTCCAGAAGTGCAGAGTGCTCTCCAGGAAGAGCCCATCCCTCATGTGTGGTTGCAGAGTGCCCAGGTGCTGCCAGGGGCTGTGGCTCTCTGCAGCCACGTCTGCCTGTGCCAGTGCAAGGATGGGAGCTCAGCCCCAGGGAGGGAGAGGGGCTGGCACCAGTCTGGGGGCTGCAGCTTGGCTGTCTGAGTCCACTGGTAGCAGCTCAGGTGTCTCTACCAGGCAGACACCCTGTCAAACCCCGTGGCTCTGCCGAGTGCCTCAATGGCACAGCACAGAGTGTTTGCCCAGCTCCAGGTGCGAGGTGTGCTTGGCTTACATCTGGAGTCAGACTATCCTGAGCTGAAAGGACTCACTGGGATCACCCCGTCCAGCTCCTGGCCCTGCCCAGACCCCCCAGCAGTCCCCCCTGTGCATCCCTGGTGTCCAAAGGCTCCTGGAGCTCTGGCAGCCTCAGGCCGTGCCCATTCCCTGGGCAGTGCCAGCACCCTCTGGGGGAGGAACCTTTCCCTGGTGTCCATCCCAAAGCTCCCCTGCAGCCGTTCCCTCCTTCCCTGAGCTCTGCCCTGGGCTCCTCTCTGCAGCTGAAGCAGCCCAGGGCCCTCAGCCCTCCTCGGGTGGCCCCTGCAGAGCTTCCCCAGCCCCGGCCCCTCCTTTGGGCACTCTGGAACACCTTCAGATCTCTCTGATGTTGTGGCACCCAAAACTGTCTCAGAACTCAAGGTGAGGCCGCTCCAGCGCAGAATAGAGCAGGACAATCCCCTCCCTTGCCTGTGTGGCAATGCTGGGCCTGATGCCCCCAAAAAAGATGAAAGGAAAATCTAATAGATCTTGTTTGCCCTTGGGCTCGTCCCTGTGAAGGAAGCTGAGATCTTCGCCTGCTCTTTTGCATCCTTCTGTGGGGAGAGTCCTGTTCCTTGGGCAGCCCCTCCACTGTCACAGGCTAGGATTTGGGTGCCACTGGTGGCTGTGCAGGCTGCAATGGGCTCCATGTGCCTCTCCTCCAGCTGCACTGCTCTCCAGGGCCGAGGTAGCACCTCCCTCCCCAAGCCCTGTGCCAGGGACAGCAGAGAGCAGAAAAAGGCATTTCTGTCGCTCAAAGCCTAACGGCCTGCGCTGTGGGACCCCGTCGGTGGGGGAAGAGCAGATCCATCATTACCCAGAGCTTTCAATGAGGACTAAACAAAACGGCCCTGGCTCTCCAGAGCAGGCTTTATTCCTGCATTCTGTGATGCTGAAAGTGGGTCTGCAAGGCGGCCGCCTCACCACGAGCCCCGGCAGAGCCATGGGCCGGCGGCAGAGCCGCTCCCGCTGCGGGCAGGAGCACAGCCCGGGCCATCCCTCACTGCCCCACTGATGGACAGCTCTGGGGCTGTGCCGATAATATCTTGATTAACAATTAGCATGATGGAACTGGGAAATACATCTTGTTCCTCGCCCCAAGCCGACAGGTGAGGATGGATATATGTTGCCTGGTTGGTTGCTGTGCCTTGTTAGAGCCTATTTAGGGTTGATTGAAAAGCAGAGGCTTTGTGTGAGGAGAGACCTTTAATCTCCTGGCAGAGCCAAGTGCGTTTCCCATCAGGAAGCGTTCCTTCTCTGCTGCTTATCTCTAACCCCCGCTTTAAACCTGAGCCTGGCGGAGACCAAAAGAAAGGCAGGATCAAAACAAAAATAATTGGGATCGCTGGCTTCCGTGGGCAGTCTGAACCTGTTATTCCTACTTATCAGCTAGTTATTCCTATATAACTCTTGCAAGAGACAATTCAGCAGTTGCAGCATCTCCTTGATGAAAAGCACTCCAATAAAATAACCATGGCAACAGTTGCTGAGGGCTGGCATGGTGAGGGACGGAGATGTGCTCTCCAAAGGACTCCGGGCCCAACTGCCCTGACAAATGGGTCTGCCGAGCACCAGGAGGTGATGTATGGACAGCTCTGTGTGCTGGCTGTTGTCCTGGTGGGGTCCCAGATGTGCTGGGCATGCAGGCTGCCCCAGTGGGCCCAGTTACAAGTCACAATTTGTTAACCATGGGTGTCTTCCTCTCCACATAGAAGGGGAGCTTGTAACCTGAAAGCTGAGGGGGAATCATGAGGACGCTCAATCAGAAAGGAAGGGCCAAGGAGGGGACCTCAGGGAGGGACGCCACCTGTGATCCCAAAGCCATAGAGGATTTCCCAGGGTTTGGATGCTCTGGGAAAGGCTGTGTCTCTCTGCTCTTGGTGCCAGAGACTGGTATCAATAATAAACACTTGGCATGTCTAATTTCAGAGCAACTTCTTTTTAAATCCATGCTAAGACTGTGTTTGATGCTCTACAGGAGGGGTGACAGAGGCCACGTGGTGTTGCACGTGGAGCAGTTTGGGCATTTGCCTTGAAGAGTTGGTCCTTGGTGCATGGAGGAGCCAGCAGAGCCTGGACTGAGCCTGGAGAGGTTGTGCCAAGAGTCCTTCACCCCTGGCTCATGCCCCCCCATCCCACCCAGGGGTCTTCTAGGGCTCAGTGTTAGGACCACCTGTGTCCTACTGCCCTCCAAATGCTCTGGTCATAATCTTGGCTTGGGAGCAGCTTATCTTATGGGATGAAGGCCTCTCAAGTAGCTTTGTGGGCATGGTGGTGTTTTTGTTAGGCACTATCCTCTCATTGTTGTCTTCCTTAATTGGACACTTATAAGCCTGAAAAGTAAAAGAAGGAACGTTCACCAGAAGAACAGAGGAGCCTGCTGAAAAGCAGCATTTTTACAGACTTCTAGAAAAGGGCAGTAAATACTCCACCTCTGCTTAATAATAATAATAGGCAGACTAAGTATCTCTAAAAATATAAAATAACATGGGCCTATTTGGAATAGTCAACATCCTTATCAGCCTGCTGCCATCTCTGCAAACAAGTTTCGCTAGAGATTCTGGGCATGATTTTCAATGGCTCAGAGCAGCTGTAGCTTCTTTGACTTCAGTGAAAAGTCTGAGTGCTTGGCACAGTGGCAAACCAAGCCTCTTCCTTTCTGCCTCAAATTGGGGCTTGATTCTAAGTGAGATGAATTTTCTCCTCCTGATAATTCTGTGCATCTGAAGTGATTACAGCTCCGCGTGAGTGCTCTTTTAGGAGATTTCAATGCAGCGTTTTCTTCCGTCTTAAAAAGGTTCCTTCAAGCCTTATGATGCTGGAGAAGGGGGGGAAAAATAAATCCTGGTGGAAGCCGTTACATGTTCCTATGCAGATGAGAGATTAAAATTTGTATTTTTATAAAACACTCACGGGGGCTAAATCGGAAAAGTTCTGTTGAGGCGAGCGGGTTTTGGCTGGTGGGAACGTGCTGCTAAATTCTTATCTGCCGATGGGGAGGCAGAGCAGGGAGTGGTATTATTTGGAGTTCTTAGAGAGTGAGCTTTAATGTTTGCTTAACTCCACTAAAAATAGACGCCACCCTCTTTTCCTAATAGGCGGCATTTGTCACACTTGATTCATTTCCTCTCCCAAACTGAGCTCCTTCATGAATATTCATCTCTACTCCCCAGGAATCTGCCCGTCCTCAGAAGTTGTACTCGCGGCGACCGTGCCGTAACAATGCGAGTCAGGCTTCCAGGGCTCCCGAGTACCTGGCCCGATGCAGCAGAACGCGCTGGTATCAACAGCTCCCATTGATTCCTGCCTCCTCTCGGAGCCGTGATTGCTCGTTATCCCTCTCGATGAGACCCTTAACGAGGCTCCCGTTCCTGTTGTCATAGCAGCGCCGCATCGCCCGGTGTAGCAAAGTCTCCGTGGCTGCTAATTGTGTGATGGGAGGATCAGTTTGGCAGTTTTTCTAGCGGGGATTAGGCCAAAAGGTCCCTTCTGAACTGTGATGAATGCGGCTTCCTTCAGAAGAAACTGAAACTTGGTAGTTAGAGGGGATTTCTGACGAGGGAAGATTTCCACAGCAGAGAGGGAGAGCAGTCCTCACAGAGCTCTTCCATTCGTGCTCTGCCACTGCTTAAAGCAGGAGGAAGCCAAACAGAAACGCCAAAGGAAGATGTAAAACGGCTGATTCCTTAGTAAGGAAGTCTGTCAGTGCCTCAGACCTTCTAATCTTGGGGAGTCCAGAGCATGTGGAAGGTCCCTGCTACTGTCATTTACTGCTGGAGTGGGAAAAATCTGCTCGTGCCTGGTGAGTATTGAGGGAGCAGGGATCAGCTCTGGTGCCATTGCTCGGCACCACCAAGGAGATTTTCAGCCATGTGCTAGCAGAGTTGCTCTGAAGACTTGCTGGAAGAGAAGGGGTTGCTCTGGCACTGTGGGTGAGAAATGTGCACAGCAGAAGGAATGATCTCATCACACCTTTGCCCCTGCAAGTCCAGGAGCGCTGCATGGCAGCCACAGTTGGTTAAAGAGGGCACAAGAGGCAGAGGGATGTTTGCTGCTTGACCCTGAGGATTTATCAGCCAGGATGCTCTTGTTAATTGGCAGGACCAGTGCAAGGCTCAGCATCCCTGTCCTGGTGTGGAACAGCAGCACGGGGTTTGCTGGAGCTGGAGGGCCAGTGGCTGTGTCGTCCCCAGGGATGGTGGCTCATCTGCGGGCTCGCTGCTGGCTCAGCACGGAGGCAAGAAGGGCTGCAAACGATTCGTTGTTCCCACATGCCAGGGGATGGGGATCAGCTGTGCCTGCTCCCCGGGCCCTACTCTTGGAATGCAGAGGGCAGATTTGTCCCCTGTGCCTCTCACTGGGTTTATTCCACAGTGCTGAAATGTAGCCAGGGTAATCCGTGACCTAAACGTGGGCATGAATAGTGTTTTTATAGAATGAAAGGAGAAAAAATAAATCCTCACCCACCTCAGTCTCTCTCCCCAAATTAAAAACTCCCCTGGCCAAGGCCTGCAAATGAGTTTTTGTTGTTTGTGCAGTGAGGAGCCAGATTTTTAAAGGCTGGCTTTCAATTTTACAGCCGTTTATTACAGGCATGAATAATTGCTGGCACGGTGCTACCACTGCTGTTGTTTGCTCTTAAGGTTGGGCCAATTACATATGTAAGCCCTTGATTTACAAGCAAAAGCAGAACTAAAGTAGCTTTGTGGCCTACATTTCAAGAATGAGTGATGTGTCCATGGTCAGCTGTGGGTTCCCAAATTTGTGCTGTGAACCACAGAGGTCCATGGCCATAAATGTGTGGCCCAGATTGTCCAAGGCATCCTGTGGCATGGGCTGTCACAGCACAGCATGAAGGACACAAACAGGGAGCAGCGAGTGAGGCCCGGGAACCTGCCCAGATTCATCCCATGGCAGGAATGCTGAAAGATTGTGCTGCATTTGGGGAATTCACAGTGAACACACAGAAAAGAGAGGGATTTGGAACTGAACATAATGGCTCTGCAAGATGGACTTAAACCAAGCCTGTCCAAGTCCTGCTTCCCAACATGAGAACTGGTCTGTCTCCAGCTCCTCTGGGCACTCGGCCCTCCTGGGAGAGGAGAATCACAGAATCCCAGAATGGTTTGGGTTGGAAGGGACCTTAAAGCCCATCCCATTCCACCCCCTGCCATGGACAGGGACACCTCCCACTGTCCCAGGCTGCTTCAAGCCCCAGTGTCCAACCTGGCCTGGGACACTTCCAGGGATCCAGGGGCAGCCCCAGCTTCTCTGGGAACCTTGTGCAAGGGTCTCATTTTCTTCCCAACATCCCATCTAACCCTGCCCCCATCAGTGTGAAGCCATTCCCCCTCGTTCTGTCACTCCAGGCCCTAGTCCAAAATCCCTCTCCATTTCTCCTGGAGCCCTCTAGGCAGTGGAAGGAGCTCTGAGGTTTCCTTAGAGCATTCCATTCTCCGCTCCACCTCTTTCAGCCTATCTCCAGAGTGGAGGTGAATCCATGGAATAGCTGCTACCCACTGTGGGACTTTAAAATGGCTGATTGAGATCAAGCAGAGGATTTTTCTTGCTTCTGCACAATAAGCAGAGAATGGAAAGGAGGCACGTCAGTGTGATGGCTGTTTTTCATGGGGTGATGGTTTCCAGACATCACCCACAAGTGCTGTGACCTGGACTCTGCATTGCCCAGCATGGGGTAGGTGTCACCGTGCTGTGCTGGTGCCATTGGGTGCCACCAGCCGTGGGGTGAGGTGGGAGCCAGCCCAGCTGTGCTCCTCTGCCCTGGCCTGGTGGCAGGCCGGTGTCCTTGCTGCTGGGAGAGCAGGAAGGGCAGGATGTGAGTAAGGGCAGGAGCAGGCAGGATGTTTGTGGGCGCTGATGTCATTGCCACAAATCAGTCGTGGATGTTGTCAGCGGGAGGCAGCAGCAGCTCGGCTTGGGAAGAGGCCAACGTGTCAGAGCCCAGGGGCTGGCCAGAGGAGCACGCTGCACTCATGTCCTCACTCATCACACAGCAGGTGGCCTCCCAGCCCCCTCCTGCAGGGTTTGTGTGGTCAGCTGGAGGCCAGGGCCACCTCCCCAGTCTGAGTCCTGCTGATGGACCTCGGCTCGGAGATGCTCTGCCCCACCTCAGCACAGGCTGATCCCACGTGGAGTCACGGCCATCCATCTGGGCAGGAAGCATTGGTGCAGGATCAGGGATTTCTGAAGTGATTCCTGAAGCTTCTGAAGGCAAATACAGCACCCAGGCCCCCCAGGGCTGGCAGCCCCGTGGTGTGCACTCTGGCCCTGGCAGACCCGTGGGCAGCAGAGCCATGGGAGGCACAGCCAGGTTTGTTTACGAGGCTGCAGTCAGCCTGGCTTTTACACCCCAGCAATTACTGGCAAGCCCTGGCTCCTCCTGCGCCTTCGCAGCACATGTGTGAACTCCTGGTTGTGTCACCTCCCTGTCCCCTCCTAGCGGAGTCTAGCAGTGGGAAGTGATCATCACAACTCACATTTGCCTGGCGTATGTCTTTCCACAGTTCCAGAGTGTGGAATGAATTGAACCCGCTTCCTCCTTCACCTTCAAGCTGTTCCTGGATGCAGGCAGCTCAGCTTCCGCAACCACGCTCAGCTCTCGGAGCTTTCTTCTGCCCTAGGGATGGAGCTCCTCTCTCCTGCCTGGCAGAGCCTGCCTGGATGCTCCCCCTTGCAGAGGTGTTGTTCATCTCACGATCTTTTGTGCTTTTCCTAACCCTTCCCTTGCCAGGCTGAGGCTTTCTGTCCACTCCCTCCTCCACTATGGCCAAGGAGGGCTTTTTGTCTTTGCCTTCAGGGTCATTAAATCTTAATTAGCACGTTGGCTTTCTTTGTCAAGGTATCCGCTCTCTCCATCCATCAGTGATGTAGGGCACACTGCTGACATTCTCTTCTTCCTGCATAATTATCTTATTCCACTGCATCTTTTATGCAGAATCTTCCCTTCTGGAAGTGCTCCTCTCCCTGCTCCCACTCTCCCTGAGCACCCAGTTCAGCTCTGGTAGCTGCCATGGCCTTGTTTCTTACACCTGCATATGAATCCTTTGAATTATTCCTGTATTTTATTAACTACCTTGATCATCTTGGCTCTTTGAGAGCTTGATTCAGGCATTCATAATTGTTTCCTTCACCCTCTCTCTGAAGATGGGATCTGTGTCACCCAGCTTCAGTGCTCCTACACGAGTGTCCACCTGAGCTGGCTATCCAGCCAGAGACAGGGAATCCTCCAACAGGCAAATCATTCCAGCTAAAGCAGGAGTCAAAGGCAGCCCCATCTCCCATTAGACAAATCATCTTTTCTGCTTGCTGTTGCTGACCTTGAATTCCTCAGATGTTTTTCAGAACAGATGCAGTCCCCTTTAGAGTGACCCTAAAGCTCTGGGCAGTGGATCTGCCTCTCTGGGTTAGCCAGGGCAAGTCCCATGGAAAAACAGACACAGGGTCTCCAAGGACGTGCAGACCACAGGTCAGGACATGTTACTGAGGGAGCCCAGGCAGCTTTTATGGGCTGGATGTCTTAATTGTAGCTGTCTGATGTTAAGTGAGATGAATCTGACACTTGGAAAGGTTTGGGGAAATGTTTTCTTCTTAATTTGTATTTAGGAAATGTAAAGGTAAATAGTGAATGTTTAAAAACTAACAGCAACAGTAATAAGAGTAATTATAGGTGGGCACAATTTTCTTTTATCTTGTAACTGAAATTGCTAGAAAAAATGACTGCTGTGCTGATACTTGGCAGGGACACTGATGTGAGTACCCACTTGTTTCTGAAAGACGCTGTGGGATTTTTAATGACCATCAGCAGCACAACCTTGATTTTTAAATGTCATCCTAAATGTAGCAGTTACAGCCTCCTCTGCCGTGGCATGTGGGTGGGTGAGTAGGGATGAATCAGAAAGCAGAAAGAATTGCTGGTGCTTTCTGTGGCTCCCAAGTTTTCCTCGAGGGCTTCCCACCTAGGAACTGGCTGGAATTATCCATGGGTTGTGTTGCAGTCCCTGGTCCCGTGGCATCTCCTGCTGTTGCTCTCCCCTCCATTAATCCATGATTAAGTTGCTTGATGTAGAATGAGTTCATCAGGTTACTTCAGGAGCTGGCATTCCACAGGATATCCTCTCTGTTTATCAAAACAAGATAAATGAGAAAAATGTTTCCTAGCTTTTGCAGATGCAGTTTTCCATTCTCCCTCTGGCTGGAAACATTCCCCAGGCTTCACTTTCGGAGCTGAAATCTGTGCTTGGCATTTGCAAGATGGTGATTTGCTTTTGTAAATGGAGCAAAGTCTTGGTTTTGAGTCATGACTCAGTGAAACAAATCAACTTTTATCGACTAAAACGATTCTAATAGCACCATTAAACCCGCTGGGACCGGGAAGAGCCAGAGTGACACGGCAGTGGGGTGGATCCAGCATCTTCCCTGGCCTGCCGAGGAGTGTGAGGGCCGGGATGAGGCTCGGGAGCGATGAGTGGATGGGTGTTTAAGGAGCATCCCCTCCCTCCCGCCGTGGTACCCGGGGCACGGCCGGCAGCCGGGCGGGTGGGAGCGGAGGGAGGCTCCGCTCGGAGCAGCTCTGCCTGCCCGGGGACGGGAGGAGCTGCGAGCAGATGGCAGGGTTAAAATAGGACAGAGCTGCGCCGAGCTGCTGCTGCAAGGGAGAGGAGTGAGATGCCTGTTCTCACACTTCACTTTGTGTCTCGGGAAGAGCTGCGGAGTGCCTGCGCTCCGCTGGCATTCCCAGCAGGAACGCGCCAGGCAAAGGCTTCCTCGGGTTTTTGATATTATTAGCACTTGTCTTAAAGAAAAATCAGCTCAAATGAGCAAGCAAACAAATAAAGCGAGTAACAATGGAAGGGCTCAGCCTCGGGCCCCCTTTAGCATCTCTCAGGATGATTAGTGGGATGTGTCACATCGGCACCAGAGAGCGAGAGCGTTCGGAGCGAGGCTCTTGTGCTGCTTTCAGGCAGCTTTTTGCAGTGTTTTCATCTCACCTAAGGCGTGTGAATAGGTTTTGTTGAAATATCTGAGTGACTTGGTGTGCCTGGAATGATGCCCAGAGTGATTCAGCATGCTCAGGGGGGGAATTCTGTGCAAAGCTGCCCCGCTGCGGGGTCTGAGGGGCTCGCTGGGGGCTCTGCAGCAGCAGCAAAGGGCTGGGAAGGACCTTGGGTGTTCTGTCACCATCCTGGGCCACTTCAGATCTGGAGCCAGGAGGGTGGAGGCGTGCAGAGAACGGGAATGTGAGGAAGAGGAGGAGCAGGGAGGCAGGAGCCAGCACTCACACTCGCACCCTGAGGCGGCTGCCAACACTCCTGGGAGCATTTCAGTCTCCCCGTCTATAAATCAGGGGGTGCTTTGAAGGCTCTGTGATGAACAACATGGGATGAGCTCGAGGCCGTGGTATTAATCCTGCACTATTGTTCTTGTTTCTTGCTGTGTTGGGATTTTTTTAAAAAGAAATCAACACAATTTTTGAGGGCTCTGGCTAAAATGGCACAGAAATAAATAACTCTTGCTCACGCTTGGAGAGCATCTCCTCATTTTTATTAATGTAGCCTCTGATGAAACCGATCCCTGTCTGACCTACAGTAAATACCAGGCTTTCAGGAATCCATGGGGAGTGTTTTGTAAGTGTGGCACATAGAGCCATAAGGCTGATTTACCCTCAGAAACAAAGCATCAGTTTGGGTGATTGAACACTGGGGGGATTTCCTGGGATGCCTTTCTCCATGCACTGTGGAGCACTTGCCTGTACCTACCTAAAGAATTAATCATTCACCATGCTGAGCTGGAAGAGAGCTCATGCCACTCCTGTGACCACTGCCGGTGGGACATGAGTCACCTAGCCCAGCCCTTGTGTCACAGAGAGGTGACAAATCCTCAGAGTGGGCTGCACAACCCATCCTTCACCATCAGAACAGAGAAGTCAGGCTGACCTTGATGGTGCTGACATGGGGGTGGTAATCGTCCTGAAAATCCCCAAACCTTTGTATTTTATAATAAAATAGTCTGTGGGTTGTTGACTAAACCCATAGAAGCTGAGCTGTCAGCTCAGGCTCTTGAAGCTGCACCCCCCACTTGCCCTGGTGTCTGTGGGAGCTCCAGGTACAAATCCTGCCTGGAGCAGCCCAGTGAGGGTCAGTGGCAGCGCTGGTGTCCTTGGAGCCAGAGGCTCATGCTGGCACTGAAATACAACTCAGAGCTGGCAAAGCCAAGGATCAGGAGAAAAGAGGGTCTCTGGGGGTGTTCCTGGAGGCCTCATTCCTGCTGAGATTCCTGCCTGGGCTCACTTTGGGGCTGTGTGTGATCCCCTATCTGTTTTTGTGGGACCATTTTTCCCTACGGCTATAAATAGAGCCAGTCAGTTTGTTTGTGTGTGTTCAGCAGAACAATCTGGTGTGATTGGTTTTGTTCTGGCACCTGAGATTTTACTGCCAGAGTTGGTGTTCACTCTACTCTGCTCCCCAGAGAGGTGAGGAAGAGGAGGGGACTCAACTCAGTCCCCGCATTCCCATTGCTTTCTTTGTGCTTTGGGCAACTCCTTGATTCTGCTGACTCACACAAGTGCCCCAGCTCCTGCATCCCACACCTGGAATGCTGGGTCCCAGCTGCAGAGGCATTATGCAGCCTACAAGGTGTCTTGCTGCAGCAGATTTGTTATTCTGTATTTTTATTTTTATTTAATTACTTTCTTTTACAGCTCTTTGTATAAATCTAATTATCCATCTGTTATGCTGCATTAGGGCATCACAGCTCCTCGTATTTTTTCCTGTTCTAAACACTTAACTTGCCCTGCGTGGGCTCAGGTGAGCAGGGTCTCCTCCCTGCAGGGCTCCCAGTGAGTCCAGGGCTCCCAGTGGCTCCTGACCACACCAAGCTCTGCACTTCCAGCTCAGTGTTGTGACTGCAAAGGGCCAGGAGCTCGCAGGAGGTAATTCCCACGTCCATGGTGTGGCTGGGAGCAGCGTGTTCCCAGTTAAACCCGATGTCACTGTGCTCCCAGGGAGCCTGGGGCTCTCTAATGGGATGTTACAGCCCTCCTGCTTTCAGAGGGGATGCTGGAGGGCTCACAAAAGGCTCGCCTCTCTCTTGCCTGGGACACAGATATGTGGTTAGAAGTCAAGCTAAGGTTCCCCCAGCTTTCCCCAGGTGCCTTCCACGCTGTTCCTGCATCTCTGGGATGATTCATGCTCCCAGCTTTGAGTATCACATGAGCCCATCAGAATCACAGAGCCACGTACTCAGCTCCAATTTCTTCTCTGCAGTTCTGTTCTCCTCTTAGCAACAAATACTCCATAACCTAATTGCTCATTAAAGGCTGTGCTGTGTCCCTGTAATCCAGGATGTCACAGGCAGCCGTGGTGCTCTCCCAGGGACGCTGCTGCTCCCCCGCCACGGCGGCGAGCGCCTGGCTTGGTAGAAAGTGAGAAGGCAGCATTGCATTGAAGTGGAGATTTTCATCTTCTTGGGGATTTTTTTATATCTCTCCTATATTCTGGGCTTTTGAACATCTAACATCTCTTTCATGCTTCACATCTTTCATATGAAATTGTTGTATTGTGTTGCCTATTGAAACCTAGTTTTCCTTTTGTCAGGTTTTCCCCCCTCACCCCTGCTTTCTTCTCCGCTGTATTTTGATCGGTGTAACAACTTAGGGCTCCATTTTTCTGGGTGGTTTTTAATCTCCTTAAGTCATATCTCTGAAGGCCTTTGTCTGTGATAAACTCAGGTCTGAGCCGGTGCTTGGAGAAGAGGATTTTTAGGCCAGTTCTGCTGCATGTGGCCCTTGGGGGGCTTTGGGGGTGACTGTGCCTCATTCCTCTTCCTTTTCCCTCCAATAGTCACAGGCGGCCTTGGTGACATTGGGGTTATTTTATTATTATCCTGTATCTCATATTTTGCATGCAAATGTCCTTTTCCATAGCTTGGGACTGTGGAAAGCCTCACTTAAATTGTGTTTTGTAAGGGATTCACCCACCCTGTGCTTAAGTGTCATTTACTGGCAGAGCCAGGGGGTCATTTTGGAGGGTGAGGAGGCTGCAGGGCTATTGATATGGAGTCGTCCCAGTTATCCTTCTCTTAGGATAGTTTGGAAGGAGATGTGGATACCTGGGAAGTCATGGAATCAGAGCCATCTGGCTCACTGCAGCTGCTCCATGGTCATTTCCCACAGGAATAGTTCATAGCCAGAGTTTGGAATGCAGAAGGAAGCCGTGTTCTCCTTATGTGTCGCTTCTCACTTGAACTGTTTGAATGCTTTTATTTTTTTTATTCTTAAACCTGCAATCTGAAATCCAGTCATGCAAGTATTAACGAGCTGCTGATCACCCTGCCTCTCTTTTCTGCCCTTGTTCAGCCTCAGATTTACAGCTCTAGTTCGGGCTGGAATTACTGACACTGTAATGATCTGTTTTATCTCTCTATCTATTATTTGTCAAATAATTTTAACATGACTGTGCTTACAAGAGCTGTCAGAAACCCTCCAAACACTGCGAAGGATGAAGAAGTCATTGGCCTTTTCAAGCGTGACCCTGGTTGAGTTGCTTTGTTTCCAGGGCTCACGGAAATGACCTTTTCCATTGCCTGTCAAAGTGTGACCCAGGTGTGAGGGTTTGAGAGCCCCAGGAGCCAGACAAGGCACATTTCAGCCCTGTTGGTTTGCTCTTGTTTTCTCCATTAACAGATTTTGGACTGAAAACCAGGGAGGGGAAGGGAAAGAGGGGGAGGGCAAGGTAAGCAATGCTGCTGCGCTGCCTGTTTCTGATCCTCAGGTTAAAGCACAAGCTAAATAGACTACACTAAATTTTTTAGGCTGTTTCGCAGACTTACAGACTTTGATCCCTGGCTTTGATTTCCCAGGTGGCACCGCAGAGGCTGGTTCTGAGCAGAGAAGAGACCCATTAAGCCCTGTCTAGCCCGGTGATTATCATGCCTTTGCACCAGCACCGGGGCTTTCATCAGAGCTCAGCTCTGCAGCTCCCTGTGCCTGGGGAGATGCCAGGGCAGGAGGAGCGCTGTGCCAGCCCGGGCAGGGGCAGCCCCTCCATCCCACTCCCTTCCACACCCCTGCTTGGTCTTCCCCACCTGGTTTCAGCAGGATGCCCAGGAGAGGAGGTCGCCCCTTCTTTCCCAAGGTCTCATGCAGTTTCTGCAACAAGCAGGCCATGAAATAAATATTCTCTGTGTGTCCTTGTCAGAGCAGTAGAGATGAGGGCATTTGCCTGCCTGCCCTGCTCTGTGCCTCCAAGTCTCCAGGTCCCTCTGCACCACTTGGCTTGCTTTCTTTTTTTTTTTTTTAATTTAAATCTAATTTTGCTGCCTTATTGTAAGTTCCCACCTAACTCCAGAGCTGCTGTCGCCTCAGGGCTGTGTTGCTGCTTTTCAGTCTTCCCACACCCGCATGTGCAGTCTCTAAAAACTTTGAGAAGTCTCTCCTAAATTTGTGCACTTGGGGTCGTCCTAGGAGGAGTGGAACAAGGGTGAGAGTAGTCTTGAAAAACCCCTTGGTCTGCAAAGTGGAAACTGCTTCCATGCCAGGAATTGCCAGTGAAAATGCACAGAATGTGGGCAGCATGGCTGGGAGGCACAAGGAGCTCAGATGTGCAGCAAGGGCCACATCTAGAGGGGCTGTGCTGTGACCCCACAGCCAGGCAGGCCCCCCCAGGGCAAACTGGGGCTCTTCAGCACACAGGGGGCTCTTCTGGGAAGCTGCATGGGGCTTGTGCTGAGTCCCTGCAGCCTGTGGCTCTTCCTCCCCTGGGATGGGGGCTGGTTAATCTCATCAGTGCAGCACACCCAAATCTATGCCATCACTGCAGCATTATGGCATGTCACCATAGGCTGGCCCAGCCCTGTCCCAGCCTCAGACTCCTGTTTCAGTGAATTTTGTTGCAGATGCCACCATCCTGTCTCCATTAACAGATTAGCACAGCTGAATTTCCCATGCGAGCGCTCCACAGTCTGTCTCATTGTGTTTATTTTGTTCAGGCTGCTTTTCCCTGGGCTTGACAGTGTAATTTGTACAGATCTCTGTTGAGTTTTCCAAACCTTCAAACATGCTTTTTTGTTAGCATGAAGCCAGGACCACTGATAGCAGCAACAGAGCAACAGGAGCATTGAGAAGCAAGCAGCACACCCACCAGCCAGGAAGGCTCCCTCACCTCCCGAGCTGCTCCTTGGCAAAAGCTCCATGGTTCAGAGATTTTAATTAGATCAAATCCTCCAGGTGACCAGCCAAGTATTAAAGGCATACCAATTTCTCAGTTGTGTCTCTTGCTGTAAGAGTTTTTATTATTTATTTTAGAGAGATGTGACAAAAGAGCTTGGATATCCCAAATGTGCCGTTCTCCTTGAATGGCACCAGGAGGTCTCCAGCCCAGGGGATTGTCCTTTCAGTGCACTTCTACTCAGCAAAGTGCCTTCCTGCAAGCTGCTTCTGCACTTGCTCTGGTCTCCATTGCCCAGAGGGACTTGCACGTGAAATGGGATCAGGTTTTTGGACCACATGCTGTTGGGGCCATGGCTGTGGCTTCAGGTTTGGCTGGAGATGAATGAGAGCCCCAGCTGTGAGCTGGGCCTTGGGCCCAGGAGTGGCCTGGGGACAGGTGAAGTTTTAGGGCTTGTGCTGTTTGCCTCTCTTGACTCCCCAGATTAGTTCCCAGTGCATTCAGAGATGCCATCGATGGATCATTGCACAACATATTGGGGTGGAAAATTGCATCCTGCTTTTGCAGGAGACTCTTCTGCATCTCCTGGCATGGGGAGATTGGGGATGGGCTCCTCATGGTGGATGTGTCAGGTCCCACCTGACCCAGGCACTGCAGAAGCTGGTTTGCTTCCAGGGATGCTGCAGGGCTAGTACATGGGGGTCTGAGAATTGTGCTGTGAAAATCTCATTAGCAGGAGGATCCTGGAGCTCCTGGGTTTGTTCTTTCTCCCTCTTGCCCTGTCTGGGCAGGGTCACAGATGCCCCCACCTTGGCAGGGCGCCGGTGCCATGGCTGTGCCTGGATGTCTGCTGCAGCAAGCGGGTGAGGAAGGAGAAATCAAGGGTAGCTTTCAACAAATGTCCTTTTCCTGCCCTGAGGTGAGCCTGGTATTGCCAGCTGGGAAGTCCCACACCAGATTTGCTCTGAGCAATGGTTTTAACTCCAAACTGCTCCTTGCCCAGCTCCATTTGTCTCTGGCTTTGTTTCTTTATGACCCCGCCTGCCTCTGTGTCTCTTATTTCCTGGAGGGGCTGGGCTGTGGCTGCTGCAGCAGCTCTCTGGGAGCAGCAGGTGCTGTAGCAGGGCCGGTGACCTCTGTCTGGCACAGTGCAATTGCTGCTTCAGAGCCCAGCAAAGGCTGGAGAGTGGAGCTGCTCCTGGAGTGGGAGAGCTCTGGGATCAGGGACCAGACAGCTGGCACACTGTGCCCTGACTGTGAAAGCCCTGCCAAGGAGGGAGCCTGCAGCGTCTGATGGCTCCACCGCCTTCCAAGACGCATTAAAAGTGGGCTTGCAATGTGTCAGTGTGCGTGGGAGGAATGGTCTGTCTGTGTGTCTGTCTGTCCCTGGGCAGCTGCTGACATCCTGACCTGAGGTTTCAGCCTGTCCTGGCAGGCAGGAGGGTGGATTTATCCATAGCAGTCCTTGGAGAGGAGCTCTTGCTGTGAGAGGTGTGTGTGATCAGCATGCTGGCAGCAAGCAAGGAGAGGAGGAAACAGGAACTGGAATACGAAGGCTCTTCAGGAGTGGATGTCATGTGGAGTGAGAGGATTAATGGAACCAGGGAGCCACAGGGGAGGGCTCCTTGCCAGGGGAAGCCAGGTGGGATGGGGGGTATGGTGGGAAGGCCCAGGTGACCCAGTGTGCCCTCCCCACCCCTGCTGCCTTCATTTCAGGTGTGTTTCAGGTGGCTGCACCATTTGTACCTTCTCCATAACCATGAGCCAGTGTTGGTGGGAGCTGGGGGATTTTGTTTTGGGATCAGGCTGGATTGACCCTTGTTCATGTCCACTGTGAGGTGGGAATATAGTTAAATAGAACCATTGAAGCTGGAAAATCCCTCCCTGAACACTGAGGCCAAACTATGTCTGATCCCCTCCTCGTCCCCAGCTCAGAGCACTCAGTGCCACCTCCAGCCCTTCCTGGGCACCTCCAGGGATGGGGATTCCAAACCCCCCTGGGCAGCCCCTCCCAATCCCTGAGCCCCCTTTCCATGGGGAAATTCCTCCTGGTGCCCACCCTGAGCCTGCCCTGGCCCAGCCTGAGGCCGTTCCCTCTGCTCCTGTCCCTGTTCCCTGGAGCACAGCCCGACCCCCCGGCTGTGCCCTCCTGGCAGGAGCTGTGCAGAGCCACAAGGGCCCCCTGAGCCTCCTTTGCTCCAGGCTGAGCCCCTTCCCAGCTCCCTCAGCCTCTCTGGGGCTCCAGCCCCTTCCCAGCTCTGTTCCCTGCCCTGGACACGCTCCAGCCCCTCCAGGGCTCTCTGGCCATGAGGGCCCAGAGCAGGACACAGCCCTCGAGGTGTGGCCTCAACAGTGCCAGCACAGGGGACAATCACTGTCCTGGTCCTGCTGCCCCCACAGTGCTGGTACAAGCCAGACCAGGGTGTCTCCCACCTTGCTGTGTCCCACTCTGTTGTTGACCTGTCTTTTGCTTTCATCCCTGCAGCAACCCCAAAGTGCAGATTGAAGCCATCGAGGGGGGTGCCCTGCAGAAGCTCCTGGTTATCCTGGCCACAGAACAGCCCCTGGCTGTCAGGAAGAAGGTGAGGAGTGGGGCTGCACCTCTGGGTAAAGCTGGGATTGTGCTGAACTCCGTGTAAACACCCTCAGGACATCAGGGACATCTGGACAGTGTGGGACCCCATGCTGGGTGGGCTTCACTCCCAGGGGTGCAGAAGGAGGGCCCTGGGTACCAAACCACCCCAGCAGCACCGGTGGAGCCTGCAGTGCCCTGGCTCTGTGGGTGTCCCCCCAGTGCCAGCAGTGGCACTCACAGTGGCTCTGCCAGCCCGTGGGGACAGCACAGTGCCACAGCTCCTGGGGGGCACAGGCAAGGGTCCCCACGGTAGCACAGCCGTCACAGGCTGACAAACACAGGAGCTGACGTTTGGAGGAGCTAATTGCTGCAGCTAGGCCTGTGTCCTGCCTTTGGCAGAGGCTTTGGAGCAAGGAGCAGCACCAAGAGCCCCAAGCCAAATGTGCAGCGCTGTCCATTGGGCTGGGGGCTTCCTCGCCCCCTCCCTCCCTCCCTGCTGTATTCCCTGGAGCATGAGATCCCATTACCCTCACTGCAGTGTGTGATGCCACCTCTGTAACACCACCTGGCTGCTCCCAAACCCCAGCCTCGTTTTCCACAGGGACCTCCTGCATGAGGGGTCCAGCAAGGCGGGGAGACCATGGGCTCTTCCATTCACCTGTAATGAGCTCCTTAAAATATGTTCCCCTTTAACCCTGGTAAGAGTTTTCCAGCAAGTGAAAGGCACAGGAGAAAGCTGTGGAACCCTGTTGCATTTGGCCATGGATGTGAGGAGACCCCACAGGATGCTCCATGCTCAGAAACTCCTCCCAGGAGTGCCCGTGGCTCAACCCAGAGCTCCTTTTGGGGTGGGGAAGGATGGCTGGGCACGCAGGGGCTCTCACAGTGCTGCTGTGAACCAGAATAGTTCTTTCCAATGAACCTGAGTGCATCGTGCTGGCAGCCCCTGCAGAAATGAGAGGGGTGGCCCAGTCTTGTCCACGTTCACACACAGCTGTACAAGACCCTCCAAGGGTTGAACCCTCTTTTCCAGGAGGACAGAGGTTTTAATTCCCAGCTCCCGTGCTGTGTGCAGTGTCCTGTGTCTCCAGAGTGGATCCCAAGGCCAGGCTGGTGGCCCAGCCCGTTCCTGCACAGGGCCGCAGCCCCGGGCTCCTGCTCCGATGGTTTTTCCGCCCCGGTGCTCGCAGCCCTGCACGGCAGCGAGGCCAAAAGTGCATTCCTTCCCTCCGCCGTCCTCCGGCCTACGATTCAAAAGGGAGACAGTAGCATCTCAAATTCACCAGCAGCAACGCGGAAAATGGAAAATAGAAAGAAACGGGAGCGGGGAAGACGCGGCTGTCAGCTCGGATCTGTCCGTGCGGAGCGGGCGCGGCCCGGCCCCGTGTGGGGAGCGGCTCAGGCCGCGGCGAGCAGCGCGTCCCCCGCCCCGGGCGGCGCGGCCGTCCCTGCGCTGGCAGAGCAGCCGGGGTGACAGCAGCGCTGCGCTGGCCCCTCATTGCCTCCTCGGCTCCGAGCCAAGCCCCTGCGGCACCGCGGGGTGCTGGGCTCTGGCTGGTGGCTGCGGGGCTGCGCCCTGACACAGCCTGGGCCGGGCCTTCTCATGGCCTTGTCCTCTGGGGGTGTGGGGACATCACCCCTGACATCCAAATCACCTCGTAGGGATCAGGCTCTGCTGGGTGCTGCTGGACACTCCTCACCCCATAGTGGGGGTGAACATGGAGAAGTGATGGGGTTGGGACTGTCAGGGGCTGGCCACAGGCTCCTCAGTGACAGCCCAGACTGGGGTTTGGATGAAGTACCCATGATTTGCAGCCTCACAGTGCTGGGGAGGATTGGGATTGCAAACAGGACTGCTGGAGATGTCCCTCAGCAAGGAGAGGTTGGGATGCATTTTCCACGGAGCTCTGCACAGATGGGCTGGAGTGTGTTTCTGCTGTCCCCTTGGGGTGCCATCAAGAGGGGCCATGCCACATGGGGTGGCCATGGCCACCTTGCTGATTGCCCTCTCTTTCTCCACCAGGCTCTCTTTGCTTTGTCCTCCATGCTGAGGCACTTCCCCTATGCCCAGCAGCAGTTCCTCAAGCTGGGCGGCCTCCAGGTGCTCAGGAGCCTCTTCCGGCAGAAGGGGATGGAGCCCCTCCATGTCCGTGTGGTGACACTGCTCTACGACCTCATCATGGAGAAGGTGAGAGCTGGGGTGGCACCTGGCCAGGCACTCCCCACCTTCACCCTGAAACCCAGCCAGGCCTGAAAATCCTCCCAGGATGAGGATGAGGAGGAGCCAGCCCAGCATCAGTGGGGATGAGTCCCCTTCAGCCCCTTGGCCAACACCACATCAGTGCCTGGGGAAACCTAGAAGAGCTGAAACCTTTGTTTGCCTTGAAGTCACTGCCAGCATTTCCTCCTGAGGGTGTTTAAACAGCGGGACACAGAGGACACAAGTAGGGAATGCTGGCCCTGGGCTGTGGTGTCCAGCCAAGACCAGGGGACAGGCCAGCTCTGCTGTGTCCCTGCCTGCCAGAGAGCCCTTTGCCTGCTGCACGTCCCTCGCTGGAGCCCAGCCCGCCACATTCTGTGTTTTATTTTCAAATACCCTGGCTTACTGCTGTAAGTGTCAGTTTAAAGCCTGTCTTTTCCTTGCCATGGCTTGTTGTTCAGTCTGTGTGTTTCCTTGACTCCAGAGAATGGGAATTAAATCCACTCTGGCTCAGTTTATGGCCAATTTGCCCTGCGGATTATGGCTGCTCTAATACCTGGGTTGGAGGCACGGCAGAGCAGCACCTCTCTGTTAAATCAGTTATTTTCCAGGAGACTTTGTAAAGGTGCAAATTATTTTAGCAGGTCTGAAATCTTATCAGGTGCTGACTCTAACATGATCCTGTCAGCTCCATGGGAAAGGAGCAGGCAAGGGCGTTTTGACTCAAACCATTCCCATTTGATCCTGCTGCCCATTTCCCAGCTCTCCCCTCCGGCAGCCCCATCTGTTCCTACCTCCATGTGTCTGGGGCAAGCACAGCCTGGCAGATTCTCAGGTTTATGTTAAAACAATGATATTTAGCTGCTCTTTGGGTTGGGAATTCTGTACCCTGGGTGCTGGGGGGCTGCTCCGAGTGGGGTGGCAGGTTTGGGATGGGCTGGGTGACTCTCAGATGGATTGGTTTGGAATCATAAAGCACCCTGGCAGCTCTCAGTGCAAAACAGGAGTCACTGGGGCTCTGAATGCCTCTTCCTGCCATATTCCTTCCCTTTCACCCCAAATCCTGCCTGCACTTCAGCAGGCAGCTCTCAAGAGGACCAGGAGAGGGGAGGTCTCCTTGGTGTTGTCCTTCCAAGTCCCTGCCTGGAAATCTCATGCTATCAACAGCCTCTCCACCAAAGGGCTCACAGGGTGGTGTGGGAGAGTTTCCCTTCCTCCCCCTGGCCCCCTGCCCCTCTGGGCTGGTCTCTCTCACTGTAAGGGATCCAGCCCCCTGCAGAATTTCAGTACTGGGGTTTTCTGGACCAGGCTGGCAGGGAAAGGTCTGGCTGTGGCTGGAGGAGACTGAGACCCCCATCTCTGGAAGGAACAGCATGGAGCCAAGTGATGATGTTCATTAGGTGCTCCAGGCACCTGTCAGCAGGAAAAAGCATCAGACCAAAGACTTTACAAGTCTTGCTGAGCTTCCTGCCCCTGAGTCCCCTCCCAGGCTATGTGACACAGAAACCCCCAGTCTCTGTGAGGTTTCCAGGGTGGAAAAACAGCCCCTGTGTGTCCAGGGAGCCAGGACACAACCTTGGGCTGGTCTTGTGTGACAAGTCCCCATCCACGGCAGGTGGTAGAGGACACGCATCCTCCTCTACTGTGTCACCTCCTGGGAGCAGTTGCTCCCTGACAGGGACATTAATCTGTATTCCACCACTTCCCACAGATGCTGCTTGAGGACTCCCAGCACGGAGAGCAGATGGAGGAGAAAATCCAGCAGTACCAGCAGGTCAGGCTGGTGCCGGCGGTGGTGGAGCAGGGCTGGTGTGCCCTGGTGCCCAATCTGCTGGCCATGCCCGAGCACGACACCCGTGAGAAGGTCCTCAAGCTGGTGGGGGTCCTGGTGGCCTTCTGCAGGGAGCACTACCGGGGGGACCCCGCCCTGGGCACCACCCTCAGCCTCCTGCGCAGCGAGTACGAGGAGCTGGCGGCCGAGGAGCAGAGGGAAGGGGACAAGGATGGCTACTTCAGGGAGCTCCTGGCCTCTATTAACACCATCATCCAGGAACTGAGGTGAAACTGGGGTTCTGTCCAATCCCAGGGAATTCAGGGTGACAGCAAGTTTGGATGGCACCGGTGCAGGTGCACTTTGGAATAAACTGCTGGACTAAATGAGATCCCACCACTGTGTGCAAACAACTTTGTTATTAAAATACATTGGGGTGTGGGGAATGTCTTGTTTTCATGGCATACTGCTGGAAGAATGGAGGGGCACAGTGGAGGGAACAAGCTGGGGGCTCAGCTGGGGAATTTGGGATTTGCAGAAAGGGAACAAGCGGTGTTCCCATGGGGGCCATGCTTGTGTCACTCCCAGGAGGGGATGTTTGAATGTTTGAATCCCTGCACTTCCTCCAGGCCTGGCAGAGCCCGGCTGGTCCCTGCTATCCCTCAGCCCTTGCAGGGCTCTGCCACCACCAGGGATGGGCACAAGTGCCACCAGATCCATCCCCACCTGTGACCTTGGAACCACCAGGCTTTGTGCTCAAATATTTGAGGCTCCCTTGTACAGTGTGTCACTTGTCACTGTTAAGTAGCAGGGCTAATTATAACTAATTTTTGATCTTTCTCTTTTTGGGGTTTCAGGCTGTTTTGCTGGCAATAATTTTTTTTCTATTTTTATCTGAAATACATTTCCCAGCCAGCCTTGCCAAGGCTTTGCTTTGTAGGTTTAAAAAAAATAAAATCTGATGGTAACAGCCAGGGCAACCATGGGAAGGGACTTTTCTGCTGGAAACCTGAGCCTCTGGAGTGATGCCAGGTGAATCAGGGATCCAGCAGAACTGGAGGGCATCAGCACAGGGATTTCTCAGCCCCTACCTAGCTTTGTCGCTGTCACAGCTGGATTTAAGGTGGGGATTGTCTAATACCTCCTTAGGGAATGAGTCAGGGAGAAAAACACCCTGTCCAACCCCAAAGCCAAAACCCCACTCACTCTTCCTTAAAGTCTTAAACCTGACAAGTTTTTGAGCAGAGGCTCACTGGGGATGCCTGTGCTGGCCCTGGGGATGTAAAAGGTGCCCATGGGCCTCCAGGGTAGCTCGGGAGGGAGCAGGTGATGGCTCCTGGTCAATGCCACTCGCTGCCAGCCCTGGAATGGCCCCTGTAGCCTGGGATGGCAGCAGGAAGTGCCCAGGAAGGTCCTGGTGACCCCCTCGGGCTGTTTCCCGCACACCGGCAGAGTGACACAGCCAAGGACATGGAACACTCAGAGGAGGCCAAAAAATGATAACAAATAACAATTTCCTGGCAGTGCTGCTCCTGAGGCACTGGGCCCTGTCAGGGCACTCTTGGGGCAGAGGCTGTGTGAGGTCTTGGGCAGTACTGGCGTCAGGGACCCAAACCCACACCCTGTGTCCCTGTGCCCAAAGGGCTCCAGACCCCGCAGGGGGGGCAGGAGCCCAAAGAGGGGTGGCCAGAGGAAACCCCTGGGCTGTAGCCACCCCCTCTCTGCAGCTCCTGCACGTCTCAGGGGTCATGTCCAAGCACTGGCAGTGCAGCTGGGTGGTGGCATGGGGAGGTGGTGACAGCCATGGAACCGTGGAGGGCACCAAGAGCTGCGCCATGGGGGCTGCAGCCCATTCCTCCGTGTGCGTGGCCATGTGTCCCCAGAGGGTCACAGAGAAGTGCCAGCGAGCCCTGGGCTGCTTTCCTGGCCATAAATGCCAGCCCAGGCTGGTGTCCCCACTAATGACAGCTTTGTGTCCCAAATGGCGCTGCTGGTCCACAGCCCGAGACAATGACAGGGCTGCTGCACCTGCCTGGTCTTCCCCTGGCAGGGCCAGGGCCGGGCCAGTCCTGCCCCAGCCCCTGTGCAGAGCCAGCTCTGCTGTGCTGGGAATCCCTCAAATTCCTGCAGGCACGGAGCAAGGCAGGGCTAGAGAGGCCCAGGGGTGGGGGGTGCTGGGGCAGATGGAAACCTTGGGTAGGGCTCACCAGACCCCCTCCCAGTGCAGGTGTGGGAGGTGGGATGGGCACTTCCATACTTAATTTTGGAGCTAACAGAGCCCCCCTGCTGCTCCAGCTTCAAGAGAGGGTCAAGTGTTAAGTGCTGCAGTCACACAAGTGGCCAGGCCAGGACCAGCTCCCACTCCTTCCCCCTGCACCCACCAGAGCATCCGGAGGGCTGTGCAGGCTCAGCCTGAGCTCCCGGAATCCTGGCACCCTTTAGGCAGGGAGTGGCTCGGAGCAGGGCCCGCGGGCTGGGTCTCCCTGGGACGCTCCCCAACCCTCTCCATCCGCAGCACAGGCGGGGCCGAGCCCTCAGCACTGAAGCAGCTGATGTGCCTTGATGGATTTTTCCTTTTCTCACCCCTTTTTTGGGGTTTTGAATGCACTCGTCCTTCCTCACCCTCTCTGCTCTCTCCTCAATTTTGTGTTTGAGGTTTGGCTGCCGTGGCCTGGTTTGGACCCAGCACTCGCGTAAGCAAACGCAGCTCGGGGTGCCCCGCTCCCCTCTCCTGTCCCGCTCCCGACACATCCCAAAGGCGCTGGGAGCAGGCAGAGCTCGCAGCGGGAAAGGCGCTCATTAACGGCCATTAAATCGTGGCACGGAAACTTCACACACAATTAAAGCGGCATAAATTCAACGTGGCTCCATTCACCGCGGAATTGAATTAAGAGCACTTGAAATCTGGAATAAGACGTATCTCCTGAGGATTTAATGTGGTTTCACTAATACACTTTAGAAGATAATGTGGGTTCATCTTTCTGAGATCCCTGCACTGCCAGGTCTGCCGGGCTCTGGCACAGACCCAGCAAAGCTGCTGTCCCACTGCACTGCAAAAAACCCCAAACCCAAGCATCTTCAAATCACTGCAAAAACCCCCGAAAACCCCTCTAGCAAGTAGTCCGGCGTGTTCCAGGCGGTGCCTGGGGAGCAACCGTGGGGAGCTGGCGGGTGGGGAAATCCCAAAGCCCTTCCCTGCCCAAAGCCACGGCGGGTCCCCCATCTCCACGGAGGGCAGGGGATTGGGGAGGTGGCGTTTGGCTCCTCGCTCACGGCCGGGGGGAAGCGGCGGAGGCACCCCCGGAGCTCTCCCCGCCCGTTCGCTCCCTCCCGAGCCGAGCATCGTCCTCCGGCAGCGAGAGCGACAGCACGAGCCCTTCCCCAGCGCTTAATTACATGGAGCAGTAATTACTGTAATTCTCTCCAATTGGCTCCCTAATAAAGTCACAGCTTCGCTGGCGGCCGGACCCCCTCGCCGAGCCGCGGCTCCAGCGCCGCTTTCACTCGCAGGGCTGGAATTCCCTGACACCGGATCGGCGCTTTTGGCTTTTGAACTCCTGAACTACCTGGGGCTGGGGCTGGTGCCGAACAACCCGGAGGGGCCGGAGGCATCAGCACCGGGGCTGGAGTCGCTCCGGGATGAGGAACTGCCCTGCCCTGCCAGGATCCGCCGCTCCCCAGCCCCGCTGTCACCACCACGTCCCCAGCTAAACCGGGATTTCATGACACAAAATCCCCCCTCTTCTAAGGGGACAGGCGTTTTCTCCCCTCCAACCGCTGCTGCTGCACTTCTGAGCAATTAAGTGTTACACCAATAATGATTCACCTCGATGCCCTTCTCTGCTCCAAACCCAAACGCAATTCCCAGAGGAGCAATTCTTGGGTACAAAGGAAATGTGAGCTGAGGTTTTTCTACCTTCTGTCCCCATGGCATTCCTGCTGCTCCTGCACCCCCTGGGGCTGTAGCTCTCACCAGGGGAACCACTTTTAATTTCTTGATATTCAGTGTTTGTAGCATAAATTAAACGAAGATGTATTTAAAAGATAAATAAGTGTAAATTTGTCTGTACATCTTAATAAGGGTTATTTTTTAAAGCTCATTAATAGATTGTACTGGTGGGAGGCATTGGATGTACTCCCTAAACAGCTCAGGGAATGTCACCTTTAAGACAATACCAGGAGAAAAAAACCCTATATTGTATAAATTCAGTTAATTATTTTCTCTAAAAGAAGACCTATAGCCTGTTAACCCCCAAACGGCAGTGGAGCACAGCTCCCCCTCTGAGCCTGTTTACATGTTAAGAGTGTATGAAAATATCCTATGCTTGAAAACATAATACATTTGGCAAAAATATCTCAAAAACTATTTAGCTTAATTATGATCAGCATTACAGTAACATGACAGCAATAACCTTAATACAGTAAATTATGAGCTGATTGAGATAAATAAAATTATAACATTTCAGTGCCAAGGTTCAGCTCTAAAATGGAGCTGCATTTTAGACTGACTCCAGCCCAGGCTTTTCCAGCTCCACAGGAACAGGCACCGTGGTGCTGCCCCGTGCAGGCACCGCTTCCCTGCACACGACTCGACTGGGACGTGTGAAACACGCTGAAATTCATAAAATTTAAATAAGACAGTGAAATTATACCTTGTAGCTATAGTTATCACAAATAATGTACAGTCTAAATTGCAGCCTGAGCAAACACGATTTCCTGGGTGCCTCTGGAAGCCCAAGGAGGGATGCAGAGCAATTATGAGGAATGAGCACAAAGCTGATTTGCATCTGAATGGCGAAGGGGGGGGCGATGGGCGGGCTAGGCCCGGCTCCATTCACAGCACCACAATGCACCAGCTGGGAAAAGCAACTTTATTAGTGTCCCGCAGCAAAATACATTAGTAATTTGTAACCAGGCATTACAATTCCCGTCCGTGTCACGGGGAGCCATCGGCCGCCCACGCCGGGGGAGGTTTCCGCAGGGATCGGCCCCGGGGGCTCCCCTGGCAGCGGAGCCGCTCCGGAGCGGTGCCAGGAGCACAAGGGAACCCCAGAGGGCTCCGGGGCAGCCCAGGAAAAGCAGCACCACGGCCCCAGGGCACCACCGAGCCCAGCTCCAAACACGATCCTCAGCAAAGCCCGGCCCAGGCACGGGTGTAGCGTTTTTCCAGTTGTGATCACACAGCCGGTGCCTGCTGCAATTTCAAACTCCTCTGAGCTTGCTCCCTCTCCACCCCCACAGCAGAGATACACATCACATACAATACTTTCATTAATTTTTTTTTGAGTAAAAAATCTATTTTTTTTCTCTTGATCACCACGATAAACTGAGTCTCTGAGTATCATGATCCAGTATTAGTGTTAACCGTTAGTGTTACTGTAAAATCCTCTTTGGTTATAGAATATTTCATTTAAAGCAAGATTATAAAAAACAGTTTCCAGCTAAAAATCCACCCCTGTAATCTAAAAGCCATCTAAATTACCACACTTCTGCAGGCTGAAGATATACTGATAGGACTTAGAAATTTAAGTATCTCCCCAGGTAATCTAAACAAAGTTATCAAAATTATATTAAGTAAATACATTTGGAGGAATAGTAAATTTTTGAAAAATCCTTAGGGTATTAAAAGTAGAGTTCTGGAAGTAGCAGTAGTGGGCTAGAGAAAAACACCCCCGAGCCAGAGCTCTCCTCTAGATACTCTCCATGGCCTTGAACTCGCTGAGGGCCTGCACGGGGTTCACGTGCTTCTTCTGGGATGCCCTCTTGATTTTCGTCTGGGTCTCGTCCTGTTTCTCCCTCTTGACCAGGGGTTTCTTCTCTGGAGCCTTCATCTTCCAGGAGACGGCCGGGAGGTTGAGGGAGGCCATGCCCTGGGACTTCTGGTACTTGGTGGACGCCACGTAGGAGGCCTTGACCGTCTGCACCACGGCATTCATCAGGTTCTTGGCTGCCTGGATCAGGGACATGGCACTGTCCACCTGCCAAGGGACACAGAGTTACACACCATGGAACCCCCAAACACAGCCTTCCACCGAGAGCACCACAGGCCGGGGGGTAAAACCACTTGAAAACTGATTTCTATTTTTCCTTTGAAACCTGAGGCTCCCGGTTTGAGGCAGGGTTTTTTTGGATGCTCAGTGGTTACAAAGCTGACTTGTGTCACCAACACAAAAGCAGGGTTTGCCCCCCTGTATGCATTTTCCACATCAATGGCAACTGGAAACATTTGTATTCTGCCCTTTGCTTTTGTGACTAAGATTTAACAGTTGCTTATTCTCTAATGAGATTAATAAAGCTGTAGTAATATCTTAATCACTGATAATAAATATTTAAATTGCCCTAGAATACTAAATTGTATTGGGAAGGGAGGAACACAACTTCATCACCAGCCAGGCCTGGAGCCCTTTCCCAGCTGGCTCCTGATTTACAAGAGCATCAAAACACGGAAAAACATGAATTTGTCAAAGCTGTGGGGCACAGCAGGGACAAAGAGCTGAGACCAGGGCTGGGTGGAAGAGAGAGGGGAGGAGCACTGCGGTGACCTCAGCTGGGACCCCCTTCTCCAGGGGCCAGTGTCCTGCTCTGGGTGGGATCCCCAGCTTGTCAAGGCCAAATGGGCTGGGACAGGGGTTTGATCTGGGGCAGGGTTTGGTTCTGGTGGCTTTTCTGGGGCACTGTCCCCTCCCTTCTACTCCACTGTGCCCCAATTGCTACCATGGCACCTCCGATCCTCTGGCAAGCCCCTGTGCTCTCCCCTCCTCCTCATGAGCCTGGAAACCACTGTGCTGGAGTGTTTCCAGGAATCCTCACAGCAAGAGGAATCATTAAAGGCCAGGAGAGCAGGGAGGGGCTTTTCTGAATGACCTGTCAGACTCTGCAGGTGCCAGCTCTGCCCTCCTGGGCTCTGCTCTGCTCTCACAGCACTCGGGTGCAGGGGCAGGGCATCAACACTGGACAGAACCTTCCTTTCAGAGTGGTGATGCCTCTGGACTGGCTGAGGTCTTCATCTGATTATCCCATGGAGCTCAACACTGCTGCTGGCAGCCCTCAGCCCCAGTGGACAGGCTCAAGGAGAAGGGATGAAACCAGGAGATCAGACTAGAGATGCCAGGCTGTTCTATCATTGATTTATGGCAGAGGGATGTAAATCCTGGAGGCATTGAGTAACTGCAGTGAAGCCCAGTAACACATCTCCTGCTTTGACAGCACCATGCCTTCAGCCTCCCAGCTCCCAGGACATGAACAGCAGCACATCCCACCACAGCCCCTGCAGCTGCTCTGGGGGCTGGAAAGGCAGCAGGGAGGGCAGCACAGCCCCATCACCCCCAGATGGGCTCAGCTCGTGCAGGGATATCTATTGCTGACTGCTCCTGCTGCCCCAAAGCTCTCCTTCCACAGGTCTCTCTGGTTTTGGGGGGAAATCTGTGCTACTAAGTTTAAGCAACTGAGATATCAAACAGGGTTTCACTGGAAAATATCAGTGGCAGAGGATGCCCAGGGAAGCTGTGGCTGCCCCTGGATCCCTGGAAGTGCCCAAGGCCAGGCTGGATGGGGCTTGGAGCAGCCTGGGACAGTGGAAGGTGTCCCTGCTCATGGCGGGGGGTGGCACTGGGTGATTTTTAAGGTCCTTTCCAATCCAAACTGTTCCATGATTCTGTGGTATCAAAATGGCAGAATGTGGGAAAATTCTCCATTTGATGATCAGGGAGCAATTCTGGACTATCCAAGGGCCAATTCTGTCCCTTCTTCCAACCTCCTTCCTCAGTCCTGACACGGCTGGGCAAAAGCACCAGAAGTGACCAAACGTGCCTATGCAGGGCAAGGAAGAGTATGCCAGAAGAAATTAAGGATTTAGCTCCACTTCCCTCCCCCCAAATATCTGTCATACAGAATTCTCTTAGGAGGCAGCATTTCATGAACTACAGTGAAAAAAATTATTTGCAAAGTAATGGCTGGAATAAGGAAGCAAGCTGGCCTGGGGCAGCTTCCAGCTGTCAGAAACCAGAGCAGCCACTAAAAATCCCTGCACTCTTCAGGGCACAGCCATCCTGAAATATTAACATCTCCGGAGCGTTGCAGGACCCCAGCATGTTCCAAGGCTGTGCAGAGACGTGGGGCAGGTTTGACTGTGCTGATAAAGTGATTTAACCTCACTAAGAGTGAAAAGCAGTCTGGAAAACAGATCACACAGAGGTGAAGTGAATCTGTCAAGAAAGCCTTTTGAATAAGGAAATGTGAAGTCTGTATTTTCACAGCAAGCGTTCCTCCCCAGAACAGCGAGGCAGCAACACAAACTCTGCATCCATTAGAACTCAGAGTGCTCCAGCATCTCCAGTCTCTGTTCCGTGGGGTCTAACACAAAAGCTCACATGGAATAACCCGTGGGAGCAAAGCTGCCCGAGGCAGCGTGTGCCATACGTACCCCGGAGACGACGAGCTCCCCGCCCAGGTTCTGCACCTCGGCCTTCACCTTGCTGCAGATGTTGAGCTGGTGGCAGTAGAGCGCGATGCGCTGCAGGTAGGCCAGCAGGTCCTGCTTGCACGCCGAGTCTGGGCACTGTGGGTGACACGGGCAGGGCTGAGGCAGAGCCAGACACACTCCAGGCACCTCCCCAGGAGCAGGGAATGGGCCGGGACAGCGCTGCCCTCCCTGCTGAGCCTGGGCTTTGAGACAGCTGAGCAGAGTGAGAGGCACCTAAACCCAGGAGCCATGAGCAGGAGCAGCACTGCACAGGCTCCTTCCACTGCCCTTCAACAGCCCTCCCAGGGAGGAGGAAGAGGAGGAAGAGGAGGAAGAGGAGGAAGAGGAGGAAGAGGAGGAAGAGGAGGAAGAGGAGGAAGAGGAGGAAGAGGAGGAAGAGGAGGAAGAGGAGGAAGAGGAAGAGAAGGAGGACTATTTACCCTCCCCAGAGCAGGTCCATCAGCTGTAAAAGGTTCTTCCTGTACTGCACAGGACACAGCAGCAATGGTCTGACACCCAAGATCCTGAGCTGCATCTAGCAGGTGTTACCAAGTCCTTCCTCAATCCTCAATCTTAATATTCCAAGCTCAAAAATGATAAACCCGACAGCGACTCAATTACATGCAGCAAACAGAGATTTTCCTGACTTCTGCTCCCATCTTGTAGCAGTGGGGAAGGCAGGTTCCTCACCAGGCACAAAATGACATTTTTAAGGTGCTTGCTGCAGCACTCATCCGTAAGAGAAATGCAACTTTTTCAGCTTTGCACACAAGGCTCTGCAGGAGTCCTCTCTGCAGTTTGGGAAGGTGGCATTTTCTGGGACAGAACTGAAGAATGAGCCACGGATGAGCCAGGCTCAGGCTGGATTTCCAGACCAGAGGGGAGCCCAGCTGAGGAGCAGCCACGGTCGAGAGCAGGCTCTGTAGGACATAAAGGCTGTGGGAAGGGTTCTGCTGCTCTCAGCAGCCCTGCAGCCCCTTTAGCAGCAGCAGCAGGTCCCCCACAGGCCACCTCAGCCCCAGGGGCAGCCCACATGCTCTCTCACACACACACACACACACACATCACCTACAGCTTCACTTACATCACACTGGGTCACACCCCACATTGCTTAAGCCCTGCTCTGAACCCCAGAGAAGCATCCCTTGTACCCCACAGACAGCTCCTGTTCCATGGAAATGGCCACTCATCATCTCATCTCCCCACCCAGCACCCACAGGCCTCCTGGACAGAACCACCATCAGACTCCCACTGATCCTTATCTCCTGCTCTAAGGCAGGCTGCACTGTGCCCAGCATTGTTTCAGCTGGAGCAGTGGAATTCACCCAGCATTATCCAGGGACAGGACTACACCCTGCAGGCATCTCCAGCCTCTGGACAGCTGCACCCCATCCAGAGTGATTTAAGAGCTCTTTTTCACACATCCCTGTTCACAGCAAAATCCCATTTCACCTAAGACCCTGATCCTGTGCAATGGACCATCTGATGAAGATTCATAACGGACACGGCATGACTGAAAGATTAATCTTCAATGTGGCACCACTTCATTACTTAATGCCTCACTCCAGCTGAGGGCTGTTGCACTGGCCATGCAGCCTCTCCTCCCCTTTGAGGGCAAGGTAAAAATTTCCTCTTGGCTGTGAGCAGCAGGCTCTGAGCCCTGATTCTCCCTGCAGACCTTCTCTCCTTAGCTATGAGACGGAAGCAGAAGCTCTTGTCTTCGTATAAAAGAGGAGCAGATCGTGGTGCACACACAGGGATATGCAAACATGGTCCCACTCACGTGGAGGAGCATTTCCTTCCCAACAGCACTAAATCTGCCAGAACAGGCATTTCCCTCTGCAGTGAAGGTGAGTGCAGCTAACAGATACATTTGTTTTTTTCTAGGGCCAGAACAAATGGCTTTTGTAAGGCAAAGTGGTCTCTGTGCTGAGCAGAGGTAACTCAGGCGCTGCAGTGATGTGCCCACAGAGCTCACACACACAGGGGCACTGCAGTGGGAGATCTGCATGGCTTTATGGGCATTTGACCCCACCAACAGACATAAAACCACCTTCTTAGTCCCAAGGAAAATGATGAACACCCAAAGTAATTGCAACTCTCAACGTGGGCATGCAGCTTCCATCAGTGCAGTGAAGTCCTGCCTAACGAAGCAGCAAAGCTTGCAGGTTAATTTTTTAAGCTAATCAATATTAGTCAGCAGTACAAGATGTTTAAGAGCAAGTCCACAAATAGCCCTGGCCAAAGAGCTAATGAAAAGCCCAAATTACCATTTTGGAAACTGCTCTCCATCTCCCAAAGAGCTCATCTAACACAGCGAGTGAGCAGCACAGCAGTGCAGGGGCTCGAGGGCTGACAAATGCCCTGTACAGCACATCAGGGGATGGCTCAACAATTCCAGCTCCTCTGTGGGGCTGTGAAACCCTTCAAGGAAAGACTGTCAGGGCAGGAGGCTGCTGCATGTTCACCAACAGCTGAGGAAGGCAGCAAAACCTTCGTGGAATAGGAATCATCACTGGGCTGTGTACATCAATCCAGTGTGAGATGGAAACCCAGATCCTCTCCTGTGTGTGCTATTTCTGCAGGCAGGATCGAGGACTCAGCTCAAAGACAGATGAGGTTTAAATGGAGATGTAACACGAGATAAAAAAGAGCATCAACAAAAGGCACTGCGGGTGCCTGCAGGAGCCCTGTCCTTTCCTAGGCAGAAGCACTCGGATAAAAATCAAAAAACCCAAAAGGCAACAATTTGAACACTGATCAAGAATGATGACATTACTGGACTAACCCACAGCCACAACCCCCATCTGCAGAGATGGATGGGTTCTCACAGACACAGCACAGCCTAGCAGGGAGTGCAGTGCAGATGGAAATGAATGTATTGGGGGACACACCACCTTCCCAACGCCCCCAAACTGAGCTGCTGCCACAGACTCAGGGAAGGTTACTGGCAAAAGCTAAGCTGGCTGCCCCAGGTCAAATCCAGGCTCCATCCTAGACACAGCAAACACCCCCCACTTTCAGTTCCTGCCGCCCCAGCTGAGCCTGCAGAGAAGCAGAATCACCCTTTCCTCTGTTTTTGCAGAGAAAAGGGGCAGGGGAGGACAGCAGAGCCCTGGTGGTGTGCGCTCATGGACACAGACCATCCCCAGTGGCTGCAGGGGAGAGCCAGCAACCCCAGAGCTTCTTCCTCCCACTGCTTCTCCCTTTGGGAATGGGCCCTGCTGCACCAGGAATTCCCAAAAAATGCCCCTCAGCCCCAGGTGCTTGCTGGGCCCAGCAGGAGCTGCCAGCAGCTGTTGTGGGGAGCCAGCTCCCTGGGAGGATGGGCACTGACCACGTGTGCCAGCAGCTGCCACCAGCCTGTGCCCAGGGTCCCCATGCCAGCCCCCCAGCAGGGACCAGTCTCCCCAGCACGAGGCTGCTGGAGCCTTTTACTGGGAAGTGGGGCAACCCTACCCTGACCCCCAGCTGCTTCTCAGGGGGTGATCAGAAGTGATGGAACCTCAGCCTCCCACCACCACGGAAGGAAAAAAGAACAGAAAGTTCCTTTGGCTTTGCAGGTGTTCTGACATTGAAAAAAGAAATAATAGAGAGAACCCTTGCTGCAAACCATTGTCATCTGTGTTGTGCTCAACTGCTTCATATTCCCCTGTTCCCAGCAAGCAGCAGCTGCTTGGAGGGAGGGATGGAAACCTCGGGGAGAACCTGCAGCTGATGGCAGAACTCATCCCAACAGACAGGGAATTCCTGGGACAGCAGCTCTTGGAGCCCCAGAGGAATGTGCTGCAGAAGGGCCTGATGGCAGAGCTGGGAGCTGCTGGCACACTGACACGAGGGGTCACAGCTCTGGTGTCACCCAGCACACAGGACACAGCCCCTCCGTGTGCTCCCTCCTCCAGGGGCAGGCACAGCAGGAACCAGGAGCTGCTCCTGCTCTGTAGCTGTCACTCTGCTCCACATTAACATGTTTCTAAAGAGTATGCAAGCACATCTAATGAAATATGCAGACTCAAAGTATTAGCAGAGTATGGAGTCAGGAAAAAGCTATATTCTTGTCAAAATGACTAACTGTACAGTGCTGCTCATATTTATCTTCAAACAAGTGCTTAATCTGTTACATTTTTAAGGACCTTACTGCTACTGAAAGTAGTTTTCTTTTATATTTTGAAATGGCTTGGTACAGAAAACCATATACCAACTTTGCATAAAACATGTGAATAAAAAAAAAGAAAAAGCATTGTAAACCTTCTGCCCAAGCTCCCCTGAGACCTTGAACACAAACTGCTCCTTGCTTCATTTACCTACACCAGCAGCACACCCTGGTTCTTACAGAAACAAGGCTGTCAAAGTGCTGTAGCAAGGAAAGCCATTTGAAAAAACACTTATCAAATTATCTCCCCATTGAACATTTCTCACTGCATCATTAATAAAGGAGGGTGTAGACAAGCACCTCTGAATGCAACATTAAGAGAGAGTCCTGCACTGCAATGATTTACTTTCAAGTGACACTGGTTCAGTGAAAACCTTGCAGTACAAATTTCCATCCTGAAAAGGCCTGGAAAGCAAGTGACAACTGGGAAAACAAAGTTTAGCCCATGATCTCAGACTTAATCTCCTTGCATTTCAGAGTCTCTCTTGAAGGTGGAATATTATTACTAATGTTGATGTTTCCCTGCTATTTGGGTGTGGGCTGAGGCCAAAGGTGCTCTTGCTTGGCCCAGTTTCTAAGTGGCTCAGGACAGGCATTGCATAAATAAATCCCTGAGCTGGCCATGCTCGTTCAATCCTGTAAGAATTCCTTCCCAGCCCTGGGACAGCACAGCCATCCTCGGGTTCCTGCAGGCCTTGCTCCAAGCCTTCATCAGCTCTGACAGTGAAAAACAACCAGGGAGCTCTGACCCCTCCCCACTCAGTCTGTGGAGCAGTCTGTGTAAGATTGTTGATCTTACAAAGCTGCCTCAAAGCCAGGATTAAAGGTGGTGCAATAGGCCAGGTGCCATTGTGCAGGGGCTGTGCTTTGGGAAGCACCAGGAGTGCTCTGGGTGTGATGTGAGCCCAGCCTTGTCCTGCTCAGCACTGGCACTGCCCTGGCTCTACGTGACCTGAAGCAGGGCTGGCACAAAATGCCAGGTGCCCGATTCCAGCCAGGGAGCTGCTGTGTCACTGCTCAGGGAGGCAGGAGAGCAGCTGGAAAGAACAGAAAGAACAGAATTTTCTAGCAGCAGATCTGGAAAATCAGTTAAAAACCCCAAAAGCAAACACATTTTCATCTGTTCATCATGCAGTACTGAAAGATCTCTTGCTCCTTGGAGCTGGAGGCTCCAGGACTGTGACTCACGTGGTCAGCAATGGTCCGGCCCAGCTTGTCCATCCTGGACCCGGCCTCTGCGATCTTCTTGGCTGCACTGATCACATCTGACGTGTTCTTCAGAGGACCTTTTCCCCTGCAAAACAGAGCAGACGCTCCCTCCTAGCACCAGGAAACCACAGCAGTGAATTCTGTGTCCCTTTTCTCATTCTGTCCCACACTGTGCTGGCAGTGACTCCTCACCCAAAGGGCAGGAGAAGGCTGGAGCAGCCATTTACAGCACCTTCATTTCAAGAGTTACCCCCTTTCAGCTCTTCCCCACATTTAGCTTAAATCCAGGACTAAAAACATCTTAAATTTTACTGCTTTGAGCAGCTTAATGATGATAAGAGATAACATTTTAGAAGATGGATTTGCAATTTTTATGGAATGGAACATGAAGTTTAAAAAACAGCGTTATATAAAATCTGGTAAATTAATTTCAAAAGGCATCAAAAATCCTCTCTTTCCTCTGCAAGTAACTATACTAGGAACTATTTCTGCGGTATGGCAATATTGAGAAGCCCATAGAATTTAATGCTGTAAA